>JBBGZY010002060.1:407500-1607500 GCA_037952925.1 Lithobates clamitans | reverse complement strand
GCCAATAAAATTTCAGCCACATCTTCGGCCCTTGGCCAGGTTGAAGCCAGCCTCATCCACATACACGAGTATGTGAGAGGTCTCATTTCCTTCCAATGCCAATATTCTCTACAATAGAGTAAAAAAAGAAAACATCAAATCAGTCATACAGAAGAGTCATACACTACAGTTACAGACAGTTACATAGGAATGTTCTAAACAAGTTCAATATATTACTGGCCAGTATTCCAGTGGTTCCAAACCTGGGGTACATGTACCCTTTGCAGAGGTACTACAGGGGGTATTTGACAGAAAGGGGAGGGGAAAAATTATCAATGAGTAGACTTACTGAAATGTTACAGTAAAACCCACAGTATTAGATAGATTTACATGGGAGGCACTACTGTAATTGCAGCTCTTTGACCCTTTTTCTTACTGTATTGTATGTTATATTCTTCAAAATAAGGATTATAATGATAATTGCATCATACAGTAAGCTGCAGTTTTTAGACAAAATGTTTATAAATCAGATACGTAAATCAAATACTTTCATACCTGGATTACCTAGATTTAGAAATCAGGTAAAGTGGGTACTAAAACCAATACATTTCGGGAACCACTGCTTACGGTAATTGTAAAAAGGTTATCTTGATGGACAACCAGTGACTGACTTACATGTACATACTGGTACCGCAGCTCTTTCACTCTGTCAGATTTCCTCTCAAATGGTACCCTGTAAATTTGCTTCATTGTCATCTGATGCTTCTTCAATATGCGGGCTATTGTGGAGATGCTTATAGAGTGACATTTTGGAATATGGCTTTGTCTTGTAGGATTGCAGTGCAGATCTGTCTCAATGTGATGGCATTATTTGCAAACACCATGTTACAGATCTCTTGTTCTTGTTGTTCATTGAGAAGTTTTCCTCAGCCACCCGTGCCAGGTTGTCGTCCAATCCTAAACATAGAATTCAAAGGACAACACTCCATTTGTAATTTATACCTTATGTATTCCGTACAGAATGAGTTACCAATGTAATCGTATTGTTGTTTTACTTACAGTAACTTTACCACAATTCCAATGCATCACTGCACAGTGACTGGAATACTACTGTAAACTGTATCATCAATATTGTAGAAAATAAA
The DNA here is from genome assembly GCA_037952925.1 of Lithobates clamitans. NCBI lineage: Eukaryota > Metazoa > Chordata > Amphibia > Anura > Ranidae > Lithobates > Lithobates clamitans. The sequence continues at coordinate 1,606,376 of JBBGZY010002060.1, read as the reverse complement.
CTATTCCATACTATTCCATAGTTTATTTTCTACAATATTTTTCTTGTCATTGTTAGTATCATACGTAACATCCCACTGAGGTAAGATACTGTAATACTGTAGGCCTATCACACACACATACACACTAAATGAATACGTAAATGAGTAAATAAACATATTTGTTGCTCTATGCACAGTGTCCTGTCCTATACATTATATAATTCCATCATTGACTGACTACATACCTGTTTTCCCTGCGAAAGGTTTGGATGATAGAGAAGACTGTAGAGCGAGGCACATTAGGTTGCATTCGGCGACCTTCCTCCGCCATTGTGAGGCCATGGTTGATGACATGATCTATAATTGTGGCCCGAATTTCATCAGGGACAGCATGGTGTCTTCGTGCTCCTCTGCCTCTTCCCCCTATTCCACCACCACTCACCCTTACTCCTCTTCCTCTTCTTCTTCCTCTTCCTCGGGCAGTTTCCCTTGTTCATTTACTTGGCCAGGTGCCTCCATGTTCAGAAATTGTACTGGTCCTGCATGGTCAAGCTCTATATATACATGTTTGGCAGCATTTACAATCATGGACAGCACCTGTCAGGTAACTAAACATACTGTTTGATTGGTCATCTGAGACCAACTCCGACTCCTACTTTGTTAGGCTCCTTTCACACTGGGGCGGGGGCGTTGTCGGCAGGAAAGCGCCGCTATTGTAAGCTGCGATTTACCGTCGGTATGCGGCCGCTAGCGGGGTGGTTTTACCCCCCTGCTAGTGGCTGAGAAAGGGTTAAAACCACTGCAAAGCGCCTCTGCAGAGGCGCTTTGCCGGCGGTATAGCCGTGCCGTCCCATTGATTTCAATGGGCAGGAGCGGTAAAGGAGCGGTATACACACCGCTCCTTCACCGCTCCGAAGATGCTGCTGGCAGGACTTTTTTTCCCGTCCTGCCAGCGCATCGCTCCAGTGTGAAAGCCCTCGGGGCTTTCACACTGGAATGAAAGCAGCAGCACTTTCGGGTCGGTTTGCAGGTGCTATTATTAGCGCAATAGCGCCTGCAAACCGCCCCAGTGTGAAAGGACCCTTAGTCAAGTTCTAGTTGCACCTGACTGTCAATTGCTGTAATCATTTTATCAAATGTTCCAAGAGATTCATATATGGTATTCATGGTATTATGTTCCTGAATAATTTTGACAATTGAACAGACTATTGTGCATGTGATGACTTAAACAATAAAATGACGCTGACACGTTTTGGAGAGAACAACCATTAGACTGAGAATTGACAATCAGTTTAGATCAACAAGATCTATTCACTTGGAAATTGTGCTAAATGTAGGCTACTTGTACTTAATCATTTGAAAGATGTACTGAGACATTGAGACGTACTGAGACATTTGCAATTTTGATGAAATGAGTGAAAAATTCAATTCAGTTGTGAACAATTGCCAAGTGGTTTGGAGATTTGTCCATGTTGTTTTGAGAATGTAATTTCTGTTTCAAGAAATGAGCCAAAACAATGGAGAAAAACTGTAACTTGTAAACACCAAATTTCAAAAATAGGCTTAGTCATGAAAGGGTTAAAGAAAAAGGTATCTACCTTATCAACAAATAAGGTGACAAATAGGCACAATAGGCTCAACTCTTATCAGCTGGCCTTGCTCCCAACCAGTTTAAACCCGTACCAAGGTCCTGGAGTTAATAAAAAATATTATTTAGAGGGTAACTCCACTTTCGTGAGAAAAAAAAATAGCAAAAAAAAAAAAAAATTATCATAATAATCTAGCAAATACAATTGTGCAATTACAATATTGTAATTGAATATTATTAAAAATTACCTTTCCTTTCCAATCTGCATCTGCTGTAATTTTCTGTATAATGCAATGCAATATGGCTACCTGGTGGTGTTCTGTACACAGAATGTATACAGAACACCCCCAGAGACATAATTTCCTACTTGTGTGATTGGCTACCTGATTTTCCCAGAAGTCTGCACTAAGATACAAGTCAGATTTCAGGCATCCCCTGCAACAAAAATGTATTTTTTGGTGAGATATTGCCAATAGGAAATCACATCTAAAGGGATGCAGTTTTCCTCATTAGAGCCCTGCAGGTGAAGTAGCTGATTGATAATTAAAACATTTAGGGATTTCTTCCGAATAACATAAGGTAGGAATCTGCAAAAAAGTTTTTCTTCCAATATAAGCGTTATTTGGCACATTCTGTATGATTTGTTTGTACAAATTATCCAGAAAACAATAAAAATTTTGGAAAAAAAAAAATCATTGCATTCCCCAGAGGGCAATGTTTTTTTCTCGACAAAAGTGGAGTTACTCTTTAAAGTAAGTAACACAAAAAACATTAAGAGCACTCTCCTGCTTTATGCTAAAACAGCACTCCTAAAGTGACTGTCCAGGGGCGGCCCCGGAAGGTGCTTGGTGTGCTACAGCATCCCCAAAAATATTGCTAGCACCACCATCTTTGCTACCGAGGCCGTCCATAAGGAGTAACAGGTTGCCTCTGGCTTTCTCCCTCAGGTGTATTGCAGCTTCTTGCCAGACAAAGCTACACAATAGCATTGTGAAACGCGTTGACATCATTTCCGTCCGGACGCCATGCTACGACGGTATCACCCGCTGTATTGGCAAACCTTTTGGGATATCGATGGGTAATCATTCCATTTGAGGGGCAGAGGGAAGCCAGTGAAGGACATACTGTATCTCCACTGACCTACATCAGCCCCTATATGGGAAGTAGTGGAGGCTATTTGGCTTTGGCAGAAGCACTGCTCTTTCAGATGACATCTGAACGGAAGGGAATTCTTTCAGACAAGGAGACATGGTTAATCTTGAGCTGCGCTATTTTGGAAGACTAACTACACAAATTTGACCCAAGTCAACAACCAGGAGTTGTAAGGTATGACTGAGGAGGCCAACGCTACCTCTATATTTCCATCTAGCGCTTATTAACCTTGATGTCAGGATAACTCCAGAATAGGATACATATTAGGATATACCCAATACTAGGCTTACTCAAGGTTTTTGATGCCACAGACTTTGATGGGTATTTTTTCCTGATGGTCGGCCTCTTACTGTGCTAGTGATTCTACTACAGCCATATTACAGTCTCCCCATAGGATCCAGGATTGATTGGCACCCACGGCCTCCTTCCTTTACTTCTCTCACCCCTCTTTCCCCATGGCTCGAGCATCCAGGGGGTTGGTGCTTGGTTGTTTTACTCACAGCTATTGCTAAACACTCGGCATATTCCGAGTGGGTACAACCTGCACCAATATACCTGGCGTCCGGACGTCTTTTGTATTTGTTTTATGTTGTTTATGTCCCACATGTATGTGTACATGTTTGGCCAGTCCACTGTGACTAGCCAAAACATTTTTGAGCTAGCCTAGCACTAGTAACCTTAGGTAACTACCATGTTTTATATTTAATCAATAAAGTGCTTATAATTTATATTACCTGGTACGTGTTTTCTGTCATTCAATAGGCCCCCACTTTTTTCTCCCCCCCACCCCCCCCTGTTTGGGACCTATTGTGTCTACAAGTTTTTCTAGGGGCTGGATGACAGACACCACCCTACATAATTATAACATAGATGTTCAAGCCTCTTTGTAACACGTTTTTACCCTCTTGCCAGTGAGTAGCCTCCTGTGGCTGGCAGCCCCTAGCCCCCTCTCTCTCAGCCAGCAGCTTCTCCCCGGGCTGACGGAGATGGTGGGCAGGGTGGGGGTGTGGCCGAATTCTTCTACACGCACAGGTACCTGTTCTGGCTAAAAAGTGGAGAGGACTGGCAGGAGGAGCAGAGATGGCAACCCCCGGGATTCTTCACCTCCAGCCATGTGGTCAGTGACTATTTAGGAAAGATTATCTCCTGCAGGAATTTCCTCAATCAGTTAAGCTTCAGCTCTCTACTCTGGTTACTGCACTGCACACAAATGCCCCCACTATATACTGCACACTACCCCCACTGTATACTGCTCACTGCCCCCCCACTGTTTATTGCTCACTGCCCCCCCACTGTACATTGCTCACTGCCCTCACTGCATACTGCTCACTGCCCCCCCCCCACTGTTTCTTGCTCACTGCCCCACCACTGTATATTGCTCACTGCCCCCCACTGTACATTGCTCACTGCCCCCACTGCATACTGCTCACTGCCCCCCCCTCTGTATACTGTAAATTAACCTCAATGTATACTACTCAATGCCCCTCCACTGTATACTGCTCACTTCCCCCCCCCCCTGTTTAGTGTTCACTGCCCCCTCTTTGTATACTGGTCACTTCCCCCCTCTACTGTGTACTGTTCATGCCCCCCCGTATACTGCTCACTGCCTGCCCCCCTAAATACTGCACAATGCCCCCCACACTATATACTGCTCACTGCCCCCACTGTATACTGCACACAACCCCCAGTCAGTGGCCCATATTGCTCCCTGACTGCCCCACTATAACATATTGCTCACTGACTGCCCTACAACTATCTACTGTTCATTGACTGCCCTGACTATATAGTGCTCACTGAATGCCCTGCCACTACATACTGCATATTATCCTGCCACTGCATACTGTTCACTTACTGCCCTGCCACTGCCAGTACACACAGGTTCCGGCCTGCTCTGCACTGACACTAGGTACTGTGCATACCCTACTTGTATAGTACTATACACAGCTCACTGTATGCTGGTCACTCCCCTGCACTTTCCTCCTGCTGTATACCACACACTTCACACTTCTGCACTGACATTTCTTAATGTTCACTGCCCCACACTGCATACTCCTTACTTTACTTTCTATGCATACTGCTCTGCACTTATACTACACACATACTGCAGCTTAAATTGCATGCACTAGTACAGACAGTCATACTGAGTGGGGGAGCATGATCCTGTCAAGTAAACTGTATAGGGCCCCATAATTTCCAATGGCAGCTCTGTGCCCACTGACCATCAATATACAGGAGGCACCTTGACCACCCGTATAGAGGAGCTGGCTAGTGCTGACCTTTTCACTCTATACACTGTTGTATAATTCACGGAAAGGGACACACTGCCTGCTAGAACCCTGGAAGTTATTTATTATATGATGTTGGGTGTTAATTATTGTGTAGTTCTGAGTTAATAATGCACATTCCTAAGGGTTAATTACTGTGCTTTGCTGAGAGTTACTGTACTAAATTGGGGGTTTATTATTGTGCCATGCTGGGAGTTAATTGTTGTGCCAAGCTAGTGGGTTAATTATTGTGCAATCCTGGAGGCTTTTTATTCTGCTGTGGTGGGGGTTAATTATTGTTCTGTGCTTGGGGCTAATTATTGTTCGAAGCCAGGAGTTAATTATTACACAGTCCTGGGGTTATGGCTGGCCCTGACATATACTGGAATATTACCATTGCTAGCCCTTACACTTGCTGGGGGTTATTGCTGACCCTAACTTGCTGGGAGTTATCATTGCTGGTTCTATTTGGGGTTATTTTACTCCAACAATCTCTTTAGTGTATCTCAAGGCCCTATTTTGTCTATACAAAGGGATTAGATTGTGAAGAAACACCCACTTTTCGGCCAAGCCCATCTTTGGCCACACACACCTTTTGTCCACATTCATGATAGCATGGGGCACACACAGTGATGATATGGAGGAACCACTAAGTGCAGCAAAGGATGCAGAATACAGACACTCCGGGAAGTGTCAGCGTCTTCAGAGATTTTCCTTGCAGGGACAGCTGTCTTCTTAGAGTTCTTAGAGTTTCTTTTTTGAAACAGTGTAGCTTTAAATCAGACCTATAAGCTCCTCTATGCCCCAGTCGTACAGTGCAGCTCTGTCTTTATGGGAAATGCTATATTAATAGATTTGAAAACAATTAATAATACTATTATCTACCACCATTTGTTTCTGTCTGTGAAGATTCTTGAATCACATCATGGACTGTGTCCAGTGGAAGAAGTCCAACTTGTTCTTGACCAAAAGAATTATGTGCACTAGATGCTAGACAGCTATGAAAACAAATAAAGAACTGCAGGGAAAGCACTGGATTAGTACATATTATTGTTAAAATCTGTTTTCCCGTGCCTGCTTTTTGTTTTTTCAGATGTACTGTTTAGAAAAGAAAATAGCTCCATTAGGATTCTGGCATGTAGCAGGAAATAAAACCTGCCATAGAAAACTTCCCATCCCTGTAGGTTCTGCACATTAAAGTCGCCTTTTATATTAGCTGCATCATTCACAAGCCAACCTGGGAAGTGGCCTAGGGCTTGGTGGATGTCCATGGGGCCCGGCTACAACTGTTATGCTGTCAATGCTGTGCACCTGCCTGTCACTTTACAAGGGAGAATGCACTTGTAGGAAATTGGCATCTGATGGAGTGGTCCATTCCGAAGCAAACCAGGCTGATGGGGTAGCTTCTCTGTGGCAACTGCAACCCTTATTCATGTCAGTCAAAAGGATGGAGTGCCAAAGCTGCTATTTTGCCTATGGCTCCATTCTGCCATTATCTGTTTCTGGCTTGATTTACCACTGATGCATTTGCTTTTCAATGTATGTAAAGGCACACTGGGAAGTTAAAACTTTTATTTTGTAGAGTAGGGAAAGGGTTTAAACTCCAGTCAGTTATTTTTGCTGTCTGTATTTCTATAGGGAGATTTCCTTTTACATCCTGCCATTGGGAGACAACAGGGGATGTGAAGAAATCTCCCCAAGGAATGTTATATAGTGAAGGAAATTCATTTCTTGGTTGTCAATGGAACAGGTGTCCCTGTTGAATGATTTACCCTCATTTTTTGTTATGACAGCTATAGAATGTTTTGTTTTCCCTTAATTTTCTGTCTTGGTGACAATGATCACCAGGACAAATACAGAAGTAAATCTAGAAAGGGTAATTTGGTGGGACTTTTAGGGTGCCAGGTAGAAAAATTACCCTTTCTAGATTTACATACTGTTCAGGGATGGTGGTGCCTCTTAGTGACACTGTCACCCATCCAGATAAACTATGACAAATAGAGAAGGAATATACCAGTGGGGACAGCAATAAATACTTGATAGAGGGTCTACCCCTAACCGACTCTATTCAAGACTGAAAAAAAGTTTTGACGCATTACATAATTAGAAATTTTGCACAGAAAATACGTATGAAAGGAAAATGAGACAAAAAAAACATCTCCCAATGCCTCAAATGTTACCACCACAAGCACTGGCAAGTCTTTTGAACCTGGCTATATAATTCCACACTCTTCGCAGAACCCCTGGGAGGCAAAGTTAAATAGGGAACTACAGCACAAGGCATTGACTCAAACTAAAATATTTTTACTGAGGCTAAACAGTACAAGCAAAATAATTCCCTTTCTCTATGCTTCTAGGAAGTTAAAAACAATGAACGGGATCATAATCGATGAAAAGTGGTACGGTACTTAGATTTTATGAACACTTTCCTAAATGCATAGACCTCCATAGTTAGATTATATACAGTATATCCTGAAAAACTGCAGTGGTCTCTCTATTTCTATTAATATCTAATATTTGAAATGCTTGCAGCTGTCACTGAATGGCACCCCCACCCCTCACTTCCCTCTGTGCCCTGTTTTGCCTTCCTCCTTTCTTTATCTATTAAAACCAGTTGGCTTCCTCATGGATGAGTGCCTTCTGTTGACAATCCTCTAATATCCTCTTAGCCCTATGCTACCTTGGGGCCCTTTCTTAGTCATGCTGTGTACAATATATAGCAAGATTAAATATGTGAATGTTAATCCAACAGTTCTGGTTTGCAAGGCATTAAATCATTGATAGAAACTAGTTTGTATTGTACCAACATGCCTTACAGGAGTGCAATAGTCACACTAGTTCATTTATTAAGTTCACCCCATATTACCAGTTTTGAAGAAACCAGATAAAACTCTTTGTCATAGATGAAAACAAATTTTCCAAATGAAGCCCAGATTTCTGCATTCAAATCTGCTCTATGTATACCGTCATTTAGTAGTATCTCACCCTAGTGCACAGCCGTAAAATGGTCAAGAATTTTTATACATACTTTTTGTTTATTACAGGAAGTTGGGTGAGTACAAGAATTGTATGCTTTAGTCAACAGGTACAAAGGTACCTACAGTATACAATTCTAGTATAATTATACACAAAAGACTGGCATACACATATTCCCAGCTTGTGATACTCACTGGGTGTGATTTTGGACTGTTAAGCTGGTCGATGTCGTAGTGCTCCCTAGACCAGAGTTGATAAGCCAGTTCACACTGTGGTCTACTCCAGAGTCTCTTTTCTTACTGGGTCTGAGATCCTAGCAACCAACTCTTCAGTATACTCATATCAGTTTTCTTTTGCTCTTCTCAGCCTTAGGTGCAGTACATCGGGAATCTCTTGTTCCACATTTACGAGAGGAGAGGCCTCTCTGTGACACTTGTCTGAGGTCTAGTCTTCAGGGTGGTCCCACTGAACACCCAAGGCCCATGAGAAATGATGTTACCAGGTGCATACACCCAGGGGAAATTTTCCCACCAAAGCCAAGCAGATGAACCCTCTTCAATAGACCTCCAGCCACCTTGGACCAGAACCAGACACATATCACTTGACTACCCTACCCTGGTATTGGCTGTACAGTATTTTCACTTTCAATTGTTTTTCTTTATTAGACGGATTTTTCACACAGTTAGAGAGAGTCACATTTTGGTTACGTTCACTGTTAAGACTACATGGAATTAAAATGTTTTTAAAGCACCATCTACTCACGGTTACATATGATAATTTCACGCTAGTGATAGCTGGTCTTAAGAGAAGGCAGGACTGTACAATTATTTTCACAGAAGGATTCATTTATCAGTATGGCACATCAAGCTGCAGCAGCACAAACCTTGCTTTCAGCTACCTTATCACGAAGCTAGGTTTTGGAAATATAAGATTCACTTTGGTGCTCTCACATTCACCAAACACATCACTGAGGCACAGATCATTTGAAATGTTTATTGCACAAGCTTAGAAAAAGATTAAAGGGAATCGTCTATTTAATTCTAAGAATATTTATACATTTAGTTAATAAGTCCATATCTTTTTTAAAGTGGTTGAAAAGCCTCATATGTACCCAGTGTACCCATATACCCAAGTGACTATACACAGTGATGAAACAAATCCATCTACATAAGTTGTACTTGTTTATTTGAAGCCATTTCTTCTGTAGTTCGTTCTAAAAACAAATAGATCAAAGGACTTTTTTCTCAGCTCTAGCAGCAGGTGGCAGGGATCTGAACTTTTACACTGCAAATCTCAGTGAGGGGAGCTCTGAGCCCTGATTGGAGGAAAGGGACACACTCCCTCCTCTCAGTACAAAGAGAACAACGCAGAGCCGAGGATATCACTCACAGACTGCATGCTGGAGCTCTCCTCCCTGTCACCTTTTTATCTCTTGCCAGGAAGTCAGTAAGATGTTAATCATGCTGATAATAGAAGAACTAGGCAGCAGAGAGAAATCAGACTCAGTGCTTTGTATAGAGGTAAGTACACATTATAGTAGGATGTACTTTTTTCACATTTCATATCTCAGGTTTGGAACCACTTTAATTAAAGTGATTGTAAAGGATCGTTTTTTTTCTTTTAAATAACAAACATGTCATACTTACCTCCACTGTGCAGCTCGTTTTGCTCAGAGTGACCCCAAACATCCTCTTCTGGGGTCCCCTGGCGGCTCTCGCGGCTCCTCCCTGCATCAGATAACCCACTAGGAGAACGCTCTCCCGAGGGGATTACCTCGCGGGTGCGCTCCCGTGTCCAGCATTTGCATCCACAGACACAGACACAAATGCCCCGCCCCCTGGCACCTACGTCATTGGATTTGATTGACAGCAGCGGGAGCCAATGGCTGCACTGCTATCAATCTATCCAATCAAGAGCCGGGACCCCGTGCAGAGAGGGACAGCGCGTCCCCGCCGAAAAGGTGAAGGGGCTCAGGTAAGTAAAATAGGGGAGCTGGGGGGCGGGTGACTGCCCTTAAGGTGAAAAAACACGAGGGCTTACAACCCCTTTAAGAACGTAACTTATCCATTGTTGGGTGTCACAGGCAGGGTGTTGTGGTGCTAACACTTTTAAAAAGATCACATACTTATTTTGTCCTACTTTGTCATAGTAATGCACCTGAGTATCCCAGCTGTTCCCCAGAAGAGAAAACATGTGTGCCCTCTCTCTTGGCGATATATGAAGATCTTGTTGCACAATCTCTCATCCTCTTATCCCAAAGCTAGATTTCCCTGAGGGAGTCTCATCTCCTACATATTGTTTTTTTACAGCCTCCATCAGTTTCCCATCGCCCCAACCCATAATCTAGTTCCTCTTCAAAGACTGGACCCTGTCTGGGCAGGATCAAGAGAGCGGTGGTCTTCCTGACTAAACTCTTGTCAACTACACTATATTGACAAAAGTATTGGGACACCTGCCTTTACACACACATGAACTTTAATGTCATCCCAGTCTTAGTCCGTAGGGTTCAATATTGAGTTGGCCCACCCTTTGCAGCTATAACAGCTTCAACACTTCTGGGAAGGCTGTCCACAGGGTTTAGGAGTATCTCTATGGGAATGTTTGACCATTCTTCCAGAAACGCCTTTGTGAGTTCAGGCACTGATGTGGGACGAGAAGGCCCGGCTCGTAGTCTCCACTTTAATTCATCCCAAAGGTGTTCTATCAGGTTGAGGTCAGGACTCTGTGCAGGCCGGTCAAGTTCCTCCACCCCAAACTCGATTATCCAAGTCTTTATTAACGTTGCTTTTTGCACTGGTCCAAATCATTTGGTGGAGGGGGGATTATGTTGTTTTTCAGGGGTTGGGCTTGGCCCCTTAGTTCCAGTGAAAGGAACTCTTAAGCCGTCAGCATACCAAGACATTTTGGACAATTTCATACTTCTAACTTTGTGGAAACAGTTTGGGGATGGCTCCTTCCTGTTCCAACACGACTGCACATCAGTGCACAAAGCAAAGTTTTTTTGATACTAAAAGTCCTGCATACCATGAAATCTCAGAATGTGCCTTTATTGGCCAAAAGCCACTTTTCTGTTCCCCCGCTTTAATTTAGGTTGTTTTTTTTGCTACTGGGGTCTGCCCAACTGCTATTCATTTAATAAAAAAGTAAATCTAAATGATAAAGACATTTAAAGAATGGTTTTCTGGCTAACAGCTTAATGGTATTAACATGCACCTTGTATTATCTGCTTTAAGAAAGGACTTTATTGTTCAATAATGGTCTCAACTCTGACCCTTCTATGTCATACTGCACCCACTATTATGTGTTTTGGAAATTATCTTTGAAAAACACCCATACAGGCTAAATAGTCTCAAAAATCTTTACCTTCTACGAATGACTTAAAGGAGTTGTAAAGGCAGAAGTTTTGTTTTATCTTAATGCATACTATGCCGTTTAAACTGCGATTCTGAATACTGTATATTTTTTTAAAAATGGCGCCATTGGCAGCCGAGTAAACAGGACGTGACGTTGTGACGTCACTTCTGTGTTTACAGAGAGAGGACTGAAACGAAGCCATATGTCCTGGTGGGAGGGGAGGCCCGATAAGAGCAGCGGAAGGCGGTGGGAGGGGGGATGTCCCCTCCCGCTCCTCCGGGATAACAACCGAGTGGCTTTTAGCCGCATCGGTTGTTATCCCTGGATAGCTGATCGCCTGCTCTAAAAAAACGGTACCGGGATGAATTACACTATTGCACGCCTCTATTATTCCCTGCATGCATATGAGGTGATCTTTGAAAATACCAGTAATGGCTTTCTTCTAGCCATAAAGCTCAACTCTATGGAGCTTTCAGCTTATTGTCGAAAGAAATGTAGCAGACTACATTTTGACCTAAATGTATGAAGAAAGATGTTGTTTTTTTTCAAAATTCTTTGTATTAAAAAATAAAAAAAAAACAGTGGTGACTAAATACCACCAAAAGAAGGTTCTATTTGTGTGAAAAACAATGATAAAAATGTTATTTGCATACAGTGTTGCATGACGACCAACTGCCAGTAGCACAGGGGGAAAAATCTTCAGGTGGTCAAGTGGTAAAAGAGAAAATGTATTGCACGTGTTTTTAATATTATTTTGAGAAGACGTTCTCTAGAAAAAGATCAACCACTCTCCTTCTCAGGGAGTAGGCATGGTGACATTCCCTAAACTGTTATATCCATACCAGGAATATAAGATTTAGATAAAGTAAGATATGTACAATATATAAAAATAAGGCTTTTTGTATTAAAAAATGGAATGGAAGGAGAAGGAGAAGGAGAAGAAGAATTAGACACATTTCCATGAGCAATAATTGAGCACAAAAAGTAGGCGATAGGATTTTTAGCATGTGGTTTACAATCCTGAATTACCTTTAAACTGATATTAAATGTTTTTAAAAAAAATTAAATAACTAACAAACATATCATATGTACCTGCTCTGTGCAATGGTTTTGCACACAGCAGCCCTGATCCTCTTCTTCTCAGTTCCCCTCCCAATGCTCCTGGCTCCTCCCCCTTGACCAGTGCCCCCAATAGCAAACCGCTTGCTATGGGGGGCACTGGTGCGTGCTTGCTCTTGAGCCCTGCTCTATGCATCCATAAGACTCGGCCCTATCCCCTGCTGTCTCCTCATTGGCTCACTGGCTGTGATTGACAGCAGTGGGAGCCAATGGCTGTGTCTGAGGCAATGAGGAGAAAGAGACCTGGGACAGCTAAAGCTCCTGTGCACATCTCTGGATCGAGAGGGTGCTCAGTTGAATATTGGGGGGGAGGTTTTACCTTCATGCATAAAATGTGTGGATGATTAGGTGATTGGCTAAAACCCACTAACTATCTTACATATCTTACTAACCCCAAGGCTACTTATTTTACTTATTTTATGACGTCCTACAGAGCCTCTTGCTTAACAGAAAAAGTCAAAGCAAAGTCTGAGCTTCAATGACAAAATAATAAAATCCACTATTAGCTGGGCTGTTAGAGCCCAGATGGCTCTCATTATAAATGTGATATACATAGAGCCACTGTCACACTAAATAAAGAAGTCAGATATAGTAGCTATCAAAAAATATTGCACAAAATTAGATTAGCACTAAACAGGCTCTCGTTGGTATACATAGATAAAAGTAAGTGCTCTGTATGTAAATATAAAACAGGACCATATATGTGTGTTGAACCAGAGAATTTACCTTACTCTGGAGGCAGAAAACCAGCAACTCCTAGCCTTAAATTGTTACTAAACCCACAACAGTAAAATCAATCTGTATGTGCAGTAAAGCATGCCTGTTATACTCACTGTGGGGTTAATCCTCTGCATTGTGTAAAAAGGCTGGTTGATCCTGTCTTCTCTTAACCTACCCTACTTCCACTGTCCCCAATCTATCTGCTGATATAACAGAGCCTTGGGGGCAAGCTACACATGCTCAGTTTGGTGTGTATTGCTGGAGAGAATTTTTTTACTTGGGAGAGTGCATGTGATTAGCACAGGGCCAATCAGCACTGTCCAGAGAGTCAGGGGTCCTGCAGGCTCATAAGACAAACAGGTGAGAATTAAAACTCCTCCTGCAAGCTTTAAAGTGATACTAAAGTCTTGTTTTTTTTTTCTTTAAAAATAGACATTTTATACTTACCTGCTCTGTGTAATGGTTTTGCACATAGCAGCCCAGATCCTCCTCTTCTTGGGTCCCTCTTCGCTGCTCCTGGCCCCTCCCTCATGTTGAGTGCCCCCACAGCAAGCAACTTGCTATGGGGGCACCCGACCCGAGCCGTATCTCCTTGTGTCCATTCAGACACTGAGCCGCACCCCCTCTCTGATTAGCTAACTGACTTTGATTGAGCCAATGGCGCTGCTGCTGTGTCTTAACCAATCAGGAGGGAGACAGCCGAGACACTCGTGCACATCGCGGGACAGAGATGGGGTTCGGGTAAGTGTTAGGGGGGCTGCTGCACACAGAAGGTTTTTTATCTTAATCAGGGCTTTTTTTCTCAGAGAATAGGTGCAGAAACTCAACCATGCCCGCCACACACACATACCTTACAAATGGCATCAAATAGTAGCTCTTCCCTCTGCATACAACCCCTCCCTCCACTACCCTCATCCCCCCCCCCTTAAAAGCTCCACCATCTGTCATATTTCTAACCTTTGTGGCAATATTAAGCTGAAGCACCTATCCAGCTGTAGTACCTCCCAGCATACTATACTATACTACAGTCACTTGCAAGGGAGATCATGCAGTAGGAGCATCAACAACTGGTCGCCAGGGAAAAAATGGAGAACACAGAGGGTGCAGCCTACCACGCACCCTCTCCTGCCCATGACTGCACTGAACCCTGGTTATTTGTTCTGTATCTCCCTTGTCCCTGTTCGGCACTCAGTGGGATCTGTGCAGGAGATCTGACCTGTGGGAACTACTGACAGATAAGCTATCACTTGTAAATGCAGAAGCTGGACCTCAGTGTTACCAAGTGATAGTGGTGAGCAGGGAGCAGAAGACCTGAGTCAGAGGTGGTGGAACTGAGTTCCCCCTAGTTCCTGCTGAAAAAAAGCCCTGATCTTAATGCATACCATGCATTAAGATAAAAAACCTTCTGCCTTTACAACCAGACACTGACAGAAGTCACAAGACTGCTATATACTGCTAATGAGAAAAGGTATTCAGCAGTTTATATAGGGTACAGTGAACCAATTTTAAGACTTGGCAGTCTTTTATTAGTTCATTTTCAAGACAAACAAAACAGGCACTAAAAGCCTGTTTTGAACACAGATAATTGTAGGATTTGGCTTTGTCACAAGGACGCACACCTGTACAATTATAATTCTTATTTAAATTTTTTTGGATTCTTATACGTACTTGTGGACAAACTTGGCTCTAGACAGTGTCCCATGGGCAGTAGGAGCGGGGAAGAAATGAAGAAATGATGCCACCTTGCTTTAGCTATGTTTGAATGAACAGTGATATCTATTCATTACAGTAAGTACATTTGGAACTCATTAAAAAATGATTTCACATTTTATTATGCATCAGTATTTTTTTAATAAGTCATGGCAAAATATACAAAATAATAATTGGATTTATTGAGTGCTCCCCCTATAAGTGTTTAGCATCACACCTCCCTTTACACAAATAAATATTATCCTGTACAATACATATTCAATCATGATATGGAAATTATTTCCATGTGCAGACATACACGGTATGCTTCTACTTTACACCAAACAAGAGGTGGAATAATTCTCAATGTATCTCTCTGTCCACATATACAGTAATAGTAGTGCCACTAACCAATGGCTAAAAACCTTCTCCTGTGGAAGATTGTAGGGGGGCCAGAAAGATTAGGAGATCCAAACCCAATGATGCTCATGCATCTGGCACATGGTTGGTCTTTTGTGCCTATTGATCTTATGGGTCTCCCTTAAATTTTTGAAGCAATATCTGCCATTGTTTTCACAAGCATAGAAGGGAAAGGTATCTCATCAACCCAGCTGCTGAACAATGGCCATCAAAGGAAAGCCTTCTCTCTTGTTTACAGAGTGCTAATTATCATGTATTGTCCCAGCAGGTTCAATCCCCAGAAACTCACTCTAGGTAACTTCTCACATATGCCTCCATTCAAGCCACACTGGTGTAAATTTGGATATTAAAATAAAAAATGTTGCGCTAGAAAAAGTGACCACCTATCACATAGACAGTGTTAGAAAATAGAAAAATGAAGTCCACAATAGTCCCAGTGATCCAGTATCAATCCGTGATAAGTGAAAAAGTCATAAGTGCAATGACAACTTCCAATGGAAAAATGTGCTCTGTCCAGACCTCTACCAAGTGATCAAACACAAGGCTTACCAGACAAAATTGACCATCCACTACAGATAGGTCAATTTTTGCATGTGATATCCTTTAATCCTCGATGGTGGTAGACCATCATGGGCAATACCACTACACACCTTGGTTACTCCCCAATGTATATTTCAGAGATAAACAGAGAGACCTCACATAGCATAACTCTGTATATACGTGATTTATTGAATAATAGGTACGGTAATAGCACTCACATATCCTCCAAATAAAAAGTACTTTTCACATTAAGACCCCTTTCACACTGGAGGTGTTTTTCAGGTGCTTTAGCGCTAAAAATAGCGCCTATAAAGTGCCTGAAAAAATCCTCAGCTGCAATCCCAGTGTGAAAGCCTGAGTGCTTTCACACTGGGGTGCTGCGCTGGCAGGGCGTCACAAAAAGTCCTGCCAGCAGCTTCTTTGCAGGGGTGTATACACCGCTCCGACTCATTGAAAACACTGGGGCAGCGCCGCCATACCGCCGGCAAAGCCCTGCTTTAAAACCGCCCCGCTAGCGGCCAAATAGCGCATATGATCATTGCATTTCTGACTTTTTCACTTATCACAAATTGATATTGGATCACTGGGACTATTGTCGACTTCATTTCTCTATTTTTTATCACTGTCTTTGTAATAGGTGGTCATTTTTTCTTGTGCAACATTTTTTTATTTTCACTTCTTATGTCATTATATGACATGGTATGGTGCAGCTGTTTGTTTCGGATTTTAGTTTAACTTAGCGCAGTTTTCGTTTCCACTACACATATTTGTAAATTGGGATATGTAGGCATAGGTAGAGAGTTACCCAAAGTGAGTCTATGAGAACTGAGCCTACCAGGACAAATACAATACATATTAATTAACATTCTGTAATAAGAGAGAGCAATAACACCAAATTTAACACACCTACTTCCCATTCACACCTGAGACCTTGTAACACTACCGAGTCACATGACACTGGTGAGAGAAAATGGCTAATTGGGCCCAATTTGGACATTTTCACTTAGGGTTGTACTCACTTTTGTTGCCAGCAGTTTAGATATTAATGGCTATGTGGTGAGTTTTTTTTTGAGGGGACAGCAAATTTACAATGTTATACAAGCTATACACTCACTCATTTACATTTTAGCAAAGTGTCATTTCTTCAGTGTTGTCTCATGAAAAGATATAATAAAATATTTACAAAAATGTGAGGGGTGTACTCACTTTTGTGAGAAACTGTATATTTAAAAAAATTGTCATTTTTGGTTTAGGTTTCGGCCAACTGCATCCTGAATTTTCGGTTTCGGCACCAAAATTTCCATTTCGGTGCACCAATAGTGACAATGGACTTCCCTCTGCAGTGAAATTACACAGCCGTATTGTCACCCTGTAGACTGGATAGTCTTAGATGGATTTATAGTAATAAATGGATTAATGGATTTAAAATAAAAGCTAACAAATAAAGCATATTTCAGCTAACACTTGTTAAGCAGTTACAGCAACAGTTCCTATTTACTTTTAGAAAAAAGTTTATACCAAAAAATGAACAATTTGACAGTTGTAAGCACTCCTGGTGATGTTATATGGATTGTCACAAACTCTGTAACATTTACTTTTGCTGGACAGCTTGGTCTGCATGCGGAGAAAATTAAAATAAAGAAAAAAAATCAGGTAAAATTTTAAAACATGCAAACAGCTATAGAGATACCAGAATACATTTTTTTTTCAATAGTTGTTCTTTATTTCCGTGTATTGCCAAACCCATGGTCAGTTGCAGATAACCTTTTATTGAAACTGCCCTTTAAGTTTCCTTATGGTAATTAAATGTTAGTTTTCCCTTTTGTTGTTTACTTTAGTGAATACATCTCATGGTGTTAGATGAAAAAAAAAAAAACATTAAAGGCATAATATTTACAAGCTCTAATAACCATGACCACATGTGATGTTTTGTTAACAATCAGTGTTTATCTTAATTTTCTATCTTCGGAAAACAGATCATAGTTTACAGCAATTAGACTTCTAAAGCTTCTTAAACATGATAAAGATCAGCAGATAAGCAGATACTGTGTATTAAAATATGGGTGAATTCTTAAGCGAGTATTACGATTAATCTTTAGGAAGCTGAAATTTGCATTATATAGGTTTGTTGTATAACTGCAGTATGTGTTATAACCATAAAAAAAAATGTGAAGTTCACTAATTACAATATGACAGATGAATCATGTGACAAATAATTTTAGATAGGTCTTCTTGAAGGAACCACAACCCACAAATTCAGGAGCTAAGCTACTAAATTAACCACTTGCTTATTGGACCCTATTACCCCCTTCCTGCCCAGGCCAATTTTAAGATTTCTGTGCTGTCGCATTTTGAATGACAATTGTGCCGGTGTCTTGCCGAATAAGTTCCTTCGGCGGATAGGTTCCCCCCCTGTACTGCGCAGGCGCAGCGCCTGCGCAGTACGTACTATTGTTGGCCGCCGGAGATAGCCGAAGCTCAAACGCTTCGATCAGCTGTACACGGCGCCTGCGCTCTGGGTCCAGATTCCTTCCCCTCTATCCAAGTGGACCTAGAGGGGGAATCTAAAAGTGCCGAGCGCAGCGAGGCCGTGCCCGAAGCGTGGCGAGCGAAGCGAGCCCGCGAGGGGCCCTCTTACAGGCGCCGTGTACAGCTGATTTTCAGCTGTTCCGCTTCGGCTATTTCCGCCAGCTTCTACTGCGCATGCGCAGTAGAGGGGGAACTAATCCGCCGAGCGGAACTTATTCGGCAGAACACCGGTCAATCACCACTGGAGTTTTTATTTTTTGCTAAACAAACAAAAAAAAGACCAAACATTTTGAAAAAAAAAAACCCTTTTCTTAGTTTCTGTTATAAAAGTTTGTGAATAAGTAATTTTTCGTCTCCACTGATGTGCGCTGATGAGGCTGCACTGATGGGCACTGATAGGCTGCGCTGATGGGCACTAATTTAGCTGCACTGATGAGGCGGCACTGATGGACACTGTTAAGCTGCACTGATGGCCATTGATTGGCACTGATGGGCACTGACGAAGAGGCACTGATGAGGCTGAACTGATAAGGTGGCACTGATAGGCAACACTGATGAGCACTGATGTGGTGCACTGATGGGCATTGATATGTTGCACTGAAGGCCACTGATATGCTGCACTGATGGACACTGATTGGCACTGATGGGGCTGCACTGATAATTAGGGCACTAATGACCAATGCCCTGATTATCAGTGTAAATGGCTGTTGTCACAGGAAAGACGGTTATTGGCTTTCCTTTTCTCACACAGTGACAGCGCAGGAGGAAAGTAAATGCCGATAACCGGCATTTGTTTACATGTGATTGGACACAGCTGATCACATGGTAAAGAGCCAATGTCATTAGCTCTTTACCCTGATCGGTGATGTGCTGTGTCTGAGGGATATGGCTTACTACCAATCGCTGTGTTTGTGGTGGAAAAATCTGGACAGCTGCAGAGAGCGCTTACTCATAGCTGGTTTGTACGAAGGTGATCACCTTCGTACAAACCAGCTATGAGTAAGCGCTGTATGGGAGCGTGAAACGCGTTAGCGGTTATGCTGCATTATCCCAACAAAGCCATGTACGGATTTTAATCATGTTATTACTTTTTCAATGAAGAGGATTTTAATTTTCCTTTTTCCAATCCGGAGTGCGGCTGTCCAGATTTTTCCACCACACACATACCTTTGGAACAGCAATTGCTGGCACCTGGGGCTCTCACAATCATCCACACAGCGGAGGACGGGAAGTTTGAACCCGGTCACCTAGAGCGGTGGTAACTATTTCGTTTATCTCAAATATCTGGACTTTTGCTATCAATCGCTGTGTTGCGTGACCCAGGGGGCATGCATGAATGGCATAACTGGGAGAACGTCATATGACGCCAACTTGGAAGGAGGAGAGTCCCGTCTGGTCGTCAGTCTGCTGTAGGCCAGACGGGACCTTGTTAAGCAACCCACAAAAAAATCCTGGCTATGAAGAACGAAACCACTGTTGCCCATATATGAAATCAACATATGGAGATAAATTGAGTATTCCTACAGTGCATGCACAACAGAAGCCAAAGAGTGGTAGAGGAAGTATATACTTATCAGCCCATAGCACTTCAAAAGGAGGAAGCCACCATTGTACTCCAGATGATTCCCCAGCAAATACTTTCATAGGAAGATGTACTTTGCCTATTTAAAAAGCAACAGGTTTGCGAATGTCAAGAGCATACTCTCACCTTTGCTCTTCCACCATTCCATTCCAATGAAACTAAAGCAAATATGCAATACCAGGATACCAGGGTATGAAGGAGCATACCTCTCTCTATGGGCTGGGCCATTTAGTGCTGTCAAATGGGTAGTCCACATCTTTATGTAATCTATGACAAGTAGATTACACAGTGCTTTCCCGATAGCTGTATTGGGGGAGGGGGGATTGTGGTGTGGGGTTGTTTTTCATGAGTCGGGCTTGGCTCCTTAGTTCCAGTGAAGGGAACTCCTTAAGGCGTCAGCATACCAAAACATTTTGGACAATTCCATGCTCCCAGCTTTGTGAGAACAGTTTGGGGATGGCCCCTTCCTGTTCCCACATGACTGTGCACCAGTGCACAAATCAAGGTCCATAAAGACATGGATGAGCAAGTTTGGGGTGGAGGAATTTGACTGGTCTGCACAGAGTCCTGACTTCAACCCGATAGAACACCTTTGGGATGAATTAGAGTGGAGACTGCGAGCTCTTCTATGTACCTATGCACTGACAACCCCCCCCCCCCACACACACGCATACACACACACACATAAAAGCTGTGCTGTCAGTCAGCATTATGAAATAAACAGGGTTAGTGAACAAACAAAATGTTTTCAATGTTTAATTCTTAGTGATTTTGGCAGCTTCTCATTTTTTAAGAAAATCTGTTGTTTTTTTTTTTTTACATTAGAACATAATTCTTTTTTCATTGTCTGTTCATATTATTAACACTTGAATGAACAAATCATTTAAAGCAAAAATTGGGATTACATTAACTCGGGGTTCTGTTATGTATTTATAAGACACATGCAAGATTCACTGGTGCCTAACGAGTATTTGGAGTCATAACTTCTTTTCTAGTATCTACTTTTCCCTAACGATGCCACGTCTTCTCTGACGTTTGCAGTACACTGCTGGAGCTGCACTCACTGATTTCCCCATTCCACAAGATACAGAAGCTGTCATCTATGTGGCTCATATCCAGCAAAACATTTTTGGTCTATTTACACCTTCCTTTCCCTTATGGTGCACAGGCACTGGATATAAGCATCAATCCAATAAAAGAAATAGAGAGTAATTGGCTCTGCACTCAATTATATTTAAGAATTTAATTTAAGGTTCATCAGATAATGACATCACGCACCCCCTGACAACCACCCCTAGACATGTATTTGATTGAGATTTGGGGTTGTAAAATGAATGCTCCGAAATCTGATTTCATAGCCACAAATTTTTACATAGTTACATAGTTGGTAAGGTTGAATAAAGACATTGGTCCATCCAGTTCAACCTGTGTTGGGTTGGTGTTGGTTTACAGTGACAACAACCATATTCTTTAGGTTTGCCTCTGTAGGAAAAGCTAAATACCTGAAAAGATATCTACAGCCAGAAATAAAAACTATATATTGAAGCCTAGAAGTCCTTAAATGTGGTGGTTGCATTAGTTTACTTCTTTCAGGCTTTTCCCCTTTATTTTAAAACAGTAATTAACTCCTCCATTGTATCTATGGAAGCCTGATTGTCACCATGGCTGAACTTCAAACATGCCCGCCTTTGTTCATCTTCTTTACATGAGAGTTGTTGGGGTAGATGTGTACAGAAGAAAGAGAACATTGTTTTATTCTTCCAGGTCAACTCTAACTCTCATACCCATCCATGTCTTTATGGACGTTGCTTTGTGCACTGGTCCAAATCAATTGGAGGAGGGGGGATTATCGTGTGGGGTTGTTTTTCAGAGTTTGGGCTTGGCCCCTTAGTTCCAGTGAAGGGAACCCATAAGGCATCATCATACCAAGACATTTTGGACAATTTCATGCTCCCAAATTTGTAGGAGCAGTTTGGGGATGGCCCCTTCCTGTTCCAACATGACTGCGCACCAGAGCACAATGCAAGGTCCATAAAGTCATGGATAAGCGAGATGAGGATGGAGGAACTTGACTGGCCTGCACAGAGTCCTAACCTCAACCCGATAGAACACCTTTGGGATGAATTAGAGAAGACACTTTGAGCCAGACCTTCTTGTCCAACATCAGTGTCTGACCTCACAATTGCACTTCTGGAAAGAATGGTCAAACAGTCCCATAGACACACTCCTAAACCTTGAAGAGTTGAAACTGCTATAGCTGCAAAAGGGTAGGCCAATATATATCAATATTGAACCCTACGGACTAAGACAGGGATGCCATTAAATTTCATGTGAGTGTAAACTTCTCTCTTAAGTTTATTAAATATAAGTTTTTCCATACAACTTCATCGGTCAATCAATAAAAACTCTCTAGGCAAGAGGGACGGGCATTCCTCACAACACAAGGAAGAAGCGACTCACGTTGTATGGGAAGCAGCGTCCACTGCTTGCTTCCTGGTGTGTCTCTTCCTGGTCGTGGAACGGACTCGTCACATCTGGTCGTTGCAAGGTCACCGTCTGACTAGTTTCGTCGTTACGACTTCCTCCGAGGGCGTGGCTTTACGTCACGACGTCCCAGCCTTATATACCAACAGAACAGCATGAAAATGTCAATCCTACGCATGCGTTCTGATTACCTGCACTAGCGGCAAGCAAAATTGTTTTTCATTCTGTAATAGCAACAGAGCATAGAGGAGTAGTAGAGGACTAGTACATACATATATATAACAGTATATACGATCATAATAATTGGTAAACATTCTTAAGACATCACCTGAAATCTAAAACATTATATAAAAAAAAGAGCAACATCTTCATGATCAGTAAAATAAAAGGACAACATTCTACATAATTAGTAAAACATCCCCATATTATCCGTACAAGAAAATACATTAAAACGGGGTTAGATTTTAAAAGATTAATTATCAAAACCTAAAATTACTCATTAAATATAACCATCACTACTATGAATAATATAGTGACACTACATATATATTGATATCAGTATGGGCTACAATATCAAAGATGACATATTAAAATGACATAATAAAATATACAATAAGGGACTAGCGGGATACCCACACAAAATACATAATTAATAAAAAGGCAGTTACTGTATAACCTCAGTAATCACTGATAAAACAGTTAATGCCTAACTCCATGTTTAACCCTTTAGGGGAAAGTGTACCGATTAAAAAAATCCAATAAGTTTCACGTTTGGAGAGTTCCCTCACCTGATTGGACCCTCTCCACACTGGTTTTACATGATTTACTCCACAGAACTTTAATCCCATAGGGTCTTGATTGTGATACAGTTTAAAGTGCAATGAAACATTATGGTCTTTAAATCTAAGGTTTATATTGTGTATATGTTCCGCAATACGGACCTTCAACAGCCTTTTTGTGCGGCCCACATACATCAACCCACATGGGCATGTCAGTACATACACCACGTGCGTGACATTACATGTTATAAATTCCTTTATCTCAAATTCCCTGTGATTCACTGTTGAGGTCAATTTAATCATTCCTCTCATAGGGGTTGACACCTCCCTGCATGCCTTGCATTTTCAGCACGCATAGAAACCATCTTTGTCCCAGAAACTGGACGGTCTGGAGGGAGGGTCTAAAAATTTCTTTACCACTCTGTCTCCCACATTAGGTCTTTTCTGTATATGAACTTGGGAACCAAAGGTAAAACAGGCTTGAAGGTCTTATCTAGACTCAGGACATGCCAATGAGCTTTAAATATAGACTCTATATCTTTGTATTGGGTATGAAATTATGTCATAAAACTCCATTCATGGTCTGTATGTGTACTGTCCACTGTTGTATTCCCCAAACATTCCTCATGTGGCATATCCTTTATCTCATTAATGACCAATCTCTGAGGGTCATACCCTTTCTCTATAAAACGTTATTTCAATATTTCTGATTGTATCTAAAAGTTCTCTATAGTTGAACAGTTCCTCTTCACACGCATTATCTGCCCCTTTGGGATGTTCTTTAACCATAACTGATGATGGCCTCCCTGAAGGGGTATCAGTTGGTTTAAAATAAACCTTAGTCTCCAAGCTATCATTAACCCTATATATACTGACCTCTAGGAAATTAAGCTGATTTTTACTCCACATGACTGGTTAGATTTATATTATTACTATTACGGTTTAGTCCAAATAGTCCATCAGGGAGGATTCAGAACCTGCTTATATGAACATAAGGTCATCTATATACCATCTATAAAACAGCAGTTAATTTCTCTTCTTAAAGACATACTTGTCCTCCCACTCTCCCATGATGAAGTTAGCAATACTGGGCGCAAATTTAGCGCCCATAGCCACGCCTTTCTTTTGGGAAATGTATTTATTTTTGAGCCAAAAATTATTGTGAGAAAGACAAAAATGATAATTAATCTTTTAAATTCTAACATCATTTTAATGTATTTTCTTGTACGGATTACCTATAATATGGGGATGTTTTATTAATTATGTACAATATTGTCCTCTTATTTTACTGACCATGAAGATATTGCTCTTTTTTTATATAATGTTTTAGATTTCAGGTGATGTCTTAAGAATGTTTACCGATTATTATGATCGTATAGTACTGTTATATATATATACCGGTATATGTATGTACTGGTCCTCTATGCTCTGTTGCTGCTATTACAGAATGAAAACCGATTTTGCTGGGTATGGAGACGAGTGAGGGGAAGATGGCCCCCACCCATCACCATACCAAAGCAGGGCGGAAGCGACGTCAAAACGTCACTTCCGCCCATACGTCTTAAAGGGCCATTTTTTGTTGTCATTTTTTTTTATTGCATTGAAGTCCAAATATGAGATCTGAGGACTTTTTGACCCCAGATCTCATATTTAAGAGGATCTGTCATGCTTTTTTCTATTGCAAGGGATCTTTACATTCCTTGTAATATGAATAAAAGTGATCCAATTAAAAAAAAACAAAAAAAAAAAACAGTGTAAAAATAAATAAAATCAAGCAAAATAAATAAGAAAAAAAAAATTTTTTTAAAGCGCCCCGTCCCGACGAGCTCTCGCGCAGAAGCGAACGCATACGTGAGTAGCGCCCACATATGAAAACAGTAGTCAAACCACACGTGAGGTAATGCCGTGATCGTTAGAGCAAGAGAAATAATTCTAGCCCTAGACCTCCTCTGAAACTCAAAACATGCAACCTGTAGAATTTTTAAAATATCGCCTATGGAGATTTTTAAGGGTAAAAGTTTGACGCCATTCCACGAGCTGGCGCAATTTTGAAGCGTGACATGTTGGGTATCAATTTACTCGGCGTAACATTATCTTTCACAATATAAAAAAAATTGGGCTAACTTTACTGTTGTCTTATTTTTTTATATAAAAAAGTGAATTTTTTCCAAAAAAAGTGCGCTTGTAAGACCGCTGCACAAATAGGGTGTAACAAAAAGTATTGCAATGACTGTCATTTTATTCTCTAGGGTGTTAGAAAAAAATGTATAATGTTTGGGGATTCTAAGTAATTTTCTAGCAAAAAACTTGTTTTTAACTTGGAAACACTGAGTCTGAAAAAGAGGCTCTGTCTTTAAGTGGTTAAAAAACTTAAGAGAGAAAACGGAATGACACTATTGGTGCCTTTTTTCTGCCCTGAGAACCGGTGGATATGCTGTGACACCTTCCTTGTTGCTGAGGAGAGCTGTGGTTTATTAATCCATGCCTGATATATACAATATATACACTCTGGTGAGTGTGAACCCTGAAGGGGAGTGTGATGCACAGACTGCGGTGTGGGGTGTTTAATGTTGTAACATAGCAAGATCATCATCTGAGGTTTCTGGGACTTTTTTCACATCATCTGTCAACTACTTATTCCTTGTGTGTAAATTATACACATGAAAGCTGATCATAAACTTTATGATAGTAGCGCTGCTATAATAATTATAGCCACCTGAGCTGGATTTGTGCAATTATTATTATTATTATTATCCTTTTTTGATGTTTATGTGTTTGCATTTTAGGTGGCATTTTAAATGGCAATGATTTATTAATATTACACAGCGATGACATTATTGTTACAATTGGAGAAGTTCTATTTATTGTATGAAACGTAATATATCTTTAGCGCTGAGATAGTGGAAGGAGGCCTAGAATTCACTGATATTTTTTTAGGTTAGGTATTTAAATAAATTGTGGATCTTTATTGTTATTATACAAATGATTGCTTCCTGTCAAACATGAATTTAAATTTTTTTTTGCTCTGGTACATGTTCCTTAGGGCAGCGCCCAGCCCACCATGCCATTTTTTGACAATGCCTTGCCTATTAGCCTAAAAATAGTCAGTACTTTTTTACCTGAACTTTACTCATCTTCTGCAAACCTGCCTTGAACCGAACACAGGTATTTTTGGCTCATCCCTAGTCACAAAGAAAGGTCTATTGTTAGTAGCTATTACAAGCTTCAGAAGACAGCCTGTGGGAACCACAAGTAGCTTCCCTTGGCACTTGATTGCTTATTTTTCATGAATTTCTCAGTCCTCTAAAGGAGGCTAGAAACAGATGGCTATGTAAATTATTATAACCCTTTTTTAAGGTAGGTTCCCTTAAGGAAAAAAAATTAACATTACCAGTACAAGCACATTGTATTAAAATATGTGTACTGTTCAATTCAAAATTTGTGACTGCAGAAGTACACGTGCAATTGTTGAAATCGGATCGAGTGCACGCTGTTAGATCTAAGCTTGTCTTGTGCATTGCTTAGTTCCATGCAAAGAAGGGATGATTTTGTCGTAGCTGGCTTCACTTAATGCTACAGCCCAAAGACATGGGGTGAATTATTCTGGCAAACAATTCATCAAAAATAAATAAATAAATAAATGGCCATAGAATAATAAAAAAAAAAAATCGCTATTTAAAGCTGGGTGTTTTGAGAAAACATCTCTATCTCGGATACTTTATTGGCTACCAATTGCTGCACAGCATTTGTTGGGTTTGTTATATTTTGTCATTGAATACTAGATTAAGTCAACGTAGAGTTGGCGGAGTATGTGCAGTGGATTGTCCAACAAGTCTGCAGAAAAATGTGTTTATTTAAAGGCATTGTACACTTTCAAATATTTTTGATGTTTTAACCAGGTATTAGTGTAGTTATATGCTCTGTGCAAGACTTTTTTTTCAGAGAATAAGTGCAGGAACTCCTCTCTTCTGAGTCACTGCTTGTCTCCGCCCCCTACCCACCTCTGAGCACCATCCCTTGGTTCCACCCCCTACCTACCTCCCTGTACCACCCCTTTTAGAGAATACAGAGCCAAGTATCATTTTGTGGTGAAAATAATTTGTATGGAATTTGTTCATAACAACAAGAAAAGCAGTAAAGTAGATCCCCCTGCAGTCAGCAACAATAGACCCTTCCCAGCAACAATAGATTCCCCCAGCAACAATAGACCCCCAACAACAATAAACCCCGGCAGCAACAACAGATTTCCCAGCAACCAACCCAGCATTAATAGACTCTTCAGCAGCCAGCAACAATAGACCCCCCTCAACAGTAGATCCCTTCTAGCAACAATTGACCCCTCAACAACATAAGCCCAGCAATAATAGATCCCCCACCATCAACGATATACCTCCCCAGCAACAATAGACTGCCATACTAAAATAGATGTCCCCCAGCAACAATAGATCCCCCAGTAGCCAACAGTAGATCTCTTCCAGCAACATTTGACCCCCCCCCATCAACAATAGATCACCCACCAGAAACAATAATTGACCTCCCTAACAACAATAGACTGCCAAACAAAAAATAGATGTTCTTCAGGAACAATAGATCCCCCAGCAGCCATGGACCCTCCAGCACACCCCAGCACCCCTTGCCATTACATACATTCAGTGCTGGAGGTGCCGGAACTGCGTTCCCACTGAAAATAAAGCCCTGAACATCTTTCATGTGTTTGCCTGGTAATCATAGGCATGTGCAGGGGGGGTGCCAGGTGTGTCTGGGCACAACCTAATCATTAAGTGGGTTGTTGATTCCCCCTACTTCCCAAGCTCCCTGTCCCTTTTTTACCCCCCTGCCCTGCAGTGCTGCTGGCATCCCTCCTCTCCCCCCGGCTGCTGCAGGAGATGTTGCAGGATGGGAAGGGGCTCGTAAATAGTTCCTTTTCTAAATGAACACAGTGAATATACTTGCTCACTGTGTTCATTCATAACTGAAACATAGTAAACTGTGATTAGCATACTTCAGGTTGTGAATGAACAGGAAGTCACTCAACACCTCCTCCCTCTCCCTCAGGTTTAGGCCCCCTAACCTGAGGGAGGAAGGGAAGACAGATCTCCTATCACAATTTGGATTAGCTGCAAGGATGGGAAGTGTTATCATAATGGAGGATTTTAATTATTCAGACATAGACTGGGCGGAGGGAACCACGCATTCATCTAAGGCTCGCCAGTTCCTAAATGTCTTGCAGGACAATTTAGTGGGTCAGATGGTAGACGCACCAACTAGAAATAAAGCGTTACTGGATCTACTGATTACCAACAATACAGACCTGTTCAGTGGAAATACGGGGGAATTTAAGTAACAGCGATCACAGGTCAATTGGCTTCAGTATAATCACACAAATAGGAAACATAAGGGGAATACAAAGACACTGAATTTCAAAAGAGCCAACTTCCCTAAACTACGAACCTTGCTAGAAGGCATAAATTGGGATAAAATCTTAGGAACAAAGAACACGGAGGAGAGATGGGTTTGCTTTAAGAGCATAGTAAATAAAGGCATTAGCCAATGCATCCCATTGGGTAATAAATTTAAAAGAGGAAAAAAAAGTTTTGGATGGCTTAACTCCAATGTAAAAATGCATAGAAAAGGCCTTCAAAAAATACAAGGTTGAGGGATCATCATCAGCATTCAGACTTTATAAAGAATGCAACAAGAAATGTAAGGGTGCAATAAGGACGGCTAAGATAAAACATGAAAGACACATAGCGGAGGAGAGCAAAAAAATCCCAAGAAATTCTTTAAGTATGTAAACAGTAAAAAAGGGAGGACAGACCATATTGGCCTCATAAAGAATGAGGAAGGACATCTGGTTACAAAGGATGGGGAGATGGCGAAGATATTGAATTAATTCTTCTCCTCAGTCTTCACGAGGGAATTGGGGGGCTTCAGTGGATTGCAGTCTTCAAGTCATTCCACAGATTTTCAACAGGGTTTAAGTCTGGGCTCTGACTAGGCCATGCAAGAACATTCACCCCTTTCTCCTTCAACCACTGTGTGGTCATTTTTGCTCACTTTCTGGAAGAGGGTAGCAGATTTCCCTTAAGAATTTGATGGTATTTTGCCCCCTCCGTTTTTCTTTTCCCTCATAACAGGATATTACATGTCTGGTACAAATCTCCCCTCACTTTTCACTGTCAATTACAAAAGCAGCTGTTCAACAGTTCAGCTGCGATTTCCAGATATGGTTAAGATGAATATTTTTGGAGCAGGCGGCCACTGGCGTCTTTAAGAATAGCTGGTTGTTAAGGAGCATCCCTGAAAGCCGACCACTGCATCCATAATCCCGCTGACAGCTAAATGTGAAAAAAATAATTGCAGGCAATGAAAAATAAACAACAAAAATGACGTGGGGTCCCGACCAAAACCACACCAGACCCTTAGGTCTAGTATAGATTTTGTGGGGAACCCCAAACCAATATTTTAAAAAAATGGTGTGGGGGCCCCCAAAATCCATACCAGACCCTTATCTGAGCATGCAGGAAAGGGGGGCAATGAGTGAACGCCCCCCCCATACCATACCAGACCACATGTGCGCAACATGGGTGGTGCATATGTTGATAGGGACAAGGGCCTCTTTCCCACAACCCTGGCCGGTGGTTATGGGGGTCTGCGGGCAAGGGGCTTATCAGAATCTGAAAGCCTCCTTTAACAAGGGGCCCCCCTTGATCCCGGCCTCCTCTATGTGAATGGGTATGGGGTACTTTGTACCCCTACGTATTCACCAAAAAAAGTTAAAATCAAAAATAATTAAAAACACAGAGACAGATTATGACGTATATCCAGCGTGAACCACGATGAACACCATTACCAACTTCCTGATCCCTCTGATTTGTCAGGTCATAGTAACTAATTACAAACGTTAGAGAAATTACGTATAACGTGAGTGAGAAAGGTTTACAAGTGAGCGGCTTCTCAGGTAGAGGTGACTCCCCTGGTGGGGGTGTAGGAGCCGCCAAGAGGGACCCAAATTCTTTTCATGTATTGTAATCTTCAAAAAATCTTGTTGTCCTGATGGACTTTTTTTAACTTGTATATGTTTGTAATAAAATGTACTGCTATTAATACTATCAAATTTGTCCTTTGACATTACCATGAAAATCCCACTGCCCCTGTTTCGTCACATATGGCGACCCATCACATTTGGCTACCCGCTGGACTGCGCATGTGCGACGTCACCATATGCGTTCCAACACTATGGCGATCTGCGCTTGCGGCAAATTTTGTGGCCACACCCCTGAGACCAGGTTCAAGCCCCACCATCCAAGTGGACATAGAGTTAGATTATAATTATGTAGAGTGAAGGGGGCCCTGTGGCAAAGTGGTGTCTTACAACAGTGTTGGAACGCATATGGCCGCGTCACGCATGCGCACTCCAGCAGGTAGCCAAGTGTGATGGGTCGCCATATCTGACGAAACACCCCACTGCACTCCAATTTTTCTACAAGGTTTACAAGTAGTTGTATGGTGATCTGGCAGTGGTAGACATGTGCAGGAAGGAAACATTTGTTTTGTTTAGTTATGTTACTAATTTTGTTTCATTGATTCATTTTGGAATTCATTTATTTTAATTTTGTTTTGTTTATAAATTTTCTAACAAATTCCAAATTAAGCCTAATGATTGTAAAAGGATGAATGATCACAGAATGCATATTTATTGTTCAGTTTTATGGCTTATATAAGGAGGTTTTAATGTTGAAAATGTTTTTCTTGTATTATTAGAGACTGGTAATGAAAGAGATTGCCTATAATTATAATGATAATAACATGATCATTTAGAGGCATACATAACATATTCTAGGTACGGATAGAAAAAAAATGACTGATATAAACTCCTCCACCTATGTCAGGTTAATGAACTAAAACAAAATATAATGAAAAGGATGAGGATGTTGTCTCCGATGCAGAGGTGAGAACTCTGCCATAAGAATGATATAAAGGATGCAGCTTGAACAGTACATTATTAATCATCCTGTAAATGACAATATGTCAGATTATAAAGAGCTTCTGTCATTGTCAATATATAATGCTAGCCACACATGCATCCGTTTTGAATTGATTCCTTTATAGATTGCATCAAGGAGTAAAGTCAAAATTTGTCACATTTTTCCTCCCTTACTTACCTTAATCGAAAGTGTGATTGAATGTATAAAGAAACCTTTTTGTTATATGATCTGCAATATTTTTCACATGATCCATTTAGGGTTAATTGCACATGCACACAAACATTGATTTACTATATATTGTTTAGTGATATCACACAACCTACAACTCTTCCAAAAGAACCAAGTGCAGGAGAATTTTTAACCACTACTGTTTTTCCTTGACATGTTTAACATATTTATACCTCACCTTACTTGACACTTAAAGTGGTTCTAAAGTCAGAAGTTTTTTTTAATCTCATTGCATTCTATGCATTAAGATAAAAAAAAACCCTTCTGTGTGCAGCAGCCCCCCTAATACTTATCTGCGCCCCCTCTCGATCCAGTGATGTTGCATGAGAGCCTCGGCTGTCCGGGACTCTCCCTCCTTATTGGCTGAGGCAGCAGGGGGTGTCATTGGCTCCCGCTGCTGTCACTCAAAGTCAGTGAGACAATGAGGAGAGAGAGGGGGCGAGGCCGAGGTGCGGCCCCGTGTCCGAATAGACACACAGAGCAGCGGCTCGGCTCGAGTGCCCCCATAGCAAGCTGCTTGCTGTGGGTGCACTCGGCAGGAGGGGGAGGCCAGGAGCGCCAGCGAGGGACCCGAGAAGAGGAGGATTGGGGGTGCTCTGTGCAAAACCACTGCACAGAGCAGGTAAGTATAACATGTTTGTTAATTTTAAACAAAAAAAACCTTTAATAACACTTTAAGTAAATTTTGATGCCAACAATTACATCTGTGGTGCAATATGTAGTTTAAATGGGTTGTAAACCCTCATTTTCTTTTTTTTAAATAACAAACATATCATACTTATCTCCACTGTGCAGTTCGTTTTGCACAGAGTGGCCCCAATCATCGTCTTGTGTGGTCCCCCAAGGGTGCTCGCGGCTCCTCCCCGCATCGGTAAACCCACTTGGAGAAACGCTCTCCCTGGGGGTTACCGTGCGAGCGTGCTCCCGAGTCCAGCATTTGTGTTCATAGACACAGAATGCCGGACTCGGCCCCGCCCCCCGGGGCCCGCGTCATTGGATTTGATTGACAGCAGTGGGAGCCAATGGTTGCGCTGCTATCAATCTATCTATCCAATCAAGAGCCGAGAACCCCGGCCAGAGAGGTAGGGCATGTCTCTGGTGTGGAAAAGAACGGGCTCAGGTGAGTAAAACAGAGTGGGGGGGGTGGCTGGTCAGTGACAGAAGTTTTTTCACCTTAATGCATAGGATGCATTAAGGTGAAAAAACACGAGGGTTTACAACCACTTTAGGCTTAAAGCTGATCGCTGTACAGAAAAATATTAATTTTAATATATATTCTTTATTAGCCAGTAAGGATATAAAGCAGGGGTAGGCAACCTCTGCACTCCAGCTGTGGTGAAACTATAAATTCCATCATACCTCTGCCTCTAGGAGTCATGCCTGAGATTGTCAGGGTCTTGCAATGTCTCATGGGACTTGTAGTTTCACCACAGCCTGAAGGGCCAAGGTTGCCTACCCCTGATTTAAAGCATCAAATGCCTATGCAAACCCAAATATTACCTTTTAACCACTTGCCGTTCGGCTCATGCCAATATACGCTGGCAAAGTGGCACAGGTGCACAAAACAACATACAGGTCGCTGTGTCAGGCTAGCGGGCGCGCACACGCCGCCGGGACGCGCGTGCACACCTGCATCGTCCCGCGGACTCATTGTCTGCCGGTGGCCCGCGATCGTGGCATGGAGAGGAAGAACGGGGAGATGCCTATGTAAACAAGGCATTTCCCTGTTCTGCCTAGCAACATGACAGGGACCTACTGCTCCCAGTGATCAGGAGCAGTGATCTGTCATGTTCTAGTGAGCCCATCCCTCCACAGTTAGAACATGCTGAGGGAACACAGTTAACCTCTTGATTGCCCCCTAGTGTTTAACCCCTTCCCTGCCAGTGACATTTACACAGTAAACAGTGTATTTTTATAGCCCTGATTGCTGTATAAATGCCAATGATCCCAAAATAGTGTCAAAAGTGTCCGATGTGTCTGCCGCAATGACGCAGTCACGATAAAAATCACAGATCACTGCCACTACTAATAAAAAAAAACATTAATAAAAATGCCATAAATTTATCCCCTATTTTATAGACGCGATAACTTTTGCGCAAACCAATCAATATATGCTTATTGCGATATTTTTTTACCAACAAATATGTAGAAGAATACATATTGGCCTAAACTGTGGAAGAAATGTGTTTTTTTATATATTTTTGGGGGGTATTTATTATAGCAAAAAGTAAAAAATATTGCTTTTTTTTTTCAAAATTGTCACTCTTTTTTTGTTTATAGCGCAAAAAATAAAAACGGCAGAGGTGATCAAATACCACCAAAAGAAAGCTCTATTTGTGGGAAAAAAGGACGTCAATTTTGTTTGGGTACAACGTCGCACAACTGCGCGATTCTCAGTTATAGCGACGCAGTGCCATATCGCAAAAAAGGGCTTGGTCAAGAAGGGGGTAAAGGCTTCCGGGGCTGAAGTGGTTAAAAGAAGCAGTGACATCATCACAATGCTGTACATAGCCTGTGCAGAGAGCAGAGCTGTGGGAGGGGCCCAGCTGACTCCACCCACTACAGGCTGCCTGCAGAGAACTACAGGATGGGGCGGAGACAAGACCAATCACCCTGCACAAGGAGAGAGAGCAGCAGCGAGTGGTCTTTATTACAGCTCCTGCACAGAGGCAAAGTTTCATACCGGATTATTGTGCAGATCTGGAAGAAGTACACAAAGCACACAAAGATTCAATACACATCTCCTGTATTTAGACAGTATTTGTTTCAGCTTTAGGCTACATTTACACAGATGTTTGTATCTTATAGCAGCTAAACGCAGGTAATCTGCTCTTGAAAAATTTGCAAATATTTCCTGCAGATAGTTGCGATTTATAAATGAGCTTAGCTGCGTTTTTCTCAATACCCCATTATTGGAGGGGATGTTATAGACAAGTCACCTTCTCTACCCCTTTGTTGATAGTTTTGTGAGCAGGGAGATAGAACTGTGTAACTGAAATGGCGTGCAAAGCAAAGCTGGTGTTTACCATTGTGTGCCTGCTTGAAGAAAAATGAGAGGTGGATCACACACATGGCATGGTATGGTACTGCGGTGCCATACGATTTGATGCCCGCAAATGCATGTGCACAGGGCTTTAGCTGTGCTGTGTTGTCCATATCTTTAGAACTTATTACATAAACATGATCAATAAGGTTTAGTCCACTGCCCTGTCACAGGGTCCCACTGAGGGGTTGCCCCACTCCTGATCTTTCCTCTACGGTCTCACTTCCAACTTCTCATCTGGTTAAATACCCTGAGGCCCGACTTCCTACTGTATCCCTTCGAAAACGAAGGAGACACATGCAGGGGGAAGTTACACTACAGCACACAATTACCTTCTGAGTAAACACCCTTTAACCCCTTAG
Source organism: Lithobates clamitans (assembly GCA_037952925.1). NCBI lineage: Eukaryota > Metazoa > Chordata > Amphibia > Anura > Ranidae > Lithobates > Lithobates clamitans. The sequence continues at coordinate 1,571,580 of JBBGZY010002060.1, read as the reverse complement.
TGTAAAAAAAAACAGAAACATTTTAGGCACATGCCTACAAGGTCACCATCCTAACCTCAGCCTTTGATTGGAGGATGAAGGTGCAGCAGCAGACTAAAGAGATTATACTTCTATTTTAATCCTATCCAGCATGTAATCATGTAGGAAAGCCAGATGGGCTCCCTGAGCCCCCATTTCCAATCATGGTGCTTCTGTATAGGTGAATACAAGATGCTGATGCCAAGATAAATTCAGGTTCTTACACAATTTTCAATAAAACACATTTAATGATTATTTAATATAGAAAATATATTTAATGTATAGAGTTAGTGAATATTTAATGAATATATAACTGTTTTAAATGTCATTTTATGTCTGACTTTAACAATTTTTAGTGAGGTACAATCAGGGCTTTTTTTCAGCGGGAACATGGGGGAACGCAGTTCCGGCACCTCCTGCACTGAATGTATGTAATGGCAAAGGCTGGGAGATCTATTGTTGATGGGAGGAATCTACTGTTGAGGGAAGGCTCTATTGTTGTTGGCTGCTGGAGGGTCTATTGATGCTGGCTGCTGGGGGGGGTCTATCGTTGCTGGGGGCCAATTGTTGCTGGGAGGGATCTACTGATAAGAGAGGGGTTTATTGTTGCTGGCTGCTGGAGGGTCTATTGTTGCTGGCGTGGATCTGTTGTTACTAGGGTGGATCTTTTGTTACTGGAGGGTCATTTTGTTGCGGGGGTCTATTGTTGAAAGGGAAGATCTATTTTTGAAAGAAGGGTGTATATCTTAGTGCTTATTAATAAAATCTATACAAATCTCTTAGCACCACAAAATTATACTTGGTTCTGTATTCTCTAAAAAGGGCCTTACAGGAAGGTGGGTAGAGGATGGAACCAAGGGATGGTGCTCAGAGGTGGATAGGGGGCAAAGACAAGGGGTGACTTGAAAAGGGGAGTTCCTGAACCTATTCTCTGAGAAAAAAAAGCCCTGTATAACAATACATAATAAATAATGAACATTTGGGACAAATACTCTATGGAGATAGCGAGATACAATTTAAAAGAAAAATAAGAGCACATTTGACTTGGTCTCTTTCCTGCTCAGTTCACAATTCTCTCATTCACTGGTACATACACAATGCTTTGTCCGGCTGTTTGCAGTGTAAAAGTTCTATCTCACCCAACCGGTTTTCATTAGGCTATCAAGTGCTTCATTGAGAACAACTGGCACTGGCAGAGTGTTAATCCTGAGAAAATCTGGCAAGGATGGATGTATCTAGTGTGTTTGCTTTAGACTTGGAACAAAAAATATTTTACGCACTCAAGTCAAGCAACACTGCTCTTTAAAAGCTGTCAAAATTTCCAAGCATAAAATGCAAAACAATAATGGGTTTAATTACAATGTGTTTGTCTCCAAACAAATCTTTGTAAACCAGTCAAGGCACAAGTATCATAACTATAAGCTTAATCATTCTTTGTACATGGTCTTAGTGATTTATAGTTGCTTTTCACGTAATATAGGACAAACTATTGCTGTCAAACTTCAGTCCTCTGACGTACATGTGTGACAGTGGTTGCCAGTCATTAACAGCTAGGGAATGTATAAATAAAAGGGAAGAAATAGCTCATGTGATCTCTCATTAACTGCAAACTGCAATATGCCTTTAAAGATATTTCATTAACTGGCAACCCGCCCTAGCCAGTGATACACTTTTAAGCATGAACTAGGGCCAGTTCACACTTTGCTGTTCTTGTGCATTGCATTAAAGAGCTTTAACGTGCATTTCATTAAAGGGTACATTCACCTTTTCAGAAGAAATGTAAAAGTTAACTAACACCATACACCCTTCCCACCCCCACTGTACCTACCCCCATAGTTGTTAAGTTGTCTGTATCCACACAGCTGGGGCAGCAGTTGTTGAATTTTAAATTCCTATTCTTCTCCCTATTCTCTCTGCAGGGTTTCTGGGATGGATCAAAGTAATTATGATCGGTCATCACCAACACACAGCATAACCCTGATCCATCTTGAAAACCCTGCAGAGAGAAAAGGACAAAGAGTGACGATTTTGAATCCCCAAACTGCTGAATGTGCTGTGAGGGGACTGACTGCTTATTACCAACAGAGGTAGGTAGAGCATGGAGCAGGGAAGTTAGAAGGGTGTAGGGTGTCAGCTCACCTTTTCATTTTCCTGAAAAGCTGAAATAACCCTTTAAGGCTGCCCATTGCACCAGAATGGACAAAAGAGAAACATGTAGCATTTTTTCTGTTGAAGCCGCACACCACAATGCACAGTATTAGGTCAATGCATGCGAGCCAGCAGTAGTCCGTATGCCTCCTTCCTGGGACCTGGAAAACTGCTACCACTGGAATAATTGCCTCTGTGCCATATACTATGCGATTTTTTCTTCGACCTTTGTGAGTAGTTTTTATCTTGTTTTTAATTAATAAATCTGTCAAGGATAATGCACTAGGCTGGTGCGCTCTTTTTCTTCTTTTCATTTAACACTAGGACAATCCCATCCTTTGAGAGCAGCAAGGCCGAAATCCATAGTCCTTCTTGAACCCTTGGGACTTTTTAGCCTATACACCTGTGCGCAAGAGTACTTTTTGCTTCTTCTTTTTCGTCAATGCATGCGTGTCTGAGGTTCAGAGGTCTGTTGGGTTATTGACTTGGAGAGCCATATAAAATGATTGGCACTACCATGCACTAAAGCAGGTAACATTAATCTGCAATGCAGCAGGGTACGCGTTTAAATGCATGTTACTGAAATGTCGACCGCAAAGTAAAATAGGACCCTATAAAGCAATGATTCTGAACAGGTACGCTTCCAAAAATCCTCTTTATTGAAGCTTAATGTTAACAGATGGAGCAGGAATCATTGCTTTATGATAGACAGCATGCAAGCTGGGATAGCACCTAACTAGGGTGTGTGGGGATTAACTGGAGACTCACTCACCTTGAGCAACTTTCTTTGTTTATTAAAAATTGACCCTATGGGCTAGTTCACATGGATGTGAAAAGAAGCAGGTTGGAAAATGTTTTCAACAGTTGCCAATTGTTGAACCATTTGAAAGGGTGAAGTAAGCCAAACAGCTCAGTACAGACTTCTATTTATCGCTTTTTGTTGTTCAGTGTTGAACTGTACTTTAGTTTAGGCAACTCTATCCCATTCACTATAACAAGTTTCCTCCACCTAATCCACCCCCATTCCACTATACTGGGAAAGCATTGAGAGCATCTACCAAATCAAATGTGCAAAGCATAGGCACTGTACATTGGTCTAATAAATATTGCTCATCTTCTGTTTGTACTGCATTGAGTGAAAAAAGTATGAATATTTTTGCACTAGTTTATTTGAAACGGAAATCAGAAGTAAATGATGGAAAAATAACAGATCCACTGTCAGGATCATAAGTAAAAAACTGCTGGGTTAGCGCTGTTGACAGACTGTTATATAGGTCATCTTTATTTTTTCCCGTAATTCCAATTCAACCAACCACCACAAATAGCTATGTAGACATTATGCTGGTTGTGGTTACATTTACAAATCATTTAAAAAAGCTAATTGTGCAGTAGTATGGAATAATTAGATGTTCTTCTAATCCAATCACATTCATCTCCTTTTAAGATGCCTATAAACTCCACCAAGGGCTTGCTGAGATGGATTTGCTCTAAGTCACACTCTAACCTTCATAATATGTCTATGTTTTCCACTATGTTATATACATTGCAAGCTCCAATGGGCAGGAAAGACTGTAGCAGTTTGTTATTGCATTGTGACTTGTGTGATATATTATACACTTTCTTTTTGCTTGTAAAACTTAACACCTTCAGTAGAAGAAGACATTTTACATTTCAATGTTTATGAATATTTGAATCTCTGTGCTAGATAAACTCCAATGTCATCCCTCAAGCAACTGGGAAAAAACACCCCCTAGTGCTCAATAAATACAACTATATAAGTGAACCAGCTCTATGTCAGTAATGAATAGATAATAAAGATAGAAACCCACAAGTGTTCTAACATACTGAAAACATGTGTTTATATATAGTGGAATATCAAAACTTTGCAATAGGTAATGAAAATAAAATATCCCAAAAAAATCCATGTCATAGTTACATAGTAGGTGAGGTTGAAAAAAGACACAAGTCCATCAAGTCCAACCTATGTGTGTGATTACTTATCTAATCCTTACCGCTCTTACAGTAAATGGGGTTCATATGCTTCATATACCTGTGTTAGATTTCCCATTCAATGAAAACATATATTATAATATGCAATGAAATAGTCAAAGCTTGATTAATTGAAAAGTCTGTCGTAAAGGAAAAGAGTGATGGGCCCACATCCCTAATTGATAAACCACAATAAAACAAATCCTCTAAATGGGACTTTTTGGGGCATCAATCACTACAATGTTATATAAAAGAGTCAATTTTATTATACAAAGTTAAAAAAATATATACCATAACATAATATACTATAAAAACAAGATGCAGTTGACATGACAAATAACCATCTGATCATCACTTTGGTTTGATGAAGATCATGTTAGCCCAACAAGTTTCAAATTTACACAAATGCTAGCCTTTTCTTCTTAAGGGGAAATTACAAGTCAAAAGATGTTATCTATAATACAAAAAACGAACAATTTTACAACCATGATCATTTTAGCACAAAGAGAAATGTTGGAGAGAAATGTATGGATATGTCCACTGACCCATTAAGGTGAGAGGGATTTCATATAAAGCCGCATCATTGATGCTTACAAAAAGAAAGCTTATTTTCTGCTGCTGTGATTCCCACAGGGGATGGTGGACCATGGAGGACCCCGCAAGAGTACACACACCCACAGCCACTGAGGGATAGATAGTCCCCACCATGTATATGCTTATTGTTGAAGATTGGCCCAATCTGGTAATATAAAATGATAGAATAAATGGTTGCATATATGTGTATGTACATACACATGTGCATATACACACGTGCATTTACACATAACCACACGCAACTAGGTGATGTAAACTTAGATGGAATGGAACCAAGGTAATACTGAATAGACTTACTTGAATTTGTTAGAAATATATGAAGACACTGAAGTGTCCTTGTGAGAGGACAGCAGGCCTATTGAATAACCAGATGTGTAGGGTAGAAATATTGCTTTTGGATGCCACTTTGAAAATCAGACTATACATCAAAGAAGGGTAAGGACAACAGCCAGATATTCAAAAAGTATAAAAGGTATCAACTGGTGTCTCAATAAGCCCCCAATTGCAAAAAAAACAGTAATTAATAAAGGATTTAGAATCCATATTTTTTATTTGCAATCACTCTCACCTTAACGGGTCAGTGGACATATCCATACATTTCTCCCCAACACCTTTTGTGTTAAAAGGATCATGGTTGTAATATTGTTTGTTTTTTGTATTATAGATAACTATAACTATAAAGCTAACATTTGTGTATATTGAAACGCGTTGGGCTAACATGATCTTCATCAAACCAAAGTGTTGATCAGATGGTTATTTGTCATGTCAACTGCATCTTGTTATTATAGTGTATTGTGTTATGGTATATATATTTTTTTAACTTTGTATAAAAAAAAATGTACTTTTGTACATAACGTTGTAGTGATTGATGCCCCAAAAAGTCCCATTTAGAGGATTTGTTTTATTTTGGTTAGTCAAAGCCTGATTTACACAATGTCAAACTCAAATAGTGACAAAAGTCCCACAAGTCAGTGTTATACTTCACATGCCCAATAAATAAAAGACTCACCAACCGCCATGATCTCTTATTGCTACATGAATTATGAAATGCACATAAATACATTTTTTTGGGATATCCAACCTGCTTCCCCTTCCGCCAGGACTCCAACCGCTCAATAAAACTCTTTAAATTAGGAACCACCAGAATTTTCCACTCCTTTCCTTCTCTCCTTCAGTCGTGTTTCCCAAAATCAACCCTTGTTCCCCCTCTGCTCTTTAGTGTAGGGCTGGCATATAAATCAAACTTTTTCCCATAGTATAGTATTAAAATTAAAATGGCTTTACTGAATTATTATACTCACATAAAACAATAAAACCACCAGTTCTTTTCTTTCAAGCATAAATTGCTTTAAACATTGTTTTTCCCCTGTATGTAATTAATTACATTGTTATTGATCATGTGCTAATCAAATTACAGGTATCTTCCTGATGAAGTGGCTTAGTCCGCGAAACTAGTTGAGATGCTATTCGTGATCAACTATCCCACTGTGATCTTCCCCACTTGGGAAGTATTATTTTGATGATACACATGGACTGTTACCCATGTTTTTAATTTGCAACTGACTTTTCTGTTACGTGTTATGTATTAATAAGCTTTTGTACTATTATTGTTCATACATTTGAATTTATCTTCACTGCACTGTACCGAGATCCATTTGCCCCTTTTTTCTTCTTGGTGAGACCTGGCTGGGGACCAGGCTCCCAACCCCTTTATTTTTATATAGGAAAGAGGGGCCACCTGGCCACGTCTCTCGGTGGCACTGCCCCTTCTGACGTCACCGACTGGTGCATGCTGGGCATGTGACGTCAGAAGAGGGCGCACAGTGCATTGCAGGGTTGCAGAGTGTTCATCTGGGTGAACACCCTGCAAATTCAGGTGTTCAGCAAATGGCCGAACAGGCAAATGTTTGGCCCAAACTCATGCTCGGGCTGAACCGTTCGCCCATCCCTAGCTTAGAGGGGGTGGGTAGAAGTGATTGGAAAAAAATCTGTTAACCTAGAATGGAGCTTTAAAATTTAAGTAAGCACAAAGACAAACATTCTTTTAAAAAATCAATATAATTTTCCAATACCATAATGTGACAGCGATTTATGAAATAAGAACAACATATTGGACACATTACAGATTTTGGATGCAGATTCCAGAACAGTACAGAAACATAAATCTATGTAACCACAGTATTGACAGTAGTTTGTTTTTAGTGTTTACAAAAACAACAAGCCGCAACATTTTAATCGCTGGCAAGTCCATTATGTTTGAGCGAAGGAGGTAGTGAGGTGGACTATTACCTTCCATTTACCTTTGTCTTTTATAAGCAGCAATGTACAATTAACCGAGGGATAGCAAACCATTCAGGCAAAGCTTTGTATGGAGAAATGTTGGGAATTCATTCTGACATGCTATAGTTACAGTTTTTGTTTGTTGTGCAACTAAGTTTGGCAAAGACTTTGCACCATGTGCCTTCTCTGTTGACTTAGCGAAAGCTATTACTTATTGTCTAATTATAAATAAAAGCACAAAGATACCCATTAAAACATTTTATGAGGGGACTTTCTACTCAAAATAAAAAGTAGACAATTGTTAGTATATACCACCATTTAATGACACAAAATCTCCTGTACTTACTAATGTTATGATAGAAGGAAGAGGATGTGTGTCATATGTTTCTATTTCAATAAATGTATTGAAGTTTTAAGCAGGAATACAACCACAATATAACGTGACACTGCGGTAAAAGTACAGGGAACATCGTATGTTGGCATAATGCTTGATGAAGTTCAAATGTGCAACATTATATCTATACAAAGATGTATGTTCTTTTTATTTCCACAAAATAAATTGCATTTCCTTATCTAACCATGTCTTGTCTTTTATATCACCAGACTATGCACTTAGAGCATAAAAGAAGGGTATGTGGACAATTGCTGTATTCACACATGTAAAGGGGATTATGTCCAAAAGGTCAAACAGGGAGAAAATAATTAGGATAGCAAGAAGAAATCAAGGTAGTAAGGAATGAAGGGTAAAAGGATAATGACCAAAGAAAGAAGAAAGACACCTTATAAGGCTTCCATAAAGACTTGGTGTAATATATATGAGGCCGGAGATTGTCTATCCCCACTGCACTTCAAAGGCTATTGATAACCATCTCTGGGTAAAATTGCAGTGTGCAGAGCTCCAGAATTTGCAGAAATTTGCTACAACCCCAATTCCAAAAGAGTTGAGACACTGTGTAAAATCAAAAGAATACAATGGTTTGCAAATCTCATAAACCCATATATTTTTTTACAATCGCAAAATAAAAAAAAAAACATCAAATGTTTAAACTGAAACTGAGAAAATGTACTATTTTAAGAAAAAAATAAGGTAATTTTGAAATTGATGGCAGTATCACATCTCAAAAAAGTTGAGACAGGGCAACAAAAAGCTGGCAAAGTAAGTGGTACTAATAAGAAAAAGCTGGAAGAACATTTTTCAACTAATTGGGATAATTGGCAACAGGTCAGTAACATGATAGGGTATAAAAAGAGCATCTTAGAAAGTCAGAGTGTCTCACAAGTAAAGATGGGCAGAGGTTTGCCAATCAGTGAAAAGCTGCTTCTAAAAAATGTTCAACAATTTCAAAATAATGTTCCTCAATGTATACTTGCAAAGACTTTAAATATATAATCATCTACAATACATAATAGCATCAAAAGAATCTGAAGAAATCCCTGTGCACAAGGGACAATGCCAAAATGCAATATTGAATGCCCATGAGGCTTAGGAATACTTCACAAAATCACTGTCTGTGAACACAGTTCGCCATGCCATCCAGAAATGCGAGGAACAGCTCTATATCATGTAGAGAAGAAGCCATATCTGAACATGATCTAGAAATGCCACCATCTTCTCTGGGCCAAAGTTTATTTAAAATGGTCTGTTGGAAAGTGGAAAATTGTTCTGAGGAATTGAAATTTGACATTCTTTTTGACAAACATGGGTAACGCATTCTCCAGACTAAAAAGGAAAAGAACCTTCTGGGCCTGTTATCAGAGCTTAGTTCAAAAGCATGCATCTCTGATGATATGAGGGTGCATTAGTGTGTATAGAATGGGCAGCTTACACATCTGGAAAGGCACCATCAATGCTGAAATATATATCCAGGTTTCAGAGCACCGTATGCTCTTATACAGACAATAAGGTTTATTTACTAAAGCTAGAGAGGGCAAAAGTAGTCACAATCTTGCAGAGAAACCATTGAGCTTCACTTTCTCGCTGCAGCTTAGACATGAGCATTCGTTTTCGTCCAAATGCATTTTCGTCCGGATTTTGGGTATTTTCGTTATCGTTTTACCAAATGATAACGAACATATCACATCTGACATAAACAAATGCTTTATTTTCATTTTCGTTGTGACAACAGTTCAATATAGATAGGAGATTCGACATGACGCTGACAATAGCGATCTGTGTCCATCGAACTTGTGGTCGAATATGACTAACCTTAGCTCTATTAGTTCAAGATTATTCTACATAGAGAGAAAAGATTTGGCATAGAGAGAAAAGATTCAACATTATAGAGACAATAGCAAAAAAGGTCGATTGTGCCTAACCTAACTCTATTAGTCCAAGAATATTCGACATATAGAAAAAAGATTTTACATGATGATTCGACAAAGCAGTCGCCGCGAGTGGACATTTATGGTCAAATGCTCCACCCATAGGCTATAGACGAATTCTAATGTTGGTTGACTAGTAATAATAAATAATAAATATAATTATTACTAGTGTCATACAACATTAGAATTCTACTATATATTGTAGGCGGAACATTTGACCGGAAATGTACGATTGCGGCATCGTACAGTTTATCTGCTCAGTTGAATCTTCTTAGAACATTCGACAGACACCATAAGCCTTCAATGACAGATTTGTCCTTAATTATTTCAGATTTTTTGGAAGAATGCATTTTTTAACTAAACAAAATAAATAAAAACGAATTTCGGGAGTAAGTAAATAAATTTATTTTTCGGACGAAAACGAAATTCCGAAACAAAATATTTCAGTGTGCACATGTCTACTGCAGCTAGAGCCGTCACTCCTCATCATTGGAAATCAATGACTGTACCCTCCCTTGGTGAAGGGGCAATTTAATTGGACTATATTAGAGATCTAGAATGCCTGTTGGCGCAGGAAACGTGAAAAGAAGAACAGTTTTCTCATACTTGGTCTGCTTGGTCTAATGCCGCGTACACACGAGCGGACTTTCTGGCATACTTGGTCCGACGGACCAGAGTCCGCCGCACAATCCGACCGTGTGTAGGCTCCAGCAGACTTTTTTTTCCCAAAAGTCCGCCGTACCTAGATTTGAAGCATGCTTCAAATCTTAGTCCGCCGGACTCAGTTCCTGACGGAAAGCCCGTTCATCTGTATGCGTCTGTATGCTGGTCCGACGGACTAGATACGACGCAAGGCAGGGTACTGCATCTCGCGCTCGCTGCAATAGGAAAAACAAATTTTCCTATTGCGGCGAGCGTGGGGCATCCCAGGCCCTTAGGTCTGGCATGGATTTTAAGGGGAACCCCCTATGCTGAAAAAACGGCGTGGGGTCCCCCCCAAAATCCATACCAGACCCCGATCCGAGCACGCAGCCTGGCCAGTCAGGAAAGGGGGTGGGGACGAGCGAGCGCCCACCCTGAACCGTACCAGGCCGCATGCCCTCAACATGGGGGGGTGGGTGCTTTGGGGGAGGGGGGGCACCCTGCGGGGCCCCCCCACCACAAAGCACCTTGTCCCCATGTTGACGAGGACAAGGGCCTCTTCCTGACAACCCTGGCCATTGGTTGTCGGGGTCTGTGGGCGGGAGCTTATCAGAATCCGGGAGCCCCCTATAATTAGAGGTCCCCCAGATCCCGGCCCCCCACCCTAGGTGAATGAGTACGGGGTACATGGTACCCCTACCCATTTACCTAGGGAAAAAGTGTCAATAATAAAACACACTACACAGGTTTTTGAAGTAATTTATTAGACAGCTCCGGGGGGGTCTTCTTCCGGCTTCGGGGGTCTTCTTCCGACTTCGGGGGTCTTCTTCCGACTTCAGGGGTCCCTCTGGTTCCTCTTCTCCCAGCGTCCAGGTTGGTTCTTCTCCGCTCCCTCTGGCCTCTTCTCCCGGTGTTCCAGTTCTTCTGCCAGCTCCTCTGCTGTCTTCATGCCGCTCTTTTGCCAGTGGAGGCCCGGACTTCTGGCCTGTGGCTTCTGGGCTTCTTCTCTTCTTCCCATGTTGACACGATGCTCTCTCCTGGTGGAATACTCTCTGAGAGCTCCGATGTGACTTATATAGGCCCCGCCCCCTTATGCCGTCACAGTCCCTGGGCATGCTGGGACTGTGACGTTTTAGGGGGCGTGGTCACTTTTTTCATTGAAAATAGTGTGTGTGCCCTATACACCAATACTTCAATTTTAGATGCCTCTGAGGGGACAGGGAGGGGGGTGGGACGAGCACCATAATATTATATACAGTGAGAATCTCCTGTTTACTTGGTGGCCTCTGTAATAGGAAGTCCCGTCTCCTGGGAAGCCATTGGACCACTGTTCTGTCTATCATAGGAGATTCTCACTGTATGTAATCTGTCGGCGCTCTTCCTGCCCCCTCCCTGTCCCCTCTAGGCTGCAGATGGACATCAATCAGACTGCACTGATGGCAATGGTGAGGCTGCTGCATTTATGTAGACTGATGAGGCTGCATAAATGGCACTTGTGAGGCTGCAGATGGGCACTGACATTTATTTTGCTTCAAAGTTCTATATTTAATATTTATGTTTTTTTCCTGAAACTTCCCTCTTAAAATGAATGTGCGTGTTATATGCCTATGCGTGTTATACGCCGATAAATACGGTAATTCATTTTAGATTTTATTTATTCATACAAAAATAACTTGTTATTAGCATGAAACACAGGTGTAAAACTAATTTGGTTTTCTACTCAAATACTATGGACATTTCTCAGAATGCCAAATGTGACTGAAATCAATATTACCCCAAAATATTTTTGGGGTAAATAAATATGTATATAACAATTAATCTGCCTATTGTTGTCACTTGTATAAAATAAGCTATTTTGTTGTTCACTATGATCTTTCTTAGTAAATTGAATGCACCCTGGCACACTTGTAAGCCACAGCCTTCCTTTATGTGCACAACTGGAGCACCATTTCATTAAAGTACAATACTATGCAATGTAAATAGCTGAAAAAGTAGATCAAACATACAGTTTTTATACTGCCTAGGCAGGATTGTGGGAAATCAATGCCAATGCCGAATAAAACACCATGATTGCTTCTTCCGGGTTCCAGTTCCAGTTAAGGACAAAGGATAAACCTCTATGAGTTATAACTAATACTGCAGCTATGAAATTTGCTAGGCTCTAGCATAGCTCTTTAAATGTGCACAACATGTTAATTTTCAATCAAAGATTGTATCTTTTGTCTTTTTTTTTGTTTTTGTTCCAAACTGTATCTTTTGTTTTTGATAGTAAGAAGCCTGTTTCTGCCATTGAAATAGAGAAATTGTTTAGCACCAACTTTGTAAAGTGCAATTTTTACAGAATGAGAGATATATTGTATCTTATTGAATCCTGTGGACCATTTAGTTTATAAGGGCTTTTGTTTCTTTCTTAGGCCTCATAAAGGCTTTTAGTTTTTTCAGATGGCCAATGGAGCAGTGGGGAATTGAAGAGGGGGTACGTTTTTCTGCCTTCTCCTTTGTACCATCTCCAAAATATGTGCCTTCTTAATCAATGACACCACAAAAGTACTAATTCACTTCCTTGCTATCTCTTGCTTTGACTATTGCAACGTTATTCTTATTGGCCTACCTCTACATTAGTATCCCCTCTTCAATATATTATGAATGCAACTGCAATACTTGTCCACGTTACCAACCATTCACCGTCCATTGTTCTTCTCTGTCAATCCCTCCACTCATTGTCCTTGACTGCCAATCCCTCCACTGGCTTCCACTTGCCCAATGAATCAAAGAATGAATACCAACAACAACATACAAAGTAATTCACAAATCTGCCCCTAGCTACATCACTAACTTTCTTTCAAAATATCATCCCTTTTCAGTCCTACCAAGACCCCCTTCACTCCAGCTCCCTCCTTACCTCCTCCCATGCCCATCTCCAGGATTTCTCCAGAGCCTCTCCCATCCTCTGTAACTCTCTACTCCAATCTGTCAGGCTCATACTCTGTTTGCCTTTAGAGGGTTCCTAAAGCCTTTTCCAGCTCCACTTAAAAACTGTACTTTTACTTTCCCTATCAAATCATCCTCCCACAGTTATTTACATTTTATTTCTCAACTGTAGATTGTACGTTTTCACGAGCAGGACCCGCCTAACCTTTTTTGAGTTGAATTGTAACTGTGCTGTCTCCCTTATTTTTTAAAGTGCTGCACAAACTGTTGGAACTATATAAATCCTGTATAATAATTATATTAACAATTATCGAAAACGCCATATCAGCTGTGGAAGATGGAGAGAGATCTGTCTTGGAGACGGTTCAATGAAAAAACATTTTCTGATTAGCAGTTATTATTTAATGATGAGTTACTACTGATCTTTTTATTATTGACTTAATATAATATAATTCTATGTTTGCCATGTTATTTTTCAACAATAAAAGGGAGCCAGAGATAGCTTATTCTATTATTAGTATAAAAATGTTGGGATCAAAATGAATCTTTAAATATAGCCTTATAACAACAGAAACTCATCTGGTAGGCTTTGTCTGAATTAACTCAATTTCTTCCTCCCAGCCTACAGTAATATTCCAAAGTTGTAAAAGTCATTCTCATAGATCAGTTTCCCTTCTGTGGGAATTCACAAACCTGTAACCTCCAAAACACTTTAGGTCAAATGTTTTTGCTAGTTAACAGCTCTCTACTCTCCTGCATGGGATGGAATGTCCACAGTTGACTACGATCTGTATAAAATTGGGCTTCAGTTGCCTGACTACCTCTATGCAAACAAACATAAGCAAAGCAAAGATGTCTCTTTCATGGGTGACAAAGATGTCACCTATTGCATGAACACTTAAATCCTACAATAATTGCCCTTTTTATCTTTAAACTGAATAGTTTAAGTAAGAACCAGAAAGATCTATGGTTAAAATAGAAAGCCTTGTTATAAAAGACAAGGTCTGAATAGCTTAACAACACTACACATGGGGCAGAGTTGAATAATAAACAAATCCATTATCCATAATCCATATGATTGCCATTACTTATACGGTACATTTATATTTAGTGTATATGAATCAAACTGCATATTTAAAATAGGATCAGTTATGGAGCAAACCAAACTGAAGCATTAACTCCATACTGGCTCCTTAAAAAAAAACTGTATTTTTGTGGTCTGTAACAGATAATTACTTAGCAGCTTGATTTCCTGCCAGTTTCTTGACTTGTATTTGTTTTCTTTTTAAAATATGTTATGACTGCGCAAAGTAGTTCAGAGTCCTCTATGGAGATTTACGTTTTGTAACATACTTTGCGACATTTATTTTTGTTTGGCTATACAATTGCACTTTTAATTTATTATGTGTTTATTATCTCAGATTTGTTCCATAAGAGAATAAAGCAAAGAATCGCAGCCACTCAGATCAACTTAGAACCAAGCACTCAACCAGCTAGACAGCACCAAGACATTTTCCATTATGCATTCAACTTTATAGCAACACGTTAGGGAAAGCCCATTTCTGTTATAGCATGACTGCACCCCTGTACAAAAAACCAAGTCCATAAAGACAGGGTTTGAAGAGTCTGGAATAGAGGAACTCTTAGAGTAGCCTAACGAATGCCCTTAATGCAACCATATTAACCACTTCATTTTACCCCCTTCCTGACCAGAGCCCCTTTTACAATTTGGCACTGCGTCGCTTTAACTGACAATTGCGCGGTCATGCAATGCTGTACCCAAACAATTTTTTTCCCCACAAACAGTTTTCTTTTGGTGGTATTTGATCACCTCTGCGGTTTTTATTTTTTGTGCTATAAATATCCCCAAAAATGTTTTTAAAAGACAAATTTCTTCATCAATTTAGGCCAATACATATTCTTCTACATATTTTTTGGTAAAAAAATCGCAATAAGCGTATATTGATTGGTTTGCGCAAAAGTTATAGCGTCTGCAAACTATGGGAAAGATTTATGGCATTTTTTTGGCATTTGTACTATTTTTTTTTTTACTAGTGATCTGCGATTTTTAACAGTACTGCGTTATTGCAGCGGACAGATTGGACACTTTTGACACATTTTTGGGACCACTGACATTTATACAGCGGTCAGTGCTATAAAAATGCACTGATTACTGTGTAAATGTCACTGGTAGGGAAGGGGTTAACACTAGGGACAATCAAGGGGTTAAATGTGTGTTTCCTTAGTGTGTTCTAACTGTTTGGGGATAGGACTGACTAGGGGAGGAGACATATCGTTGTTCTTACTTAGTAGGAACAAACGGTAGATCTTCTCTCCCCTGACAGAACTGGGGATTGTGTCTTTATACACACAAATCCCCGTGCTGGCTCTCGTGCACGTGATTGCGCGTGGTCGGCGGCGAGCGTGCACGCCCGTCCTCTGGCGGCTCCTAAAGGGGACGACGTACCCTTATAGGTTTTGCGCAGCCGTGCCATTCTGCCACAGTAATAGGGCGTACACACGGTCGGACTTTGTTCGGACATTCCGACTACAAAATCCTAGGATTTTTTCCGACGGATGTTGGCTCAAACTTTTTTTGTCTACACACGGTCGCACAAAGTTGTCGGAATTTCCGACAACACGCTCCGATAGGACATTTTCCATCGGAAAATCTGACCGTGTGTATGGGGCATATATCTGCGTGAGGCGGTCGGCAATCGCTTAAACAAGTCTGTAATTTATTTATTTTTCCATTTTTTTCTTGTCTTAGGTCTCCATGGTGCTGCACTAAGTTGATCTCTTGTGAACAAAAAAAATTTAACTATAAAATTACAGCACATTAAAAAGTGCACGAGGGTACGTTATTGAACCAGCCTCTGAAGAAGAAGGGCCTCAATCTCTGAACCCCCTGGGCACCAGGCTCCTGGCAGGGACAAGGCACTCATGGTCTGCTTAGGCCGAAGCCAGGTAGATTCCGCTCCTTAGAGACTTGCCAAAGCTGGTCCTTCAAGCACATTATGAGGGTTCTGCTGAAGAGGAAGAGGTTAAAAAGAGGAAGAGGAAAAATACCCAAGGGCCACAGATCCTTTCCCCAATATCAAGGGAGGCCTCAACAAACCTTCACCCTCAGTCTCTGTCCAAAAAAAAACGCATGTGCAGTGTAGGTGCCTTGAAAGACATAAAAAGTGCAATATGCAATACTCAAGGCGGACACTTCTGGGAAGAATTGGAATACTGATTGCATCCAAAACCTGTACCTAACTTAATGAATGCCCTTTTAGGTAAAGCACAAATTCCAACTGACACACTCTAAAACCTTCCCAAACAGTGATTGGTGAATCTGTCTGGATTACATTTTCAGAGCATCCAGCAATTTGTTTGTAATTCGTCAAACCCAAACTTAGAGACAAATTCTATTGAAGTCTAAAGGTGTGGAAAACTTTGTTAACAGGCTTAGGACATGGGTAACATGTACCAATGCAAAGAAAAAATACCGTATGGTGGGGAAAAGGTCTTTTAATGCTGTTTTAAGGCCAACATTGAATAAACACAAATCCTTTAACCCCTTCCAACCTGTTCCAGCATACTTATAAATGGACTATTACACCCAGGGGGGTGGAAAGGTCTGTCTAATCATGTGACCTCTGTGATTTGCTGTCACAGTGGTCACTTGACTCGGAACTGGTTCTGTTGGTTCGCAATCTTGAGAACTGAAATAGAGCTGCCTTTGACTGCACAGTCTCTGTGCTTGAAGCGCACAGTGGTTCACTGTGGCTGTCACTGTTCTCACCAAACCGGGGTAAAAAAATCGCCAGAGCAGCACAGTTTTTTTAGGGATAGAAGGCCTAACTGTTGTATGCTTAACTTTTTTTTATATAAAAATGAGGAAGTTTGGTGAATGTGAGTGATATAATGAGTATACTGTGGATATGAAAAGTCTATACACCCCTGTTAAAATGTCAGGTTTCTGTGATGTGAAAAAAATAATTTCAGAACTTTTTCCACCTTTAATATGACCTATAAACTCTACAACTCAGTTGAACAACAAACTGAAATCTTTTAGATTGGGGGAAGTAAAAATAAAAAAACTAAAATAATATGGTTGCAACGGTGAAGCACCGTTTGATTTTATTACAGCACTCAGCATGGCACACCTTGACTTGACACTTGACACTATTTGCCCACTCTTCTTTGCAAATCTGTCAGATTGCGAAGGGCATCTCCTGTGCACAGCCCTCTTCAGCTCACCCCACAGATTTTCAATCGGATTTATGTCTGGGCTCTGGCTGGGCCATTCCAAAACTTTAATCTTCTTCTGGTGAAGCCATTCCTTTGTTGATTTGGGTGTATGCTTTGGGTTGTTGTCATGCCCCCCCAAGTCCCCCTTCATGTTCAGCTTTCTAGCAGAAGCCTGAAGGTTTTGTGCCAATATTGACTGGTATTTGGAACTGTTCATAATTCCCTCTACCTTGACTAAGGCCCCTGTTTCAGATGAAGAAAAACAGCCCCAAAGCATGACGTTGCCACCACCATGCTTCACTGTGGGTATGGTGTTCTTTGGGTGATGTGAAATGTTGTTTTTGTGCCAAACACATCTTTTGGAATTATGGCCAAAAATTTCAACCTTGGTTTCCGACATGTTTTTGGGAGACTTTAGATGCGTTTTTGCAAAATTTAGCCAGGCCTGGATGTTTTTCTTTGTAAGAAAGGGCTTCTGTCTTGACACTCTAGTCCATAGCCCAGACATATGAAGAATATGGGAGAGTGTTGTCACATGTACCACACAGCCAGTACTTGCCAGACATTCCTGCAGCTCCTTTAATGTTGCTGTAGGCCTCTTGGCAGCCTCCCTGACCAGTTTTCTTCTTGTCTTTTCATCAATTTTGGAGGGACGTCCAGTTTTTTGTAATTTCACTGCTGTGCCATATTTTCTCCACTTGATGATGATCTTCACTGTGTTCCATGGTATATCTAATGCCTTGTAAATTCTTCTCCTGACTGATACCTTTTAACAATGAGATCCCTCTGATGGTTTGGAAGCTTTCTGTGGACCATGGCTTTTGCTGTAGGATGCTGTCAGGGCTGGGTTTAGCCCTTCCTTCTCTGAGCTGGCAGCTCAGTTGTCAGCTAATTGCCAGCTCCTATCTCTCCAGAGTTACTCACCTGTTGATGATATCCTGCTCCTCAGTTCTGCTTACTTAAGCCGTCCAGCCCAGATGATCTCTGCCTTCGCCTTGGTCAACATCACAGAGACTTTCTCCTGCACTTCTGTTAAAGACTTGCTTGGCTGACATTCATTTTGGCTCCAGATCCTGCTTGCTGTTCCACTAGGCTGATTCCTGGCTTCCTGACTTTCTGCCTTGTCTGACTATCTGTTACGGTTACCAAACTTTGGCTGTGTTTTGACTACAAGTGTTCTATTTACTTTTATTATTAAACAAGTGTGATTTAACTGTACTTCTGTCTCGGTCTGATTCATGGTTTCTGACAGTAGTCGAAGGCCATGAATTCAGAAGATGCAGTCAATCCACTTGTTGGTAATATTTTTTCCAGATTGGATGAGCAGGATCACCGCATGGATCAGTTTGCCATGGCGTTACAAACACTCCTGAGTCGCATGGCTCACCTGGAATCTCCTACTGTGGCTGCCCCTGTACAGCTTGTGTTGCAGACCATCCCTGCTGCTTCATCCACCTCAAGTATTACCACTATAAGAGGTATGTTTGGTTCCGCTCTGCTTCCCTATCGATTTGGGGGCAATTCAGTCCAATGCAGAGGGCTTCTCAACCAGGTTGAGATATACTTTGAGATGCTGCCCCAGGCGTTTCCATGGACAGAAGCAAAGTAGGTTTTGTGATATCTTTGCTTTCTGAGAGAGCCTTGGCCTGGGCAAACCCTCTATGGGAGACGCAAAAAACAATTGTCCTAAGTTGCCCAGAGTTTGTGGCTTCCTTTAAAAGGGTATTTGATATTCCCGCACGCTCCGCTTCTGCTGCCAAGTGCCTCATGTCCATCAAACAGAGTATGAGAACTGCTCCCGATTACACCATTGAATTCCATACTCTGGCAACAGAGGTTGCTTGGAACAATGAGGGCCTCATTGCTGCTTTTTCTCATGATCTCTCAGACACCATCAAGGATGAGATAGCAGCCAGAGATATACTGAGCTCAGCCCTTCCTTTTCTGAGCTGGCCGCTCAACTGTCAGCTAATTCCCAGCTCCTATATCTCCACAGTGACTCACCTGTTGATGATATCCTGCTCCTCCGTCCTGCTTACTCAAGCTGTCCAGCCCAGATGATCTCTGCCTTCGCCTTGGTCAACTTCAGAGAGACTTTCTCCTGCGCTCCTGTTAAAGACTTGCTTGGCTGACATTCCTTCTGGCTCCAGATCCTGCTTGCTGTTCCACTACGCTGATTCCTGGCTTCCTGACTTTCTGGCTTGTCTGACTATCCATTCCGGTTACCGAACTTTGGCTATGTTTTGACTACTTTTGTTCTATTTACTTTTATTATTAAACAAGTGTGATTTAACTGTACAACATTCAAAAAGAGAAAGAAATGGGGCTTTATATGAGGCATGTCACTGAATGGATACCTTCTTCATATGTTTGATTTAATTATTTATTAATTACAAATCACATCATAAAAAGTGTCAATCTGGGATACAAAACACAGTTTACTATGATACACTTGTTTAAATATGCAGTCGTTATACAGAGTAAAATACAACGTAGTTAGCAATGCAAATGCATAAAAACACTCATCCATTCATAAAATCAATAAACATAAGCAATTGCTTATGGTGAGCCAAACTTGTCTGGGCATCAGTTGGATGTATACTCGACGCAAGTTTCATGGCTCATGCCAATCATCAGGAGTAAAAATGCTCTGAAATTAAACCAATAATATCTATAAGTATGGGATATCCTTTAAACAGAGAAACATCTCTCAAAAAAAGGTCTATAACTTACAATATGGCCCAAAAATGATGCCCAACCTATGTCCAAGGGATGCAGAGGACAGGAATATTGATCTCCCCCGGGGCTGAGGTGAGGAATCGCATCCAGACCAGGGACAGCAGCTGGGTAAAGACCAGGTGACCATGTCACGACCATATGAGTCTGATGTATGCTTAACAGTCCACACTGCTCTGCAAAAAATATAAGACTATATGAAATGAAAATACTATTGATAGAACACATCTATACTTGTAGGTGAATGAAAGAGATGAATGGTATGTAATTACTACAATAATGTAAAATTTACTAATTGAGTGGACTACAACCAAAAAGAATGTGCAATATATACCCACAACGAGTTTGCTCTGCACTCCTGTGACCAGTTTTCAGCAGACAGCCTGCTGTCAGCTGACATCACAAAGCCAGCCTAGCCTGGGGCAAGATAGCGATAATAAAGTCAGGATCAGCCACATGCTGGACCAGCACCCGGCTTAACCTCTCCCGCCCTCTCCACAGCACAGCACTCCAGTAAACGCACGCGCGGCGGGGAGGGGGGCGGAGGAGAGATCTGTGACTGACAGTCACCAGCTCTCTGGTCACGGAGCTCTGAGAACTCAGCGGTCTTTGATCGCTTGGTTCTCAGTCTTAGTGCCAGCAGGGGACAGATGCAGCATCTGGTAAATATAATGAGAAGCCCAACTTCTCTTTAAAGGAAAACTTGAAGCAAAAAAAAAAGAAAACAAAAAGGTGCTATGAACAGGAGAGGGGCTCAAAAGTGGCAGCTGACAAATTAACCACAAAATTAAATGAAGGACAAAATATTCTCTAAGCATAATAATATAAAGGAAAGGCAGAAAAGGTGTTGAGTGTCGTACGGGCTAGCAACCAGAAGTACAGATTCTTAATTAACACTAATTTGCAATTTGTCGGCTTCCCCTATGCTTTCTCTGTAATAGCTTCTAAATCACTGACACTATGGCTGCTCTATGCCCTCTCTTTTGGCTTAACCAAAAAACAAAACAAAAAAAAACCCTAATTGGCCTTTAAAGTGGATGTAAACCCAATGTCATCCTTTCTAAACTACTGCCATAGGGGTTATCTATAAGGATATAGATGCCTCCTGCATGTATCTTTACCTGTCAAATGTCTCCCCTCTGTCTGTTATGAGACCCGAAAAACTGCAGATTCTGTGGGTGGGTCTGTTGTCTGGAGCTCGGTGGGTGGAGTCGTGATGTCAGTAGACTCCCCACCCACCTCTACACTCCCCTTGTCATTATGCATTTTCTCCTTTGTATTTCTAACTGAACGTCTGCTATGATCTCTAACATCCAGTGAAAAGACAGGAAAGTAACCACATGACTTCCGCATGCCAAATCATGCTGAGGTGTGGAACAGCCAATCCTTGCAGAGCTGCTGAAGAAAGGAGTGGGGGAGGGAATTAAAAAATAATGCATGTCTTAGGCTAGTGCATGAGATATGTAAATCACCTGTCACTCACAGCAAGGGGGAGGATTTGACAAAGTTTTTCTCCATTTGTCAAGATTTCTCTCACTGAACAATAAAAGAGGATTGCTCAGAGATGGATTAACTCTGTGTGGCAAGACTGGGCTCAAATGATAGGAAATCTTATACTCTACAGTATGATTTTTCGGGTTTACATCCACTTTAAAGACTAAGTTCACTTTTTTCCTCTAAATTCCAGCTCCCCTATGTACCAATATAGCATTCATGTACTTTTTTTTGCAAAAATACCAAAGCTTTCCATAAAATCTACAGGCACGTTACCTTACCGTCCTACATCCATGATTCCAAACGTATCTATTACTTCTGTCTTACGTCCTTACAGACTGTAGGTCATGACACAGGAAGGAGATGACCAGCTGATCTCATTAGCACACACCCTGCATCATCCACCCTCCCACTCTCAGCTGCACGTTTTTTAAATCAAATGCAATCAATCAGTGATCACCCTTCTCACTAAATACACAATCAGATTGCATAGTATATGACCATTTTTATACAAGCACATAGAAGGGAGTGGACAGAAACACTCAGCTGTCAAGCCCCATTCACATCTCTGCATAGCGGGAACTCACATTCCCACATGCGTTTTTTTTCTTTAGTGAGGTGGGGAGGCGTTTTGGAGCATTTTCACTCATCACACATAGGGCAAGCCACCCACCTTAATGGGCTGCCCTACACAAAGCAATCGCCCCAAAGAAGCTTCACATTTTTCTTTTAGAGCAGAGCTTGGTGCGTTTTTTGGTGCAGTGCATTTCTGAAATGCAAGGAAACGCACAGATGTGAATGGAGCCTCATTGTTCTTGTGTTTGTGACTAATTTCACTTTCAGGACCCATTCATATCTAGCATAGTGGGAGAGCACATTTTGTGTCTTGTTTTTCCTTTGACAAGTATAGGGCAGACTGCTGATTTAAATGGGCTGCGATATATGTGGCTTATGGGACATGTTGGTGTTTTGTGGGTTACATGTTTTTTACTGTGCGTTTTGCAGCATTTGCCACTCGTTTTTTTCACATGCCAAAATGTGTGTTTGCTTCTGTGTTCTCTGTTTGGTGTGTTGTTGACAATTAATGGCACTGAAAGTGCAACAAATAATTATAGGTGTATAAATGTGGCCATACACTATACAATCTGATTGTACAATCTCCTTTAGATCTGCCATTAATTATGTAGTGCAAGGGCATGCCTGATTGAATATAGAGTGATTGGCTAGATTGGTGTTTACTCCTATTATATAAATTTGGTAAATCTAAAGGAGATTGTAAATCAGATTGTATAGTGTATGGCCACCTTTATACACCTAAAATTACTAGTTGCGCTTTCAGTGCCATTAATTGGTAACGCCACAACAAACACAGACACAAACACACATTTTGCCATGTGAAAAAATCGAGTGGCAAATGCTGCAAACACGCAACCCACAAAACGCCAACATGTCCCATAAGCTACATATAGCACAGCCCATTGCAATCAATGGGTTGCCCTATGCATGTCACAGGAAAAAGGAGCCACAAAACGTGCCCACCCACTATGCTAGATGTGAATGGGTCCTGAAAGGGTCCTGAAAGGGTCCTGAAAGTGAAACACAAGAACAATCCAATCACATCTGTGCATTTCCTTGCATTTCAGAAATGTGTTGCACCAAAAATCGCAGTAAAAAAACGCACCAAGCTCCACTCTAAAAAAAAATTTCTGAAGCTTCTTTGGGGCGATTGCAGTGTGTAGGGCAGCACATTCAGGTGGGTGGCTTGCCCTATGTGTGATGAGTGAAAATACTCCAAAACACCTCCCCACCTGGCTAAAAAAAAAAAAAACGAATGTGGAAATACGAGTTCCCGCTATGCAGAGATGTGATAGGCGCTTGAAAGTTGAGTGTTTCTGTCCACTCCCTCCTATGTACTGTACCGTTGTTTACAGCGGGCGATCGGCTACCCGTGTATAACAACCGATGCGGCTAAAAGCCGCTCGGTTGTTATACCGGAGGAGCGGGAGGGGACATCCCCCCCTCCCGCCGCCTCCTGCTGCTGTTACCAGGCCTCCCGTGCGATCGGGAAGCCCGGTATCCAATCGAGTACTTTCGGCGGTTGGGGGCGGGCTGGAACGAAGCTGTGAGCGGCTTCGTTCCAGCCTTCTTGTTGTAAACGCGGAAGCGACGTCATGACGTCACTTCCCGTTTACTCGGCTGCCAATGGCGCCGAATTTAAAAAAGTACACAGTATTCAGAATCGCCGTTTTCGGCGATCTGAATACTTTGAAGTGTAAAGGAGGGATGGGGGGTCTTTTAGACCCCCGATCTCTCCATAAAGAGTACCTGTCACCACCTATTACTGTCACAAGGGATGTTTACATTCCTTGTGACAGCAATAAAAGTAAAAAAAAAAAAAATTTAAAACACAATTTATAAAGTAAAAAAAAAATAAAATAAATTAAAAAAAAATAAATAAAATTTTTAAAGTGCCCCTGTCCCCGCGAGCTCGCGCAGCGAAGAAAACGCATACGGAAGTTGCGCCCGCATATGTAAACGGTGTTCAAATTACACATGTGAGGTATTGCCGCAATCGTCAGAGCGAGAGCAATAATTCTAGCCCTAGACCTCCTCTGTAACTCTAACCTGGTAATCGTAAAAAAAATTTTAAGCGTCGCCTATGGAAATTCATAGGTATCGTAGTCTGTCGCCATTCCACGAGTGCGTGCAATTATAAAGGGTGACATGTTTGGTATCTATTTACTCGGCATAACATCATCTTTCACATTATACAAAAAAATTGGGGTAACTTTACTGTTTGGATTTTTTAAAATTCATGAAAGTGTCCCTTTTCCAAAAATTTGCGTTTAAAACACCGCTGCACAAATACCGTGTAATAAAAAATATTGCAACAGTTGCCATTTTATTCTATAGATTCTCTGCTAAAAAAATATATATAATGTTTGGGGGCTCTAAGTAATTTTCTAGCAAAAAATATAGATTTTAACTTGTAAACACCAAATTTCAAAAATAGGCTTAGTCATGAAAGGGTTAAAGATGGCCATACACTATGCAATCTGATTGTGTATTTAGTGAGAAGGGTGATCACTGATTGATTACATTTCATTTAAAAAACGTGCAGCTGGTAGTGGGAGGGTGGATGATGCAGGGTGTGTGCTAATGAGGTCAGCTGGTCAACTCCTTCCTGTGTCATGACCTACAGCATAGGCATTGCCAGGGGGTGGCTATCGAGGCTGGAGCCCCGAATGTGGAGCCCATAGCCCCGAGTCTCAGAGGGTCGCATTGGAGGTGGAGGAGAGACGAGCGGGTGGATGGGCAGAGATGACATCATCTCTTTCTGCCCGCCCGTCACCACTCTTCCACCCTTACAGCCGGTCCACTTCAACGTGGGAGCGATGACATCATCTCTCACTGCCCACCACACATCAGCACTTTTCCGCCCTGACAGCACGGGACTTTTAAATGTCTGAGGTGCGCGGGGAGCAGAGAGATTACATCATCTCTCACTGCCCACCCTGCATCTATGCTCTCCTGCCCTCACTAAATGGACCAGTGCTGCCAACCTGCCACCAATGCAGTGACAATGCACATTTGGTGGCACTGGCTGGCATGGCAAGTGACAATCTGCAAATGGTGGCAAGTGACGTGACAATCTGCAAATGGTGGCAAGCGACAATCTGCAAATGGTGGCAAGTGACGTGGCAAGTGACAATCTGCAAGTGACGTGGCAAGTGACAATCTGCAAATGGTGGCAAGTGACAGTCTGCAAATAGTGGCAAGTGACAATCTGCAAATGGTGGCAAGTGATGTGGCAAGTGACAATCTGCAAATGGTGGCAAGTGACGTGGCAAGTGACAATCTGCAAATGGTGGCAAGTGACGTGGCAAGTGACAATCTGCAAATGGTGGCAAGTGACAATCTGCAAATGATGGCAGGTGACGTGGCAAGTGACAATCCACATCTAGTGGCAGGTGACGGTGGCAAGTTAAAAAGCTGCATCTGATGACAGGAGAAGGTGGCAAGTGACACGCCCAGGGCTCCCACTGATTCTGCATTATGGTGAGTTGAACCACTTCATTATATATTACAATGTAACAATAGAAACAATGCGCTTCAATCACCCTGACACCATATCAACCATGGTACCATGATGATTGAAACGCCAACACCAGCCTTCCTTTGCCTGTGAAAAATTGCTTACCACCGGCATGCCCCCCCAGGTTGGTGACCGCTGCTATGGGCTCTAGCCCAAGATATTTTGTAGACCTAGCAACGCCCCTGACCTACAGTCTGTAAGGACATAAGACAGATGCAATAGATACATTTGGAATCATGGATGTCAGACAGTAAGGTACGTGTCTGTAGATTTTATGGAAAGTTTGATATTTTTGCAAACAAAGTACATGAATGCAATATTGGTGCAGAGGGGAGCTGGAATTTAGAAAAAAAATGGTGAACTTAGCCTTCAAGCCATCTGCCCATAGTTCAAATGCCACATTTTACAGAGGTACCTTGGTGCAGTAGTGTGGCTTTACATGTATTTATAAATGTGTACAACCTAAACCATTTTTAGGATAAGCATTAAAACAAATTAATTAGATATTTTTGTGCTGACTAGGTGAATACAGTAGTGTACTGGGGTTTCTCACAATGGGAACAACTGCTGTGCTTTCAAAAGTTAATACCTTAAACAAACAACATTAAATAAATGAGCTGCCTAAGCTCTGGTTTGCGATGGACTTAATTAAAAGGGTTGTCTAGTTGAACTATAAATGTACTCTCAAATGATTGCTCACACTCAATATAATGCCCTGAACTGTTTCATTTACCCACCATATTTACATGGCTTACTAAGCACTTCACACCTCTTTGTCACTGGATATCCGGTTATTTTCTACACCATTAGATACATTCTAATACAACCACATAAAATAAGGAGGATTTAAAAGACATTCTTACACAGAGGGCATCAGAGAAGGGAGATTACATAAAGCCGGAGTAATGTATGGGCACTAGCTTAGGATTAAAAACCACTGTAGCACTTTTAACTTTAACAGTCAGTTTTAAAAGAGAAGTATAGGTTTGGGGGTTTTTCCCTCATCATACTTACCTAGGTGGATGCAGCATCGGTCCCCCAACGCCTCTAAAACTGAGAACCGAGCGATAAAACATCGCCGATGGCTCAGTTCTCACAGCTCCCCGAGCAGAGAGCTGCTGACTGTCAATCAACATCTCTCCACTCTGCTTCTCCATGCACACTGGAGCGCTGAGCTGTGGAGGGGCGGGGAGCGGCCGTCTCAAAACGAATTGCACTCCCGTGGCCCATCGAAGAAGCCCAGCCAAACGAGCCTACTCTGGACTTCTTCTTAAAAGGTATTTCAAGATTTTTTAATAAGTATATATTTATAAAAATCAGGAACCCTAATTTCTCATGCAGTGGATGGTGATGTGACCATAGCACAAAAGGAGTATTACCAATAACCAGCAGGTAGTAACACAGGATATGTGAAAAACAAATATGAAAATAGTTGGGTGCCCATGGTGCCAAGAAGAGAGCGGTAGTCAAGGATCATTAGCACAACGTTCACAACCACATGCCAAATCCAAAAAGTAGATGTTAGATCAGTGTTTCTCAACTGCAGTCCTCTAGGCGCCCCAACAGGTCATGTTTTCAGGCTTTCCATTATTTTGCACAGGTGATTTGATCAGTTTCACTGCCTTAGTAATCACCACAGCCGTTTAATCTGAGGAAAATCCTGAAAGCATGACCTGTTGGGGCACCTTGAGGACTGGAGTTTAGAAACACTGGGTTAGATAAGCATGGGTAGTCAATAAGGACCATATGGCCATAGTGATAGATACCTACTACCTAAAAATATGCTACCATGACCAGGCTGACTCTAGGCTCTAGTACTCTTAAAAGGTAGGTGGCAATTAATACATGTGATTAAGGGCATGAATAGTCCATCGAGCCAGAGGGTGAAAGAGAATTGGGGAAATCACAGGAAATCCAACCCATGAAGAAAGGGCAGAGGAGGGCATGGAATGTAAGAGAGGGAAAGATGATGATTGCTTGCCGGCTGAATACACCACTGGACAACCTGTGAATGACCTAAAGACACCTGGCTGGTAAAAAAATGTATTAACAGGCTGTTCACTCTGTAACTATATTTTGATCAGAATACTTCTGCAGAAAGCAGTATCTGTGATGGAGCTGGATTTCTTGTTCTGCAAGGCAGAGGAGGGCTGGGGACCTTTGGCCTAGGGTGCAAACACAACTAAATAGCCTTTTCATGGTAAGTACAAAGTACTGTGGGCTAAAGAAAGCATACCAAGCGAAGTGTGATGTTGTGCCTTATTGATTGGTGGACATGGTGAAAAAGTGAGTGCTTTACACCCACTTTTGGTTAGTGATTTACTCTGATTTTCACATATACCACCACACAACCACTTTTTGTACTCAAAATTATGTGTGCCAAATGATTTACTGCTGCCCACGCTCTATATATCATTTTTTTTATTTACTAAAGGCAAATAGACTGCACTTTGCATAGTGCAGTTGCACTCTAATGCCCCGTACACACGGTCGGATTTTCCGATGGAAAATGTCCGATCGGAGCGTGTTGTCGGAAATTCCGACCGTGTGTGGGCTCCATCGGACATTTTCCATCGGATTTTCCGACACACAAAATTGGAGAGCAGGAGATAAAATTTTCCGACAACAAAGTCCGTTGTCGGAAATTCCGATCGTGTGTACACAAATCCGACGGACAAAGTGCCACGCATGCTCAGAATAAATAAAGAGATGAAAGCTATTGGCCACTGCCCCGTTTATAGTCCCGACGTACGAGTTTTACGTCACCGCGTTTAGAACGATCGGATTTTCCGACAACTTTGTGCGACCGTGTGTAGACAAAACAAGTTTGAGCCAACATCCGTCGGAAAAAATCCTAGGATTTTGTTGTCGGAATGTCCGAACAAAGTCCGACCGTGTGTACGCCCTATAACAGGACTAAATTGATGATAAACTCTCACACCAATTCACATTTTTATATATATCGATTTGCCGACCGCAATACATATATATATGTTTCTGTTTTCAGGTGGTTTACTGGGGTTATGGCTGAAGCTTTCAGCCATAACCCCAGTGTTGTTTTCTTCATCTGGCAGCTGGCTTTCTCATGAAAATGCTCCACATGCCGGTGTTTATCTATCTGATGGTGTACCGCAAAACTAGTAGGTCAATCTTTGAGACACCCCTCATCAACAGATATCTCTTGGGGGAACCCTGAGTATTTGTTTATTGATTATTTCAATCTTGCTTTTAAAATGAATTTTGTATGTTATTTTTATATGTAATAAATAATTTATTTTATATATCAACTACGTTGTTCTTTATCAGTACCAAGATAGTCCACCATAACCATTTGGGTGGGAACAATTTGTATGGTCAGCTTCAGCAACTGCCCTATTTCCCCCTCTCCTGTTTCTCTATTTACTCAGCATAACATCATCGTTCACATTTTACAAAAAATTGGGTATATATTGTGTTTTGTTTTCTTTAAATTCATTAAAGTGCATTTTTCCCCAAAAAATTGTGTTTGAAAAACTGCTGCGTAATTACCATGTGACATAAATAATAGCAACGGTCGCCATTTTATTCCTTAGGGTGTGTGTTAAAAGAGAATACATACTGTTTGGGGTTATGAGTAATTTTCTAGCAAAAAATACTGACTTAAACTTGTAAACAAAAAGTGCCAGAAAGGGCTTGGTTTTCAAGTGTACATAGAAAGTATTATTGTGGCCTGTATTTTTTCATATAACAGAGCTTCTCGGCTCTTACAATCCAACTGCAGGACGCTTTTTTTTTTTTTTTTTTTTTTACAGATATGGAAATGTGTTCTCATATTCCATTAAAGTTGATATCTATATGATGAGACCCGGAGTGCCATTATTTTATTTTTTTCAATGTTGCATCTTTGTGTAATCCTGTTAGTCCTCGGTAATCACATAATAACTCTCACACAAAGTTCCATTTTTTTTCTTACTGATGTTTTCAGGTCAAAATAAAAAAAAGCAATGTGGTTTGTTAAATAGTGACATGGGCACATTTAATAAAGAGCTCTATATATCATTTTTTTTATTTACTAAAGGCAAATAGACTGCACTTTGCATAGTGTAGTTGCACTCTAATGCCCCGTACACACGGTCGGATTTTCCGATGGAAAATGTCCGATCGGAGCGTGTTGTCAGAAATTCCGACCGTGTGTGGGCTCCATCGGACATTTTCCATCGGATTTTCCGACACACAAAGTTGGAGAGCAGGAGATAAAATTTTCCGACAACAAAATCCGTTGTCGGAAATTCCGATCGTGTGTACACAAATCCGACAGACAAAGTGCCACGCATGCTCAGAATAAATAAAGAGATGAAAGCTATTGGCCACTGCCCCGTTTATAGTCCCGACGTACGAGTTTTACGTCACCGCGTTTAGAACGATCGGATTTTCCGACAACTTTGTGCGACCGTGTGTAGACAAAACAAGTTTGAGCCAACATCCGTCGGAAAAAATCCTAGGATTTTGTTGTCGGAATGTCCGAACAAAGTCCCGTTTATACAGAGAAATATCATGACAATATCACGTTTATTAACCCACACTGGATCACATGTTACCATTCATCAGTTTAGAGAAGTCAGGAAACTGAATTGTTGTTTGAATGCTATGTGTAACAATTTTTTTTTAAGTATACTGTTTTATGTTTTCTGTTAACTTTTACAGAGTTCCATAAACCAGCCTTCTGTTCTTCAAGGACACTGAATAGTTCTGTAAAGCAGAGAAAATTTTAATGGAATTATTTAGTAAGGGAAAATTTTAAAGTGTAGCAACCAAGAGTAGCCAATCAAAATTCTTGTTTTTTTGACTTTGGTATGCTGATGCATTTGTTGTATGTCACTTTACATGAATGAGCCTGCATATGTCTCTTGTGATTTTGTACCTTTTGCCTGCCATCTGTTCCTATCTACCCTCTTACCCAACACCAGGAGTCTTCAAACTATGTCCCGCAGGCCACATCTGGCCCAAAACAATATTTTACCGGGTCCTTAATGGATAGGGAGACTCTCTGAAAGAGAAGGGGGCTCTGATGTGATGGGGGGCTCCTAAAGTGAAGAGGGAGGCTGTGATGCTAAGAGGGGCCTTGATGTGATAGTAGACTCCTGATGTGAAGGGGGCCCAGATGGGATGGGGGGGCTTCTGATGTGAGGGTTGGGGGACTCTGATGTGAAAGAAAGGCTCTGATGTGAAAGTGGGTCTTCTGATATGAAGAGGGGGCTCTGATGTGATTGATTGCTTTTAATGTGGAAGGGGGACTCTGATGCGATGGAATGGTTCTAATGTAGAAGAGGTAGCTTTGATGTGAAAGTGAGGACTCTGATGTGATGTGAAGCTGTGAAGCTTTTGATATGAAAGGGGGATCTGATGGAAGGGGGGGGGGATCTGATGTGTTAGGAGGGAGAAGTGAAAGGGGTGGCTCTGATGTAAAACAAGTCTCTTATGTGAAGGGGGGGGGCTTCTGATTTGACAGGAGGGACTAACACATGAAAGGGGGGACTCATGTAAAAAGGGGACTCTGATATAATAGGGGTAGTTTCTGATAAGAAAGGGGGGATTTTTCATTGGAAGTTATTTCTTGGATTGCATTTATTATTTTTTAAATATAACAAAGATTGACAAATTTAGTACATACAAGGATGGTGATACAATATTCAAATAGCAATAAAGCTAAACATATTGATTTATGAACAGGATGAGTACATAACAACTTAAAAATGTAACAAGTAGAGCAATGAATAAACCAATGAAATATTAGCTCGAAAGCATGTGACTAAGGCCTTATAGGCTGAAACGCGTCAACTGACTTAATCTGCATTTGTTCACTGTGGCTATTCAATAAAATTAAGAAGTTTTAAGAGCAACAGCCGGGGTGGGGATTATTTTTTCTACCTGGGAGCTCTGCTATCTATGTGGTGTATGGGTAGTAGCACTGACTCTTCTGTTTATACAATAGAAAATTCCATCAGACGGAAAAAAGTAAGTTAGTGACTATTGGTTCGTTTTGCAGAAGCAGTAATTATGGGATCAATCTAATAGGTACCGTGTTTCCCCAAAAATAAGACCGGGTCTTATATTAATTTTGGCAACAAAAGGGCTCCTGTTGACGTCCAATGATGAAACGCGTAGGCCATGGCTTACGAACGTCTTGCGTCACTTCCAACCAGACGAACACAGGATATTTTTGACAGCTTTTATCCTTGATCTTTGATTCTTTCATGCTTACACTAACTATAAAAATGTGAGTACCAACTCTGCTTATATATAAAATAAAGCTATTAAAAACGGTTTTACGCTATGGGCATCCCTTCTCTTTCACATGCTAAAAATCGATAAACAACATTAAAAGCACGAACCAGAGCTGACAAGAGTTGCTACACAGTGGCAAATAATGTGGCCCTGTAGGGGTGAGGCTATTCGGTGATTATTTTTAGTACACTCCAAGTGTACTAAAAATCCACTTAAGTGGAATTGTACTTGTAGAGGCAGCAGTTCTATATCCTATTAGTACCTACATTCAATTGCGCGGATTCAGTCTTCATTTCTCAAAAGACACAATAGGGCTTATTTTCGGGGTAGGTCTTATCATGTAATGTGTATTTTCCAGTTCCTGTGTCCCCTGCCTTCTTTTTCCCTCTCCCTCCCTGCCTGTCAGGTCAGTTATTAGCATTTAGCCATATGAGTTTCAGTGCTTGTAAAATCCTATAATCCACTCTATTACAGTATTATATAATGTACAATGTGTGTGTTTCTGTAACATTATTGTATCAAATGCCTTCGTTTAGTGTTTTTTTAATACTCATGAAAGTTTTTTTTTTTTTTAAATGCGTTTGAAAAATTGCTGCTCAAATAAAGTTGCAATTCCCTAGGTTGTCTGCTAAAACAATATATATATAATATTTGGGGGGTCTGAGTAATTTTCTAGCAAACAAATGATGATTTTTACGTGTAGATGAGAAGTTTCAGAACTGGCCTGGGTGGCAAGGGGTTAATTACCAAAAGTAATATACAAATAATTATTATATATTGTTTTTAAGGCAATTTACTATATTTTCAAGACTGTACTCAAGCAGGTGGCTTGAGTACAGTTATAACTCAAGTTATAACTCAAACCAGTAATTTCACAGTAAATAGATAAATAATAAATTATTATGTTATAACATATAACACATAAATATATGATTTAGCTTGTACCTTGTCAACAGCAGCAGATTCTCATTCTCCCTCTTAACTGTGTGAGAAAAACATGAGATTGTGGGTAAATCCTATACCCATAAACACATGTATTTCCTTGTAGTTAAGAGGGTTGGGCTGGAAGGGAACATTCGTCTTTTAGACACATGCCCCTTCTATGACACTGCAGTGAGAGGCATGCCTCCACTGCAGCATTTTTATTGGACAACTGGAGCTAATGATACTTTACCATTGGTCCAAGACTCCAAGCTGTCCATTGAGCTCGGTGTTTCTGACAAGAAGTGAGGAGAGGCACTGTGAGTTCAACCTCTCAGTCTGCTGCAAACAGAGTGTGCCAGCTTGTATTTAAACTGGCCCCTCTGTATGTAGCTTCTGACAGGCTGCACAAGGAGCCCTGTATCTCCAGAACCATAGGTCATAGTGGTGGGGTAGGACTTAGGCTACCTACCCCCCAAATTTGGGGTCTCTGTGACCTCAGGTCACCGAGCTATGCCCCTTGAAGCTCAATTTTGTTTTATTTATTTTTTGTTAATGTTCAAGGCAGAGCCTCACCTGCCTCCCCTAACTGCACGTCCCCTGACTGCATGTCCCTGCTACATACACAATACAGTGTGGTACAGAAGAGGCCACAAACTATGCTATGTAATTTTTTGACACTGTTTAGCAATTTGTATGAAGTTGATAGCATTATCTTTATTTTCTTCAATGTTTACTGTATACTTTTATAGATTTTACCTATATTGTTCCAGCACTCAAAAAGCATTGTCTTTCAAAAAACTACCCAAAGAATCCTTTTTTGGTCAAAATCAGCCATATTGGGTTGCTGCTGCTGCTGCTGTAAGCCAACAAATATTATAAGAGTAAACTAAAATATTATACATGGAATATATATGATGACACAATATGGTGTTGCTGATGCTGTTCCTGAGAGTTGGAATGTTCTATCAAACTACATACAGCTTTAAGGCATTCCCTAAGCATGGGATTTTAAAACTTTTTATATTTTTGATGCTGCCCATTAAGACACTGGAAAAGATCATCTCCCTGCTGAATAATAAATTTAAGTTTTATTTTAAATTTTACATATCCCCCGGCATCTTGTGCCCTTTAATTGACAATTGCTGGTCTATAAGCCAAGAAAATGGCCATTACTAATTCCTAAAATTTAACTCCTATAGATTTCAAAGGGGTTTTGATTTGGAATCCAAACTTTGCTAATGTTCACCAAACCTGCGTCAAACAGAATATATATATTTTTTGGCTTATCTCTAATTCTGGTATGCGATGTGCTGAATCTGATATACATTCTAGCCAAATTGGATATTCCCCGCACGTATTTATCCTATTGCATTTATTTTTCCATTGTATGTATTATTTATCATATAATTTTTATTAATTCTTTTACTCATGTATTTATTTTATTGTAAGATTATTTTGAATGCTACGAAATGCGTTAATGGTGTTGTAACTTTTATATGACTAGTAAATACTTATCTTCTGATGACAAAACATTCAAGCCTCTTTATTCACCACAGGTGTCTCTGCTAACATAATCTCCATTTTTGTTTCTAAAGTCTTCCATAGTTAATCAGGTTGAAAAAACAATATATGTACTTGTTGGCAGGTGTAGTTCCTACTTCACCTAGTAGGTGGCGTTACGGCAAGTGTTACTGCACCTGTTACTGCAAGTGTTACTGGACCTGTTACTGCAAGTGTTACTGGACCTGTTACTGCAAGTGTTTTTGAACCTGTGACCTCAAGTGCTCTATACCAGTATAATAGTGACTGTGTTCTGTAAGCATCCTTGTTATCCTTGAACTTGTGCTCTTCTAATTACAATAACTGTTAAACCTTGCCTGGACTGTGTGCACTACTTCCTCAACTTGGGTACCCTACTCCTGGCCCCACCCACATACTCTACCACATGAAATAAAAAATGTAGAGTCTTTTAACAGATAGATATGCATATAGAAAGATAGCTTGGTGTATTGATGTATACTGTGAAATATTATTAACAACTTTGATGGTGCTTACACAAAGGGTCATTTTCATTGGCCCCAAGTTGTGATCCTGTAAATAGCAGTCTGGAGGCTCAGTTCATATATCATTTAGTCTGCACGCTCTTACAAATGTGTAATGTAGAAAGAAGCAAAAACACATAATACCTGGTAGATTGCTGATAATTATACATGTGCACTGCCTAAAAATTCATTCATTTTCGTTTCATTCGTTTTTTGTTTTTCAGGTCATTCGTTACGATTGAATTAGTAAATTCATAAATTTGGAAATTCAGAGATTCGAAAAAAAATATTAAATTCGTAAATTCGAAAAATGTGTAATTTCAACAAAAATTTGTAGATTTGAAAAAATTTGTAAATTCGAAAATTCGAAAACCCAAAAATTCTAAAATCTGAAATAATAACTAACTAATAATAACTTAACTATTAATAACTATTAAATTGTAGGTATTGAAAGTTCCTTTCAAATTTGGCTGTTAGTGAACGTAAAGAATACAAATTTATCCAAAGTTACGAATTATTATTCGTTATTTATTATTATTAATTTGTTCCATTCCATTAGTTTAGATGCGGCATATGTTTTGATAATGAAAAGGGTTTCTGATAAAGAAAAATATAGGAGGTGTGCCACATCCCAATTGTATCAAAGAAGAAAAAAAACCCTAGGGTGGGACTTTAAGGGCACTACCACATAGACAACAAGAAATAGTAAAGTATTATTAAACATTTTTTAGGAAACATATATTACATATTGCACATAGCCGTGGATAAAGTGTATACAAAAATTCAATGAAAGATACAATAGAACCATAGAACAACCAGTATGAACATCAGGAGAGTTCTTCTGAATTTACAGATTCCCACAGAAAACAGGGGCTCTAGGGCAGTTCTATTGTTGGACGTGGTAAAAGCATTCGACAGCTTAGAATGGGAATATATCTGGAGAGTATTAAAGGAGTATGGTTTCGGTCCTTCATTCATTAATTGGGTTAAAGTATTGTATAATGAACCAAACGCAAAAGTAAAAATCAATAACGATTACTCGGCGGGGTTTAAACTGGAAAGGGGCTCAAGGCAGGGATGCCCTTTGTCTCCCATGATTTTTGCCTTAGCTATGGAGCCACTAGCTACAACAGTGAGGCAAAATAGAATAATAGAGGGGTTCCAGAGGGAAGGTAGAGAGGAGCGGATCGCACTATATGCGGACGATGTCCTCATATTCTTGGGAGACTCTGAGGGATCCCTGAGACAAGTAATAGATATATTCTCGAGGTTTGGGAGAATCTCGGGACTATCCATAAACTGGGAAAAATCAGTTTTATTACCACTGGACCCCATTAGAGAAGATGCCCCCTTAAATAATATCAGGATGGAAATAACAGAGATAACGAAATATTTGGGTATTAAAATAACGAAGGATGCAGAGAATTACTTAAATAATAACTTAACCCCCTTGTTAGAGAAATTTAAAAGTAAGACTGAAATATGGAAGGGCCTCCCGTTATCAACAGCGGGGAGATGCAATCTGATTAAAATGCTATGGCTCCCCCAATTGCTGTATATAATGCAGAACTCGCCAATATGGATAAGTAGAAAATGGTTTAATAAAATAGGTACAATATTTAGAGACCTCATATGGAAAGGGGGATCCCCTAGGATAAGTTTGCAGACCTTACAACTCCCATCGCGGGAAGGGGGGTTGGCAGTACCCCACCCACCATGTTATTTCTTGGCAGCTCAGCTGCAGCAATTGGTGAGTAAATCGATTCATAGGGGACTCAGTAATGAGAGATTGTTGATCATGAGAGCCCCCCATAGGACTGTGATAGAGGCACTGGAGGCGGAATCCTTTATACATAAAACCCCCACGGTCAAATTAATAATAAAAGTTTGGAGATCCATTAAAGCTTTGAAGGGATTGAGTGGATGGACTAAGTATACTCCTTTGTGGAACAATAAGAATCTACAAGAACTACAAGTAATAGGGAGAATTAAATTATGGGAAAAAAGAGGAATAAATAAACTAGTCCAGCTATATAATCAGAATTCTTTAAAATCATTCTTGTCATTGAAGGAGGAATTTGATATACCGGATCAGTTACTATATAATTATACACACATTAAACATGCTCTTAAGACACAGTTTGGGGGTCAGGGACCCTCCTGGAATGAGTCCATTGTATTTCAAAAACTGGGAGACCAGGGGGGTCACTGCGGGTCTATAGCCGAAATATACCCACATATTTGTAGAAATAGCACAGAGACTCCGGAAAAACTTAAAAGTAGAGGTAAATGGGAAAAGGACTTGGGTGTGTTTTCAGATGGGCAGTGGAGGGAGATACTAACGGGGGGACACCGGGTATCGGTCTCACCTGCCCAGAAGTTTTCACACCTGATGCTTCTACATAGGACTTACTACACCCCTAAAAGGTTATTTGAATTTGGGCGGAGGACAGATGCTAACTGTCCCAGATGTCAAGATGTGGGGGACCTGTTGCATATGATATGGAAATGTTCGAAATTATTCCGGTATTGGTCCGAGATAGTAGAAACCCTAAATAAGATCTTTTCTTTAGAACTTAAAATGGATCCGAAATTATGTATTCTAGGAGTTGGGGAGAGTACAGATAGAGGAACCTCCAAAACTATAATAATTCAGAGATGTCTTTTTCAGGCAAGAAAGTTAATTGCACAAAGATGGCAGGCAAGAACCCCCCCTAGGAAAGATGAGTGGATTAAAATGGTGACTGAAACAATGTGGAAGGAAAAGGCAGTATATATAAAGAGAAGGAACCTGAAAGAATTTAAAAAACTCTGGAGACCCAGGTTGGAAGAAATGGGATACCCATTGTAGGGAATACGGAGACAGTGTCCTTATGATTATAGAAGTTAATATAGATAGGATGGTACGAGTCGGGTTAGGATAGGTGGGATGGGGTGGGGGTGAAGGGGGGAGGAGGGGGGTGGGGGTGAAGGGGGGAGGAGGGGAGGGGGGTGATCGGGGGGGAAATTTGCATTTTCTTTTTTTTCTTTTTCTCTCTGTCTTAAACTCATCCTTATAAGCTCAATAACCCTGGTATATATGCTTTGTAAAAATATGGTATTTATCTTTTAAAAGAATAGGTATTTGATAAAGATGTAGATTATGTTGTATCAATAAGATGAGTAAAATAAGGGGTTAGGAAGAAGGGTAATATGGGTTAAAATGGGAGAAAATGATAGAGTATTTTTTATAGGTTACCTATACACATCTAATAGTGGTGGTTTTAGTATTATGATGAAACATGAACACTGTATATTGTGATGTATTTTGTATGAATATAAATAAAAATCAGTAAATAAAAAAAAAAAAAAAAAAAAAGATACAACTTCCTGAGCCGACGGGTTTCGGAGATGAATGCTGTCTCCTTCATCAGGGGGTTGACAGAATATATAGTATCTACAAAATTCAAATGCAAAATGATCAACAATGAGTTAACCCTTCCAAGTAATACTAAATAGTCATACACCGAACACTAAGGGTATTGGTAACTTACATAGAAGTATCCACATTTGTTTAAAAAGAGAATGACATTGTCACGTGGAGTCCTCTACGTATCCCGTCCACATTGTTGTTACTCCAATCCAAGATAGATTTTGATAGGGGGATCACCAAATGATATATATGGACCAGGTCCCCGATCACACCAAGAAAGGTTTGAATCTGGAGACCCAGATAACAACCAAAAGCGTGTGTACTGAGCCCCAAAAAGTGCTAAATCTGGAAAAAAGAGGCATATATAGTAAAATGAGTTAAGTATGTCATTAACTAGAAGGATTCAAACTGCAACCATGAATAGTGGAACCAAGCATGATGATTGGACATACCCAAATAGAGCAATGACATCAATTACCGACAGACAGGTTGGTAGGGACGTGAAGAGCAGAGAATGCTGTGGACCAGTTCAGTGAGATATTGGCTGTTGAAATTAACGTCGCCAGACAATGAGGCACTGGAATAATACAAAAGAAAAGATAAATGAAAAAGTGAGAAGAATGTATATGAGCTTGAGCATCAGTGCTTCTTTTAAGTCATGAGCCCAGCTGCATTCAATAACACAAAAAATTAGTTAAAGGTTTCCCCATGTTACTCACTCTTAATGAATGTAGTCTAGCATCAGCCTCTCCAAAAGCGTCCTGTCCATAGCCATGTCTGTCTGTTTAATGAACTGAAGGCTTAAATAGCCCCGCAGACAAAGCCGCAATGTCTGCCTAATGCAGATCAGCTGTATGTGGCCAGCCTTATCCCAGGTTACCAGAGAGGGCCCCTTGGGTATCGGCCGCGCCATGCCTCCACACGGCGCAGGTGCGAATGACGACACGCTCACGCGCTGCACCGATCACACGGCGCGCGCGTCATGATGTCACGTTTTGATAATTCGTAACTTTGGATAAATTCGTATTCGTTATGTTCAGCCAAATTTGAAAGGAAATTCCAATACCTTTAATTTAATAGTTAAGTTATTATTAGTTAGTTATTATTTCAGATCTTCGAATTTTCGGGTTTTCAAAAATTTTAGACTTTACGAATTTACAAATTTGTGAATTTCCAAAATTCCAAATTTTTTCGAGTTTATGAATTTTTTCGAATTTTGTCAGAAAATGAATTCGGAACTAAACAAATTGCACATGTCTACTGATAATTATTAATTAAATATTTAAAAGGAGGTTGATATAAAACGTACGGCTTTTAAAGAAGAAGTAGGGCCAAAGGTCTTTTGGCACTTCTCCTCCTGAGGGTAACAGTAGTACACTTAGTCCTGCACTCTTGTGACCTGTATTCAGAATATAGGAGGCTAAAGTCTGCTGTCAGCTGGTCCAGACTGTGGAGTGGTCCCGACTTTAATGTCAGGATCCACCCAGATGCCTGACTTGCAGCTGGCTCAGCCTCTTAGCATACCACTAAGAACAGCTCCCATCCCCTCCACAACCTGGTGCTCCAGTGAGCGCTGGAGGTACAGAACAGAGAGCCACTGACTGACAGTAACTGTTTACTAAAGACCGAGAACTGAGCGATCAGCAGTGTTCGATCGCTGGGTTCTCAGCCTTAGAGGCGGTGGGGGACAGATGCAGCTTGCATCTAGGTGAGCCAAAATGTTTTTTATTTTTTAATTCCCATACTTCACTTTAACCGCTTGCTAACCAGCCGCCGTCATTATACTGCAGCAGGTCAGCATGATCCCGCAAGCCGTCGTAGCTATACTTCGCCTCCTTTAAGCGGGATAGCAGGCACTGTGGGGTGCCGATGCTTGTGGCCGACAGTCGCGATGACCGCCAGCCATGAGCGATCGTGGGCACGAGAGTCAGAACAGGGACGCGTGTGTGTGTAAACAGAGACAGATCGTTAGTTCCTAATAGCTAGGAATCACGATCTGTAATTTCCTCTAAGTCAGTCCCCTCCCCCTACAGAAACACACACAGGTAACACAGTTAACCCCACGATCGTCCCCTATTGTTAACCCCTTCCCTGCCAGTGACATTTTTACAGTAATCAGTGCATTTTTATAGCACTGATCGCTGTATAAATGCCAATGGTCCCAAAAATGTGTCAAAAGTGTCCGATGTGTCCGCCATAATGTCATAGTCCTGATAAAAAGCGCAGATCGCCGCCATTACTAGTAAAAAATAAAATAATAATAAAAATGCTATAAATCTATCCCCTATTTTGTAGACGCTATAACTTTTGCGCAAACCAATCAATATACACTTATTGCGAGTTTTTTTACCAAAAATATGTAGAAGAATACATATCGGCCTAAACTGAAAAAAATAACTTTTTTTTTTAAAAAAAAGGGGATATTTATTATAGCAAAAAGTACAAAATATTGTGTTTTTTTCAAAATTGTCGCTCTTTTTTTCTTTATAGCGCAAAAAATAAAAACCGCAGAGGCAATCAAATACCACCAAAAGAAAGCTCTATTTGTGAGAAAAAAAGGACGTCAATTTTGTTTGGGTGCAGGGTCGCACGACCGCGCAATCGCAAAAAATGGTCATTCAGCAGCCAAATCTTCTGGGGCTGAAGTGGTTAAACAAAATAGAGATAGAGATGTAAATAGAGATAGTTTATATTATATTAGAAAAGAATTCAGCAAAAACAATGGCCAGCTAGTAGTGAAAAAAAAAACTGTAAGAAAATGACTCTGCTATAAATATGCTCCCGAATTATTGTGCATTCTCTTTAACCACTTAAGCTCCAGAAGATTTAACCCCCTTCATGACTAGGCCATTCCTTTTTTTTTTTTGCGATACAGCACTGCGTTAATGTAACTGACAATTGAGTAGTTGTGCGACGCTGTAACCAAATAAAATGTATGTCCTTTTTTCCCCACAAATAGAGCTTTCTTCTGGTTGGTTATTGATCATCTCTGCATTTTTTATTTTTTTTGCGACCGACAAAAATCAAAAATCAAAAACAATATTTTTTACTTTCTGCTATAAAACATATCCCATAAAATGTAAAAAATCTAATTTATTCATCATTTTAGGCCAATATGTATTCTGCTACATATTTTTGGTAAAAAAAAAACAAAACAATAAGTGTATATTGATTGGTTTGCACAAAAGTTATAGTGTCTACAAACTATGGGATATATTTATGGAATTTTTATTTATTTTTTTTACTAGTAATGGCGGTGTTTAGTGACTTTAGCGGGACTGCGATACTGCAGCGGACGAAATGGACACTAATTTTCACTTTTGACACTTTTTTGGGGGACCAGTGACACTAATATAGTGATCAGTGCTAAAAATATGCACTGTCACTGTACCAATGCACTGTCGCTATACTAATCACTGGCTGGGAAGGGCTTAATATCAGGGGTGATCAAAGAGTTAACTGTGTGCCTAGCCAGTGTTTGTGTACAGTGTGGAAGGTGCTTTTACTAAGGAAAGACATGGATCCTTGTCCCTGCTTTGCAGTAACACAGGATCCATGCCTTCCCTACTGACAGAAAGGCAATCTGCCTTGTTTACATACTGTAGGCAGACGGCCGAACTGGCTCTGTAACAAATGATCAGCGGGTGCCAGCGGACACCGAGTTTGCAGTACCTGCTTAGTGAGCCGACAGCGGTGCACATTTGCTTCCGCTACCCGGAAGTGCGGGGTCACGTATATATATATATATATATATATATATATATATA
The DNA here is from genome assembly GCA_037952925.1 of Lithobates clamitans. Taxonomy (NCBI): domain Eukaryota; kingdom Metazoa; phylum Chordata; class Amphibia; order Anura; family Ranidae; genus Lithobates; species Lithobates clamitans. Next base: position 1,529,682 of record JBBGZY010002060.1, on the reverse strand, counting down.
TATATATATATATATATATATATATATATATATGTAGCGCAGGGGTTGTGAACAAGTTATCAGGCTAAATAATGTGATGTTCTTAGAGTAAGAGTTTGGATCCCTCTAGTGTCCTATTAATGGTATTAAGACTTTTTGTTTAGTTTCTGTTAACAGTTTCTGTGAAGCTGCGTTACAAAGCATTGTGGGAGATGTAGTTTAATGAGGAAGTGACTCTTGTGCTAAAATCAATCTGGGAACTACTGACCCACAATGCCCAGTTCACCTACCCAGAATGCCAAGTCACAGAACAACCTACTGGGTAAGCAGATAAAAGGACAGGCGTGGCAGGTTTTCGGGCTCTCCGGACGCCATTTAACACACAGCAGGAGGTCTGTGTGCCCAGGGCTGGAAGAGCCTGTGGCCTACAGTGGAGAGCGGATCGCCCTCCCCAGAGGGATCCTTGTGAACGGCCTTGCTGATTGAACAGGAGGATCGCTTTGCGCTTCAGAGCATTTGAAGCCATCTGCACCTCAGCTATCCGGAGGAGCGATACAGCATGGCGGAGCCATCTTTCATCAGACTGAGACACCGGGAGGAGAGTCTATATGGAGCCTCGCAGCCTCTGGGTCTACTTGGTGAGAAGGGCACATGCCTATTTCAGTAGAGTACATTATTAACTGAGTGTGTCATCTACAGACTGCCGGTGAGACTTGTAGTCCCACAGAAGTGATCTCACTTATTCACAGGCTGCATACAGTAGAACTTCTGGATTTGTTTCTCTGTGCTATAAAGTCAATACTGAATTATACTCACTGCTAAAGAGGAAGTATTATAACTGCCTTATATTTGCAAGTACACAATTACCAGCGCATCACTTATCCTACAGTTTGCTTTCTACTTGTTTACCTGTTTGGATTTACAAATACTTCAGTCTAATACATAAGCTAGCTGAAGATTCTGAAGACAAGGAACTTTATTCATCTTCTACAAAGCTTTGCAGTTTACTTTGCATTTGGAACATTGCATTACAACCTAGGGGGAGCCCTTGAGTACAGGATATATGCATTGCATTGTACTGTTGCATGTTCATGACATTATACTGCAGATCTGGTGTGTGTGCTTTGAGGTTTCAGTGGGAAGGTGCTTAATATAAGTTTTGGAGGATATTGGGCACTTGTCTCACTGTGCACCTGTCTGCATATACTCTCTATGGTGATCACTGAATATACGGTTTCACATATACATTGACTGTCATCAGTTGTCATTTATTACCTTTAAGTTACCACACTGTTCCTTGTGTTTAATTTCCATTTCAGTAAACTGTCTAATTGGTAATTGCTATCCTGTGTAAATCTCTATCTATTATCACAGCTGGTTACGGTAAATATACTGTATAGTGTATCATTACTGTGTTCTCTTTACTGCTGGATCCCACACTCATATCACTATACAGGTGTGCCAGAGGGGTCGAGACCGTTCTTGGGGTTGAGAGACAGGGTGCAGAATTGAACATTCATTAGCAGCTCCTACGGGGGTAGTGCAACAAGTTGTTCAGGCTGTCTTCAGCCTCTTGCTCTGCTATTGCTTTATCATATACACGCTTTAAAAAAAAAAAATCTGTTTGGAACAGTTTAAAGTAGAACTACACTGCAACTGAGCGCCACAAACCAAAAACGCTATTTAACTGATTTTTAACATTCAAAGCAAGCTTACCCATTCATTCTTGTCTCCATGCTTTATTTTGCTAAGAAATCAATTTGAAAAATACCCCCTGGCATTTCTGGCTGTGGCCATCTTGAGTAAGGGAAGATGATTCATATAGCTTATATTTCCAGGAATCCATCTGCCCTTAGGTCAGGCAAGCAGACAGGAGGGTGCTCTTAGCTGAGAAAACCCCTCACTGATCACTATATTAGTGTCACTGGTCTCTTCTCCTCATGGACTCATAGGATGTATGGCACTGTTTGCCTTAAGCCTGGAAACCGGCAAGTAACTGAAGAAAAAAAAATATATATATATATAAATATATAAATATATTTATTTATATATATATATATATATATATATATATATATATATATATATATATATTTTTTTTTCCCCATCAGCTCATCCCCCACAGTTATTACCTTTCGTCTCCACTTGACCCTCCCTTCTAGATTGTAAGCTCTAACGAGCAGGGCCCTCTGATCCCTCCTGTATTTTGTATTGTAAGTGTACTGTCTGCCCCATGTTGTAAAGCGCTGCGCAAACTGTTGGCGCTATATAAATCCTGTATAATAATAATAATAATAATAATATATATATATACAGTGGGGATGGAAAGTATTCAGACCCCCTTAAATTTTTCACTCTTTGTTATATTTTAGCCATTTGCTAAAATCATTCAAGTTCATTTTTTTTGACATTTTTGCAGATTTATTAAAAAGGAAAAACTTAAATATCACATGATTCTAAGTATTCAGACCCTTTGCTGTGACACTCATATATTTAACTCAGGTGCTGTCCATTTCTTTTGATCATCCTTGAGATGGTTCTACACCTTCATTTGAGTCCAGCTGTGTTTGATTATACTCATTGGACTTGATTAGGAAAGCCACACACCTGTCTATATAAGACCTTACAGCTCACAGTGCATGTCAGAGCAAATGAGAATCATGAGGTCAAAGGAACTGCCTGAAGAACTCAGAGACAGAATTGTGGCAAGGTACAGATCTGGCCAAAGTTACAAAAAAATTTCTGCTGCACTTAAGGTTCCTAAGAGAACAGTGTCCTCCATAATCCTTAAATGGAAGACGTTTGGGACAACCAGAACCCTTCCTAGAGCTGGCCGTCCGGCCAAACTGAGCTATTGGGGGAGAAGAGCCTTGGTGAGAGGATAAAAAAAGAACCCAAAGATCACTATGGCTGAGCTCCAGAGATGCAGTCGGGAGATAAGAGAAAGTTGTAGAAAGTCAACCATCACTGCAGCCCTCCACCAGTCGGGGCTTTATGGCAGAGTGGCCCGACGGAAGCCTCTCCTCAGTGCAGGACACATGAAAGCCCGCATAGAGTTTGCTAAAAAAACACCTGAAGGACTCCAAGATGGTGAGAAATAAGATTCTTTGGTCTGATGAGACCAAGATAGAACTTTTTGGCCTTAATTCTAAGCGATATGTGTGGAGAAAACCAGGGACTGCTCATCACCTGTCCAATACAGTCCCAACAGTGAAGCATGGCGGTGGCAGCATCATGCTGTGGGGGTGTTTTTCAGCTGCAGGGACAGAACAACTGGTTGCAATAGTGGGAAAGATGAATGCGGCCAAGTACAGGGATATCCTGGACGAAAACCTTCTCCAGAGTGCTCAGGACCTCAGACTGGGTCGAAGGTTTACCTTCCAACAATACAATGACCCTAAGCACACAGCTAAAATAACAAAGGAGTGGCTTCACAACAACTTCCGGACTGTTCTTGAATGGCGGAGCCAGAGCCCCGACTTAAACCCAATTGAGCATCTCTGGAGAGACCTAAAAATGGCTGTCCACCAACGTTTACAATCCAACCTGACAGAACTGGAGAGGATCTGCAAGGAGGAATGGCAGAGGATCCCCAAATCCAGCTGTGAAAAACTTGTTGCATCCTTCCCAAAAAGACTCATGGCTGTATTAGATCAAAAGGGTGCTTCTACTATACAATACTGAGCAAAGGGTCTGAATACTTAGGACCATGTGATATTTCAGTTTTTCTTTTTTAATAAATCTGCAAAAATGTCAACAATTCTGTGTTTTTCTGTCAATATGGGGTGCTGTGTGTACATTAATGAGGAAAAAAATGAACTTAAATGATTTTAGCAAATGGCTGCAATATAACAAAGAGTGAAAAATGTAAGGGGGTCTGAATACTTTCCGTCCCCACTGTATATATATATATATGTATATGTATATATATATATATATATATATATATATATATATAATTTTTTTTTTCTTCAGTTACTTGCTGGTTTCCAGGCCTAAGGCAAACAGTGTCATACATCCCATGAGTCCATGAGGAGAAGAGACCAGTGACACTAATATAGTGATCAGTGAGAGGTTTTCTCAGCTAAGAGCACCCTCCTGTTTGCTTGCCTGAGCTAAGGGCAGATGGATTCCTGGAAATAAATGCTATATGAATCATCTTCCCCTACTCAAGATGGCCACAGCCAGAAATGCCAGGGGGTATTTTTCAAATTGATTTCTTAGCAAAATAAAGACAAGAATGAATGGGTAAGCTTGCTTTGAATGATAAAAATCAGTTAAATAGCGTTTTTGGTTTGTGGCGCTCAGATGCAGTGTAGTTCTACTTTAAACTGTTCCAAACAGATTTTTTTTTAAAGCGTGTATATGATAAAGCAATAGCAGAGGCTGAAGACAGCCTGAACAACTTGTTTCTGTTCTTATCTTATAAAAGCAGACTACTTCAGGCTTTACCTAATAAACACAAACATTCTGCAGTTTCCACACTGTGTTCTCCTTGTCACACTCCCTAGCTGTAGCTAAGGTTCTACATCCTCAATGAGATGCAGTTGCATTATGGTGAGGTTTCAATGTGTTTACTATTTAACCCTATGGAAGAAGTAATCACAAGGCTACAGATGCTTTTAGGGCGTATCTAAACTCAATAACAAAAATGTAATACATCTGCATGTTTTCAGTCCTTAGATGTGATGGCTGCATACAGTACGTTTTCTCTTTTGAGGCATTTTTAAATTGTATTTTCACCTGGTGATCCTGCCATTAACACACTTCCTGCCCTAAGGTGACAATGCTCAGTCGCTGTATTATGCATGTATGTACGATGGAGAAGTGGCATTGTCCACCCAGGGAAGTTTGTTAGGACTATAGAACCTCTCCTTTCTTCATCTATGTAACATGGGGCAGACAGTCCACAGAGGTGACCTGGTAGGATCAAAGAATCCAAAGAAGCCAAGAATCCAAAGACCTGGTAGGATCAAAGAATCCTTTGGATTTCAGTCCAGCACAGGTAGAGTGTTGACAGCTCAACCACATATCTGCCAACTTTCTAAAATGGGACATCTATTAGCAAAAGTATGTAGGCATAGGACACACACCCTGTCATGCCCCCCCCCACTCCCCAAAGGAGAATTGTACAAAAAAAGTTTAGTTAAACTCACAAGTGCTTTTTTTACCACTACTATTCCTTTATATTGGCTTTTGAAATTTACAAATACAGCCATTTAGAAATTGGATGAAAGGTTTAGCACTGGGAAACACTTTTTAATATATAAAAAGTTCCTTTTTTTTATACAACTATATAGATCAGACCAAAATAAGGAACAAATGAGGGGGGGAAGAGGGACAGAGGGACATTGTTCCAAATCAGGGACAGTTCCATGAAATCGGGGACAGTTGGGAGGTATGCAAACAGTAGGTTAGTGGATTCTTGGCAGGATCAACAGGTGCTTTGGGGTTGTAAAGTCACTACTGAGAAATCCTATAATCCCCTCTCTTACAGGAGCATATAATGTGTAGTATCTGTGTTTTTTAAAAATTATTCTGCAAAATACCTTATTTTAAAACACCGCTGGGCACACACGTGACTTGCCAGCGCTCTCCTTCCCCAATGCGAGCACTACAGTGGGAGGGGCTGAGATTCCCCGCTGAAATCAGCCTGGAAGGGAGGGGGAGAGCAGCGGGAGGTCGCATGAGCGCACAGCGGCGCTGTAAATAAGATATTTTGCTGAATAATAAAAAAAAAACACAAATACTGGACATTATATCTTCCTGTAAAAGAGGGGATTACAGTATTTCTCAGTAGTAATTTTACACATATTGTGGCGGGAGGGGAGATGGATCACACACAGACTCCCGAGCTGACAGGCAGGGAGGGAGGTGGAGAGGGGGATAGAGGAGAGCAGCGTGATGACAGAGGTAAATAACCTGACCACGGTAATCATGGATCAGCAGCCATGATTACTGTGGTCAGCACACTAAAGGTGACACAGGAACAGGCAGGATCAACCAGGTTTCTTAGAACATAGAGGGGGCAAATGACACAGCAAAAGCACTATGCTGTATATCCTGCTTTAAAGTATCAGGATCATTTTTTTTTTTATTAGGAGTGCAACCATTTAAAATTGGTGGGTCAGCAGCCTGTAGATTGTGAAGTGATTGGTATATTGCGGTCTGGGCTTGCTGACCCACCATCCCATAGCATTAAGAGAGAGCAATGCAGAGTGACTACTTGTATAGTTGGAACTGTAGTAGGGAGCAAGAGCCGCATAAGCCGATGCCTCCTCTGTAGTGCCGGCTCCTGTCCCATGTGGAGTGATATCAACTGCACTGTCTCCACCTCTTATCCCGGCTAGTGGTCTCCAGAGTGGTGGCATCAGCAGGAAAAAAGAGATCTTCAGGTCAGTGTGAAGCAATCCACTGGACATAATAGTATAGGGCTGCTTTCACACCAATGTGCTGCGGCTTACCCACACCACGGGTGCAGTGCAGTGTACCTGCAGCTTTCCTGTGGGTTTGCTGCACTTAGCCATAGAATGCTATTATATCCTGCGGGTTTGGTGCACTTTATGAATGCAGGAGTTTTGGTGAGCTTTCAGAAAATGCATCACATCTGCAGGATATAATAGAAGTCTATGGCAAAGCGCAGCTAACCCAGGAAAGTTGCAGATGCAATGCGCTGCACCCGCGGTGCAGGTAAACCGCAGCACATCAGTTTAAAACCAGCCTTATGGGGCGGACTCAGAACAGTATAGTTAAGATGTGGTTTTTACCACCCCACCCAAACTGCACCCCCTTTAGCTGCAGCGGCCAGGGGTGTACACATTTCACAGCCACAGCAGGAGTTATACGCCCTGTCATGTTTGGTGGGTGTAGCACCTGCCAAACATGACCCATGCAAGTGAATGCAGCTGCTCTGCAAGTGCCCCGCAGCCTTGTACAGTACAGCAAACAAGGGCTTAAAGCAGGCAGCGTTGTGTTGGGTTCTCACCACCTGCTTTAACCCCTTGGACCCTGTAGAAGCATGCAGTTGCGGGGCACTTGAAGAGTGGCCCTATTTACTTGTTTGGGTCATGATTGGCAGGTAGTAGCACCCACCAAAAGTAACAGGGGGTTTAATTTGTGCTGCGGCATGTGTATACCTTTTGGCTGCTGCCTCAGCAGTTAAAGGGCATAGGGATTGCGACTCAACCACCGGGTTATACCACCCCCCAACTTTACATGTGAAGAATGAGCCCTAAGGATGCCGCTGCCAAATGCAACTAAGGGCTCATTCACAAGTGCAGCGGGCATTGCTGCTCCTCTGAAAAGTGATCTGAGTGTGTTTGACAGGTGGTGAGGAGGAGATATGTTGCCTCCTTACCACCTGATTTGAACCGATGATTGCCCTACAATGCACACGACTGCGACATGGTAGTACGCCAATTAGAGGTTTAAATCAGGTGTGAGGAGGCGACACTGTGCCCGGTGATCTTTGACTTCTCCCATGTTGTTCATGTAGATCTCCACTTCTTTAAGGTTGCCTACCCCTGCCATAGTTTGTAGATGCTATAACGTTCACATAAACCAATCAATTGAAGATACTCTTATTGGAATTTTTTTTACCAGAAACATGTAGCAGAATACACATTGGCCTAAATTTAGGAAGAAATCTGATTTTTAAAATTTTCTTACTGGATATGTTTTATAGCAGAAAGTAAAAAATATTGTTTTTTTTTTTTTTTTTTTTCCTAAATTGTCTCTTTTTTTGATTACGGCGCAAAAAATTAAAAACACAGTGGTGATCAAATACCCAAATATCACCAAAGCAAAGCTCTATTTGTGGGGAAAAAATGACTTAATTAGTTGGGTGCAGGGTTCAGCGCAATTGCCAGTTAAAATAAGGCAGTGCCGTATCACAAAAAGTAGCCTGGTCATGAAGGGAGGGGGGGGGGTAAATCTTCCGGAGGTCAAGTGGTTAAAAGGAAAAGCTTTATGCATGCTTTAGAGTTTATATTCAGAGATGAAAAACAAGCTAGTAATACAGAGTTGTGGAGACGCAAAAAAAAAAAAAATAAGTTCAGAAAAGAATAATACAAGTGCCAGGATCTTAATATATGTTTTACTATATCAGAGGGAAGGCCATTTCCCTTATGTCATAAATATCAATTAATAACTGCCCTATGCGTGGTGCTTGGGAACATTTTATATCTTCACCCACTACTTATCAACTAAAAATAATTATGGAGAAGTAATTATAGGCAGAGTTTGTTTTGAATTATTTCACAAGTATAAAATTAGATTTCCTTGGTCATAAATTGTGTTGCCTACCTAGTCCCAGCCTAACTGAAGAAATGCTATAGAACAATCCTCCCTGGGAGGAGGTGGGCCAAACACAATGCATTTTGGCTCAGGGCATTCTTTGCTTTGCTGCTATGAACTCACAGTAATTTATACCGTATAAAAATTTCATTAAAATGTGTCTATATATGATAAAGTACTACTTAGCGACAGCGCATGCCTAAAAAAAAACAAGTACCACCTTGTGTTCTGTTTTCTAATTCCCTTTTTTTAATTCCCCATAGTTACATAACAACATCATATTACATAGCACTCCGAAATGTGGGGATTAGTGAAGCTGTGCAAAAATGCTGAATTTGGGGGAAAAAAAAAAAGGTGAGCCAACAAAGCAAAGTAAAACAATTCCAATTTACTAGAAGAAGAGTGACAGGCTTGTATTATAACCAGTTCACTTAGGAAAGTGATTCTTAACCTGTTGCCGACCAGTGCACGATAATATACGTCAGCACAATGGCACGGCTGCGCAAATGGGCATACAGGTATGTTCCCTTTAAGATGTGGCATTTTGAGCGCGCACGCGCCCGCCACGTGCTCCGTGACTGTGCCTGCGGGTCCCGCGGACCGCCGGTGTCCCACGATCGTGTCACAGAACAGCAGAACGGGGAGATGCCTATGTAAACAAGGCATTTCCCCATTCTGCCTAGTGAAATGACAGAGATCTACTGCTCCCTGTCATCGGGAGCAGTGATCGCTGTCATGTCCTAGGTAGCCCATTCCTGCCACAGTTAAAATCACTCTCTAGGACACACTTAACCCCTTGATCGCCCCCTAGTGTTTAAAGCAGAGGTCCGCCAATTTATTTATTTTTTTTTTAAGTCAGCAGCTACAAATACTGCAGCTGCTGACTTTTAAAATATGGACACTTACCTGTCCAGGGCGGCCGCTATGTCGGCACCTGAATCCAGTCTGTCGCTCGGCTCTCGGGTGCTGCTGCCACCATCTTCAGTAAGGGAATCAGGAAGTGCCACAGTTAGAATCACTCTCTAGGACACACTTAACCCCTTAATCGCCCCCTAGTGTTTAAAGCAGAGGTCCGCCAATTTTTTTTTTTTTAAGTCAGCAGCTACAAATACTGCAGCTGCTGACTTTTAAAATATGGACACTTGCCTGTCCAGGGCGGCCGCTATGTCGGCACCTGAATCCAGTCTGTCGCTTGGCTCTCGGGTGCTGCCGCCACCATCTTCAGTAAGGGAATCAGGAAGTGAAGCCTTGCGGCTTCACTTCCCGGTTCCCTACTGCGCATGTGCGAGTCACGCTGCGCAATCCAGATGGTCCCTGCTGTCTCTGGGATCGGTGTGTTTCCCAGCAGACAGCAGGGGGGGGGGAAGAGGCATAGACTCCTGCGGGAGCCTATGTCTGGAAGTGGGTGCAAATACCTGTATTATACAGGTATCTGCACCCCCCTCCCCCCTGAAAGGTGCCAAATGTGACACCGGAGGGGGGGTTCCAAAAAGCGGAGGTTCCATTTTTGTGTGAACCTCTGCTTTAACCCCTTCCTTGTCAGTGTCATTTATACAGAAATCAGTACATTTTTATAGCACTGATCACTGTGTAAATGACAGTGGTCCCAAAATAATGTCAAAAGTGTCTGATGTGTTCCTCCATAATGTAGCAGTCACGATAAAAATCGCAGATCGCCGCTGTTACTAATAAAAAAAAATTAATAATAAAAAAAGCCATAAATCTATCCCCAATTTTGTAGACGCTATAACTTTTGCGCAAACCAATCAATATATACGCTTATTGCAATATGTAGAAGAATACATATCGACCTAAACTAAGGAAAAAAATAGTTTTTTTTTTATATATTTGGGGATATTTATTATAGCAAAAAGTAGAAAATATTGCTTTTTTTTCTAAATTGTCGCTTTTTTTTTGTCTATAGTGCAAAAAATAAAAAGCGCAGAGGTGATCAAATACCACCAAAAGAAAGCTCTATTTGTGGGAAAAAAAGGACGTCAATTTTGTTTAGGTGCAACGTCGCACGGCGGCGCAATTGTCAGTTAAAGCGACGCAGTGCCGAATCTCAAAAAGTGCTCTGGTCAGGAAGGGGGTAAATTCTTCTGGGGCTGAAGTGGTTAAAGTGATTGTAATTATATTTAGGTGTTTTCCTAAATACCGCATACGATCCTGAGAAGGTCAATTCACTATTGGTATATGTGGTATTTAGCACCCCCTGTGTTGAGGGCATGTGGCCTGGTATAGTTCAGGGGGCAGGGGGGTGGGCGCTCACTCGCCCCCCCCTTTCCTGACCTGCTGGGCTGCATGCTTAGATAAGGGTCTGGTATGGATTTTGAGGGGGACCCCGCACCATTTAAAAAAATCATGTTGGCTTGGGGGTTCTCCTCAAAATCTGTACCAGACTTGAAGGGCCTGTTATGATTTGGGGGGACCCCACACCGTTTTCTTTTCCTTAATTTTTTCATTGCCAGCATTCTTTATTTTACATTCAGCTGTCAGCTGATGGCTCATTGGTTGTTAAGGACGCCGCAGCCGCCCACTTCCTAACTATCATGTTGTTTACTGGTTGTTTAGTATGCCGGTGGCCGCCCGCTCCTTAACAACCAGCTATTTACACTCTTTGTTAAGGTGGTACGATATCGCAGGCTTTCACTACTAAAAAAGCGCATGACGTCATCAATTAGCACATGCTGTATTTTAGTAGCGTCTTTTAGTGAATGCCAAAAAGCTTTTTGAAAAAAACGCTGTGTGGTATCTTACTGCATACTACGATGCGGTAAGATACTGCTTTGTGAATGGAGCCCATTGTCTGTAAAAACATCCTCTCCATTGCAATTAGTAAGTTGCATTGGATCCAACTTCTGTGTCTTATTGAAGAATTAAGCTGCCTGTGGATAGTGCCAAGTTAGAAGGCGACCACACTGTCTGGACAGACTGGGTCTACGAAGGTATGTGAATGCAAAAAGCGGATCTTGAAACAGAGCACAGTGTGTACCCTTTAGTAAATCAAGGCTATTAACTATGCACTGTTATAGGGCGTACACACGGTCGGACTTTGTTCGGACATTCCGACAACAAAATCCTAGGATTTTTTCCGACGGATGTTGGCTCAAACTTGTTTTGTCTACACACGGTCGCACAAAGTTGTCGGAAAATCCGATCGTTCTAAACGCGGTGACGTAAAACACGTACGTCGGGACTATAAATGGGGCAGTGGCCAATAGCTTTCATCTCTTTATTTATTCTGAACATGCGTGGCACTTTGTCCGTCGGATTTGTGTACACACGATCGGAATTTCCGACAACGGATTTTGTTGTCAGAAAATTTTATCTCCTGCTCTCCAACTTTGTGTGTCGGAAAATCCAATGGAAAATGTCCGATGGAGCCCACACACGGTCGGAATTTCCGACAACACGCTCCGATCGGACATTTTCCATCGGAAAATCCGACCATGTGTACGGGGCATTATAGTGTAAAAAGTTTCTCTTCAGAGCTTCCGTCTCATATTGTTTCCTGGTCCTCTTTGCTTGACTCCAGATATGTAGGTGCCCCCTTTGCCTGTTGGGACCCATGGAGTCCCACTGGAGTTTCCACTACATTTTTACTCCCTTTTTGAACTACAATCTTATGTGCAGCAGTACCCAGCACCGCACACCCAGACAGAGCAAAGAGACATAGAGCCAACGCCATGCCTTTCTTTTTCCTCCACATTGATCCAAATCAATGGCTTTTGCTCCGTAAAGTTGCACATAAAGCTGTAGTTCTAAATGGAAGTGTGCACATAGTGGAGATGCTGGCAGGCACAGTTCAGAGGAGAAAAAATACATAAAAAAGATCTTGTATATTTTCCTATTAGTAGCTCATTTAACAAAAAAAACCAAAAAAACTTCAATATCATTTTAAGATACACTTTTTTAAATTCTGTATTTAATGAAGGCACAGGTATGCAAAACCAGTTACACATCATAGCCACTCAGGTGCAGTTAAGCATAAGTTCCAGTATGCATAAAAACTCACTCAACACAGCTCAACTTTACCGGTAAGTAAATACGCATATTAGAGTACTTATGAATTACATAGTCAGAAGACTTCCTGCACCTATTGTAAACTAAGGGTGGCATGCCCATGCCTTCTAAATTTTCTTAATTTAACCTAAATTAGTCAAATCAATAAAGAGGGGAGAAGAAAACAGGGGGGGTTAAGCCTCTAAAAGCATGGAGAAAGATGGCAAGGGCGAAGATAAGAGAAGAAAGAATCAGGAGGTGGGTGGGAGTGTCAGTGGGGAAGGAGAGCACATATCAGTAAACGCTAGAGAGAGGGTATCACCACTCCAGGTGGGTCAGATAAGAGTAAAAAGCCTCTCCTCCAGTTTAGAAGCCCAGGTGCTGGCATCGCATATAGCAATTAGACATTGAAAGAAGTTCTGGACAGCCGCACTCCAAAAAAGTATTTTGCCTTTTATTCAAAAAAGTGTCATCTAAAATACAGGTCACAGCAGAGCGGAAAAAACTTACGCGTTTCACACTACAAACAGTGCTTAATCAATTACCTTTTCCGCTCTGCTGTGACCTGTATCTTAGATGACACTTTTTTGAATAAAAGGCAAAATATTTTTTTGTAGTGTTCGGCTGTCCAGAACTTCTTTCGATGTCTAATCAGTAAACGCTAATCAGGGATGTTTTATAAAAAGACATTACTGTCCCGTCAAGATACACTTTAACCTCCCTAGCGGTAATCCCGAGTGTGGCTCAGGGTTCATTTTCAGTACCAACAGTGGTAACCCCGAGCCACCTTTAGGATTACAAGTACATATTTGGGGGGCACACCCTACAATGCGTTTAAATTCAAGATGGTGCTGCTATAAGACCTACAAACAGTACAAAATATTTTACAGCGCACACATACAAGAATGACATTTCCTGCAAGGCTAGTTAAAAACACCTGCACATATTCAAAAAATACGGGGGTTTGGTCACACTATATGGTCATATAGTGCTAAGCCCACTTACTGCGACAAAGTACCCCGAATTAGTGGGTCCTACTCTAGTAATAGAATGGAAGATCCTTTGTCTCAACCATGGGAGCTGAACTCCTCTATGTGGGAGAACTGAAGGGGATACATCCTATACACTGGTGGCCACTAAATAAGAGGTAATGAGGAGGGGGAGGGGTTCTCCAGACCCTGACCAGGTTTTTTTGGGGTGGAGCACCCCTCCCCCTCCTCATTACCTCTTATTTAGTGGCCACCAGTGTATAGGATGTATCCCCTTCAGTTCTCCCACATAGAGGATTTCAGCTCCCATGGTTGAGACAAAGGATCTTCCATTCTATTACTAGTGTAGGACCCACTAATTCGTTGGTACTTTGTCGCAGTAGGTGGGCTTAGCACTATATGACTATATAGTGTGACCAAACCTCCGTATTTTTTGAATATGTTCAGGTGTTTTTAACTAGCCTTGCAGGAAATGTCATTCTTGTATGTGTGCGCTGTAAAATATTTTGTACCTTTAGGATTACATCGCAGTATCCTTGTACAGTTACTTGCCTTGTCCCTAGGATCCTGCGATGTCCTCCCGCTGTATCCTCTTCTGAATCCTCTGCCCGATGTATTACTGTTCCGGGCTCCGTTCCTTGCGAGAGTCGCGATGCATGGGGGCGGAGCCCGGCAGCAAATTAAAAAAAGTACAAAAAACATAACCCACACAATACATTGTAATCTGTAGATTACATTAATGTATCAAACCATTTCACCTCAGTTTTGTCCCTAGTGCTTTGTCCGGTGCCTTGCCTGTGCTTTACCATTCTTTCTCCCATTCTTCTGCCTGGAAACTTGAGAACATCCATTGCATCCAAAAAGTGTCCCTTTACGTCGAAAGCAGTTTTAGACAAGCTAGAAAACAGTGATAGTGAATTAGAATCACTTGCAGAATTGAGCGATAGTGATTTGTGGGGAAATTCGTCATCAAACACTGAAAGTGATGCCAGTGACGATTCTGCGACTGAGTTCAGTGATGTGCGAACTTGGTGCTCTATTGACTGTGGTACGGATCACGCAGCACTGAGCTCAGTCGCAGAATTGCCACTGTTGTCACTCTAATGCCCCGTACACACGGTCGGACTTTGTTCGGACATTCCGACAACAAAATCCTAGGATTTTTTCCATTGGATGTTGGCTCAAACTTGTCTTGCATACACACGGTCACACAAAGTTGTCGGAAAATCCGATCGTTCTAAACGCAGTGACGTAAAACACGTACGTCGGGACTATAAACGGGGCAGTGGCCAATAGCTTTCATCTCTTTATTTATTCTGAGCATGCGTGGCACTTTGTCCGTCGGATTTGTGTACACACGATCGGAATTTCCGACAACGGATTTTGTTGTCGGAAAATTTTATCTCCTGCTGTCCAACTTTGTGTGTCGGAAAATCCGATGGAAAATGTCCGATGGCGCCCACACACGGTCGGAATTTCCGACAACACGCTCCGATCGGACATTTTCCATCGGAAAATCCGACCGTGTGTACGGGGCATTAGTGTCTGATGACGAATTTCCCCACGAATCACTATCGCTCAATTCTGCAAGTGATTCTAATTCACGATCACTGTTTTCTAGCTGGTCTAAACCCGCTTTTGACATAGAGGGACGCTTTCCATTGTCCTGATTGTGATGTCGGGCTTTGTGCAGTCCCAAGTTTCAATAATTTTCATACCTGGGATGTTTACTAAACCAATATTCAGTGTCTAGTATTACAGTGAATAGTAATATTGCACCCTTGTTTGGACAAATTCAGTGTTTTTGATTTGATTACATTATTGAATAAAATGTATTATTATTTTTTAAAATTATTTATAGTTATTTACTAGATTATAATTTATGATTTCGTGTTTCAAACTTTATCATACCCGGGATGTCTATTAGACTCTTGTTTGGACAAATTTAAGTGAGTTATTCTTAAGAATTACAGGCCTACAATATAAAACGCCAAATATCCATGCAAAACAATATACTGCTTTGACATTCAAAAATCAGACATAATCATACCGCCAGGGAGGTTAAGGGAAAATGGTGTCATTGCAGAATGACTTGCAAGAAATGAAATTATGTTATATTAAAAGTTATAAAATACACTGTCCAAGTCAGTGGAGACCACTTTATGAGAATCACACCGATGCAAATACAAATTTATATTTATATCTTTTGGACTACATTTATTAGTGTGTCTAAGAAAAAAAAATTAATGTGCTTCCCACAGTCATTAACCGCTTTTTGTTTCTGCTACAGGGTGCCATCTCTGCCTTGGATCGTTTATATATACGTGATCCGGCCAATCCGGGTAGGGGGCGTGCATGTGTGCCACCGGCGGCTCACTTCCGCTGTGATCAAACACAGCCCAGTGGCAGGACCGTGGACTTGATGTCTGCCGGCACCCACTGATCAGTGTTGCCAAAATACCAGATTGAAATTTACTGAAACAAGACCCAAAATGTACTGGCACAGCCTAGTTTTTACTGGCATTTCCAAAAGTTACAAAATTACAATTGTGCAAATTGTGCAAAGTGCAAATTTCAGTATTTAGGCTACAAATAGGTACAATATGCAATTAGCAATGTGATTTAAGGTAGATATTAAAGCATAAAACATTCTTCTTATTTTATTTTCAATATAGTAAGTAAGTGGTTCAGGGACAGGACTGTGCAGCAGCACAGATCACTGACACATCCTATCTTGAATCACAGTGACATTCTTTCTCCATACCAGGTGGTCCTCTCAGTCCCATCCAGTTCAAACAGCACTGACAGTCCCGCTCCTGGCTTGCCATGCTCCCGTCCCACAAACCCACACACGAGGCTCTGGCCGCTCCGCTCGGCTCACTTGCACCATGACATCACATGACATGCTCAGGCACCATCTCCGCCAAACCTGCCCCCCCGCCGGTACCACCCAAACACACTGTATCAGGCACTTGGATGGTCCTGACTGGCTCCGGACCCGACCGGCACAAGCCCAGTTCCGGGCCAAGTGTCACAGCTATATTTTTTACTGGCAACCTTTTCCTCTTACTGCCATTTACTGGCAGGAGAAAAGTGCCAGTTTTTTACTGGCTGCCAGTAAATATACTGACGGTTGGCAACACTGCCGCCGATCATCCAGCACAGGGCCAAAATGGCGGTCTGCCTTTTTTAAACAAGGCAGATTGCCGTTCTAACAGAAGGGAAGGCATGGCAAAGCAGGGACTAGGATCCATCTTCGCCTAATAAAAGCACCTCCCACGTTTTAGAAAAACACAGTCTAGGAACGCAGTTAACCCTTTGACTGCCCCTGATGTTAACCCCTTCCCAGCCAGTTTCAATAGTACAGTGACTGTGCATATTTTTTAACACTGATCATTGTATTACTGTCACTGCTCCCCAAAAAGTGTTAGTGTCAGAATATCCGCCACAATATTGCAGTCCCGCAATAAGTTTCTGATCGCCGCCATTACTAGTAAAAATGTATATAAATAAATAAAAATACCCCATAGTTTGTAGACACTATAATTTTTGTGCAAAGGAATCAATATACGCTTATTGGGATTTTTTCTTTATACCAAAATATGTAGCAGAATACATATTGGCCTAAATTTATGAAGAAATTCGATTTTTTAATTTTTTTTTATTGGATATATTTTTTCTACCAGTAAGTAAAAAAATATTGTTTTTTTTTTTTTTTTTCAAAATTGACGGTATTTTTTTGTTTATAGAGCAAAAAAAATGCAGAGTTGATCAAATACCACCCAAAGAAAGCTCTATTTGTGGGAAAAAAAGGGACATACATTTTATTTGAGTTCAGTGTTGCATGCCTGCGCAGTTGTCAGCTATAGTAGCGAAGTGCCGTATTGCAAAAAATGGCCTGGTCATGAAGGGCCTTCTTCTGGAGGTCAAGTGGTTAAGCAGAATCCGACTTCAAGCCAGCCAGTCAGCAAGTATTAGCAGCAGTGTAGAAAATGAAAATAATAAGGAGCAGACTGGACCCTGGTTATCTATAGCCTCATACTTTATAAAAATTGGGCAATATGTTGGTTTCCACAGTATCAGACAGTGCCTTTCCTAGTTTTATAATTCTGAAAAATAGAGTATTGTAGTCTGGATATCTTTTATAGAGCAAACTATCAATAGCTTAAGGATGGAAACCAAGTTCCAGCTCAGTAAACAGGACATAAAGTTAGTGCCAGTGGCGTTTGTGGAGTTGAGGAAAGACAAGTATTACTTAGATTGCAGCCAAAGTAAAGGTATAAAGCTGCAAATGCCAGTTCGAAAAAAAAAAATTAAGATGATAAATGACTTGAATAGGGAGTACAGCCATGTGGCCATTCAGCACGTAGAAAGATTTAATCTTTTAGCCCAGTTAATATCTGCATAATGTATCAGTGTCTGTTTATGTTTAATCAAAAGTGAAATTTTTTATGTACGGTTGCTTTGAAAACTCCTAAAATTCTCAATGTATGTTTTCTAAAATGTAGTTCACTACATAACAAATATGGAGCACCATCCGCTGAACCTAAAATCACAAATAATTGTGATTTTTTTTTTTTTGTCCTAATCAACACAGGTTTCAGTTAGTTGCTATTTCTGACATTCCTTTAGGCTCAGTTCACACTACTGCGACGGCAAAGTCATACGACTTTGTCTGAGACTTTGCTCTGCGACTTCCTTTTGACTTGATCTGACTCTGGATGCTATTTAGGAGCCTGTACAAGGGCTAAAATCGCACACCCAAGTCAGACCAAAGTAGTGCAGGAACCTTTTCTACAGGCGGAATGACTTGTGTAGTATCTGTTAGGACAGCTCTCATAGGGAAACCTTGAATTTGACATTTCATGCAACTTGGGGTCTCACAAGTCAGGTCTCATGTCGCAGCAATGTGACCCAAGCCTGAATGAGCATCTCTTTAAAAGTCTTGGCACAGCATCTCGTCTGGGCAGAAGTCTGGCTTGGATACCAGTTAAACAAGATAAAAGTTTTCTGCTGTTTAAGCAATTGTAGTGTTGATTTACTTCAGCTTGTTGGGTATAGCGCCCAATTGTTCCTAATTTGGAGGAACTGGCTTTCCTGTAGTCCCCCTGAAGCTGATACTTTTCCTATTACTGATATACTATGCCTTGTTCTACATTGAGTCTTCATGTGGAGGTGGCCATTTTCTTAGCGCCAGGGCTTTCTTTTCCAACATCAGACCTGCCTTACTGATCACTGATAATCTGATGCCTGGTGGGGGAATATTCCAGCAGCAGCAGGACAGGTTCAGAAAGCACAGATCCAATGAATAAATGGAACAAAAGCAGAGAAATCCTTGCCTTGGCATGGGTTTTGGCAAGAGGAACCACAGAGCACAGCAAAGGACAAAGGAAATTAACATTTTTGAAAGGGTTGTTTTTTTTAAGAAGGCTACAGCAGATGATTCCTCTTCAATGGGCAGGCGGAGATGTAAGTATTTACTCTTCAGCTTTTATTTTTCATTTTTCTTACAGGGCCCTTTTAAAGTGGAACTAAGGACTCCTTTTTGAGGGATTTGGTGTCTGACCTCTATAGCTCACTGACGCACAACCTGGCGCACGCGTACCTTTTATTGCATTACGAAGTGGGAGGTGGACTTGGGCAAACCTCTGGATGACCCCTCCTGAAATAAATTTGGCTTGATTCTTCTAAATGCTCTCAGAATATTTTTGCCCAGGAGAATGCCTACAAGCTCCTTTCCTGTTGGTACATGACCTCAACGCAGGTGGCAAAATTTGTCCCCTTTGCATCATATTTTTGTTTTCAAGGTTGTAGGGAACCTGGGACCCTTTTTCATATCTGGTCGACCTGCCATAAGATTCTGGACTCAGGTCTACTCATTGATCAGATCAGTTCTAAACATTTTGCTGGCGACAATGGCGAGTGATTCCTGGGAAGCCTTGTTGCATAAGCTCATTTCGTCCTTAACTAAAGCCTGCGGAATGCTGGTGGGGTTTGTCTTCTTGGCAGCTCGACAGACATTTGCTAAAGCTTGGCGCCAGCCTTTTCCTAATTTTGCCAAGGTCAAACAGCAGCTCGTGGGGACCATGGTTCACAAGAAGCTTACATCTATCTTAACAGATACCCACACTAAGTTTTTGAAGAACTGGGAACCTGTCTCTTTGGTCTCCTCCCTCTTCTAACCACAGATAGTTGTGGAAAACAGGTGGCTATTCCTCACTCTCTCCCTGCCCCTCGTCTGGTGTAGTTCCCTTTTCTTGGGAATTTCTGCCCTTTCCCCATGCTCACCTGTGCTCTTGTTCAGGGGGAAGCTTTTTGGGCAGGATGCTCCTCCACTGGGAAGCCTTTTTTGTTGTGATGAGGCTGGCTCTGTACACTTATAGATCTTTGTTCATGTATGATGAATCCTTGTGTATTGTTCTTGTGTCTAGATGGATTTTTATTGTGTACCAGCCTCTGTTATGCTTTTTCTCACTCCCAGTATTACATCCTCCTGTGTAAACAGATTTTTGGATTTTGTATAAAAACCTTAAGGCCCCTTTCACACTGGGGCGGTTTGCAGGCGTTATTGCGCTAAAAATAGCGCCTGCAAACCGCCCCTAAACAGCTTCCGCTGTTTGTTCAGTGTGAAAGCCCGAGGGCTTTCACACTGAAGCGGTGCGCTGGCAGGAGAAAAAAAAATCTCCTGCAAGCCGCATCTTTGGAGCGGTGAAGGAGCGGTGTATTCACCGCTCCTTCACCGCTCCTGCCCATTGAAATCAATGGGACAGCGCGGCTATGCCGTGCTATACGAGTGGTTTTAACCCTTTTTTGGCCGCCAGCGGGGGGATTAAAACCGCACCGCTAGCGGCCGAATACCGCAGTAAAACAGCGCGAAAAATAGCGCTGTTTTACCGCCGACGCTGTCTACCGCCCCAGTGTGAAAGGGGCCTTAAAGCTCAATAAAAACTTTTGTAAAACAAAGAAAAGTGGAACTAATTTCTCACAATTGACATTAACTATTTTTAATTCTTATGCTGCTAGCATTAGTAAATAGATAGGAAGGTATAATATATTTACTCGATTTCAACTTCTTTCTAGTTTCTAGCCTAGGCCAAAATGATGACATACATCCCAGTAGTCTTTATGGACATTTTGGACATTGTTTCTTCTTTTATCTGCAGGAGTGGAGGAAGGGCTTTCTCACTTATGCACACCCTTCTGCCTGTATGCCTGAGCTAAGGGCAGCTGGATTCCAGGAAGTACATGCTACATGAATAATCTGTCCTTACTCAAGATGGCCATGACTAGAAATGCTAGGGGGTGTTTTTCAAAGTGACTTGTCAACAAAATAAAGCAAGGAGACATGGATGGATGGGCGACTTTGCTTTGTATATTACAAATTCATTAAAGTGATAATAAAGTCTCAATTTTTTTTTGTTTAAAAATAACAAACATGTTCTACATACCTGTTCTGTGCAGTGGTTTTGCACAGAGCAGCTCCAGTCCTCCTTTTCTCGGGTCCCTTGCAGGCACTCCTGGCCCCTCCCTCCTGAGTGCCCCCACAGCAAGCAGCTTGCTATGGGGGCACCTGAGTCGATCTGCTACTCTGTGTGTCCATTCAGACACAGAGCTACAGTATGGCCAAGTCCCCTCCCTCTCCTCATTGGCTCACTCACTTTGATTGACAGCAGCAGGAGCCAATGGTGCCTCGCTCAGACCTGTCTCAGACAATGAGGAGAGGGAGTCCTGGACAGCCGAGCCTCTTGAGTATCATCACTGGGTCAAGATGGGGCTCAGGTAAGTATTAGGTGGGGCTGAAGGGGGCTTCTGCACACAGAAGCTTTTTTTGTATCTTAATGCATAGAATGCATTAAGATTAAAAAAACCATCTGCCTTTACAACCACTTTAAATTGTGTTTTTAGTTTGCGGTGTACAGATACAGTTTAGTTCCTCTTTCACTACTATTAGACTAGGCCTGTTCACATAAAATCAGAAGTAGAAAACTAAAATGTGTTCTCCATGTAATGTAGTTGCATGATCTTTGCATGGCTTATCCAGTCTAGTAAAAAGATTCCTTTAATCGATAATTAGTTCTAGGCAGGGATCAAAGCTTTTAGACTGCACTAAAAGACTGTTAAAGAAGATAACAAGTTAATACTCACTGGAGAATTGTGTTGGTTTCTTTGTTAATTGCATGTGTTTATTCACATCACCACCAAAACCATTAAAGCGACTAGTCCCCAGTGGCCTGAAGAAATAATAGAGCATCTCTAAGGACCATAAAAAGGGAAAATGGCAATTGCTGTTAAGAGCCTGAAGACCTTGCAAAGAGGATAAAAAGTAAGTACATTATTTTTATTGGATGATGCTAATTGTAGTCTGTGTCGTTCATGAGTATTGTGGTGTTTCAACATCACTGGGACGTCTAATTCAGAGGTATTCAGAGAAACAGTTACTTTTTTTTTCACTTTTTACAGATAAACAAGCTTCTGAATAATGATGTAAAGGGATGACCGGGTCCCTCTTGCACGATTATATGATTGGTGGAACTTTGGAGTAAATTTACAGCTGAGTAGAAATATGGGTCATTCAGCGTTTGGAGATTGTGGAAGCAAGAGGCCATTGCTTTGGCCTATGTTTGACTGCATTTTTAAGAGACAGACAAGGTGGTTGTTAGTCATACAAGGTGATGTGCTGTGCTTTTCTGTTGCAGTGTCAGCAGTGCTGGAACAAATCAGGCTGGGGAGGGATTAAAAGCAGATCTCCAGATAAACAGCTGATTAAATAGTTTACATAAATATATATTTACAGTTTTGGCTTCAATGCCACAAAGCCAGGCAGGTGACACATTTATTTCCAGGTTCAGATGAAGCTTCTGGTGTCTACCTGCAGCCTGCCCAATGGATGATGAATCAGCATCATCCCTTCTATGCAGTCAATGGAGGAAGTAATCAAAGAAGCAACAAAACAGAATATGGAAATAGTAAATTATTCCCTAAATTATGCACTGTGGCAGATGTATGTAAATGACAAGACTAGCTGAACAGATCCACAAATCCTTTGATGGATATAACAAAAAAAAAAAAGTATTTTAGGAGGTTTTCTGAGGTTACACTTTAAAGCTCCAACCAGGACACATGCCCTACCACCAAAAACAATTCCCCCTCCCCCCCTCCAAGTCAATGGTCATGATATACACTGGATCCCAAGTGTTTTATCTTCTGGATTGCACAATGGGGGGGTACTTTTTATGTTGATGTCAGTGCCTGGGTGACATGGTCAGTTCTCATTGCCTGTCAAGCAATGGTGTCTTCTCAGGTCTTCAGAAGATTGCAACAGTGTGATGGAAGAGACCAGTTGTTGGTGGTCCATGACTGCAGTGCTAAATCACTAGTCTCCACGCCAGGAAGAGTTGCCAGCGAGGGAAATGTGACAAAATTATTCCCAGGCTTTTTTTTTACTCTACAAAACAGGTGTTGGCAGAGGTTGAGGATTAAGGATAATTTTCCAGAGATGGGCTCAGCTTGTAGACACCTTGTGGACAATAAGAGGTACATCTGGGGTCTCCTGTAGTTTTTCTGGGTAAAGGAAAAAGCTAAACTCTCAGCAGGTTGAACACCTGTCTCCCTGACGGGAAGAAAAAAAATGCTCATTGGTGAAGACAGTGAAGCAGTGACATTCTGCAGTATATGTACCCTGAATTGTGCAGGACCATGGCAATATGATATATCTGTCAGGTAAGATACTTTTAGCAGGCACTTTTTTCAGGGCTGAGTTTATTGTACAGCTTTTCCTGTTCAAGACAACAAGACTGAGCTGTGCACAATTTCCTTGAGGCGATGCCAACATTTTGTGCTAGAAAACAAGCGTATAAAGTCATTACACAAAATCCCAATTGTTTGTGTAAAAACTGTTGCAATTTCACTGAAGCTCATCCTGGGTCAGGTTCACGTGTCTCCTGTCACATGCTCTCATTATGCAAACCTGTCTTCTTTTATACCAAAATCATTTTTCTAAATAGTTTTTTGCTATTTTTATGCCCCGTACACACGGTCGGACATTGATCGGACATTCCGACAACAAAATCCTAGGATTTTTTCAGACGGATGTTGGCTCAAACTTGTCTTGCATACACACGGTCACACAAAGTTGTCGGAAAATCCGATCATTCTGAACGCGGTGACGTAAAACACATATGTCGGGACTATAAACGGGGCAGTAGCCAATAGCTTTCGTCTCTTTATTCATTCTGAGCATGCGTGGCACTTTGTGCGTCGGATTTGTGTACACACGATCGGAAATTCCGACAACGGATTTTGTTGTCAGAAAATTTTATAGCCTGCTCTCAAACTTTGTGTGTCAGAAAATCCGATGGAAAATGTGTGATGGAGCCTACACACGGTCAGAATTTCCGAAAACAAGGTTCTATCACACATTTTCCGTCGGAAAATCCGACCGTGTGTACGGGGCATTAGAGTTGCTGTTTTATTGAGAAACACTTAATTTGCATCAGTTGCTTTCCCGGCAAAGAGTATAATATATTGTCTCCAATCAAGGTTGTATACTGTATAGCCAAAGCCAACCATGTGACTGCAATAAAGCCAAGCAGTTAGCGGGGCAGAAATAGCGATATATTCAGATAGATTTGTCAATGGTTAAATAATTTTGGATAGAACTGAATGTCTAATATGGTTCTGGTACCTCTGTTTAGCTGCAATAGAAGCATTTAGAAGGTTGTGTTGTGTTAGTTATAGCTTTAAATTAACGCATGTCTCAATAGCGGTAGAAGGTTAGAAATCTATTCAGCACTATAATGATTTCATTATAGATTCCTGCCATAAATATATAGCTATGGCCATTCAATCACACAAATACACACACTAAAGCCAAAATGGAATGAGTTCTGAAAGCCTGAGCAAAGACTTTTTGTTTTAATGTGTGTCTAAAACAAAACATTTTTTTAGTTTTGGGCAGAGTAATGAGAGGTTATAAACGCTGTACGATTTTTTTTTTCTGTTTGTGTCCCGGCTAGGCAGAATACCCTTCTTTAACTCTCAGTCACAAGGCATCAAGTGAGGGGGGATCCAATAATCCAAAAAATGTAATTGTCACTAGAACAAGAATTGAGGGAAAATCCTCCAATAGGAACACATGTTCCGCTGACAACTGTCTGAGAGGGGATTTCGCTAACTTTGGAGAAATGTTATCCTTTTATTGTCTGTGAAGGTTCTTATTTATCCAAGTTATGGATATATCCAGCAGTGATTAGTCATATTCAGCTGGACTTGTTGGAGGACTTTTCACATTTATCCAAGCTGATTCTTCAGTCCGATAAGTGTCAGGAACATACTCCAGAGTTTATAGTCACAAGGGTAACTCAGTCCTCTTGAGCCAGTCACCATGGAGTGTGTCAAGACAGATGTTGATTGTCCAAAAACTGGATGGAAGGTGTGAAAATGTGTGGAACTACTTTGTTCTAACTCAGTAAGCCCATGCCTTTGTGCCAGGAAGTCTGCCACAACCGATAATTCTTCTATTTTTAAGACTGACTGTGTGAATAGTTGTCAAATCACCAAGGTACAGATATTGAAACTTCATTATATGTGTAGGACAAATAGTGCTGAAGGCCCTATTGTTGTTTGGATACAGTATGGTTGTTGCAGCTTACTGCAAATAGCCACTTTCATGCCTCTTATGAGCCAGTTGTTCTCACTATCCAAAATTTGCACCTTACTGTCCTCAAAAAAATATCCCTTTTTTATAGATATATGAAGACGGGTGAGTCCTGACCTGCAGAGTTTGCTCTCATTTGTTGGGCAATTCATTTTTTGAGAGGTTGTTTTGTTTTCCCAATGTACAGGCCTTTGCATTACTCACTATACTGCTCTTCTTATATAAAGTTACTTCTCTTGTGTTTGGTCTGTTCTTCTGATTTATACTCCGCTGTTTTTTGCCAGGCCTGGTGAATGTTTTAACAAAACCTAACAATGAGCTGAGATAGTAACAACAGATATAGAGTCTAAAGATAAAAAAACACAGACATCTCAGAGATCCTTTAGAGGCTTGTTGCTACTCAGACTATTTGAGAGCATGCAACATCGGGCAATCCAAATTCTGATCACAAAGAAATCTGAGGGTAGAGCCAAACCAATTTCTATTCACCACCATATTAACAAATGTGAACCAATTAATATCAGTCCACTGATGCATGCATTTACAGCACTGAGCATTAAATAAGGCAAAGAGCAATGTACCAACCAAGTGCAATAACCTTTGAAAGCAATAAGTAATCACCCTTTATTGTTTTGAGTGCATAAAGGAATCTGATTGACTCTTTCAGATACAGCACTTTGCACATTGATTGCTCATTGCACTGCCTTATCAAATAAACTCAACAATATGCCAATAAAATGAAACCCAACACCGAGCATAATAATGTGACCATGTGAAAAACAGTAGCTCCATTCTACTATTGTGACCCTTGATCAATAACTATACTGTATAAGGATAGCTATTAACTTTACCATATTTGGAGGGAGAGAGAATCCCTCTTTTATAACCAAATCCCTCTGTTCCTTTTCCTCCTCATATGCCCCTCTTTTAGCTCTGTTTCAATATGTATAGACATGTACTATTGAAATACCAAAGATATTTATATTGTAATAAGCCTTCTATCCATCTTTAAGATTATTGCATGTGTAGCGCTGGTAGATTTTCAATCTACTGCTTATAGGTAAATTTAGTGGGTTATCTGTTCATACATAGTCAGATTTGCCTCTGTTTCAGCTTGGCTGAGTTGAATGTAATTTCACACTGTGCCTGTGGGTGTCGTTGTCACCATGAGTCTGTGTTGGAAAGGCAACACGTTGAAGCGTATGAGTGCTCCTCTGTCCCGGAGATAACTCGGTGGAGGTGGTCCTCCGAGTTGCATTCTGGGAGAGGGTATTTATGGGACAGATGCCATGTTTTGGGGTTCGTTTTAGTTCCACCTGCTGGCCCTCCTGGCCGACAGGTATGTGTTAGGAGTACTACCTCTTGGTCCTCCGATCGGAAGGCCCACATTGCTACAGCGTGTGGGTGGGCCCAGAAGCCTGTCTGGGGCCTACCAGAGTGGCGAGGGAATGGTCCTGTGCTGTCTGTCCTACGGGAAGAAGCTGGACAACTGAGAAGATCCCAGGGGAGGACCCGTCATGGAAGGATCATGCATAGTGCTGGTCTGGAGAGGGGCCTGGTGACTCAGTTGGAGGACGCATCCTAAAGTAATCCTACCGCATAGTACTGCCAGGTCGGCTTAAAGGTTCTAGTGCTGTGTTTGCTATTCATCGTAAACCATTACATCCTGTGGCAGAGGATCGTACAGGTTTCTAATGCAATCAAGTCTGTGGCAGAGACTTTTGTTCGCGCTGCGTATTGGCTGCTAGGTTAGTGAGAGAAACCTATCCGGGCGGGCAAAGATTCAACACGTTTAAAGAGAGTACATTCACCTACAAGATTCCAATTCCTAATACTACACTAAGAAAAGGTATTTGAACTTCCCTGCAACTCTTCTTCTACCTCTTTCCTGCTACTTCCTTCAATTACGTTTATTAAAGCATTAGAAAAGATACTCAAGTGTCCGGTGCCTACATTGTCTGGTGCTAAACTCAACGGGACCCTAGACCCGGTTCTGGTGAAATTAAGGTAACGAAGGTGACGGTAACAGCCTGCTTTAAACCAGCAGCTCCACCGAGAGTTATTGCTACACATGTATTGCTAATTTTTAGAAAAAGTAGCAATGAAGAAGGCCCCAGGAGGGTTAAGTGATTTTCCTTTTGCTTTACTTTGCTGTGGTCCATGTAATTGGGGGGGGGGGTGTCTTTGCCAAAAATGTCTGTGCTAAAAGGTGTCCCTCTTTTCACATGGTTGGAAGGTATGTATGCACCACAAAGCATTTCTTGTTTTGCCTTGACCTGAAAAAACTATAGTTTACAGATGCAGAAAGTCACAGATTTGGTCCTCATTCCCAAAGCCTTATCTAAACCCAATCATTAAATATCATATAAGCTTTAAAAGAGGAACTCTGACTATATATATAATAAGAGCAGAAGAGAAAAGAGTATATTGGCTTTCCATGGTTGCCAATGAGAAAATTATTGGAAATTCTGTGTAAGGGTAGACTCTTCACTTTAAAAAGCTTGAGATTTGAAGCATTATACATACCGTAGCTACTTTCCAGATTATTTAAAGTCCACCCAACAAACCAATATATTTCTGAATTTATGCTTTGTGTTGTTTTTGTCATATGTAATTATATTGTACCTTAATGTAATTATTTGTTCTTTAATGGTGAGAAAAATGGAGGAGTTCTAAAAGGAATTGGCAGCATTACCACTTGCTTACTGGGCACTTAAACTCCCTTCCTGCCCAGACAGAATTATCAGCTTTCAGTGCTGTCACTTTGGAATGACAATTGCGCGGTCATGCTACAGTGTGCCCAAATGAGATTTTTATCATTTTTAGCACACAGATAGAGCTTTCTTTTGGTAGTATTTAATTGCTGCTGGGTTTTTTTTTTTTTGCTAAATAAAACAAAAAAGGACTGAAAATTTTTATAGTTTGTTATAAAATTTTGAAAACAGGTTATTTTTCTCCTTCACTGATGAGCATTGATGGGCACTGATAGGCGGCACTGATGGGCACTGATAGGCGGCACTGATGGGCACTGATAGGCACTGATAAGGCGGCACTAATGGGTACTGATAAGCACTGATAGGCGGCACTGATAGGTGGCACTGAGAGGTGGCACTGATGGGTGGCACTGATGGTTGGCACTGATGGGCACTGATAGGTGGCACTGATAAGTGGCACTGATAGGTGGCACTGATAGGTGGCACTGATGATCACTGATGGGTGGCACTGATGGGCACTGGTAGGCACTGGTAGATGACACTGATAGGCAGCACTGATCTGTGGCACTGATTATGAGACACTAATAGGCATTGATTGGCAGCACTGGTGGGCATTGATGGGTGGCACTGTGGGCACTGGTAGGTGGCACTGTCGGCACTGGTAGGTGGTACTGGTGGGTACTGATAGGTGGCACTGGTAGGTGGCACATTGGGCACTGGCAGCTGACACTGGTGGACAGAGAAAATGCAGCCGTGGCTTTCTGTGTGAAGGACTAATGTCCCTCTAACAGAAGCCGGTGATCAGCTTTTTTTTCCCCTCACACTGACAGCGTGAGGGGAAAAAAAATACTGATTACCGAGCTTCTGTTTACATCACGTGATCAGCCATCATTGGCTGACAGCTGATCACGTGGTAAGGGGCCGGGATCGGCCCCTTACTCGCATCTGTGATCAACTGAGTCTCATAAACTCGTTGATCACAGATAACGCCTATTAACACAACGAGCCACCCGGCAACCCGGCCCACCCGCACCAATTTGTAAAAATCAGAAGGATCAAGTTTTGGATTAAAGCTTTCTACAATTTACAAGATGTAATTTGGATCGAGTCACTGTCTGCTAATTCTACTAAGACTGTAATTTACAGCTGTCTTGCCACCACTGGATCAGATACAGAGACTACACTTCAGTGCCTAGATTGGAGAACAATAATACCAGATGTTTCTGGGTGCATGTGGGGAGGATAAAACTGGGTATATTGTAGTAGAATTTCATTCAACATTTTTTGTAGGAGCGGCGAGAGATGATGTCATCTCTCTGCTCCCCCGCCTGCTGGCTCGCTGATTGTCCATCTGCCGCTCACACACCAAGCCACACAGCTGACTGCCCGCTCTCTCAGCCGCCGCCGAGCCGCCCACCCATTTACACAACGAGCCACCCGGCAACCCAGCCCACCCGCTCTCTCACCCGCCCAGCCGCCTGCCCGCAACTCATTTCTCGGGGGGCAATTGCCCCGTTGCCCCACCCGGATCCGCCCCTGATATATATATACTGTAAAAAGCCATGCATTGCCTTATTTTGGAATTGTAGATAGCACTGAAAAAGGCCCTGTCACCACCAGCACCAATTTGTAAAAATCAGAAGGATCTATTGAATATTGGTCCCATGGCCCCTTGCCAGCACTACGCTATCTGCAACACCTGTTGTTATTACATATAAATGCTAAGTGCATTATACTGAATGGCTGCTCTTCTCCATATGTTATACAAGCTACTTTGATGTAGACTACAGTACACTCCACTGAAAGGCATAGTAAGTGGGAGCCCCTGAAAGCAATTTTATTCCTTTGCTTAGCTTTCATAGAAATTCTTCAGCTTGATGTGCTTGCAAACACCTGTAAGCCCCATCTAGACACATCAATGTAGACGATAACATGAAAGATGTCACTAATAATATCATCCTTAAAAGGCAGGAGAATGTCTGTAATCTGACAAATAGACACGCTCTCAAAATAATAAATGGACGAAGGCAACTGCCTCCTATACACAGATGGTGTCTGTCCCCTGGTGGCAGTTTTATTTATTACTTTATTTTAAGTCATCACGTTGATTGCCACTCTATTGCTTTCTGAGAGTAATAAAATGATATCTGAGTTTCATTAATATCACATATACCCCTTGGGAAACAATTTTTTTTATTTTTTTTTTAATGTCAGGGCATTTAAAAAAAAAAAGCAGCTGTATTTCTGACATATATTCGAGCAAAATAGCGAAATTAAAAAAAAAAATCATTGTATTGCTTTTTCATTACTGTCAGGGTTATTTAATAAAACAAAGTATAATGACTACAGAGCTGCCAGTGCATGTGCCCATAGCAGCCAATTAAATTTCAAGCTGTCAGATCAGTAAAAGAGTAACTCCGGTTACAGTGGAGTACAGCAGTTTGCTCGTAGTCATTGCACCTTGCACTTGTCACTGTCATAATTTTCCAGGGAACTGTACAAGCCGATGCAAACAAGGGTAGTATAGGAAATTTGGATACAAGGACACATTTCCAAAGATAATTACATACAAAGCAAAAGGTGTAGAGCAATGAAAATGTACATAAAAGGAGGCCCTGTTTATACTAATTAAAAGCCATAAGGGTAAACTTGTGCAAAATAGATCTGACGGGTTGGGTTTTGCAAAAAATTGTTCTGCTATACAAGCCAAAAAAAAATGCAATGGGTTTATGGTCCCATGGGGATATAAAGTTCTCGGTTCTAACTTCTAGGAACATATTGCAAATTGATTTGGACCCATCTGGTCTTGTTCAGACTTTGTATTAAAGTATATCTGAAGCCAAAACTTTTTTTTTCATTTGCATTGGGAAATGGTTACCAATATCATTTTTTTTTCCATCCGTGTCTCGTTAAAAAGATTCGCCGTCACTTTCTGTGCTGGAGACAGAAGTGAGAGGAAATCTTACCAAAGTAAGGTATGTCTGCTTTTAGACAGTCATCACTGGAACAAGTATCCTCATAGGAAGATTTCCACTCTATTTTTGCTCTGGTGACCTCATAAAATTTTGAACTTTCTTTCAGTCATGGTGGCACTCTATCCAAAACCAAGAAATGTTTTGGCATTGGATGCACTTTTAAGAAATGGTCAGCAAAAGTCAATTGTGACCTAACTGTCCATCATAACTTACCTGTTGATCATAGCCATGTGACCAGTAGTTCAAGACCCTGCCATGCAAGCCACCAGATCTTGACCCCCACCCACCGCCTCTCAGACTTCAGACCTCAGAAGAATGGTGGAATTTGTGTTTGGTGTGTTTTGGTGTGTTTGTGTGGTTTTTGTGTTTTGGATGGTGGAATTTGAATGATTTTTAGCTTAGAAGGATAGATATTTACACTGGAAGGGGGATTTTTTCTTGTGTGGTGGGATGTGTGTTAGTTACTCCTGACCTCGCACTAATTCCCGATCCCTGCACTGTGCTTTGCATACTACTGACCTCTGCTCTCTGCATTGCTTACGCCTAACCCCAGTATTCTCCATTAATTACTCCTAAACCCTGCATCGTGCTTTGCATACCACTGACCTCTGCTCTCTGCATTGCTTACGCTTAACCCCAGTATTCTCCATTAATTACTCCTAAACCCTGCATCATGCTTTGCATACTACTGACCTCTGCTCTCTGCATTGCTTACTCCTAACCTCTGCACCCTTCATTACTTATTAATGATCTCTGCACGCTGTGTTACATACTACTGACTCCTGCACTGTGATTATGTACAACTGTCCCCTGCACTGTGAGTTACATACTACTGACTCCTGCACTGTGATTATGTACAACTGACCCCTGCACTGTGTGTTACATACTACTGTCCCTTGCACTCTGTGTTACATATGACTGACCCATGCACTGTGTGGTACATACTACTGACTCCTGCACTGTGATTATGTACAACTGACCCCTGCACTGTGTGTTACGTACTACTGTCCCCTGCACTGTGAGTTACATACTACTGACTCCTGCACTGTGATTATGTACAACTGTCCCCTGCACTGTGAGTTACATACTACTGACTCGAGCACTGTAATTATGTACAACTGCCCCCTGCACTGTGTGTTACATACTACTGTCCCCTGCACTGTGAGTTACATACTACTGACTCCTGCACTGTGATTATGTACAACTGACCCCTGCACTGTGTGTTACATACTACTGACTCCTGTGCTGTGGTTGCATATGACTAACTCCTGACTTTTGTACTCTTTGTTACATACTATAGCAGTGGTGTATTTAGGTTTCGTGCTGCCCTGGGCCTGACTAAACTCGTGCACCCCCTAATTAAATTATGACCCACCCCTTCCTGTCAGGGCCACACCTTTCCTGTTTAAGACCCGCCCTGTCATCTGTAAACCCCACCCCTTCCTCTTTAGGCTCCATCTTTTCCACTCAGAGCTCCACCTCTTCCTCTCTGTGGGTACCAAGGGCCTACTTGTATGTTTTGTTGTTTTGTATACCATTTCAAATGTATCTATTATTTTCAATGCCCATCAGTACAATCCCACTAGTGCCGCCTTATCAGTGCCCATCACTACAGTCCCATAAGTGCAGCCTTATCAGTGCAGCTTATCAGTGCCCATCAATACAGTCCCATTAGTGCAGCTTATCGAACAGAAAAAAAAGTGCACAAGAGGTATAAGAATCGTACCTGGCTGTCCTGGTGGTTCCCCTCATCCTCCTCTCTCCAATCGTAAACACAGAGCCCGGGCAGGAGGAAGTTGTGATAGATGCCACAGAGGAGGGTAGGTGGAGCCTCCATCAGTTGCTTTAAGTGCTCCCTCCCCGGTCATGTCACCACCAGAAAACAGCACAGCTACAGGTTACAGTAAGTCGCCCGCTGCCAGTTGGGGGCTGTAGCTGGGGACAATTTGTCTGCGGGAGCCAGAACTTGGGAGGGGGGGCTTTTTTCGTGCTGGGACGTTGCCCCCCCCCCCTGAAAAGTGCTGGCCTGGGCCTTAGCCAAGAAACAGCACTGACTGCACCCCCAACCACTACTTGCTTCGGCACCCCCATCCAAAATTGTTCGCAGCTCACTTCTGCCCCCCGTCCAAAACTCACCTCTGCACCCCCATCTACAACTCACTTCTGAACTCCTGTCCGCAACTCATCTCTGCACCCCCAGCCACAACTCACCTTTGCACCCACAACTTACTACTACACCCCAATCCACAACTCACCTGCACCCCATGTCCATAACTCATATCTGCACACCCACCCATCCACAACCCACCTCTTCATTCCCACACATGCACAACCCACCTCTGCACCCCCCCACCCTTTTCCAACTCACATCTACACACCCACACTCTTTGGCAACTCACATCTGCAACACCTGTGAACAACTCACCTCTACGCCCTCTTTCTGCGACTCACCCCTGCGCCCTCTTTCTGCGACTCTCCCCTGCGCCCTCTTTCTGCGACTCTCCCCTGCGCCCTCTTTCTGCGACTCACCCCTGCGCCCTCTTTCTGCGACTCTCCCCTGCGCCCTCTTTCTGCGACTCACCTCTTCACCTCATGTCTGTTATTCACTTCTGCGCCCCCCATGCTTCTGCAATTCACCTATGCACGCCTCCCCCTTCAATGACCACAGCTCACTTCTTCACAATTACCTCTTTTTACAGCTAACCTCTGCACCCCTGGCCACAACTCACCTTTGCACCTTTTCCTACAGCTTATCTCTGCAACCCCCAACAGCTAAGCTTTGCATCTCTTTAACTCAGCTCCCTCTGTATCTCCTCAGCTTTGCATAAGATACCCCCCCTTATTTCTGGCTTTATCCACGCGGTGTGGCTGCAACTCTTTTCACTTGCCAGGATCATCAGGCCATCCGGACGTCTGAAGTAATGCCCCGCCCCCTACTCCTGCCCATGATCACACAGCACCGGGCAAGTGGACGCCAGCGGGAGAGATGCGCTCAGGGCTGTCACTAATAAGCACAGAACTGAGGCTTCTGTGTTTACTAGTGACAGTAGACAGCGGGGTGAGTACACCTGCGCTGAGCCTAGATTTCACGGAGGAGGTTAGGCGGAGCCTCTGTCAGTTGCCAATCACCGCCCTCCCTCCCCGGCCAAGTCACGCTGCTTGTCCCCGCCCTCCCTCTCCGGCCAAGTCATGCCGCTCTTTCGCCACTACAGGCTGCAGTAAGCCGCCTGCCTGGAGGTCTGTAGCTGGAACGGTTTGTGTGCGGGAGCCGAGACTCGGCAGAGGTGGGCTTTTTTCGTGCGGGGATGCCGCCCCCCGCAAAGTGCCGCCCTAGGCCTGGGCCTTGTCGGCCTAGGCCAAGAAACAGCACTGTACTATAGACTCCTGCGCTGTGTATTACATACTAATAACCCTTGCACTGTGTGTTACATATGACTGAATCTTGTATTCTGCATTACTTACTGCTGTCCTTTGTACTCTGCATCACATACTACTGACCTATGAACTCTGTGTTACTTATTCATGCCACCTGCACTCTGCATTACTTACAACTTACCTCTAAACTAGCCTTGCATTCTACTGACCTCCGAACTTTGTGTTACTTAATACTGACCCCAGAACTCTTTAAACCTTTCTTACTTGTTAATCCTGCTGGCAACCAAAGTGAGTATACCCCTAAGTGAAAATGTCCAAATTGAGCCCAATTAGCCCTCCCCTGTGTCATGTGACTCTTTAGTGATACAAGTTCTTGTGTGAATGGGGAGCGCGTGTGTTAAATTTGGTGTTATCGCTCTCACTCTCTCATACTGGTAACTGGAAGTTCAACATGTCACCTCATGGCAAAGAACTCTCTGAGGATCTAGAAAAAATAATTGTTGCTCTACATAAAGATAGCCTAGGCTATAAGAAGATTGCAAAGACCCTGAAACTGAGCTGCAGCATGGTGGCCAAGACTATACAGCGGTTTAACAGGACAGGTTCCACTCAGAACATGCCTCATCATGTTTGACCAAAGACGTTGAGTGCACATGCTCAGCGTCATATCCAGAGGTTGTCTTTGGGAAATAGACGTATGAGTGCTGCCAGCATTGCTGCAGAGGTTGAAGGGGTGGGGGTTCAGCCTGTCAGTGCTCAGACCATATGCCGCACGAGGCATCAAATTGGTCTGCATGGCTGTCATCCCAAAAGGAAGCCTCTTCAAAAGATGATGCACAAGAAAGCTTGCAAACAATTTGCTGAAGACAAGCAGACTAAGGACATGAATTATTAGAACCATATCCTGTGGTCTGATGAGATCAAGATAAACTTATTTGGTTCAGATGGTGTCAAGCGTGTGTGGTGGCAACCAGTTGAAGAGTACAAAGACAAGTGTGTCTTGCCTACAGTCAAGCATGGTGGCGGGAGTGTCATGGCCTGGGGCTGCATGAGCGCTGCCAGCATGGAGGAGCTACAGTTCACTGAGGGAACCATGAATGCCAACATGTACTGTGACATACTGAAGCAGAGCATGATCCCCTCCCTCCAGAGACTGGGCCGCAGGGCAGTATTCCAACATGATAACGACCCTAAACACACCTCCAAGACAACCACTACCTTGCTAAAGAAGCTGAGGGTAAAGGTGATTGACTTGCCAAGCATGTCTCCAGACCTAAACCCTATTGCGCATCTGTGGGGAATCCTCAAACGGAAGGTAGAGGAGCGCAGGGTCTCTAACATCCACCAGCTCCATGATGTCATCATGGAGGAGTGGAAGAGGACTCCAGTGGCAACCAGTGAGGCTTTGGTGAACTCCATGCCCAAGGGGGTTAAGGCAGTGCTGGAAAATAATGGTGGCCACACAAAATATTGACACTTTGAAAACTGTCCTGTTAAACCGCTGTATGGTCTTGGCCACCGTGCTGCAGCTCAGTTTCAGGATCTGGGCAATCTTCTTATAGCCTAGGCCATCTTTATGTAGAGCAACAATTTTTTTTTTCAGCTCCTCAGAGAGTTCTTTGCCATGAGGTGCCATGTTGAACTTCCAGTGACCAGTATGAGAGCGTGAGAGTGATAACACCAAATTTAACCCACCTGCTCCCCATTCACACCTGAGACCTTGTAACACTAACAAGCCACATGACACCAGGGAGGGAAAATTGCTAATTGGTTCCAATTTGGACATTTTCATTTAGGGGTGTACTCACTTTTGTTGCCAGCATTTTAGACATTAATGGCTGTGTGTTGAGTTATTTTGAGGGGACAGCAAATTTACACTGTTATACAAACTGTACACTCACTACTTTACATTGTAGCAAAGTGTCATTTCTTCAGTGTTGTCACATGAAAAGATATAATAAAATATTTACAAAAATGTGAGGGGTGTACTCACTTTTGTGAGATACTGTAGGCTAGGTTCACAGCTATAGGTGCAAATGTGCAAGTGTTTCTGTGCGTTTTCAGCAAGTTCCATTGATGTCAATGGGCTGTCTTATGCGAGAGAAATGTGGACAATAAGTCCTTGACCCTTTTCCAAAAATGCGCTGCATGGAACCGCATGGTGCTGTGAAAACACATCACTGTGTGTCTGCTAAAGAGCAGCATGTTTTTGTGCATGTCGGGAAAGTACCAGATTTTGCACATGTTTCCAACATGCAGTAGTGTGAACCTAGAATTAATGATTATATTAAACTCACAATAAAATTTGATGATTTTTTTAAAGCTATTTTGTTATTACGTTTCAGAAATTGATAGATCACATAAATGCGAGTTAGGCAATCGGTCGTACTGACAGAAACGAAAATTTATGGCTGAACTTGTTTGTCACGCTGGCTGAGTGAACTGTATGTATTATACAGTATGGTTTGCCATTAATCAAAATTAAAAAAATAAAGTGCGGTGAAATGCTCCCTCTAGTGGCACTGAGACACACACACACATTTCATCATTTAACCGCAGGTAGCCATAATGTAATGATTTGTACTTTTTAGAAATTAAACACTGTCATGGATAAGTACGTAAGTTACAGCCCTGAAAAATACCTTTACGTCTTAATCTGATTCAAAAACTTCAGAAAGTACTTATAATGGTTTTGACCTAGATCTGTAATAATGATATTCATACAGCTCTTATGGTTAATGAAAAATAACCGGGCACAAGCAGTATGTCTTTGTAATTGCTGACTGTCACACATAAAGGAGGGATAAGACGTTTGTAAAGCAATATGTTTCACATGATTTTCCATACAATTCTTCCAAGTGAATGTAATTTATTTTACTGATGTTGCTTATAACAATAATAATGCTACTCCTAGAAGTTAGGACAGTATTACTACTTCTGATACAGGTGCTATTACCACTAATACTAGTATAACTACTTCTCTCAAAACTGCAGCTACTTGTTGTGTGAGACAATGGGGTTGATTTACTAAAGGCAAATAGACTGTGCACTTTGCAAAGTGCAGTTGCCCTCTGCAAGTGCAGTTGCTCCAGAGCTTAGTAAATGAGGCAAGGCTTCACTTTGCAAAGAGTAACCAATCACATGCAAGGAAAATAAAAAAAACTGCATTTTTGCTTGAACATGATTGGATGATGGACGTCAGCAGAACTTCTGCTCATTTACTAAGCTTTGGAGCAACTGCACTTGCAGAGGGCAACTGCACTTTGCAAAGTGCACAGTCTATTTGCCTTAAGTAAATCAACCCCAATGTTTCTGGGGGGAAAGAGGGGGTCTACCTGACCATGTAGCCATTACATCCCAAAACTGTAGCAGCACCTGGAAAACATAGGGGTTCATTTACTAAAGGCAAATAGACTCTGCAGAGAAAAATGAATTAGTAAATTAATTTGAACCTAAGAGTGACTTTATTATTATTATTCACGATTTATATAGCACCAACAGTTCATGCAGCGCTTTACAATGTAGAGGGGGGACAGCACAATTACAGTACAGTTCAATACAGAAGGGACAGGGGGGCCCTCCTCGTAGAGTTTACATTCTAAAGGGGGTGGTGGTACAAAAGGTAATAGATGCAGGGAATGATTTGATGGGAGGGGGGTGCTTGGGACAGTTGTTAGGTGGGTGTGGGATAGGCTTCCCTGAATAGGTTTTCAGGGATCTCCTAAAGTTGGACAGGTTAGGGGCTGATCGGATATACCAGAGCAGGGAGTTCCAGAGAATGGGAGAGGCTCTGAAGAAGTCCTGAAGGCGAGCATGAGAGGAGGTAACAAGGGAGCTAGAGAGCAGGAGGTCCTGGGAGGAGTGGAGGGAACGATTTGGGCGATATCTGCAGATGAGGTTGGTGATGTAGCTGGGGGCGATGTTGTGTATGGCCTTGAATGTAGTGGTTAGCATTTTGAATTTTATACGGTGGGGTAGGGGAAGCCAGTGAAGGGATTGGCAGAGAGGGGCAGCAGTCACGGATCAATTAGTGAGGTGTATTAGTCTAGCACATAGGCGTGCGCAAGGGGTGTGCCAGGTGTGCCTGGGCACACCCTAATCCTGTGGTGTGCAACCCGCCAATGACTGGCAGGTGACAGGTAAACCGCAATCCTTCCTTGCTGACCCTCAGAACCTGGACAGGAGAGGCGGCGGGGGTGGAGTTTAGTGGAATTGATCTGTATTTTCCTCCTGCAGCAGCCGAGAGTAGGCTTCTCCTCCTCTCCCTCTCAACATTCAGCTGCCACAGGAGTAAAATACAGGGGATCTGTACCAATATATGCCACCCCCGCCATCCCTCCTGTCCCTGTTCCTCTTCCTTCTGTTGTCCAGGTCCCCCTGTGTGCTCCCTGGCTCCCCTTTCTCCCATTGTTTCAGGATGGAGAGTGGGGAAGAGGCCGGTAAATATGTCAAATGCATATATGTGTTTGGAGCTTTGGGGTGCACACCCTAATGCAATAGGCTGCGCACACCTATGGTCTAGCAGCAGCATTCATCATAGACTGAAGGGGGATAGCCTGCGTAAGGGTAGGCCATTAAGGAGAGAGTTGCAGTAGTCAAGGCAGCAAATAATGAAGGAGTGAATAAGTTGCTTTGTGGTGTCATTAGTCAGGAAGGGTCGAATTCTGGAGATGTTGCGGAGGTTAAGGCGGCAGGATTTAGCCAGTGATTGGATGTGGGAGCTGAAGGAGAGGTCAGAGTCAAGGATTACACCCAGGACCCTGGCATGTGTGGAGGGACCAATGGTTGTGCTGTTGATCTTAATGGTAAAGTCATGGGGGGAAGGACCTGGAAGGAGGAAATATTACAAGCTCAGTTTTAGAAAGATTGAGTTTGAGAAAGTGGTGTGACATCCATACCGATATGTCATTCAGTAAGTTTGAGATCCGTGAGGAGATCAAGGGGACTATACAGTGCAAGTGCATAAAAAGTGCATACAGACAATGTCAGCAAACAAAATCATAATAATAAAATATATAAAGTCCATAAGAGACAACATCTAATAAGTATCCAATATGAATTCCAATCAATTAAATGCATATGAATCTTCTGATCCTGGTGAACAATAAGGAGTGACTGTAGATCTTCCACCACCATCACCTGCCACACATCCTACTCACCAGAATTCCATGACACCCATTACAGGTAGTCAAAAGCTCTGGAAAAGATTATGCCAATAAGGGGGTAATCCCAACCACAACACCGGTCCAAACAGGCGTCCAATCATCGGTGGAGAGATGAAGAGAAGAAAAGGGCTCCCATGGTGAAGTATATCACAGTTTATTCCAAAGTTTAAAAGGTAAAAACACAAATATCCATCACAGTTCAACATCCATGTGTGAGGGAACGCCGTTGCAAGGGGCGGAAATAACGTACCACGCTCAAGCCACCCTACATGTTTCACCAGCACGCTCTGATATCATCAGGGGTCACGTGATTGGATACGTTGCTTCCTAATTTATACAAGTCCGCCAACTAAGGATATCCAATCCAGTTCAATCCTTGCCTAATGTTCATTTAAAACTCATATATTAATCCATAATTATATAAGACAATAAAAAAACATATAAAAAAAGGTTAAATTGATTAATTAAATTCAAAATGGAAAAAATAAAATAATAATATAAAAATTTGCCGCCATCTTGTGGACAAATACCAGATGGCGCTAAAAATGTTTATTTTAAGAAAAAAGATAATTACCAATTGAGCCATCTAGTAGTGAATGATGGGACTGAATTCAAATAAATTGGAAAACCTTTTACAATATTGCAAATACCCATTACGTAGGATGTAAACCTCTAGTAAGTCCCTAATAATTAGATAAATAACAATTTAAGTCTTAGGCTACATTTATACCCGCGGGAGTGAGTGTATTTAATTTATAGATCCATTCCGTTTCGTTTTTTGATATTTTCTGGATCATGTTACATCCTCTCCAATCTGGATCTATTTTGTTAATCCCAAAAAATTGAGCTAAACTGGGGTCGTTATAATGATGTGTCCTAAAGTGGTTAGAGAGGCTATGCTTTGGAAACCCATTTTTGATATTATTTAAGTGTTCGTTAATGCTGGTACTTAAATTCCTTTTAGTATATCCTACGTACTGTAACCCATATGGGCAAATAATGAGGTAAGTTACGTGGGTCGATTTACATGTGATGCATTTTTCAATTCTAAACTCATTACTTGTACTAAATGATACAAATTGTGTTACTATTCTAACATCCTTTCTTGTCAATTTGCATGCTTAACATTTTTTTACAGTAATAAAACCCTGTTACATCGAAGAAAGGGCCTTTTTTTTTGAGGGGGGGTCTAACACATTGGGGGCTAACCTGTTCCTTAGATTAGGTGTCCATCGTTAGATAAACCTAGGGCAGTGATGGTGAACCTTGGCACCCCAGATGTTTTGGAACTACATTTCCTATGATGCTCATGCACTCTGCAGTGTAGTTGAGCATCATGGGAAATGTAGTTCCAAAACATCTGGGGTGCCAAGGTTCACCAGCACTGACCTAGGGTGATTGACTAACAATTTTGATAGTGTTTTGTCCCTCAGAAGCAATGGCCAAAACTATTTTCTCCAATGTTTTATAGTCTAGATTAAAATTAGTCAAAAATGCTATAAAGTCTTGTTCTAGTTTCTTTTTGGGCTTATCCTCCAATAATAATTTCCTGTCCATATCCATGATCTCTAATTGCATGGGTCTAAAATCTTGATCGCGATACCCCTTTTCTTTAAATTTATTAACCACAATCTCAGACTGATGTAATCAGACCTGTTATCACAGTTACGCCTGATCCTCATTAATTGGCCTTTTGGAACCCCACCCAACCACCTTGGGTGATGGCAACTAGCCGTAGGGATGTAGCGGTTTCTATCTGTTCCCTTGAAATAAGTCTTAGTTTGGACCAGTCCATTAGCTTTCACCAAGACTAAATCAAGGAAACTCAATTCTGACAGATCCCAACTTCCTATGAATTTTAGTCAATAACAATTTCTGTTAATATCCATCAAGACTGTTTCCAATGCATCCACTGTACCATCCCATAGAATAACAATGTCATCAATGTAACTTTTGTATAGAGAAATTTCAGGTATGGGGACCCCAAAAATGCTCTGCTCCTCCCATTGACTCATTAGTATGTTTGCTACACTGGGAGCGTATTTTGCTCCCATGGCCACTCCTTTGACCTGTTTAAAGCATGATCCCTCATGCCAAAAATAATTGTTAGACATGGCTAGCTCCAAGGCCTCAATCAAGAACCTATTTTGTTCTTTCTTAAGGTCGGACTTCACGTCCAAAGTTTATTTGGTGGTTGATAAAACATCCTGTTGTATAAGATTGGTATAGACAACATCAATAGTAGCAATTAATGCACTATCATGTATTGGAACATCTTTTAACAGATTCATAAGGTGCTTACTGTCTCTCAAATAGGAGGGATATGTTTGCACAAAAGGCTGTAGGAAATACAGTAGTGAACATATTTGCCTATCCTAGAGAAGACTGAATTGATGCCACTAATAATTGGTCTACCCGGTGGACATTCTGAATTCCTTTGTGTTTTCAGTAATTGATAAATATCAGGAAGGTTTGGAGCTTTAGGGATAAGGTATCTTGGTTCTTTTTTGGTAATAATGCCTTTTTCTTTGGCCACTTTTACAATTTCTTTTAAAGAGGCTTTGAGATTTTTAGTGGGGTCACCCTTTAATTTCTTATAAGTATTGGTGTCACCTACCAACCTATTTAATTCTTTAATGTAATCCTCTTTTTTTAAAACCACAATACCCTCACCTTTAGGAAGGAAAATGGATGTATTTGGTTGTATACAGGACAGGACAGATGATATGATCTTTTCTATATCTGGCACTCCCCTTCACTGATCATACCTGTATGCACTCAGCTGCCCCCTGATCTGTATAAATGTCAGGCCCCACACACACACATCTGTAAGCACACACACACACACACAGCTCTGCCCCCCCCCCCCGTACACAAACAGCCTCCTCCCTTCACTTGTACTCACATCCCCCAATTGTAAGATGGTCTTCCTTCTCCCAAGTCCTGTTTCCACACTTCCCTGTGAAAATACAACAGGCAGCAAAGCAAACACGAGGGGCGCACATACAGGAAGCAGCCAGAGGTGGCAGTAAAGAGCTCTGACACTGATCTGCAGCAGCTGTGGAGCCGACTCGCACAAACCCAGACAGCCAGCACAGCTACAGATGCGGCCACTGCAGACCCTTGCCCCTACCTGCAGACACCCATGGGTGCACTAACACCTACCTAGGGGTCACTGTCTGGCATGCTGCAGAGCCTGTCCCTATGCGCTGTGCGCCACCATTGGCCTGCAGTCCAAGGCTATTGGCCCATAGTGGCCCCAGTGTCAGTGTGTCTAGTATGGCACTGTCCTCTCTACTCCATGTGGAGCAGCTCACTTCCTTGGTAATACATGTGTTGGGGTGTATACTGGACCCCGTGACACAGCAGGGCACTATCACCTACCAGGTTGTCAGTGGACAGAGTTAAAGGTAGATGTGTGCAGATTGTTAATGTGGGGAGTACACCCCTAGTGGGCACATTCCATAATACATGACGCAGAAAGAAGTCCTGGATAAACAGGACAAGGGGGGGCTGATATAGGGTCTGGATGCTAAGGAGGGACAAATGACCAGAGACGGGATCGGGACATTTTTTCCTTCTACTGACCAATAATGCTGTGCATTTTTCCTGCCACTGACCCATAAGCTATTATTCCTCCTACTGACTAATAACCCTAGTTAAATATTTCCTTCAACATACCAATGATTCAAGGCAGTTTTCTCCCACTGGCCAATGAAGTCATGCTTTTTTCCCTCCAACAGACCAATCACACCAGGAATTTTCTCCCACTGATGCTGTGACATCTTTTACCTCCACTGGCACCAGAGCCATTTTTCCTTCTGCTATTTTCACAGCATTTTTTACTCCCGCTGACAAATAATGCAAGGTATTATTTTCTGCCACTGACCAAAGATGCAGGGAAGTTTTCTCCCACTGACCAGTGAAGCCGGGTGTTTTTCCTTACTACTCTATTGCCTGGCATTTCTCTCCCACTGACCAACAACAGGCAGTTATTTCATTTCTCTCCTGCTGATCGATGACACTAGGCATTTTTCCCCCACTGACTGTCATGATCACTTTGTACCCCTGTTCCTCGTTCCAGTACCCGGGTGTTGGCTGTTGCTTTTCCCCTGTTTGTGTTTACCTTTTAGGTGATTGATCTGCTCAGTCACCTGATATAAGCAAACCGAACACTCTCTCCCTTGCTTGTGATAGAGACAGACTTACCTGCATTATTCTAGATCAAGCCTCCCGTTAGTCTTGCTTTCTGTTGGATCTCCTGTGCATGACCTGGATTGGATACTAGACTATCCCCTGAACTCAGCCTGCCTTTTACCTGGAATGGATACTGGATTATCCCCTGAACTCAGCCTGCCTTATTACCTGAACTGCGCTGGCAACTCACCATAAAAAATATATATAATTCATGAAATATACAAGTGCACAAATGATGTGGACTGTGTGAGATTGGCAAAAGAGCCACTTGGGAGCTAAGCGACTAGAGAACAATTGGATGTCACTACACTAGTGCAGTTGAGAAATGTGACATATATATTGTCATTCATGACCACAAACACAGGTGTAAAAAATAATAATAAACCATGAAATATAAACGCAGATAAATTTAAATGTGCACAAAATAGTGTAGACTATGTGAAATTGGCAAAAGAGTCACTAGGAGCTATGTGACTAGAGAACAATTATAGGTCGCTACACTGGTGCACTTAAAAAAAGGGTGACATATAAATTGACATTCGTGACCACCATTACGGGTGTGAGAACCTCTTAAGAGATAAATACCAAATGATGTGTGCAAAAAAATAAATAAAAACATAAATTTCTATTAACGGAGAGTCCTTAATATCAAGGTAGGCTAGTACTGGTAGTGATTATGAAGAGACTTTCATAGTCTCTTCATCATCACTACCAGCACTAGCCTACCTTCATACCCAGACCTAATATGTGGATGGAAAAGCTTGAAGTCTGTTGAATGTTTTTGTGAAGAAACACCTTGATATTAAGGACTCTCCGTTAATAGAAATTTATGTTTTTATTTACCGGTATTTTTTTGCACACATCATTTGGTATTTATCTCTTAAGAGGTTCTCACACCCGTAATGGTGGTCACCAATGTCAATTTATATGTCACCCTTTTTTAAGTGCACCAG
Source organism: Lithobates clamitans (assembly GCA_037952925.1). NCBI lineage: Eukaryota > Metazoa > Chordata > Amphibia > Anura > Ranidae > Lithobates > Lithobates clamitans. Next base: position 1,485,379 of record JBBGZY010002060.1, on the reverse strand, counting down.
TGTAGAGACCTATAATTGTTCTCTAGTCGCATAGCTCCTAGTGACTCTTTTGCCAATTTCACATAGTCTACACTATTTTGTGCACATCTTAATTTATCTGCGTTTATATTTCATGGTTTATTATTATTTTTTACACCTGTGTTTGTGGTCATGAATGACAATATATATGTCACATTTCTCAACGGCACTAGTGTAGCGACATCCAATTGTTCTCTAGTCGCTTAGCTCCCAAGTGGCTCTTTTGCCAATCTCACACAGTCCACATCATTTGTGCACTTGTATATTTCATGAATTATATATATTTTTTATGGTGAGTTGCCAGCGCAGGTTTTTTGTTTACCACTAAAGTCATAGCACTCGTATCTAGCAGCTGCAACACGATAGCCAGATTATAATATTTTTTGCGAGCGCTGTTCTTTATTTATTTATTACCTGAACTGCCTTTTGAACCACACTATCTGTCTGCTAAACTGCAAGTACCTGTTTGCTTTGCTCAGTTCACATATGCCCTGGCGTGGTAGCCAGATACTATAGCATTGTGTATAAGTCCTGGGGGCAACCAAGTACCGGTAGGCCTGCTTGTCTTAAGGGAAAGGGGCCTGCTATGGGTGAAGCACACAGTAGACAGCTATAGTGTCTGACCACCTGCGTTGGGGTAGACTTGACATTCGTGACATTATCACAAGACAATAACAAAAAAAAATTCTGTGAAGATGGACTGTACATAGGTCCGTTTATTTGCTGAGGAAATTTGCAAACTGGTCCAGGAACTGTTTTTGCGTGTAAACGCACCTCCAGCAGTAATGCAGGAGCCAGAGCCCAAAGTTAACTTTTATCTAACTTTTAGCTAATTTTTCTTATGACCCCCCCCCATGCATTTTCTAACATTAAAAACAGTTGTATGCTATACTTTAAGCTTAAGCCACACTCTGTTGGTTCGGAAGCACAGCGGGACAGCCTGATTATTACATGGTTGCAGGGGGATCCCCGGTCTTGGGCGTTTAGTCTCCCCACAGATGACCCAGTCAAAGGGTCAGTTGAAGCCTTTTTCAAAGCCTTATGCCATGTACACACGAGCGTTATGTCAGACAGAAAAAGTCCAACGGGAGCTTTTCATCGTATAGTCCGATCGTGTGCATGCCCCATCTGACTTTTTATGTCGAAAATTCTGACGGACCTAGAAAGAGAACATGTTCTAATTTTTTCCGACGGAACCAATTCCTATCGGGGAAACCGCTCGTCTGTATGCTGTTCCGATGTACCAAAAATGACGCATGCTCTGAAGCAAGTACTAGACGGAAGCTATTGGCTACTGGCTATTGAACTTCTGTTTTCTAGTCCCGACGTACGTGTTGTACGTCACCGCGTTCTGGATGGTCGGAATTTGGTGTGACCGTGTGTATGCAGCTTGAACGGAATTCCGTCGGAACTCCGTCGGAAAAACCTTCAGTGTTTATTCCGACGGGAAAACCGGTCGTGTGTACAGGGCATTAGGTTTACTGTATGATGATACTGACCATGCCCATTCAGCTGAAGCTAATCTTAGGTCATTACGTCAGGGTAAACGCACCGCTGAGCTATACTGTTTTGATTTCCATCGCTGGGCACCTGACTCAGGGTGGCATGACCCTGCTCTAAGAGGCCAATTCAGGTTAGGCTTATCAAACTCTATCAAGGACTCCTTAGTTCACTACCCTGAACAGTCATTGAATTAAGCCATGCAAGTAGCCATGCGTATTGACACGCGTTTACGGGAAAGGCATACAGAGAGGTTTGTGTCTTTGTCCGCCTGTACGCTTCCCACCTCTTCTTCTTTTCCTGAGGTCTCTTAACCTCTCCAGGAGATCCCTTGGGGAAAAGGCTAGAAGGAGATCTCAGGGATTCTGTTTATATTGTAGCAACCATGGCCAATTTATCGCTGACTGTCCTATAAACGTAAATAAAAGAAACGCCAAGAGTCTAGTGCGGGTGGGTCAACTTCTATAGACCATACTGTGTCTATTTCCCTCAGAAATGGCTTATTTGTTCCTGCACAACTTGGGTCTGCCAAGTTCTCTCACCACCTCTCCGCTTTCATTGATTCTGGTGTTGCTAGCAATTTCATTGATGGGGACCTCGCACACGTCTACAGATTCTGGTGACTAAGGTACACAGACCCTTCTCAGTCTTAGCCGTTGATAATTCTCCCTTGTCCAAGGGTCCGGTGACCTTGTGTATGGTACCTATTACCCTGACCATTAGGGCATTTCACAGGGAGACAATCAGCTTCTACCTGATCTCTTCTCCTGCTTATCCCCTCATCTTGGGGTATCCCTGGCTTAAATGTCACAACCCGCACATAGACTGGGCTGCACAGGTGATTGGGTTCTGGTCTCAGACCTGCATCCAGAATTGCATTACAGCCACTGACTAGTTGCCCATGTATAACTCTTATGTGGCCAGTACCAGTCACATGCCTTTTTTTCCAGTCCTATTCAAATCCTGTTCATGACAATGTTTCCAAATGTGACCCCAGTTTGCATACCCTTGTGCCTTTAAATGACTCTGTTATAACAAAAGATGCTGACACGTCTATTGAATTCTCTATAGGTCACCTCTACAGCCAATTGCCACAGCATGAAACCTCTCTTCCTAGAAACTGAGCTTATCCATTGTTTTGTAGCCTTGAGCCTTGTTTGGAAACTCCCTCTAAGTCCTCAGAAGTCAAGTTCGCTGGATTACCCCTACCTTTGCCTGTCGCTAAACTCCCTTGGACACACAGCCAGGCTAACTTGTCCGCAAGTTCCACTGTCACTACATCTAGTGATGCGATTCAGCCAGTTGCTACACCCGGTGATGTGATTCAGACAGTCGCTACACCTGGCGTTGCGGCCCAGTCGGCCACCGCATCAATTATGCCAGTCCAGCCCATGCCCGTTGAACTTCCTACTTTTCCTCATTCAGGACTTTCTGCAACCTGGCCTCACCCTATTTCTACTACACCCATTCTATCCGGTCTAAGAGGCTCAATCCATCCTTTGGCTAAACTGCCTCTTTGGCCAGGTGGGGCTTTAAATCTTTTCTTCAGGGCTCTCTGCACCCCGCTTGTGTTTAAGCTGTCCGACTTGACCCCTGTGCTGCTAACCAGCCTGACCTCGTGGACCCATGGACCTCTGCCTAGTCTGATGGTCCTGTGCTGGGTATATGGGATATCTCAGCTAATGGACATGGGGTTTTCTTGAACTCCTTGGCCTGCTGGGAGCGCCTATATATATTCGGGTGGAGTCAGGTCATCTATGTTCTGTGCCACCCGGACTGTCGTCTGGGTGGACGTGTGTCATCTGCCTCGGGGTGCTAGATCGGAGATTGGGCCTATCCCGGGGGCATCTGGCTGCCATGCTGTGTGAAGGTCTATCCAGAATTAAGAGGGCAGCGCAGGGTTGGGCCTGCAGCTTGCAGTCCAACCAAAAGTGATGGTTCTGCTGGCCAGAGAACCTGTCCTGGTCGGAGGTATAAGGGAAGCTGTCACCACAAAGGGACCAACCACCTTTACCAGGGACCAGAGTAAGTAACTTAAGCAAGTACCGGAGCCATATTCTCATCGGAAGGGCACAGGGGACAATCGGGAAACTTCAGGCTGTGTTCAAGTCAAGGACCCAACTGACGGAGGAAACGCTTGCAGAGCAGCCTTGTGTGTCAAGCCAGGGACCAAGTCGGTAGGCAGGGGTGAAGCTTGAGAAGTATCTGTAGTGCCTAGCTAGGGACCCAGCAGAGAAGCAGGGGTGACGCTTGAGGGGATACCACCGCAAACATTGGAGGAGCTCAAAGGACTCAGTCAGTGAATCAGTGAGAGACCGGGAGCTCAGTATCGAAGAACTACAAGGAGCAGTTGTAGTGAAGCTGAAAAAACTGATACGTTTGAGTTAGGAACTGTTAAAGCACTGTTACCATAGGAGACAGCATTCCTGCAAGTGCAGATGTGGCTTCTTGCTGGGGCCCTTCCCTGCATGGCTGTCTTTCTATTGAAGTCTCAGAGTCTACCAATTGAATCTATAACTACTTAAGGGTGTCCTGGCCCTAACCCCCCTTTCCCTTGCAAAAATATAAAAGGACTGTTAAAAGAAATGAACCCTATTTTGCATCCAAGAAGTGTCTGGCGCCCAATGACTTTCACCATCTTTACACCTACTATGCCTCACAACCCACTACATATTGAAGGATGTCAGCGGTCTGTGGACTCATAGGTTCTTATTAGACTGGAAGAGGTAAAAGACTTTGCTACAGAAGAATGGGCAAAAATGTCACTCTCTAGATGTGCAAAGCTGGTAGAGAAATACCCAAAAAGACTTGCAGCTGTAATTGCAGCAAAATGTGGTTCTACAAAGTATTGACTCAGGGGGCTGAATACAAATGCATGCTACACTTTTCAGATACTTATTTGTAAAAAATGTTGAAAACCGTTTATCATTTTCCTTCCATTTCACAATTATGTGCCACTTTGTGTTGGTCTATCACATAAAATCCCAATAAAATGCATTTACATTATTGGTTGAAGCAAGACAAAATCTGAAAAATTGCAAGGGGTATGAATGCTTTTTATAAAGGCACTGTATAACTTTGCATTTCGAAAATCAAAATGCTCCCGCTAAAGTTTCTAAAGCCAAACGATTGGCCTCAAATTAAGTGGTATGAATATTTTTTTCAAGGAATGCAAAAAGAAAGATTCATCATGTCGGAATTTTGTTACATAACGATTAAACTATTTTCTAAACATTAGTGGGGAAATTGATCGTAAATAGTTTAAAAAAATGTACAGCATTGATCGACAAAAATTTTACCATTTATGTCATTAATGATCAATAATATGTGGAAAACAATTCTATACAAAGATAGTCGTTTTACAGATCTACAGTATATCAAAAACAAAAGTTTTTTCTAATGCTTTTCTATCCATGTATGGCCAGCTTTATAATTACTAAACACAAAACACATTCATTTTGCATATACTGTATGTGAACCGAGCCTAAACCTATAAATTATGTCCAATATTTAGTGCTATGCAACCACACTCACTTTTTGCTGTGGTACACTGCATGCACTGTACTGTACTGTCCTTTCTCCAGTCTGTCCCACTTATGAAAGTCCAAAGTTGGCAGATATGTGTCTTTCTTAGGTCGCTAGTGTCTTCACCTATATGGGTCTCGTGGATAAAAGAGGAACTTTCATAGGATAGCTCATACTTATTTTCCCTTGAAGTAGGCTCTCACTTGGAGGTAGTTTTGGAGGTAGTTTTTAAACACACACCAGGTGGGCATTCTTCCCACTGACCATCAATGTAAGGAGCATTCTCAAGATATCATAAACCCTAGCAAAGTAGGGTTCGTGATATCTTTGCTTTCTGAGAGAGCCTTGGCCTGGGCTAACCCTCTATGGGAGATGCAAAAACCTGTTGTCTTGAGTTACCCTGAGTTTGTGGCCTCCTTTAAACGGGTATTTGACGTTCCCGCACGCTCCGCTTCTGCTACCAAGTGCCTCATGTCCATCAGAGTATGAGAACTGTCGCTGACTACGCCATTGAGTTCCGTACTTTGGCAGCAGAGGTTGCTTGGAACAATGAGGCCCTCGTGGCTGCTTTTTCTCATGGTCTCTCGGATTCCATCAAGGATGAGATAGCAGCCCGAGATATACCCACTGAGCTGGAGAGCTTGATCTCGTTTGCCATCCTCATTGACTCCAGACTCAGAGAAAGACTTTCTTTTAAGGAGCGCTTGCGGAAGCCTCCTGTACGTTTGCCTCCAAGCTTTGCAGTCCCACCCGTGCCTCCCTCACCTTCCATGCCTCCTAGTACCGAGTCGGTCAGTGAAGATGAAGCCATGCACTTGGGCTTCACGCGTCTCTCTGCGGATGAGAGAGCCCTTAGGAGGAGGGAGAGATTGTGCCTTTATTGTGGCCAGGCAGGTCACTTTTTGAAGTCTTGTCCTACCCGTCCTGGGAACACCCGAACCTTGAGGTCCTGTAATGGACAGACCTTAGGTGGTGTTGTGTCGTCCCCAGTTATCCAGAAGGATAAGCCCCTGCTTTAGGTCACCCTTTCTTGGGCTAAGTCGTCTATGGAGATACAGGCTCTAATCGACTCTGGGGCTGCAGGCCTGTTCATTGATGCTGCCTTTGTATCAAAGCACTCGATTCCACTGCAGCTGCGTGACACTTCACTTGCCATTGAAGCTCTTGACGGGAGATCTCTACAGCCTGCCCATGTGACCCATGAGACGGTTCCATTGTCCATGGCCGTAGGGGCTCCTAACCATGAGATAATCCATTTTCAAGTGATTTCCACTCCTAAGTTTTTGCTGGTTATTGGCTACCCTTGGTTACAGAGGCACAACCCCTCTTTTGATTGGCTCCGTGCTGAGGTTCTCTTCTGGTCACCACAATGCAGTGAAACACGCTTTCGGAAGATAGCCTAGGTCCTGTGTACCTCTCCACTCTCCTCCCTGCCAGAGGAGTACCAAGATTTTAGCAATGTATTTGACAAAGGTCAAGCCGGTAGTTTGCCTCCACACCGGCCGTATTATTGCGCAATTGACCTTCAACCTGGTGCCACTCCCCCTCGTGGCTGGGTTTACCCTTTGTCGGTCTTGGAGGATAAAACCATGGAGGAGTATGTTGCAGATGCACTTTCTCGGGGTTTCATCCGCAAATCCTCGTCTTCTGCTGGTGCTGGTTTCTTCTTTGTGAAGAAGAGGAGCGGTGAACTGAGACGTTGTATTGATTATAGGGGTCTCAATCGTTTCATGATTAAGAATGCCTACCCGATTCCGTTGATTACAGAGTTACTTGACCGCCTCAAGGGAGCAACGGTTTTCACTAAGCTTGATCTGAGAGGGGCTTACAATCTTGTGAGGCCTAAGGAGGGCGATGAGTGGAAAACTGCATTTAATACCAGAACAGGCCATTATGAGTATCTCGTAATGCCTTTTGGCCTTTGTAACGCCCCAGCAGTTTTCCATGAATTTATTAACGATATCCTCCAAGATTTGTTGCAGTTATGTGTGGTGGTTTATCTCGATGATATCCTCATATTTTCCAAGTCCCTGGAGAGCCACCACACAGATGTATGTCGTGTGCTTCAGAAATTTAGAGGTAACAATCTCTATTGTAAACTGGAGAAGTGTGAGTTCCATCGGGAACAGGTTAAATTCCTGGGCTATGTGATTTCCACTGCTGGTTTTTCGATGGACCCAGAGAAACTTTCGGCAGTCCTACTGTGGCCTCGACCCGTGGGGTTACATCCTCTGCAGCGTTTCCTGGGTTTTGCCAACTATTATCGGAAGTTTATTCGTAACTTCTCGTCTCTGGTCAAGCCCCTGACTGATATGCCCAGAAAAAACTGTAACCCACAGAGTCTATTAAGGCCTTTGAAAGTCTCAAGCCAGCCTTTGTTTCTGCTCCTGTGTTGGCACATCCTGATCCTACGTTACCTTTTATCCTTGAGATTGATGCTTCTGAGACTGGTGTTGGCGCCCTTCTGTCTCAACATTCTACCTCTGAGAGTGTTATGCATTCTTGTGGCTACTTTTTCAAGAAATTGTCACCTGCCAAGTGCAATTACGAGATTGGTGACAGAGAGCTGTTGGCAATCATTTTAGCTCTGAAAGAATGGAGACATTTCCTCGAACGTACCACTGTGCCGGTTCTCATTCTTACTGACCATAAGAATCTCACATTCTTGCCTGAGGCTAAATGCCTCTCTCCCAGAAGGGCACGATGGGCTCTTTTCTTGTCAAGTCTCAATTACATTGCCTCATTCTTACCTGGTACTAAGAATGTAAGGGCTGACGCCTTGTCACGACAATTTTTCTCCACTTCCAAGTTGGAGTCGGTTCCGGTTCCTATGATTCCTCCTGATCGTATTCTGGCTACGGTTCGCACCAGTCTTACTTTTCCTTTGAGTGACAAAATTCTTGCTGCTCAGGTCGATGCTCCTCCTGAGAAACCTTGTGACCACTGCTTTGTCCCAGAGTGTCTCTGTGCTGCCGTGCTCCAGACTTACCATTCTCCCAAGGCAGCTGGCCACCCTGGTAAGAATCAACTCGTTTGGGCCATTTCCCAACAATTCTGGTGGCCTAGTCTATGTGCTGATGTAACTGCCTTCGTAGATGCCTGTTCCGTGTGTGCTCAGAGTAAGACTCCACAACACCTTCCAGTGGGCCTCCTACAACCCATACCCAATGGAGAGAGGCCCCGGACCCACCTGTCTATGGATTTCATTGTGGAGTTGCCCAACTCCCAAGGCAACACAGTTATCCTTATGGTGGTTGACCGGTTCTCAAAGATGTGTCATTGTATTCCACTTAAGAAGTTGCCCACTTCTAAGAACTGGCTTCCATTTTTGCTTGAGAGATCTTTCGCTTACGTGGGCTACCCAGGGTGATTGTCTCGGACAGGGGTAGTCAGTTTGTGTCCCAGTTCTGGCGAGTCTTTTGTGCACAGCTGGGAATTCAGCTTGCTTTCTCCTCTGCGTATCACCCGCAGTTTAATGGGGCCGCAGAACAAGTCAATCAGTCCTTAGAGCAATTCCTACATTGCTATATTTCTGACCATCACAACAACTGGTAAGACCTATTACCATGGGCAGAGTTTGCTCACAACAGTACCTTGAATTCTGCTTCCTGATTGTCTCCTGACTGTTTATGGCAAATTATGATTTCCAACCTTCCATGTTGCCTGACTCGTTTGTTCCACAGAGTATTCCTGCACTAGAGGAGCATCTCTGTGGTCTTCGTTACACTTGGGCACAAGTCCAGGAGGCTTTGCGTCATGCTAATGATAGGTACAGACTCCATGCTGACCGCAGACGCCTGCCTGCCCCTATCCTACCAGGTTGGGGACAGGGTCTGGCTGTCATCTCGCAACCTTCGACATTGTTTTCCCTCACTGAAGTTCGCACCTCGGTTTATTGGGCCTTTCCGTATCCTTCGCAGGATTAACCCAGTAGCTTACGCATTGGACCTTCCTCCTAGTATGCACATCTCAAATGTGTTTCATGTTCCTTATTGAAACAATTGGTCTGCAACCGCTTTACCACCTTGATGCCTCGTCCTCATCCTATACAGGTTGAGAACCATGAGGAGTATGAGGTACAATCCATTGTTGACTCCCATGGGTTCTGTGGGCGCATACAGTACCTAGTGCATTGGAAGGGGTACGGGCCGGAGGAACGCTCCTGGGTCTCATCCTCGGACGTACATGCTCCTGCCCTCCGCCATGATTTCCATGGACGTTTTCCCTTCAAGTCCGATAGTCCTCTGAAGGGGAGGGGTCATTGAGGAGGGGGGTACTGTCAGGGCTGGCTCAGCCCTTCCTTCTCTGAGCTGGCCGCTCAGCTGTCGGCTAATTGCCAGCTCTCATCATTCTCCACATTTAACCAGCTGCTGTGGATCTGCTCGTCAGTCCCACCTACTTGAAGATCTCCAGCTCACTTCATTCCTGCCTTGGCCTTGGTCACATCACAAGAAACCATCTCCTGTGTTCCTTTTTAAAGACTGGCTTTGCTGACATCCCTTCTGGCTCCTTATCCTGCTTGCTGTTCCTCTACTTGGATCTCTGACTTCTGGCCTGGCTGATTACCCGATCTGGTTACTGAACTCTGGCTTGGCTGACTACCCGATCCGGTTACTGGACTCTGGCTATGCTTACTCTATTTACCTTTTTATTTTTATTAATAAACAAGTGTGATTTTACTGTACTTCTGTCTCGATCTGGTTCATGGTTTCTGACACTGTGCCCATCATATGCAGCCACTTGTGCCCATCATATGCAGCCACTTGTGCCCATCATATGCAGCCACTTGTGCCCATCATATGCAACCACTTGTGCCCACGATCCCCCACCACTCGCGGGGCTCGCGGCTCTGGCAGCACCCCCAACCCCCCCGTGTGCGCAGCTCTGACAGACCCCCTGGCATTTACCGCCAGTCTCCTTCAGCTTCTCTTCCTAAGTGCCAGGCATCCAATAGGGTGGCCTGGCGCTTTGGCCAATCAGGAAACAGGTCTGATGCCCTGCCTCCTGATTGGCAGGGAGGAAGGTTAGTGTGAAAATAGTAAAATTTCATTTGCTATCGTCACACAATTGGGTGGGATCAGGGCGCACTCTCTGCGCCCCGAGCCCACCCTATTTTGAAGCCAATTAGAGCCTTTGGTTCTAATCAGGTGTTTCAAAAAATACCACCCCCTCCCGTCCCCGCCATAGGAATCCATGCGTTCGGCATCCTAAAAGGGGCCTGGGTGCATGGATGGGGGGGCGACGCCTGTGCGCCCACAATGCACGGGCCACCACTGGGTGGAAGGAAGGTTCCAGATGAAAGTCCTTTGTCCTCCTGGTCATAAGGAAATGCTCATATGAAAGTCCACACCAATTCAGCCGCCATCAGGAAATCATCTGCATCTTTCTCATGCTCTCATCTCCTCTTCTAGTCTGCCTCATCCCATTTGGCCTGGTCATCTGCTCTGCCCGCTCCACCTCTCAAATGTTCATTACCTTAAAAGAGTAAAAGACAAAGCAGGTTATATGTTTTTTCCAATTGTGCCAAAACGCATAGCTCACTGCTGACATTTCTTTATCTGCCCATTTCTAACGGCAAAACTATTGTAGGGTGCCCACTGTTGCCTTAACACTTTTCATGGAAAGACATGGGGACACTGCTGTTGTGCAGTCTTTTCAGCGCTGCACTCTCTAAAAATGTGCCCCATCCTATGACAAAAGACCTCATGTGACTGAATCTACCATTCCCAGTCACTTGCTTCCACCTGTTAAGCAATGGTGTAGGAATCCCATCTATTCCCTCTCTAGGGACCCCTACCTTAAGTAAGTCAGTCCACATGTGTCTCCTGGAAACCATAGGCCTTGCCTTCCTGTTAAATGATCCACCTCGTCCATCTCTATTTGAGCTGATGTTTTCCAGCTTCCCACTTATGGGAAGTAACAATGGCACATGTCCTACTTTTGCTTACAGGCTTTAGGGTCTTTTTCCTTTGTTAGAGCATCATTAGACTTGTTTCTGAGGGCTGCACAAATCACCAGCTTTGCCTACAGAGGTTTGAACACACTTCAAAGCCCTTGCAGATTTGACTTTAAGTGCTCTACTTTTTAAATCCTTTATCTTGCATTCAGTGTCTTCCAAACACTCAGTCGCCACTGCAAGGTGCTCCTTCACTCAGTCACTTTCTACCTCTGCTTTTTTCCTCTTTTCAGATTTAGTATGTTGTGCATGCAGGAAGTGCAAACCAAGCACAGCTACTGTTTCTCATTGAAGACTTAAAGTGGTTCTAAAGCCTCAAGGTTTTTTTTTTTTACCTTAATGCAATCTATGCATTAATGTAAGAAATCTTCTGTGCTGCAGGAGCCCCCCAGTCTCCCTTTATTCTTACCTGAGCCTGATCCGATTCAGCAATGCGCAAGAGAGCAGAGGCACTTGCCGCTGTCTCCCTCCTCATTGGGTGGATTGATAGCAGCGTCAGCCATTGGTTCCCGCTGTTGTCAATCAAATACTTAGTTGCCCCCGGTCTGGATCAATAGATGCAGACTGGACGGCTCGGAAGCAAGCACGCACAAATAGGAGGGGTCTGGAGCGTCGTGAGGGACCCCAGAAAAGGAGGATAGGGGCTGCTCTGTGCAAAACCATTACATAGATCAGGTAAGTATGACATGTTTTTTGTTCTGGTTTAAAAAAAAAAAAAACAATGGTTTATAATCACTTTAAGCTGCCTCTGGATTGTGCCAAGTCAGCAGGTGACCATACTATCCGGACAGACTGGGTTTAAGGAGGTAGGTCAATGCGTAAAGCTGCATTTGAAACATAGCAGTTTATTTTTGAATATTTGCATTGTCCTCTACAAATGTTTTCTGCAATCCCTGCATTAGATTTTTTTTTTTTTGCATTGCCCTTAACAATGTTTAACCACTTCCGCCCTGGAAGGTTTTACCCCCTTCATGACCAGAGCACTTTTTGCAATTTGGCACTGTGCTACTTTAACTGGTAATTGTGCGGTCATGCAATGCTGTACACAAACTAAATTTGGGTCAATTTCCCCCCCCCCCCCCCACAAATAGAGCTTCCTTTTGGTGGTATTTGATTACTTCTGGGATTTTTATTTTTTGCTATATAAATGAAAAATACAAACATTTTGAAAAGAAATGATATTTTCTACTTTTTGTTATAAAAAAAATCCAATAAACTCAAATTTAGTCATACATGTAGGTCAAAATGTATTCAGCCACATGTCTTTGGTAAAAAAAAATATTCAATAAGCATATATTAATTGGTTAGCGCAAAAGTTATAGCGTCTACAAACTATGGTACATTTTCTGGAATTCACCCAGCTTTTAGTTGAGGTGCTAAAATGGCAGGGCAGTACAAAAACCCTCCAAATTACCCCTTTTTAGGAAAGTAGACACCCCAAGGAATTTGCTGAGAGGCATGTTGAGTCTTATGAACATTTTATTTTTTTGTCACAAGTGATTGAAATTTGACCAAGAAAGATTTTTTTTTTCACAAATTGTCACTGAAATGATATATTGCTCCCACATGCCATTGGTATATATGGAATTACACCACAAAATACATTCTAAAGCTTCTCCTGAGTACGGGGATACCACATGTGTGAGACTTTTTGGGAGCCTAGCTGCGTACAGGACCACGAAAACCAATCACCGCCTTCAGGATTTCCAAGGGAATAATTTTTTTTCACTCCTCACTACCATTCAGGTTCTGAGGCCATGAAATGCCAAGCTAGCACAACCCCTCCCAAATGACCCCATTTTGGAAAGTAAACACCCCAAGCTATTTGCTGAGAGGCATGTTGAGTCTATGGAATATTTTATATTTTGCCACAAGTTTCGGGGGAAAAAAATGTTTCCTTTTTTTTATAAAGTTGTTACTAAATGGTATATTGCTTACACATGGCATGGGTATATGTGGAATTACACCCCAAAATACATTCTGCTGCTTCTCCTGAGTACAGGGATACCACGTGTGAGACTTTTTGGCAGTCTAACCGCGTACAGGACCCCGTAAAGCAATGACCACCTTCAGGCTTTCTAAGGGCGTAAACTGTTGATTTCACTCCTCACTACCTATCATAGTTTCGGAGGCCATGAAATGCCAAGATAGCACCAACCCCCGCCCCCCCCCCCCCCCAAATTACCCATTTTCCAAGCTATTTGCTGAGAGGCATGTTGAGTATTTTGCAGATCTTGCTTTTTGTCACAAAGTTTTGAAAATTGAAAAAAATACAAAAATAAATAATTCTCCTTTTCGTTCTTCATTTTCCAAAACAAATGAGAGCTGCAAAATACTCACCATGCCTCTTAGCAAATAGCTTGGGGTGTCCACTTTCTGAAAAGAGAAGCAGCAGAATGTATTATGGGGTGTAATTCCACATATGCCCATGGCATGTGTGAGCAATATATCATTTAGTGACAACTTTGTGTAAAAAAATAGCAGCTAGCAAATAATATCAGCAAATAGCTTGGGGTGTGTGCCACACGTCACCCACTCTTCCAACCACTGGAAGACAAAGCCCTTATTGAAATGTATTGTTTACAGGAACAAACCTTTTTTTTTTTTTGTTAGAAAACTACTTTGAATCCCCAAACATTATATATATATTATATATATATATATATATATATATATATATAATTTATTTATTTATTCATTTATTTAAAGCAGAGGCCCTACAGATTAATTTTCCAAACACAATTTTTTTGGGGGCAAAAAAAAACACTTTTTTGAATTTTAATGCACAAATGTTTGGTAAAAAAAAAGATGATCTTATGCCATAGATACCAAACACGACATGTTTTAAAATTACGCACACTTGTGCAGTGCCGACAAACTTCATACATTTTTAAAAACCTTTAAAAGCCTTTACAGGTTACCACTTAAAATTCATAGAGAAGGTCTACTGCTAGAGTTACTGCCTTTGATCTGACGTTCACGGTGATACCTCACATACATGGTGCAATTGCTGTTAACATACAACACAAGACCGATGCTTGCATTTGCCTTTGCGCGCGAGCATGGGGGACAGGGTTTAATTATTTATTTTGCTTTTTTATTTTATTTTTACACTGTCCCGTTATTTTTTTTATTGTTATCACAGGGAATGTAAATATCCCCTATGATAGCAATAAGTAGTGACAGGTACTCTTTTTTTAATTTTTTTAATTTGGGGTCTATTAGACCCTAGATCTCTCCTCTACCCTTAAAGCATCTGACCACACCAAGATCGGTGTGATAAGAAGCTTTCCCAATGGCGCTGTTTATATCCAGTGAAACTGAATATAAACATGCTGATAGCTTCTGGTTTCTTAGGCCATAGAGATGATTGGAGCCATTCTGGTCTCCGATAAGCTCTATGGTCCCTGGCGTAACCACCGGCTGCATTCTTGGGTTGCCCGGTGGGAAAGGAGAGCCAGAGAAACCATGGAAGACGGCAGGAGGTGGGGAGGATGTTCCCTCCCACTGCTTGTAAAAGCAGTATAGTGACTAATTAGCCGCTAGGATTGCTTTTACATGAAAGCTGGCCACCGGCTGAAAAAAACAATGCTCTTTTTTTTTAACTATGATGATGAAATCACTTCCAACAGTGCTGGAGACCCGGATTTACGTATCGTGAGATCAAACCCTGTTGCTGTCAAAATAAATAAATCGGTCTTGCAGCTGAATGGCATACCTGAAAAGCAAACAATGGTAACAATAAACCACAGTATCATTAAAAGATTAATAACTTAATAAAACAACTTTTTTTTATTGCAATCTGTGCCAAAAAAGAGTAAAAAAATATATGCTGAAGCATAGGGGCAATCCACACCTAATGTCCACCCTTGCCCCCATGCTTCAGCATATATGCTTTTTTTTAACTGTGGTGGTTAAATCACCTCCTATAGCGCTGGAGTCACGGATTTACATATCCTGAGAGCAAACCTTGTGGCTGTCGAAATAAATTAATCCGTGTTGCAGCTGAATGGCATACCTGCAAAGAAAGCAATGGTTAACAGTAAAACACAGTAATAGTAAAGTATAACAGTAGAATGATATACCTGCAAAGCAAACACAATAAAAGACAGCAACAATAAAACATTACAGTATAGCATGAAGTACAGTAAAAGAGCAGAACAATAGAGAGAGAAGAACAATAAAACGACAACTATTTTTGGCTTTTTATTTTATATATATATATATATATATATATATATATATATATATTAGGGATGAACATCGGCCATTCGACCGTTCGTCAAATTACGAACATTATGGGCCGTTCATGCCAAATTCGAGTGTCGCGTCACGGCCCATAATTCCCTGCCGCATCGCAGTGCATTGCTGGCTGATGATTGGCCAAGCATGCACTATCACCCTCACGCTTTGGCCAATCACAGCGCGATAAGAACGGAGAGCCATAATTGGCCAAAGACAGGGTGGCTTTGGTCAATTATGCCTCAGGGGATTTAGTACACACCCCACACTATATAAGGCCGCTTGGAAGTCGGCCTTGTGTAGTGTGTTCCGGCGTGCTGAGAGATAGAGAGAGGGAGACAGTGTCATTTTATATGAGTTAGATAGAACAGGCAGACGAGTCAGTTAGCTGCAATCAGTGTATTTAGTATATATATATATGCATGCCAGGTGTTTTGTGTGTGTGTGTGTGTGTGTGTGTGTGTGTGTGTATGTATGTATGTATGTATGTATATATATATATATATATATATATATATATATATATATATATATACACACACACTGTATTCAGTTTAGCTAGAGCCGTTCCTGTTATTCTCTTCCTAATATACTTACAGGCAGGCAGCTGCAGTATTTTCGGTCAGTGTACTGTATACTGTGCACAGTGTGCAACCAAAGTTAACTGCAGACAATTGCTGGTGTTCTCTTCCTAATAATACCACAGGCAGGCAGCTGCAGTATTTTCAGTCAGTGTACTGTATCCTTTGCACAGTGTGCAACTAAAGCTAACTGCAGACAATTGCTGGTGTTCTCTTCCTAATATAATTACAGGCAGGCAGCTGCAGTATTTTCAGTCAGTGTACTGTATCCTGTGCACAGTGTGCAACTAAAGATAACTGCAGACAATTGCTGGTGTTCTCTTATTAATACCACAGGCAGGCAGCAGCTGCAGTATTTTCAGTCAGTGTACTGTATCCTGTGCACAGTGTGCAACTAAAGATAACTGCAGACAATTGCTGGTGTTCTCTTCCTAATAATACCACAGGCAGGCAGTTTATTCAGCTAGCTGCAGTATATTAGTGTACTGTATACTGGGCACAGTGTGCAGCTAAAGCTCACTGCAGACAATTCCTGTTGTTTTCTTCCTAATAATACTACAGGCAGGCAGGCGATATACACACACATATATATATATATATATATATATATATATATATATATATATATATATATATACATCTCAGCTTTTATATCTCACTGCAGGCCATTCCTTGTGTATCTATTCCAATACATCAAAGACAGTATGTCTAGAAGGCCAACAAGGAGAGGCAGACAGTCACAGGCCAATAAAAGATGGCAAGCAGGCTCTGTGTCTAGAGACAACAGTGCTGGTCGTAGACACGGTGCATCCTCATCAGCACGTGGCCGTGGGGCACGCTTGTCCTTTTTCTCGGCAGCTGGCCGTGTTGAGCCACAAAATGCCGAAGAGTTGATAGAGTGGATGACCAAGCCGTCCTTATCCGCCTCATCCTCTGTCACCCAGGCTACCTTGGCTGCCAATGCAGGTGCCAAAGCAGCCTATTCCTTGGACTCAAGATCATCATCAGTTACTCCTTTCTTAGCCCCACTGGAGGAGTCCCCCGAACTGTTCGACCACAGTGTCAGGTACATGCTGCAGGAGGATGCGCAGCGTTTTGAAGGCTCTGATGATGGTACCCAGCTTGAGGAAGGCAGTAACCTGAGCCCAGAGAGAGGGGTTGACCAAGAAGGACAATAAACTGGCAGTCATGTTCCCCCAGCTGCAGAATACTGCCAGGTTTGCTCCAGTGATGAGGAGGGAGGGGATGATGAGCTCACTGACTCAACGTGGATGCCTGATAGGAGAAAGGAGGAGGAGGAGGAGGCACATCTCCAACGAGGCAGGATGCCCTCCAGGGGCCAGCTTAAGGGCAACCAACTGACTGCATCACACTGCAGATCTCCGCAAGTGCAGGGCACTGGTGACTCAGCGCGTTATTCCAAAAGTTCTTTGGTGTGGGCCTTTTTGAGACGTGTGCAGCAGATCGCACCGTTGCTATTTGCAACATATGTCTGAAGCGTATCAAGCATGGACTAGACAGCAAGCGCTTGGGCACCACATGCTTAATCGGACATATGTTGAGCTCCCATGCAGCCCGTTGGCAACACTATCTAAAAGACCCACACCAAAGAACAAGGCAGATCTCTCCTTGCTCCTCCTCATCAGCTGGGATCTCCAACCCCAGTATACCTTCAGTCCTCTCAGAAACCTGCACTGAAAGGAATGAAGGTGTAGAATTAGGTGTGCCACTGCCAAGTACTTGCAGGCAATCTGCTATCGGTACACCAACATCCAATTTTAGCAGGCAGATTTCCCTACCCCAGTTGCTCCACCGGCGAAAGAAGTTCGCTCCCAGCCATCCACATGCCCAGCTGTTGAATGCTAGTTTGGATAAATTGCTAGCACTTTAACTGCTGCCTTTTCAGTTGGTAGACTCTGCCCCCTTCCGTGAGTTTGTGAAATGTGCGGTACCTCAGTGGCAGGTTCCAAAATGACCCTTTTTTTCACGGAAGGCGATTCCGGCTCTCTACCGGCATGTGGAAGGCAATTTCCATGCATCGCTGGACAAGGCGATCAGCGGTAAGGTGCATATTACCGCTGACTCATGGTCCAGCAGGCATGGACAGGGACGTTACCTATCTTTCACCGCGCACTGGGTGACTCTGCTGGCAGCTGGGAAGGATGCAGGACAGGGTGCAGTAGTGTTGGAGGTTGTTCTGCCACCATGTCTCTAAAATTCTACTAGTGGTGATTCTGCCACATCTCTCTCCTCCACCCCCTCCTCTTCTTCTTCCTCCATGGCCTCTTTCTGTGCTGATTTGTCCTCGGAACCAGCGGTGCTCCGTAGGCGCTTAAGGGGCTACGCAAGCACACAGGCAAAAAGATGCCATGCGGTGCTTGAGCTGGTGTGCTTGGGAGACAGGAGCCACACTGTCAGCTCTGCAAGGGCAGGCTCAGAGGTGGTTGACACCACGCCAGCTTAAGCCAGGAATGGTGGTTTGCGACAATGGCACCAACCTCCCCTCCGCCCTCTGACAGGGACAACTGACCCATGTGCCCTGTTTGGTTCACGTCCTTAACTTGGTGGTGCAGCGGATCATGGGCAGGTACCCGGGCTTACAGGATGTCCTGAGGCGGACCAGGAAAGTCTGTGCATTTCTGCTGGTCATATAATGTCAGTGCTCGGCTGGCTGACCTCCAAAAGGAATTTAACCTGCCCAAGAACCGCCTAATCTGTGACATGCCCACCAGATGGAACTCAACGTTGGCCATGCTGCAGCGGCTGCACACGCAGCAGAGGGCCATCAATGAGTACCTGTGCGACTATGGCACCAGGACAGGGTCAGGGGATCTTGTTTTTTTCCCCACGACAGTGGGCCATGATCAGGGATGCATGCACTGTCACCATTTGAGGAGGCCACAAGGATGGTGTGCAGTGACAGTGCATGCATCAGTGACACTGTCCCTCTTGTCCACTTGTTGGAGCACATGCTGCGTGGAATAATGGACAGGGCACTTGAGGCAGAACAGAGGCAGAAAGAGGAGGACTTCCTTACCTCTCAAGGCCCCCTTTATCCAGACAGAGTTCCTGTGTGCTGATCACACAGGAAGAGGAGGAGGAGGATTGTGTCAGCATGGAGGTGGAACCTAGCACTCAGCATCAGCAGCAGTCTTCAAGGGATCATTTACAGTCCGAAGAAACCCATGGACTTGTACGTGGCTGGGAGGAGGTGGCTGCGGATCATGTTGTCCTTAGTGACCCAGAGGACTCCGGATCACATGCCTCAGCAAACCTACGCTGCATGGCCTCCCTGATCCTGCAAAGCCTGCAGAAGGATCCTCGTATTCGTGGTATCAAGGAGAGGGATGATTACTGGCTGGCAACCCTCCTTGATCCACGTTACAAGGGTAAGGTTGCGGACCTTATCTTGCCATCGCAGAGGGAGCAGAGGATGAAACATCTTCGGGAGGCCTTGCAGAAAGGTTTTGTGCAACACGTTTCCAGAGCCCGGGAGGTTACAATTTCCTGGTCCTCCTGGACAACGTGTTGCTGAGGCTTCGGTCAGTCACAGAAGGAGTGGTGGAGAAGGTGACCGATGCGTTCAGACAATTTTTTAGTCCGCAACCCCAAGGTATGATCGGTGCCAGCAACCATCGCCAGCGTGTGATTCACATCAAGATCAGACTTGGACACCTTTCCTATCGAAAATTATTGGGTTACTGGGTCTTGAGGATGGATCACTGGCCAGAGCTTGCACAGTATGCAACTGAGCTACTGGCCTGTACTGCATCCAGCGTTCTTTTGGAACGCACATTCAGTGCTGCTGAATGCTTTGTAACCAATCACAGTGTCCACCGAATCGATCGATCAGCTGACCTTCATAAAAATGAATTAGTCTTGGATCACCACCTTCCAAGCACCTAATGCTGATGTAACCGAATATTTTTTTTTTTTTTAATGTGAGATTCCTTTAAGACTGCCTATGCTGATGCTGAGTGACTATCCTGTTATGCTGAGTGACTATCCTCTTCCTCCTCAATGCTCATGCTGATAGCTTGTAAGAAAATTTTTGGTTCTGGGCACCGCCACCAGTGGCTAAGGCCCAATTTTTCTGCCCCTGTTTAACAGGGACGCGTAATTACAATTTTTGATGCAATACTTTGCAACAAGGCTCATTCCTGCGCTCCAGCTAGAGTATCTGTGAGGGGTTACAGAGTTGTGGCACCAGCACCAGTGCCTTAGGCCCAATTTTTCAGCCATTGTTTAACAGGAGCATGTAATTACAATTCTTGATCTAATATTTCACAGCAGGGCCCACCAAGAGTAACTGTGAGGGCTTACAGTGTTGTGGCAACACCAACACCTAAGGCCCAAATTTCTGCAGAGTATATAGGGCAGGCCCCTACATTCATACATCCAACTTACAAACGACTCCTACTTGCAAACGGAAGGAGACAACAGGAAGTGAGAGGAAATCTACCCCTAAGAAGGGACATTCTCTTGTTTCACTAAAACCCCCAAATTTTCAAAATCCAACTTTCATTGGGACAGAAAGTGAGGTGAAATCTTCTGAACAGGTGCACAGACAGCAAACAAATGTTACAGGGGTGATAATCTTTCCCTATGTTTTCCAAAAGGCTTAAAAATAGATTTTTTGGCTGGAGCTACACGTAAAAAAATGTACCAGTTCAAAATTACAAACAGATTCTACTTAACAACAAACCTGCAGTCCCTGTCTTGTTTTCACCGTCTGTATATTGCTGTTCAGAGTATATAGGGCCTGGGGGCCCCACGCCTTTCCTTTTTTTTTATGTGGGTGCAGGGTTCCCCTTAATATCCATACAAGAACCAAAGGGGCTGGTAATGGGCTGGGGGGGGGGTTCTCAATGATTTTCATCCATATTGCCGGGACCAGACTTGACATTAAAGCCGCAAGCAGTTTTAAATGACCTTTTTTCCTTTAGAAGGGACTGTTCTAAATACGGGAAACACGTGCCACTTTACAGGCATACTATAGACACCCTATTAAGGACAATAGCTTGTATATTAGCCTTTAAAATTCGCACTTTTGATTCTCACGTTCGAGTCCCATAGACTTTAACAGGGTTCGAAAGTTCGCGCAAACTTTCGGTCCGTTCGAATGTTCTGATGCGAGCCGAACCGGGGGGTGTTCGGCTCATCCCTAATAAATAAATATATATATATATATATATATATATATATATATATATATATATATTTTTTTTTTTTTTTACACTTTTATTTGTAAATGTAAATGTTCCAGCTTAGGGTCTCTCAAAATGTGATCCCCATCTCATCTTTCGAGACCCTGTGTGATAGTGGTCCCTAGGACTGTGCCGTGCTGTACCTTATGCTAATACTCCACTAGTGTGTGGTAGTTACGGAAACAGTCCCCAATGCAGAGACCAGGTTGGTCAGGACAGGAGGGACAATAATAGTGGATGTCACGCCTATGTCCACCTTTTCTACAGACACAACATCTTTGGGGTGCTCTTTGGGTAGGGGTTTCAGGGAGGACATCCGGAAAATGCTTCTCATGCAGCTGGCTCACTGCATCTGGATTGGGAAGTTGGGCCACAGCACCGTCTGGAAACAGAAGGGCTGTGATGATCTCTTCCTGGAATTTTAGGAAGGATCCAGTTCGTTCTGACGCTTTGTATAGCACATAGGGGTTGAAACGAGCCAATTAGAATAAGTATGCAGACACTTTTTTTTGTACCAGCGTCTGGCCTTACGGGCAACTAAGTACAGCACCATCATCTGGTCGTTGAAGTCTACCCCTCCCATTTTAAGGTTGTATTCCTGGATACAGAGGGGCTTCTCACAACCCCAGTCGCGGTTGGAATTTGGACTGCCATTTCTGCGTGAATGGAAGACAGAACGAAAACGTTCCATTTGCCCTTCCATCTCACTGCAAGAAATTTGTTGGACCTCAAGTCGGGCATCTACAAGCCATTGGGGGAAGCCCCAGCAATTAGATTGCATGGTGCCACATGAGCTAATTCCTAATTGAAAGAGGTGTCTGAAAAGTGGCATGCTTGTATAAATGGTACCCCTCTCTGAACAAGGGTTACACCAAGTCCGAAACAATCTTGCCGCTGCTCCTTATGTAGTCTGGGCAGTTGGTGGGCTCCACGCTTCTATCTTTTCCCTCGTAAACCAGAAAACTATATGTATAGCCTGTTGCCCTGTCAGAGACCTTATACATTTTGACCCTATGTCTGGCATGCTTGCTGAGGAGAAACCGTTTGAACACAAGGCGACATGAAAACTCAATGCAGACATCTTCATATGGAATAAACAAGACTGCAAATTGTTGGTTGAAGTGGTTTATGAGGGGCCAAATTTTGTGGAGCTGATCGTATTCAGGGTCACCCCGAGGACAACAAAGTTCATTGTCATTGAAATGCATGAACCGCAAGATTTGCACGTATCGATTCCTGGTCATGGCAGCAGAGAACACGGGCATATGGTGAATTGGGTCAGTGGACCAATATGAGCGCAACTCTTTTTTGTAATGCCCATGAGGAGGGATAAGCCCAGAAAGGTCTTAAATTCGGGAACAGTTATAGGTTTCCAGCCAAATTCTCTGGCAGATGTCAAATTTGGATTTGTGGCGATAAATTAATGAGCGTATAAATTGCTTTGGTCCACAATAGATCTGTACAGATCTTCCATGAAAAACAGCTTGTAGAAGTCAAGGGAAGTAAAATCTGCTGTTTCCAACTGAATCCTGGGTTAGCCAGTGAATGGGGGAAGTACGGGCGCTGCAGAAGTGGTGGGCTGGCAATCAGGATCTGTAAGCGAAGTGGGAAGTGCACTGTGGGCTCTACAGGCCTGTGTTCAAACTCTTGGTGGCTGTGGGGCACTACTTATTTCATACCTACCGCACCTACTTGAACTGCACTTATGCGATTCGCCACATCACCAAGTGTTACTGCAGTGCTGGTTTGTCTACGACCAGAATGTACTAGGCCGCTGGTGCTTGCCAGTTCACCAGAAGGTTGAGCGGCACTAGTACTGGCTCTCTGCCGCATAAGAGAACCATGTGGTTGTTGCACCTCAGCAACAGAAGAACGAGGTTATTTATGCCTGACCTTAGCAGGGACCACTGCCCTGTCATCAGAGCTATCTGTCAGATTGCCGCTGCTCTCTACAGGTTTGTATAGTGAGCCTGAATCAGATTGTGATTCTGACAGTGAGGACTCCCCTGTGCTCTCATCTGTCATGCTCAGCATGCTGTAGGCCTCTTCACTAGTGTACCTTTCCTTTGACATTTTGGCCACTAAATGTACAGGTACCTAGTGTGACACACAGGTAAAAAAGGACCTGGTTGTCATAGACTGCTTGAATCGCTACAAAAAATTAACTGTTAGTGCTAGCAAGGATCAGGCCTGACTCTGCTAACGCTGCAGTTGTGTGCTGTGTTTTGTAAGTGACAGTGATGTATTAATACTGCACTCGGGTGGACTGGGCTGGGCAGAGAGGCTAAACGCAGGTGCTGGCAGGTGTCTGGGCTGATCCTGCTAACGCCGACATAAACGGGTGACCCCGCCCCCCCTCTGACGCCACGTGACATCAGAGAAAGGCCGTTTTTAAACCTTTTTTTTGCATTGATACATATCCCCTGGGGCAGGACCCGGGTCCCCAAACACTTTTTTTGACAATAACTTTCATATAAGCCTTTAAAATGAGCACTTTTGATTTTTCATATTCGTGTCCCATAGACTTTAACAGATTTTTTGCCTGTTCTGGTGCGAACCGAACCGGGGGGTGTTCTGCTCATCCTTAGATGCTAGTATAGATCTGATCAGTTCAAAGATATTGATCCGTTCAAACACTATACTAGTAAGGGAGGTGTATGGTGTGTGTGTGTGTTAGCATTATTGGTAATCTGACGCTGTCTGGGATTGACGCTAACTGGTGCTGACACTAACTGATGTCACCTGTGACACTAATACAGTGATCAGAAAAGAGATCTGTACACTATACTAATGACACAGTGAAAGGGTTAACTGGGGGACGTTCAGGGCTTAAACCTTTATTGGGAAATATATGACGGGTAACCTGACGCTATACAAGACTAACGCTGCCGCTAACTAGCTAACTAGCATCAGCCGTATATGGGAGGTACCATAAACCTACCTGGGCCTACCACTAACGGTCCTAGCGCTGATTAGTGTCACAAGTGACACCAGTACAGTGATCAGTGAAAAAATCTGAAAACTGGACTTTGTGACACTGACAGGAGTGAAAGGGTTAACTGGGGTGGGGGGGTTGGGCGCGATCAGGGAGCGATCTGGGGATTAAAAGTGTGCCTATGTGTTCTGGTGTTAGCGTAGTGCTTTGTGTGCTCACTATGGATGTCTTCTCTCTGCTCGCTGGAACCGACAAGGGCTCCACGAGGGGAGGTGACATCACTTCCTCTGCCTGTGTTTACATTACACAGGCAGAGGAGGCTTTTCATTCAACAGAACCGATCAGCAGGTCGAGGCCAGAAATCACTGGCCTGCACCTGTAGATCGATCGGTTCTGTAGGGAATCCGATTACCGCGGGCATGAGCGATGTATGGGTAAGTCGGTTTGCATAAGCGAGCCGCCTTGCCGCAGTATATCTGCGGAAGGTGATCGGCAAGTGGTTAAAGTGATTGTAAAGTTTTTTTTTTAAAAATAACAAACATGTTATACTTACCTGCTCTGTGCAAGGGTTCTGCACAGAGCAGCCCCGAACCTCTTTTTCTGGGTTCCCCCGGTGGTGCTTCTGGCCCCTCTTCATTAAGTGCCCCCCACGGAGAGCCACTTTCCATTGGGGCACTAGTGCAGGCGCGCTTCCAAGTTCTGCTGCTGCATCCATTGACACAGACAGTGTGTTACTGGATTTTATTGACAGCAGCGGGAGCCAATGGCTCCTGCTCCTATAAATCTATCCAATGAGCACCCAAGACAATGGCTGGAGCTGCTGTGCTCATCCCTATTGCTGGAACGATCGGGCTCAGGTAAGAAAAAGGGGAGGGGGGGAGTTTGGGGGGGAGCTGCAGCACAGGAGGTTTTTCACCTTAATGCATAGAATGTGTTAAGGTGAAAAAACCACAAGGGTTTACAATTCCTTTAAATATCAAATTCAACTTTAGATGAAATAAGCTTAAATGGTTGTAAAGTCCGAAGGTTTTTTATCTTAATGCAGTCTATGCATTAAGATAAAAAGCCTTCTATGTGTAGCAGCCCCCCTCGGCCCCCCTAATAATTACCTGAGCCCCATCTCTGTACAGCAATGTCTACGAGTGTCTGGGCTGTCCAAGACTCTCCCTCCTGATTGCGACATGGTAATGGCACCATTGGCTCCCACTGCTGTCAATCAACGTCAGTCAACCAATCAGGAGAGAGAGGGGGCGGGGCCAGGCCACGGCTCCCTGTCTCAATGGACACAGGCAGCTGTGACTCGGCTTGGGTGCTTGGGTGCCCCCATAGCAAGCTGCTTTCTGTGGGGGCACTCAACAGGGGGGAGGGGCTAGGAGTACAGAAGAGGGACCCGAGAAGAGGAGAATCTGGGATGCTCTGTGCAAATCTACTGCACAGAGCAGGTAAGTATAACATGTTTGTTATTTTTATAGAAAAAAAATAAGACTTTACAATCACTTTAATACATTCTATGTGCATTTGAACAAAAGATGTGCAAAGTGCAGAGATCTGATACACCATCTGCTGAGTGAGAGCTAGAACTCTCCAATAAGCAGGGATCAATGAGCTTTGCTGACTGCAGAACTAAAGGTCTCAGTAAAGGGGGTGCCAGACCTCTGCAAAGAGACCACTGGTTCCACACAAAGAACAATGCTCGGTCAGTACCAGGACAAGGTCATCTAGAGCCCAGGGCGACCATACTAAATTACGCCCCCCCCCCCCTTAAGATGTATGAGCATTATGTGTCAGTGAAAATTCCCTCTCAAAAAAAAAATTGAGCACTAATCTGCATGCTCACCTACTAAACCTTAATCCCCCCTCCTCCCAGTACAAATCTGCAGCCTGCTCAAATCCCTCATCCCAGCACAAAGCTTTGCCCCCCTATTCCCCCCAGCTCAAATCCTCTCTCTCCCCATATGCCCCCAGCACTAATTCCCCCCGTTAACCCCCCAAAATAATTCCTTCTCCAAGCACAATGGCTCTAACACTTAAATTTCCCCTCCAAGCACAAATCCTCCCCCTCCTCCCACTCCGAATCCCCCCTTCCAGCACAAATTCCCCTCTCGCAATCCCCCATCCTAGCACATATCCCTCACACAAATTTTTCCATTCTAGCACAAATACCCCCCAATCCCTACTAGCACAAGTTATTTTCATAGCACAAAGCCTGCAAATCCCCCCTCCTCCCCTCCTAGCACAAATCCTCTACTCCATTCTACCTCCATTCCAACACAAACTCCCCCCCCCCCCCAATCACCACTCCCAGCACACCTCCCTAAATTCGCCCTCTAGAATAATTTTTAGCCCCTGCCATTCCCCAAATTTCCCTTCTCAACACAAATCCCCCCCCCCCACCACCGCTATCTATCTAATCTATCTATCTAATCTAATCTATCTTTTTGGAAACAATTATTATTTTTACTCACTTTTATTTAAACATTTACTATTTCTCTTATCCATCAAGTTCCAGAACCACATGTCAGAACACCGCTGACCGTAATTTGACACTCTTAATAAAATTAACTGTGGTCTGTGATTCTTCAGTTCTGTACCTATGCCTTCATTATCTAAAATCTGAGAACAGGGTGTGAATGTTAAAGCACACAATTATTTGTTGATTGCTCCAAGAACTCTGCAGGAAGAATTTCACTCATTCATCCACCCATTTTAATTTGTAATTGGATGTTTATGCTGTAGTGGTTTGCCTCTTTATATAAGGATTAGACATGCACACATTTAATTAGTTTAACCTTTTCAAATTAACTTGCTACAAAGTATGGATTATAATGCAAGCTCCTGTTTTATTTAGTTTTGCTGCTCAGCATGCAGGAAATGTAAAAATGATATTTAAAAAGGTTCTGTAAATTAAAGAGGTTCTTCACTGTACAAAAGAAATAAAATAAAAGTAAGCAACTACAAATACTGTATTTAACCACTTAAGCCCCGGACCATTTGTCTGGCCAAAGACCAGAGCACTTTTTGCGATTCGGCACTGCGTCGCTTTAACTGACAATTGCGCGATCGTGTGACGTGGCTCCCAAACAAAATTGACTTCCTTTTTTCCCACAAATAGAGCTTTATTTTAGTGGTATTTGATCACCTCTGTGGTTTTTCTTTTGCGCTATAAAAAAAAAAGAGCGATCATTTTGAAAAAAAAGCTATATTTTTTACTTGTTTGCTATAAAAAATATCCCGCAAAAATATATAAAAAACATTTTTTTTCCTCAGTTTAGGCCGATACGTATAATTCTACATATTTTTGGTAAAAATATCGCAATAAGTGTTTATTGATTGGTTTGCGCAAAAGTTATAGCGTCTACAAAATAGGGGACAGTTTTATGGCATTTTTATTAATCATTTTTTTTACTAGTAATGGCGGCGATCAGCGATTTTTATTGTGACTGCGACATTATGGCGGACAGATCAGACACTTTTGGCGCTATTTTGAGACCATTCACATTTATACAGCGATCAGTGCGATTAAAAATGCATTGATTACTGTGTAAATGTGACTGGCAGTGAAGGGGTTAACCACTAGGTGGCGCTGTAGGGGTTAAGTGTGTCCTAGGGAGTGATTCTAACTGTGGGGGGGAGGGACTGTGTGTGACACGACACTGATCACCACTCCCGATTACAGGGAGCTGTGATCAGTGTCAGTGTCATTAGGCAGAACAGGGAAATGCTTGTTTACATTAGCATTTCCCCATTCTTCCTCACCGTGAGACGATTGCGCTCATGGAGCTCCCGGCGGGTGCGCAAATCGCTTCTTAAAGGGCAATGTACAGGTACGTTAATTTGCCTGTACGTGCCCTTCTGCCGCAGTATATCTGCGTGAGGCGGTCGGAAAGCGGTTAATAATAATACACTTACCTGTTTAGAGATCCAGCGCCATCCTCACCAGAGCTAGTTCTTCACTAGTCTTCGGGTGCTTGTCTCGGGGCCGGAATCTTTAATGTGGGAAGCGGGCTGTGACAGCTTGCGGCTTCACAGCCGGCTTTCTACTGTACATGCACAAGTCCTGCTGTGCTATGAGAATGGTCCTGCAG
Source organism: Lithobates clamitans (assembly GCA_037952925.1). NCBI lineage: Eukaryota > Metazoa > Chordata > Amphibia > Anura > Ranidae > Lithobates > Lithobates clamitans. The sequence continues at coordinate 1,457,330 of JBBGZY010002060.1, read as the reverse complement.
CCTTCTGGGACCTGTGTCATGTCCCAGAAAGCTGCAGGTGAAACTAGGTACCCACTCCATCTCCCAAAATCCTCACCAGAGCTAGTTCTTCACTGGTCTTTGGGTCCCCGGCACCGGTATCTTTAGTGTGGGAAGCACAAGCCACTGTGTGAATGGTCCTGCAGCCTTCTGGGACCTGTGACGAAACTAAATACCTGCTCCTACCCCAAAAAAAATTATATGCCAAAAGTGGTAAAGGAGGGGGGAGGAGGACTTAACCACTTCCTGCCTGCCCTATAGCAGAATGACGGCCGGACAGTGGTTCAGTTATCCTGACTGGGCGTCATATGATGTTGAAGCTGAAATTGTTCTGGGCAGGAAGGGGGGAAAGTGCCCAGTATTGAAGTGGTTAAAGCAGGACGTCTTGTTTTGGGTGAAGTTCCCCTTTAATGTATTTAAAAAGAATTACAAAAATATGATCTGATTTTGTGCAAGTTCTAAAAATAGATAATGAAAACCCAAATTAAAAAAAAATAGTCAAAAGCATTATACTTTTTCAGTTATTTATCGAAGACATTTATTAAGAAAATTATCTAAAATTACATATTTGTGTGTGGAAAAAAAATAGGTCAGTTGTTTTAGTCAATGAGATAATAAAAAGGAGTAAGGGGGGTGGTAGGTCCTCCTTATTTAAAGAACACAAATCTAAATCTTCACTATCCAAACTTGATATTAACAACACCAATTTGTGAAAGTGTATGGAGATTTATGAGGATCACCAAAAGTCAGTAATGGATGTTTACCAGGCTAGACAAGATTACAAAAACAATTTCTGAGAAGTAGGACTGCACCAGTCCACTGTTAAACAGGTTGTGTAAAACTAGAGACAACCTAAAGTGGAGTTCCACTGACTTTTAATAATCTCACCTGTCCCACAGTCCAGCGATGCGGGCGTACGAAGCCCGGCTCCTCTCCTCCTCCTCTCCACGGCGCCGGCATTCTTACTGTGGGCGCCCGGCTGTGGCTTCAGAGCCGAGCACGCACTGCGCATGCGCGAGTCGCGCTGCATGCTGTGAATGGCTGGGCAATCTTCTGGGACGTGTCCCAGAAGATTGTGGGGGGGGGAGAGGTGAACTTCCTTCCGGTGCCTCGGAGCCCCGGAGGAAGTGGGAGCTGGATGCCTCTAAAAACAGGGTATCCGCCCCAACCCCCCCAAAAATGACATGCCAAATAGAGGCGTAACTAGAACCTTCAGGGCCCCGGTGCAAGAAACCATGATGGGCCCCCCTTCCATTTGAGCCCCGAGCTTCCAATTTTGGGAGGGTGTCCATGGACATCCTCCCAAAATCGTGCTTCCTGCATGACCCCTGGGATGTGCATCCAGCGCAATCACATCGGCCCTTTACCATGTGATCAGCTGATCACATGTAAACAGACTTGCCGGTTATCCACAGCCCTTTCCTCACACACTGTGTCTGTGTTAGGAAAGGACTGCCGTTAACTGTCAAAAAAATGTCAGTAAATTGTTTACACTGATAATCAGTGCCCCAATCATCAGTGCTGCCTGTCAGTGCTCATCAATGCCGCCTATCAGTGCCCATCACCTCCACCTACAAGTGTTACCTATCAGTGCTCATTAATGCTGCCTAACAGCGTCCATCAGTGCCACCTGTCAGTACTCTTCAATTCTGCCCATCAATACTGCCTGAGTTCTGACTATCAGTGTTCCTCAGTGCCCATCAGTACCACCTATCAGTGCCCATCAATGCCACCTATCAGTGCAACCTATCAGTGCACACTAGTGCCTCCTATCAGTGCTGCCTATTAGAACTCATCAATGTGGCCTATCAGTGCCCATAAATGCCTCCTATCAGTGCCCATCAGTGCCTTTTATCACTGTCCATCAGTGCCTTCTATCAGTGCTCATCAGTGCCTTCTATCAGTGCTCATTAGTGCCTTCTATCAGTGCTCATCAGTGCCCATCAGTGCCTTTTATCAGTGCTCATCAGTGCCGTCTATTAGTGCTCATCAGTGCCTTCTATCAGTGCTCATCAGTGCCCATCAGTGCCTTCTATCAGTACTCATCAGTGCCTTCTATCAGTGCCTTCTATCAGTGCTCATCAGTGCCTTCTATCAGTGCTCATCAGTGCCTTCTATCAGTGCTCATCAGTGGCCTGTATTAGTGCTCATCAGTGCCTTCTATTAGTGCTCATCAGTGCCTTCTATTAGTGCTCATTAGTGCCTTCTATCAGTGCTCATCAGTGCCTCCTATTAGTTCTCATCAGTGCCTTCTATTAGTTCTCATCAGTGCTCATCAGTGCCTTCTATTAGTGCTCATCAGTGCCTTCTATTAATTTCAATCAGTGCCGTCTTCCTTCTCAGAACAGCACGGCTCTGAGCAGAGATTGTGTGTCATAGAACAGAGACACCGGCGGCATTAACGTTCTACTTGCCCGTCCGTCCTCTCTGGCAGGGGATGAGAGAGGACACACAGCTGATCTCACGGCTCCCCCTTCTCCCCCCTCCCCTCTCCTGTGTGCTCCCCCCTGCCAGAGAGGATGGATGGGCAAGTAGAACGTTAATTCCGCCGGTGTCTCTGTGCTATTGTTCTATGACACACGATCTCCGCTCAGAGCCGTGTGTGAAGAGCAACCCCACTGGGCCCCCCCGACAGTGGTGGAATGCCGGGACCCGTCGCAACTGCGACTGTTGCGACCCTGGTAATTCCGCCACTGATGTCAGGGCTCACCTACACTTAAAGCAGACGTTCCATTTTTGGATGGAACTCCGCTATAATACAATTATTACCTCCTTCCAAGAAGTGGTCAGCCAACAACAATCACACCAAGAGAAGCATGTGCAGTACTCCAGAAGATCTGACCTAAGGCTAATGTCTAAGGAACTAAAGGCTTCTCTTGCATTGGTGAATGTCAGTGTCCATTAGTCCACTTTTAGGAGAACACTAAACAACAATGGTGTGCATGGCATGATTGTAATGTGAAAGACATAACTGTTATGATAGTGAGGTCTGACAAACCCTAAACTGTGTAGAAAGAATGGAGGTGTCAGGGCCTGGACATGAACCTAGGGCCTCTGCTGTGTCTGGCAATGGCTCTTCTTGCTAAGCTACCTGAGATGTTGGACAGAACCCTGTCTGATCCATTGGACAACCCTGTCTTGTGCCTTGACTTCTGCTGAAACTTGAACTCTTTGCTCCTCCCATGAACTTCCTAATTTAATCCATGTCTCTGCACTTCCTGTTTTCCAGATTATTGTGCTCTCTCCAGCCAATATCTCACTCCGTCTTCCTTGCTGGCATCCCTATCTTTGCTACCACTTGTTAGACCCATGGCTTGTTCCTTGACTATGCTTCTGCCTGATCCCAACCTGTAACTACTTGTTACTGACCTTTGGCTTGTTTACGGACTATGCCTCTGTTTGATCCTTACCTGCTATATCCACCTATGGACCTCAGCTTGCTCACCTCCTGGTGGGGCGAACCTGAGGACCGCATTCTGGTGCTAATATACAGCTAAATCCATCTCCACCATCAGGAACTCTGGTGAACACTGGTTAGTACTAAGTCCCCGCTCCTCAGGTGGGCCCACGTCATCCACCAGGGTGACCCACTTGTATACCTATCCCGCTAGTCAGTAGAAGTCCGCTACTGCTATAGCAACTGGTCTTTGAGCCTGAACGCTGATCGTGACAGGGGGAGTAGTATTGAACACCGTGTTACCCTAATTTTTTCCAGAATTCACAAGTTGGTAACAAAAACTGTCAAATTTAAATCTCATGTCTGTTCTAGGCATTTATGGAAAGCCATAACTGTTACGATAGTGAGGTCTGACAAACCCTAAACTGTGTAGCAAGAGTGGGGGAGTAGTACTGAACACTGCATTAGCTTTATTTTTTACAGAATTCACAAGTTGGCAACAAAAACTGTCAAATTTAAAGCTCATGTCTGTACTAGGCATTTATGTAAAGTAAGCATTTGACGAATTTCAGGCCAACATAAGAAACATTAGAAAAAAGCATAGAATGGCCCTTTAGTAAATAGTCATAAACAGTTTAGAGAATAATACACATCTTTGAATTTTGATTTTGACAAATAAAAAAACGATTTTTAAACATTGCAAGTCATCAATTCTAATCCATATTCTGTAACTCCTACTGTAATGGAGTTACATTTATAAAAAGTGGTTACGCTGATGGATATGGAGATACCAATTTTTAGACTCCAATGCAGTTCACAAGGTCCAAAGGTGTAATAAGAGAAATGTGCATAATATCTATATCATATTAAATAGTTAAAAGATTATATCTTCATTCTACTAAATTATATTAATTGAATTGATATGCCCTAAAAATTGAATCTACCAATCCAAATGACTATCCTTAATACAAAAGAAACAATATATAAAAATGCAACAAAAATTGTACAAAAAAAAACATTTTTTTGTTTTTGTTTTTTTGCAATAAATTTTGATTTGCAATTATTTTGTCATTTTTTATTTTTGTTTGTTTTGTATGAAGGATAGCCCTATAACAATTACAGCAAAACAAACTGAAATAGATTATACCTCTTCCCTGGGTCAGCTGATAGCCTCTCATGGCTTTCAATATCATTTCTATGCTGATGACACACAAATCTATCTCTCCACCCCTCAACTCACTCCATCAGTCTCTTCACGCATCACTAACTTACTAACCGACATATCTGTATGGATGTCACACCACTTCCTCAAACTCAACTTGTCCAAAACTGAGCTTATAATATTTCCTCCCCCACGTGCCTCTTCCCCTGACTTCTCTGTCAAGAGCAATGGCAAAACCATCCACCCGTCCACACATGTCAGGGTGCTAGGTGTTATCCTAGATTCTGAACTCTCCTTTCAGCCCCACATCCAATCACTTTCCGAAGCTTGCCGCCTCAACCTCCGCAACATCTCTAAACTACGTCCCTTTCTAACCAGTGAAACTACAAAGCTCCTGATTCACTCCCTGGTTATCTCTCGCCTTGACTACTGCAACTCACTCCTCATTGGCTTACCTTTAAACAGACTATCCCCCCTGCAGTCCATCATGAATGCTGCTGCCAGACTCATCCACCTTACAAACCGATCAGTGTCTGCTACCCCTCTCTGCCAATCCCTCCATTGGCTGCCACTCGCCCAACGAATTAAATTCAAAATACTAACAATAAGTTACAAAGCCATCCACAACTGTGCCCCCAGCTACATCACTAACCTAGTCTCAAAATACCAACCTAAACGCCATCTCCGTTCCTCCCAAGATCTCCTGCTCTCTAGCTCCCTCATCACCTCCTCCCATATCCGCCTCCAGGACTTCTCCCGAGCCTCGCCCATCCTCTGGAATTCCCTACCCCAATCTGTCAGACTGTCTCCAAATTTATCCACTTTTAGGCGATCCCTGAAGACTTTCCTCTTCAGAGAAGCCTATCCTGCCTCCATCTAACAACTGCATTATTTTCTCCATTAGCTCATCCCCCACAGCTATTACCCTTTTGTATAACTTGACCCTCCCTCCTAGATTGTAAGCTCTAACGAGCAGGGCCCTCTGATTCCTTCTGTATTGAATTGTATTGTACTGTCTGCCCTAATGTTGTAAAGCGCTGCGTAAACTGTCAGCGCTATATAAATCCTGTATAATAATAATAATAATAATAGATTATGCAACTTCCATATTATACAATCATTATTACTTAAGACCTTTTAACATGACAATGGATTAATGATTATATTCTTCATATATAAAATTGGCAACAATATAAGACAATATTCAATTTAGCAACTATAACTTAACGGCTCATATGTACAGTTATCTCATGCCAGGGATCTACAGCACTACAAACTTTCAACAAACTTATCGGTAGGGTCAACCTATTTACACAAACAGATTGGAGTCTAACCATCAAGACCAAATTTTCCAGAATTTTTTGGGGCATTTCCTTTATTTATATGTCAATTCCTCTCTTCTTAAATTAAAATTAATCACTTCAGACCATTGAGCAATTGTTGTTTTGATATCCATTTCTGCAATATGAGTTTACGGGCTATATACATAGACTGCAGCCACATCACATGCATTTAAGTTGGGGATATATCTTTCGATATAATCCCTAGCAGAGCTATTGTATCCCTCATGAGAAGTAAATTGTTGGACAGTAGTCCAAACTTTATGGATTAGGTGAAATGTAGGGAAGAAACGTTTACTCTACAAATAATGAGCTGCTAATAGCTGCACTGATCGCTCCACCAGAAGTTGAGAAAGTATGATTTGTTGTGTAGGGTCCTCAGAGTCTATAGCATTCTGGCCATATAAATGTTGGAGTTGTGATGCCAAGTAGTACAATCTGGCATTAGGAACAGCTAGACCGCCTCCATCCTTGGGCAGCTGCAAAACTCTTATGCCCTGTACACACGGTCTGACATTGATCGGACATTCCGACAACAAAATCCATGGATTTTTTCCGACGGATGTTGGCTCGAACTTGTCTTGCATACACACGGTCACACAAAGTTGTCGGAAAATCCGATTGTTCTGAACGTGGTGATGTAAAACACGTACATCAGGACTATAAACGGGGCAGTAGCCAATAGCTTTCGTTACTTAATTTATTCTAAACATGCGTGGCACTTTGTGTGTCGGATTTGTGTACACACGATCGGAATTTCCGACAACGGATTTTGTTGTCGGAAAATTTTATAGCAAGCTCTCAAACTTTGTGTGTCGGAAATTCCTATGGAAAATGTGTGATGGAGCCTACACACAGTTGGAATTTCGGACAACAAGGTCCTATCACACATTTTCTGTCAGAAAATCCTACCGTGTGCACAGGGCATTAGTCTAATCCGGGGGTGTTTATACCTCCAGATAAGGTCTGTAAAGAGGTTGTCCACCTGACGAAAAAAAACTTTGAGGCAACCATACAGGACAATTATGTAGAAAATGCAACAATTGTCGTATCCATACCATCTTTACCAGGTTGGCTCTACCAACTACCGTTAAAGGCTGCTTGCTCTATATTTTCCCAGTGTGTTTAATGCACTTAAGCAATGGATCTAGATTTCTCTCTACATACTCAATCATTTGTGGTGTAACTTGAATGCCTAGATATTTGAATGTAGAGACTACAGCTATTTGGGACATGGAACTTGGCATATTATGCACCAGAGAGTCTATTGGTAAAAAAAACGACTTGTCCCACTTTATTGGGAAACCCGAAAAGGAATCATATGTGGTATTTTTTGACATCACTGCTACTAGGGAGTGCGAGGTATCTCCCAGAAATAGAAGCGCACCATCAAGGCATTCTTGTCCTCTCCTAGAAATCTGCAGAACCCCATAATATTCGGTGACTGTCGAAAAGGCAGCAGCCAGAGGTTCAAGAGCCAGATCAAAAAGGAGGGGTGATAATGGGCATCCCTGTCTTGTTCCTCGTTGTAATGAAAAGGGGGCTGATATGTTTTCGTTCACCTGAACGCGTGCTACCAGTGCAGCAAAAAGAAGTTGTATCCAGCGTATAAACTGAGAACCAAATCCAAATTTCTGTAAACAGTGCCATAAAAAGTTCCACTCCATACTATCAAAAGCTTTTGCCGCATCAAGCGACAGTATAGCTGTTACCTAAATTATCAGATGGAACTTGCAAGTTGCGGAATAATCGTCTAATATTTATTGCGGTAGATCTGTGTGGAATGAAACCAGACTGATCTGGGTGTAAGATTACTTTCGCCAATCTAGTGGCTAACACTTTTACCAATAGCTTCACATATGATGTGAGCAATGATGTTGGGTGATAGGAATGAGCCCGATGTTCAAGTCGAATGGAAGTTCAACTAGAACATTGGGTCGTTCGTGGGAAATTTGAGCACTCACGGAACTCGCAGTGCATTGACGGCTGTTGATTGGCCAAAGCATGCACCTAACCTGGGTGTCCCCTTGTTAAAGGGGGCTTCTAGATTCCGATAAGCCCCTCGCCCGCAGACCCCCACAACCACCAGGTAAGGGTTGCAGGGATGAGGCCCTTGTCCCCATCAACATGGTACGGTTCAGGAGGGGGCTCTCGCCCCCCCTTTTCCTGTGGCCTGCCAGGTTGAGCGCTCAGATAAGGGTCTGGTATGGATTTTAGGGGGCCCCTACGCCATGTTTTTAAAAAGTTTGGCTCGGGGTTTCCCTTAAAATCCATACCAGACCTGAAGGGCCTGGAATGGTTTTTGGGGGCTCCTATGACATTTTTTAAAAATTTTGGCGCAGGGTTCCCCTTAATATTCATACCAGGCCTGAAGGGTCTAGTATGGATTTTGGGGGGACCCCCACGCAATTTTTTAAAAATTTTGATGCAGGGTTCCTCTTAATATTCATACCATACCCAAAGGGACTGGGGGGGACCCATGCCGTTCTTTTCAATGATTTTTATCTATATAGGCCGGGATCCGAAAATTCATTACAGCTGCGAGCAGTTTTAAATGACATTTTTTCCTTTAGAAATATCATTTTGCTGTGGTACTGTTCGAAACACAGGAAAGATGTACTACTTTACAGGCATACTAAGGACACCCCCCTAGGCACGACATTTAAATGAATATTTGATTTTTATTGTTTAACTTTAAGCATTAATAAAATCACTGCTCATGAAAAAACTGACATTTTTAAAACCTTTTTCTTGCATTGATCCATGTCCCCTGGGGCAGAACCCAGGTCCCCAAACACTTTTTATGACAATAACTTACATATAAGCTCTTAAAATTAGCACTTTTGATTTTTCATGTTCGTGTCCCATAGACTCTTTTTTTTTTTTAATCAGAAAAAAATCTTTTTATGTGTCACAAGGTCAGATGTACAAAAACATAGCACAGAAGAAAATATCATTAGTGCATTCATTAGAAACAGTATATTATACAGGAGATGGTTCAGGGTACATAAAGCTAAGATATGCCATTTCCATTCACAGCAGAGAATACTTGACAGACGTACCCCTACCCAGGTTTTATCACCGTACACTCTAATGATGAGCGGACAACAGTTCAGCGGACACAATCATAGTCAAATAAGCAAAGGTACTTTAGATGAACTAATTACCTTCTATCTGGAAATTCTTATCATAACAGGACACCCAGGGGATTACAATGGTTATCTCTGTTAGCCGGCAAGTGAGAGAGGAGATACTTAGATTGATCATTAATACCGTGATCAAACCCAAAGCCTATAAGATGTTGTGGTATGGTGAGAGTAATTAGCAATTGTTTCTAGGCACTAAGAGATTACATTTGAAGAAGTTGACTGAGGACTAGGTGGGAGTGTGCTAGGCCTGGGGTGCCTAGCCAAGGTTGCCATATTTTATAAAACTTATTAGCAGCGTTTCTATGTTGATACGTTTAGCTTTTCTTTAATAAGAATATTATTTACCTGCTCAATCCACTGTTTCGTTGTTGGACTATGCGGTCATAGCCATAAATGAGCTATCTGTTGTGGGCAATATACAGTAATCTCAATACTGCCACATTACAGTAATTGGAGGGGTAAAAAATTCCTCATCAACCGCGCAGAGTATGCAAGTAACTGGATGTAACGGAACAGTGGTTTGATAAACAGACAATATGATGTTGGTTACAGCTTTCCAATATCTGAAGAGTTTGGGGCAGCGCCACAGCAAATGTATGAGGTCCCCGCTCGCTCCCTCCCACCCCATCTTGAAAGCATCACCGAAGTATGGTAGCTTCTCTGCAGGATGAATAGCTGAGAGAGCCTGTACCAGGGTGAGACTGAGATGGCTGGCATAAACTGCAAACATAATTCCCAGTCCTCACTCCCAATCTCGCCCAGGTCTTGTTACCACCTACGTCTACATGGTAGTCTAGCTGCATCCTGTGTCCTTCGAGAAGAGAGTACTATATATCTGTGAGATCATGCCCCTTTTATTCTGTGTGGTGAGTATGTCAGTTATTGAAGGGTGTTCTATGTTCTAACTGTTGTACCTGATTGTAAAGCATGCCGAAGTTGGAGACATCTATAAAATACCCTTGGTCCCATAGAATTTAACGGTGTTCGCACAAATTTTTTGCCTGTTTGCAAGTTCTGGTGCGAACCGAACCGGGGGTGTTCGGCTCATCCCTATTAGACGATATGATTGTGGATTATTAGGGGTCTTGCCAGGTTTTAATAGGACTATAATAATCCCCTCATTCATAAAGAGAGCAAGATGGCCACACTCCAATGCTGCATTAAATACCTCTAATAGTTCAGGCAATAAATTGGATCCATACATTTTATAAACCTCTCCTGGTAACCCATCAGCACCTGGGGCTTTATTGTTATGTATACTGGCAGCAGCGACCTGTATTTTCTCGAGTCAGAGGTTTATCCAACGCCTCCCTGTCAGCTGCAGACAGTGCTGGTAACGTAATGAGTCAAGAAAAAGTTGCAGTTCAGCCTCTTCATAAGATACTTTGCTACTATATAACTCTTTAAAGAAATCACAAAACACAGATGAAATCTCCAAAGTAGTACGTGCCATTTTAGTTAAAGATTCTTGCAATTTTGGGGCTTTTACGATTGTAGCTAAGAGGTGACCCGTGTTTTCCCCTTCCTCAAAATAAGGTTGCTGGAGGAGAAAACCTTTCTGCTCCGCTTTTTTACAGGAGATTTTCGCACAAGGCTGTTGACTTTGTATCTAATTCTGCTAAGTTTCTACAATGGGGTTCGCTATATATCGGGGACGTGCAGTGAGGTCAGTGACTGGTGAGTCACTGGCTAGTATCAGACCAGATACACACAGGTTACATACACTGCGATCATTAGAGTGAGAGCAATAATTCTAGCACTAGACCTCCTCTGTAAATTTAAACATGTAACCTGTAAAATATTTTAAAGCGTCACCTATGGAGATTTATAAGTACTGACATTGTGACATAAAAAGTTGCAACAACCACCGTTGTACTCAAGCAGGTGGCTTAACGGACAAATTACTGAAGTTTGAAGTTATAACTTCCAACCAGTAATTTCACAGTAAATAGATAAATAAAAAATCATTATATTATAACATATATAGCATATAAATATATGATTTTGCTTAAATATAGCAGTACCTTTTCAACAGAATCAGTTTCTCCCTCCTAACTGTGTGAGAAAAACATGGGAATGTGGGTAAATCTTTTACCTTGTAGTTAAGAGGGCTGGGCTGGACGGGAGAATTTGTCTTTTAGACACATACCCCTTCTATGACACTGCAGTGAGAGGCGTGCCTCCACTGCAGCATTTTTATTGGACAGCTGGAACCAATGGTACTTTACCATTGGTCCAAGACTCCAAGCTGTTCATTGAGCTCAGTGCCTCTGACAAGAAGTGAGAGGCATTGTGAGCTCAACCTTTCAGTCTGGTGCAAACAGAGTGTGTCAGCTTGTATTTAAAGTGGCCACTCTGTATTTAGCTTCTGACAGGCTGCGCAAGGAAACCCATATCTCTAGAACCATAGGTTGTAATTTTTACCAGTGGTGGGGTAGGATTTAGGCTACATAATCAACCAAATTTGGGGTCTCTGTGACCCTAGGTCGCTGAGCTACGACCCTCAAAGCTTGATTTACTTTTATTTTTTTAAATGTTCATTCCCTGCCTCACCTGTCTCCCCTGATTGCACGTCCCTGCTATATATTGGAGTTCAGCCTTCAGCACGGCTTTGGCTACAGAACATTCCTAAGCCCTGAATTTCTTTTTCATTTTTAATATTTGAGATATACATAAGCCTCTATAGGCTTTTAAGGAGTCCCGATAAATCTGCAAAGATACAGGGGGCTTTTTTGAGGCACTGTAAGCAGATATGTCAAGCATAATATCTTCCATTGAAGGCAAAAGGTCTAATCAGTAAGGGGTTTATTTTCCATAAGGTGCGAGTCTAAACAGAATGCTTAATATTGAGAACCAATGGAGAGTGATTAGATAACCCTCTAGCTGCATAGGTCACTTCTGATATCACTGGTAGCATTGCAGAAGTGACTAATGCCTGCCAAGTCTATTCTGGATAAAGTCCTGTGGGTACTGGAGAAACAAGAAAAAACTTTATCATAAGGATGTGACATTCTCCAGACATCCATCAGGATAGTCCTTCACAGTGAAATATCCCCCTGTTTGGAACATAAATCAAATTGACTAGTAACGATTGAGGCATTAATCCAGCAAATGACATTACTCATATAGTTCTTTTGCATATGATTGATTGAAATTTGACGCAAGCCTAAACATCATACATTTATATGACTACTAAATAATATGTTAGTTGTCTGATTGTGAAACTTTGTAATAGAGAGATATGCATGTGCCCAGGATAGTTGGCGTTACGGGTGTGTCCACTGGGCATAATAAAATACTCTGGCACACCTTCATAACATGCCTTTAACCATTTGATTGGGTGGAGGTTAGCTCTATGACACCCTCTTAAAGGTCAAGGGTCAAGAAAAAGCTTTTGCAGTTGCAACATCTCTAAAGCCTTGTACACACGACCGGATTATTGCCCAACAATACCATGGACTTTTGTCTGAAGGGCGTTGGCCCAAACTTGTCTTGCATACAAACGGCAAGGAATTGTCGGCCAACAAATACGAACGTAGTGACGTACTACCTTGTTTTTCAGCTCTTTAGCGCCACCCTTTGGGCTCCTTCTGCTAATTTCGTGTTAGTAGAAGTTTGGTGAGTGTTGATTCGCGCTTTTCATTTCGCACTTTTCATTTCGCACTTTTCATTTCGCACTTTTCATTTCACACTTTTCATTTTGTGCTTTTCAGTTCGTTTCTGAATGTCCATTCGCCAACCAAACATGTTGCGGAATCGGAGGAGATAATGTGTTATTTATTATTGGCCTTGGAGTTATTGCTTTGACATTATTTTTTTGGTTGAATAATGATTTGATTTGGTATATTTTCTATATTTTTGGATGCATAGAATGCACTTTTTGGTTAAGTTCTATTGGCAGATAGCATGTCTAATTTTATTTGTTTTCTTTTCTTAATGCACAATAAAAAAAAATTGTGTAGAATAATACTTGGCTATGTGTTTTACTTCAAATGACAGTTTGGGAGTAGGCAGTTACATATAAAAAAATACAATGTAAAATTGACAAGAGACACCAACATACTAACATATCGTTGATCTTAAAAACTACGGGATAATGGTGTTATGGTAACTTGCCCAAAAAAATAAAAATTAAAAATAAAGCATAATAATATTATTCTTGATATCACTAGAAAAAAAAGTCTTTGAAAATTAGTTTGCAATAACTCAATCAGTATCACCAGCAAAGCAGATTCATTATTATCCCATTAAAGAAGAAGAGAATGTGCGCTGCATTTTGAGATTTCATCATTTGCCAGGTCACAAATGTTAATTCTCCATTACAAATGCTAGTTTACAAGACCGACCGCTTCTGGCTCATCCTTGCTTTCGAGCATGCGTGTTTGTACTTTGAACTTTTGTCCGACGGACTTGTGTACATACGCTCGGAAAATCCAACAAAACACATTTGTCCACGGAAAATTTTAAAGCCTGTCATCCAACATTTGTCCGTGAAAAATCCGACAACAATTGTCTGATGGAGCGTACAAACAATTGGATTTTCCGCCAACAGTCTGTCATCACACGTTGGGAAATCCGATCGTGTGTACGAGGCTTAAGAACTAATTTTTACCAATCGGAATTGCTAAGCATACTGAAGTCACCTTAAGCAGGCAAGTGACTTTTGCTCAGAAGATTGGACTTATTCTGCAGGTAATTCGAACTCTGCAATGAACCTATGAACAGATGGACTTCACTTAAAGTGATACTAAACAGAGAAGTGTTAATTGCCATAATTCATTCACAAAAATCATGTAAGTCAGGTCCATAAATATTGAGACATCGACACAATTCTAGTCTTTTTGGCTCTATACACCACCACAATGGATTTGAAATGAAACAAACAAGATGTTCTTTAACTGCAGGCTTTCAGCTTTAATTTGAGGGTATTTACATCCAAATCAGGTGAACGGTGTAGGAATTACAACAGTTTGTATATGTGCCTCCCATTTTTTAAGGGACCAAAAGTAATGGGACAATTGGCTGCTCAGATGCTCCATGGCCAGGTGTGTGTTATTCCCTCATTATCCCATTTTCAAGGAGCAGATAAAAGGTCCAGAGTTCATTTCAACTGTGCTATTTGCATTTGGAATCTGCTGCTGTCAACTCTCAATATGAGATCCAAAGAGCTGTCACTATCAGTGAAGCAAGCCATCATTAGGCTGAAAAAACTAAACAAACCCATCAGAGAGATAGAAAAAAACATTAGATGCAGCCAAATCAATTGTTTGGAACATCCTTAAAAAGAAAGAACGCACCGGTGAGCTCAGCAACACCGAAAGACCCGGAAGACCACGGAAAACAACTGTGGTGGATGACCGAAGAATTCTTTCCCTGGTGAAGAGAACACCCTTCACAACAGTTGGCCAGATCAAGAACACTCTCCAGGAGGTAGGTGTATGTGTGTCAAAGTCAACAATCAAGAGAATACTTCACCAAAGTGAATACAGAGGGTTCACCACAAGATGTAAACCATTGGTGAGCCTCAAAAACAGGAAGGCCAGATTAGAGTTTGCCAAACAACATCTAAAAAAGTATGGAGTATGGAGAAGGAAAGGAACTGCTCATGATCCAAAGCATACCACCTCATCAGTGAAGCATGGTGGTGGTAGTGTCATGGCGTGGGCATGTATGGCTGCCAATGGAACTGGTTCTCTTTTATTTATTGATAATGTGACTGCTGACAAAAGCAGCAGGATGAATTTTGAAGTGTTTTGGGCAATATTATCTGCTCATATTCAGCAAAATGCTTCAGAACTCATTGGACGGCACTTCAAAGTGCAGATGGACAATGACTCGAAGCATACTGCGAAAGCAACCAAAGAGTTTTTTAAGGGAAAGAAGTGGAATGTTATTCAATGGCCAAGTCAATCACCTGACCTGAATCCAATTGAGCATGCATTTCACTTGCTGAAGACAAAACTAAAGGGAAAATGCCCCAAGAGCAAGCAGGAACTGAAGAGAGTTGCAGTAGAGGCCTGGCAGAGCATCACCAGGGATGAAACCCAATGTCTGGTCATGTCTATGCGTTCCAGACTTCAGGCTGTAATTGACTGCAAAGGATTTGCAACCAAGTATTAAAAAGTGAAAGTTTGATGGATGATTGTTAATCTGTCCCATTACTTTTGGCCCCTTAAAAAGTGGGAGGCACATATACAAACTGTTGTAATTCCTACACCGTTCACCTGATTAGGATGTAAATACCCTCAAATTAAAGCTGAAAGTCTGCAGTTAAAGCACATCTTGTTTGTTTAATTTCAAATCCATTGTGGTGGTGTACAGAGCCAAAAAGATTAGAATTGTCTCGATGTCCCAATATTTATGGACATGACTGTATATTATGGCACTGTATTTAGTTTTTTCTTAAAAATCACACGATCTCTCCCTGTTTGGCATCTGCAGGGAAAGATCTTTGGGAGGGGCTTCTATTGCTCTGCTGATGTATGCTGTCTACAGTGTGGTTCTATGTCTGCCCTGCCCTGATTGGTGCTGTGCCAGTCACATGACTACTTACTTAGAATCCCCAAACATTATATATATTTTTTTAGCAAAGATAATGGAAAATAAAATGGCGGTCATTGCAATATTTTATGTCACACACAGCGGTCTTTCAAGCGCATTTTTTTTTGTAAAAAATACACTTCACTGAAAAAAAAAAATGTAACTGTAAAGTTAGCCCAATTTTTTTTTATATATTGTAAAAGGCTATGGGTGATGTTACGACGAATAAATAGATACCTAACATGTTACGGTTTAAAATTGCACACACTCGTAGAATGGCGACAAACTACAGTACTTCAAAATCTCCATGGTTACTAGTTTAGAGTTACAGAGGGGGTCTTTTGCTAGAAATATTGCTCTCGCTCTGACGATCGCGGCGATACTTCACATGTGTGATTTGAGCACCATTTACATTCGCTGGCACGACTTTCGTTTGCGTTTTCTTTGGTGCTCTCTTTGAGGTTCATACTCACTGCCCTTCCCCTTCCTAGCCAGCCAGACTGATGAGGTATGGATTTCTGTGGGGGACCCTATATCATTTTTTTGGTTCTTTTTGCTGAATAGAGGTCTGGTATAGATTTTGAAGGGATATGCCTGCCTAGTTTGTTTACAAACAAAACAAAGCCAGCCAGGAAATATCATTTAGAGAAATCTGTTTTTTTTCTTCTAAATGCCACTTTAGTTGCAGTTCATCTTACAGGTGTGCCGTTCACATATTTAAGGCATCCCCCAAGCAAGTTATTTACAGGAAATAGTGTATTTTGAATTCTATTCCTTAAGTCATCCAAAAAGACACTGTCTGGCAAACTGTATGTTTTAAAACAACATTTTTTGCATTGGTATATGTCCTGAATAACAGTGCCCAGCTACCTATTCTTTACTGAAAGCTTGCAAGTTTACCTTCATAAAGGCCAAAAAAACAAAAACCTCCACACTCCTCCCCTGCACATACTGCCCACTGCCACACTCTTCACACTCCTCTTCTTCACATACTACCCAATGTCATACCCGCTACACTCCTCTCCTGCACATACTGCCCACTGTCATACCCTTCCACACTTCTTTCCTGCACGTACTACCCATTATCCTATCCTCTACACTTCTCCCCATGCACATACTGCCCACTGTCATGCCCTCCACACTCCTCTCCTGCACATACTGCCCACTGTCATAGCCTCCACACACACCTCTTCTGCACATATTGCCCACTGCCATACCCTCCACATTCCTCCCCTGCATATGCTGCTCACTCAACCTCCCATATTCTTCTCCTGCAAATATTGCCAACAGGCATAGCCTCCACACTTCACTCCTGCACACACTGCCCACTAAGATGATTCTTTTAATCAGAAAAAAGGTTTTGTTGAGTAAAAATCTAACATCAAAAACAGTGCATTGTTCAATATCAATGTGAACTATTTGCAATATTAACCGATTGCGGACCAGCCGCCGCAGTTTTACTGTGGCAGGTTGGCTCCGCTGCGCGAAATCACGATATTGTACGTGATCTCGCGCGTTCCGGATATTAGGCGCGCATGCCCGCCGTGAGCTCCGTGAGTCCGACTGCGGGTCCCCCGGATTCGATGTCTACGGGGATACCCGCGATCGTCTCATGGAGAGGAAGAACAGGGAAATGCTGATGTAAACAAGCATTTCCCCGTTCTGCCTATTGACACTGACACTGATCACCGCTCCCTGTAATGGGGAGCGGTAATCAGTGTCATGACACACGTAGCCCATCCCCCCACAGTTAGACCACATCTCTAGGACACACTTAACCCCTGCAGCGCCCCCTCCTGGTTTACCACTTCACTGCCAGTCACATTTACACAGGAATCAGTGCATTTTTAAACGCACTGATCGCTATATAAATGTGAATGGTCCCAAAATAGCACCAAATGGGTCCGCCATAATGTCGCAGTCACGATAAAAATTGCCGATCGCCGCCATTACTAGCATAAAGAAATTATTATTAAAAATGCCATAAAACTATCCCCTATTTTGTAGACGCTATAATTTTGCGCAAACCAATCAGTACACGCTTATTGCGATTTTTTTTTTTTTTTTTTTTTTACCAAAAATATGTAGAAGAATACATATCGGCCTAAAATGAGGGAAAAAATGTTTTTTATATATTTTTTGGGGATATTTATTATAGCAAAAAATAAAAAATATTGCTTTTCTTTCAAAATTGTCGCAATTTTTTTGTTTATAGCGCAAAAAATAAAAACCACAGAGGTGATCAAATACCACGAAAAGAAATCTCTATTTGTGGGGAAAAAGGACATCAATTTTGTTTGGGAGCCACGTCGCACGACCGCGCAATTGTCAGTTAAAACGACGCAGTGCCGAATCGCAAAAAGTGCTCTGGTCTTTGGCCAGCCAAATGGTCCGGGGCTGAAGTGGTTAAGATGTCAACAGTAGGAGAATTATACAGTGCACCACATCATATAACAGAAACCACAAACAAAAAAAATGAAAAAAAAGTAATAAAAAGAAGAAAAGAAAACAAAAGAAAAATAGTAGATTTGCCTCATTTATAGAAACACTGACTAATCAGCTGTCTTCTCCGATGAACCTCAGCCCTCAAGGAGTCTATTCATTACCATTTGATGAGGTGCAAGGTCTGGAATATCCAGCCAGGGTTGCCACAAAGAGTAGAATTTTTTAAAAACATTTCTGTGTTGGTACGATAATTTCTTAAAGATAAGCATATTGTTCACTTGTTCAATCCATTGTTTCATAGTTGGGACCCGAGGAGACATTCAGTAACGAAAAATCAGTTTACTTGTGAGATATAGTAATCGCAAAATTGCGATATGTGCATGTGGAGTCAAAGTCTCCTCCTCAAGGGCTCTCAGCAAACAATAGGGTCTCTAGCAAGCTTTAAGTTAAATACCCTTGAAATGATTCCAATAACATCTGTCCAGTAAGGGCATAGCCTGGGGCATCTCCATATCATGTGAAGGAGGTCCCCATGATCTCTCTCAATGTTTTTATTGAAGTTTTCATGAGAAAGAAATTGTACAAACATTCAAATGGGATATCTTCCATTGCTTATACATGATGGTGAGAACATAGATATATGATATATGTACAAATATAGGCTGACCACGAAAAGAATCGAACAGTGGAGCTCTGGCAGACTATAGTAGATGCCGGTTATGCCTCCAGTCCACCTGAACACCCCTGATCAGAACAAACTGTGAACAAGTGGGGCATATCCATCCAGCTTCCACTCTGCCTCATCAATAAATTTTGTTGAATTTCAAAAGTCAAGTAGTTACAGAAACAAATGACAATAACATAACAAATTATAATAACATCATTAATCGATTACATAAGATAACAAACATATGAGCAATCTCACCCTCATCAGGCATGAGTAAAGGAATACAGATTTACAGTGGTATGAAATGTGTACCTTTACCTACGATCTTGTAGGCTATAAAAAAACATTCAGGTATCGATCAAGAATCGCAGGTTAATTAGATTGATATTAAACCCAATTCTAGGTTGTAACTTAGAAAAAGGGATGATATCCCATATAGATGTTTCATACGGGTGAGGATGGAGTAAGAAAATTAGGGGGGGGGGTGAAAGAAGGAGGTGCGGGTGTGAGCCAGTTTAGGGTTATGCAAGAGTGCGTAGTCAGTGAGTGTCTCAGTAAAGCGCCCACACTGAGAGGGTCGTCAGAAAGAGGAAAAGGTTCAGAAGAGGAGAAATCTCCCAGGACGGTAGTGTGGTTTCCTATTACGATATGTTCTAATAGGTAAAAGAAGTTCATTTACCAAGGCAATAATAAGAATTGTCAAAGCCGGAAGGTAAACAGTGCTTGCCATATTTTTTAATATTCCCGTATCTTATCTTTGTTAAAATGACAGCTATTGAAAATGATAAGGGCCCTATTTATTCTATGTTTAGCTTCAGCCACAACCAAAGTTTGAGATTTCCATGCCTTGGCTATTATTTGTTTGGCCACGGTGCTAAGTTGTATCAGCAATTAAAATTGGGTATGCGTGAGCTCTGCTGGTTTAAGGTTTAAGAGGGCCGTTGCCGGGTCGGGAAGAACATTGGTTCCCATGATCGCTCTCACATTTTGGACATAGAGGAGTGTCCCTGCTCCCCCACTGATACAGTTGAATGGGTGTTCTGTATGCTCTGTGTAGCAAAAATAAATGTGAGAGCTTCTGAGAGGCCGAAGCCGAAACCAAAGGTGTGGAGGCCAAACAGAGGTCCCATGTGTCACCTTCAAAGATGATTCTTTAGCATTGTAATATCCCCAACTTTGCCTGTTCATTTTTGCTATTCATTTAAAAAGAATCCAACAGTTTGGAGTCCACTATCCACTATTCTGTGAATAGAAACAAGTGGATTTGATTATTAAAAAAAAGAATGAAATGTATGCAGTAGTATGTAATTTCTGTAGTAGTTTAATGTAAAAAAAAATCCGATTGGTTTCTTTTATAAATACATGCATTTTCAGATGTACGGTGGTTCTTATCAATGAATGCAGACTGATTCCTGAAGTAAAATGTGCACAAAGTAAGGTAAACCAATAAAAAGTTTAATGTTATGAATTGTCTCATCTGACAGTCTGCATTAATGCAGTTATAACAATGCAAATGCAGGCTGGAATACATTAGAAGGCTATAAATGTGTAAATGTGAATGGAGTAGGCACCACTTACATTCCTTTACACATAAGTATAATTAAACTGTACAATGATAATAATGAACCATTAAAGAACATTTTAGTAAACTCTTTTGCTTTGTTGCAGATAGACCACAATCTTCCTTTATCCCGGAGTCTTTTTTTAGGTTTTCAATTAAAGGGCTCATCTAAAGCAGAAACATTTCCATGTACTTTTGCAAAACGTACAAGATGCATGGGCAAATGAAAATGTATTTTGTTTGAGAGTGCTAATATCTACCACTGTTTATATTGTACGTTGCCCTACACAGCTCGGTTTAAAGTGTATGTATAGCCAAAGGGTATTTTTTAGTTTTGGATAATGAAAGGCAGGGTTAAAACCCATTCTTTTTTTTGCTGTCCTGGTTCTGCTTATGGCATCTTCTCAAAGTGAGAAAAAGTCCTTTCTTAAATATCGGCCATTATAACAGATACCACCAATGGATAAATTACCCTTACCACTTGCTCTGGTCTAACATTTTGGCAATTCCTCACTTTTTGTTTCAGTGACAGTGGCCACCAGGACAAACTGAAGGAGTAAATCTCTCCAGTGGGGATATAGACAGCAGCAAAAACTTGACTTAAGATATAACCTTCACCACCCTACCCAAAACTTTAAAAAAAAAAAAAGCCTTCACAAACATGTTAAAGCCTAACTGATTTCTCAGTTTAAAATTTTCAGTTTAATTCTTATGGACATTCCATGTCCATAAAAACAAAAGATGTGCAGAGTCTTTTCTTTAGAAAGCAACCGCCGAGTACAACAGGCTGTCTCTGCCAGCAACTACAGGAAAGTAACCTGTGGGGGGAAAGTGCAGAGGTCTGACACATCCCTTGCTGAACTAGATAGAGCTAGAGCTCTTCAACCAAAAGGGAGCATGAGCTTTAGCTCTGACTCAGCAGGGGTGGGTAGGACCTCTGCAGAGAGCCTGTTGCTTCCACACACAAAGCAAGGGTCCTTCGCTGCAGCTTGCTGGCAAGAGCAAGCTTTTCTATTCATGCTTTGTCCTGTTATTTTTTTTTTTTTTAAAAGCTGTAAAACCTTGCAAACCTTTGATGCACCTGGAATGTATAGTGGCTAAACGTTCAATTTAAGATAATTGCATGGGATCCTTTACAACTACAGTGCAGTGCGTGTGAACACATGGTAATGTATGTCACTATAAAACACGTTGTTGAATGACTGCTGATGTAACTGAGTCATAAAGGAGTTTTCCAGTTTGACAGGAAAACGGGTCATCTGCTCCGCACACCTGTCTGGGACTCCCCGTTGATTCCATACTTTAGTTTTCACATGTAGTGCCACCTACCGCTAAAAGCTAGGGGCAGCTGAATCTTCCAGGTCCATGTGTTTTAACTGAAGTAATTCATTCTCAGCTAGGAAATTTATTTTTTTAAATCACTGCTTTATAAATACACCCTGTGTCACAGTATAAATAACCATTCTGTTTGAATAACTACATTTTAGGGGTCTATTGATCAATGTTTTCAACCAGAATTCACTCAGCTGTTGCTATTTGAATCTTAAGTGAAAATGTATGCAACTTGTGTAAAAACATTGGCAAAATAGAACTCTAAAGACCCGTACACAAGCTTTCATTTTCGGACGTCAATTGTGTTATGACGATTGATTGTCCGCAAATCTTACCGTTAGGACGGTGCTTTCGACAGCCGATTTCACTTTTTCGTCAGACAAAAGCTGGATGTGCAGACTATACAATTTTTGTCAGATGTAAATTCAACATCTGATTTTCGTTTTATTAGTATGGTTTTCATACGAAAAAAATGTAAGAGCAACACTACGCATGCTCAGAAACGAAAGAATACATACAAAACTATTCAACACGTTACGTCACTGATGTTGTATTCTGTTAAAACGAAAATTCTCGTATTGTTAGTAAGCTCTTCACTTTCGACATGAGACTAGAATGCCACAAACATCAGGCGTTCTGTTGTTCGAAAGTCAAAGCGTGTGTACAAGGCTTTAGATCAACAAGAAACAGCAAATATGGCAGGAAAAATCCATAGAGGAATCAGTTGGGTAATTTCTGCTTTAACTTGAAATCTAAAAATATATATCCTGCCTAAAACCAGGCATTTGCAAAATGCTTAATATTAAATTTTTAAGCCAGAAAAAATCCTTTCTTTTGCTGCTCTCTAATTTAGTTTCACTCTAATACATAAGGCATGATATTCACTCTGTTTAGAAATAAGCCCTACCAATTGCCATTTCCCTGTCTAATGTGGCTACTTCCATGCAAGGCCACCAATAAGGGAGTAGTGCCTGCCCTCCGGTACCGGGCCTGGCTTTTCAGAGGGCTTATACCAAGCTTTAAAGAGGCATTATATTGCCTCCTCACTACCTGATTTAACTCTGTAATTTCGGCACAACCACAAACATATTTTGCAGGTGGTTGCAGCACAGCCCAATTGAACTCATTGGGCAAGTTTGACAAGCGATGCCACTTAATTCATTACCCAATACTGACCCCTGAACTATGTACATTACCCACTCCTGACCCCTGAACTTTGTACATTACACCCCTGACCCCTGCACTCTAAGCATTACCCACTCCTGACCCACTCCTGACCCCTGCACTATGTACATTACCCACTCCTCACCCCTGAACTATGTACATTACACACCTGACCCCTGCACTCTATCCATTATCTACTCCTGCCCCTTGAACTATGTACATGACCCACTCCTGACCCCTGCACTATGTACATTACACACCTGACCCCTAGCACTCTATGCATTATCCACTCCTGACCCACTCCTGACCCCTGCACTATGTACATTACCCACTCTTAACCCTGTACTCTGTACATTCCTGACACCTGCATTTTGTACATTATACCTGCACCCTTTATGTTATATACTCCAGACACCTGCACTTTGTATGTCACATACTTTTGACCCCTGTTCTCTGTACAAGTTTTAAACCTCTCCCACTGTTAGCACAAGTTTGCCTCACTCAAATTTCTCCATGACACACACTGTCTGCAGGCTAGGAGGAGGGGTGGATGGGCTCAGGTCCTGGCCCTGTCAGAATGGGGGCCCTGTCAGGTAGGCTGTACAGGCCCCATTATTTCTCATGGCAGGCCTGTCTTCATGACTAGTAAGGTTACTCTCTTTGACAGGGATCTGGCAGTGGAGGAGCTTAGCTTTTAAGATTTTTCTTAGTTTTTTTATAGTATTTGTAAAAATATTTCTATTCTTTATAAGTTCAAGAAAGTGACTTTTTCAGTAAAGTGTTATTGATTACTATGGTTGCCTTAAATTTAGACTTTCTTTGTGCCAATGTGTTACTCAGTCTACTCCTTTTTTTTCAAGCTTCATCAGCTGCCATTTGGCCAGTGATACTCTGGGATTTCTGTTTTCCATTGGCTCATACCATAGCTAAATCTAATCAATAAATTAACCAAAAATAAGCTAAAAATGTCTCTAATAAAACTTAAAAAAACCCCCAAAAAATCTGTGCATTGTTATAACATAACAGCACAGGAGAAATATAAGTGACAGGAGCCATTTAACTGGCACATTGGTCTCGAATTTGACACACAAATGATACTGCCCATTAGACAAGAATTCTTGCTACATAGAGAATCGCTTATTTATACGCTCTGGACAATCCAATGAACGCTTCCTGTGCTGTTCCTGCTGCTCGTTCCATTCATCTTCAGGATGGTATGTTCCCAGAAATATGGCCAGTCTTTCCGAGGGTGTCCTCGCATATGGGTACAGAACGTAGGTGTATATAAAGGAAGCCACCATGCCTCCTACCAGTGGCCCAACCCAGAAGACCTGAGAAAAAAAAATCAATGTATATTTTATAATTACATTTCTAATGAAATAACCAGATGACCTACGCTAAATTTAATTAGATTGGAACTTTTTAGCAGTTGTGATTCTGCCATCGTCATGTAGGCATTATAAATCCAACTACACAATGGCCCTGAGGATCTGTGACCAAGAGGAATTTATGGGACTTCATGCTTTGTGCTGGGGCTTGTGGATTAAACTCTTATGTTTTATTGGTCTTATGCAGCCAGGCTGGCTAAAAAGTAAAATATATGTAAGTCTTTAATTATTATTATTATTATTATTTGCTATTGCTGCAGCCCTATATCCAACTGCCCTATTTCTGTGTATAATTTTTGGTTATATATGTACATGGGGCAGCCATATTTGCTTAATACATATGCATATTCTGCTTCCTGCAATGTAGTGCTACCCAATGGTTGTGCTTTACTGTTTCATCCCAAAGTGACATTATAAGGGCTGACCTGCTGACTGCAAACAATGCATTCCCTTTGCAGCTTGTATCTCATTTTAACAACAGTTAAAGTACATCTGAGGCCAAAATGTTTTTCTGACATTTTGTATAGAGCAGGTAATGGTAAAACCCCTACCAGATTTTTTGCATTTATTTAGGGAGATTTTCTTCCACTTCTTGTCCTATAAACACAACAGGAAGCAAGAGGAAATATCCCCAAATATACATTTGTTACTGGAACAAGTGTTGCTATTAGAAGATTTCCCCTCTATTGTTGTCCTAGTGACAATTTTGAATTTCCGTCACTGTCAGTCCTGGTGACATTGATCATCAGGATGCCTCTTTCTTTATCGTATATCACGGGACACAGAGCCACAGTATTTACTGTATGGGTTATATGGTACCTAGGTGATGAACACTGGCACACCCTAGACAGGAAGTTTTACTCCCTATAAAACCCCTCCCCTTACTGGGAGTACCTCAGTTTTCTGGTAGCCATTTCTTCTGCAAGAAGGGTATCAGAATTGGCGTCTCTTTCTTGTAAAGAGCCATATTTAATCATTCACAAGGATAGAGTAGTATTGCGTCCTCATCCTAGCTAGGTGGTTTCAGGTTTTCATCTAAACCAGGATATTGTTCTGCCTTAATTTTTTTCTGAACCTTGTTCTACGGAAGAAAAGTCACTACATTCTCTGGATGTAGTGAGAGCGGTCAAAATCTATTTGGAGGCGACTGCTCAGGTTCGGAAAATGGATGTTTTGTTTGTGTTGCCTGAAGGTCCTAGAAAAGGACAGGCAGCATCGAAATCTACTATTGCTAAGTGGATTCGGCAAGTAATTATTCAAGCCTATGGTTTGAAGAGGAAAGTTCCACCTTTTAAAATTAAAGCGCACTCCACCAGGGCTGTTAGTGCTTCATGGGCAGTGCATCACCAGGCCTCCATGGCTCAAATCTGCAAGGCTGCAACTTGGTCTTCAGTCCATACATTCACCAGATTCTATCAGGTGGATGTAAGAAGGCATGAGGATATCGCCTTTGGGTGCAGTGTGCTGCAGGCAGCAGTATAGGTCCTCAGGTCTGATTGCACCCTACTTTTGTTTGTTTCCCCTCAGATAGCATTGCTCTGGGACATCCCAAACAGTAAATACTGTGGCTCTGTGTCCCGTAATGTACGCTAAAGAAAATAGAATTTTTATAACAGCTTACCTGTAAAATTCTTTTCTTGGAGTACATCCCTCCCCTCTTCTAATACACGTATATTGCTTTGCTACAAAACTGAGGTGCTCCCAGTAAGGGGAGGGGTTATATAGGGAGCTAAACTTCCTGTCTAGGGTGTGCCAGTGTCCATCACCTAAAGGTGCCTATATAACCAATACAGTAAATACTGTGGCTCTGTGTCCCGTGATGTACTCCAAGAAAAGGATTTTACAGATAAGTTGTTATAAAAATCCTATTTTTGTGGCTCTCAATTCTTTTACAATAAAAAAAAAAAAAACAAATAACATTATTTTAAGATTTTTTAATTCAAAACATATGGGTAGTTTTAGAGAAGTTTGAAAGCCACATTAGAATTTAACCATCTTTCCATTAGTCCTTGATGACAAGAGGGATTATGGATAGCAGTAAGATTTTTAGAATTTTTCAGAATGGTGGCAGCAATTCATATATGTCCTATTCTCAAAGTCAATCTAAAACATCCTTTTTTTGCTGATAATTGCCTAATAATGCGCATGTCCAATGAGAGTGCCAGCACAAAGAAGGGAGAGTCCAATGTCTTTTATTATTGGTGTTTATTCACAGAAAAACAACATAAAAAAGCCATTTTGAGGGTATAAAAAATGGGGCTTTAAAGCACCTTATGAGTTTATAGCGTTGATAACTTTAACAAGAATTGTTATTCTCCAATCAATAAGCCTGATGATTCTTATTCCTTGTCCACTGTTACTAAAATTGTTTGCATTATTAATGCCCCTCCTCCCACCCCTCCCCTCGGAAGCAGAATGGCTGGATTTTTTTGTTTTACTTTTCTTTTAAAACTTTCGCCTCGTCCCTAACACCATTCTGACGTAGGCCAAGGTGATGTGTAACTGGTCCTGTAGCCTTCTGGGATACTTGCATCACAACTCCATGGAGGCTGCAGGCTTGGCAAACACAGTGGCTTGAGGGTGGTATTTACCCATGTATTTGTACTTTTATTCAATTAATTAAAATAAACTTCTGCATCTTTTTACTGCTGCATGTTTTTTTGCTATACAATTGTTTGTACTTGTAATTAAAATGTATATTTTGACGCTATATAAATGAATAATGATACCAACACTGACTCTGTGTTGCTTCATTTTATAGAAAATAATTTATTTTATGACCAGAGGATCTTAATATAGTCCTACTCATTCTAAAGAACTAAGGCCCGCCTTTTGGAAACATTTTATTAATGTCAACTTGCCTTTATATAAAGATACTTATGTTAGACTGGGGTTGCCCCAAAAAATACGATACAATTTGATTTAAATGGTTGGCTGACATAACACAGCCTCTATGCTTGATAAACCATAGTATCTTTGTAATGCTATATTTGTGATGTATATAATGAAGATATGAGTTGATACTGGAGACACTCTCTTTTTACTACCATTTCTGGTATTCACGAGAAGTCCCATCATTAGGAACTGAGCCATACGAAGATCCAACATGGTCATCTGAATCCTAGAGTTTGCTACTGATTGTCACAACTCCTGCGTGGGTAACTGTGTCCTTTACTGTGACCTTTTGTTTTGTTGTATTGTCTGATTGTACACTTGATATCTTAATAAAAAAAGATATAAAAAAAAAGAACTAATGCCCCCTTTACATTTTATTAAATTGGAATTAAGGAACGTGCTAAAATTGCAGCAATATGCACAGCATGCATTTGGGTGTCATTCATTGTTTATAACACCAGAAATGTGTGTAGCAGATGCACATTTTGCCATGCATTTAGTTGCACAACAAATGTGCTACAAAAGTGTCCAAATACACGGTCAAAAAACATGTGACGCTCCACACCTGAAAAGGTGCAGGAGCTTCATTGGCACATTTGCCATGCGTAGAGTAGCCAAGTAAATGGGGTGCCCTATGCATGACATGCAGAAACATGTGAAAAATGCACCAAAAAAAAAAACAAGTGGCAATGCATGTTCACACTACGCAAAGTGTGAATGGGGCCAAAGAAAAGAAAAAAAAATGTAGTGCAGAAACTCTTACATCTAAGCCAACAGATAACTCAACATTGACATTCTAATTTTCTTACCCACTGATTGCGAAAAATTCTCACAATGACAGCTGGAGAGAAGGATCGTACAGGATTCATTGAGCAGCCAGTGAAATATATCTGGAATGTTTAAAACATTGTTATTATTATTTTAATGAAATGGCTGTAAACACGTACTCAGTATGTAATGTACAAGAGATATAGTGGACTTCAGGCTTCCACTTACCCATGGTAACCAATTCTCAAATAGGATATACTTACCTTAATCAAGGGGCTCTGGTCATCTCCACTGTTCAGCTTCCCAGTACTACACAACCTTTTTCTGCAAAATCTACCCAGCCCCCTGTTTTTGGGGGTACCATGCCTTGAGGACTGTTGGGTCGGCAACCTGGGAGTAACCAGACAGGTCCCCTTTCCTTTTCTTTCCTTTCCTTTCCTTTCCTTTCCTTTCCTTTCCTTTCCTTTCCTTTCCTCTCCTCTCCTCTCCTGTCCTCTCCTCTCCTCTCCTCTCCTCTCCTCAGCAAAGCGGCAGAACTAGCAGAACACCCTGCATAAAATATGCACACTGGATGCAGCTTAATTTTTTGTACTCCAAAAAAAAACTCCTAAACACAGCTCACATTTTAGTTTTTAGACACATCTGTGTGCATGGCCCCGCTGTTTCACGTGGTGCTGCGTTTAGATGCATACAAGACTATACATTGTGCAGCGATTTAGACAGCCACGTGAATTAGCCCATAATCATCCTTCAGAATACGATTGTGTTGTTCAAAGTATTCTTGGCTTTCCAAAGGTCTCTATGGGGTTGATCTATTAAAATTGGAGAGTGCAAAATCTGGTGCAGAACTGCACAGAAACCAATCAGCTTTGAGCTTTTATTGTCAAAGCTTAACTGAACAAGCTGAAGTTAGAAGCTGATTGGCTACCATGCACAGCTGCACCAGATTTTGCACTCTCCAGTTTTAGTAAATCAACCCCTACGTGTCACTTTTTTTTATCTCATAGTATTATATAGCATTTCTTTTTAAAGGATAGGTGTATGTCCAGTAAAACATTAGCACAGATTAGGCACAGGTAGGTTACCATCAGAGCGGTGGCACAGTAACTTTTTACATGTGCAATGGCTCTCTACACACCTCCCTCTGCCCATTGCGTTTACAGCTTCCCCATACCATAGCTTCAGTGAGCAGACTGTAGGCGAGGTCTGCCTCAGGCTGACTTATAGAGAATAATATATATGGAGAAAAAACATCAGTTTGTACGCATTACAAAAAAATGTAATAGCATTTACATAAAACAGTTTCCTTTTAACTGTGTGTGCACCACTTCAGTCCATTGGGAGAGTCAGAAGATTTACAGAGGCAGGATCCTGGACTTAAAGGATAAGTTCACCTTTTTAAAAATACGAATAAATGCAGATTTTTTGCAGTGCATTTATTAGTTTTCTTTATAGCTTATAATTTTCTTTTTAATGGCTAAAGAGCAATGCTCCTAAGACTTTTTGTCACCTTTGGTCAAAAATTTGCTGTAGAGTCACGTACCGGTTGGATCACCGGGTGCAAAAAGGAACCACATCTAATTGAGATGAATGCTACCATTTATTAAATAAATTTGGGTTTACATAGCTACTCTAAACCATTGAAATCTAATTGATTACAGTGAGTAACTGTATACCATTCCTTAATGCACTAAATCAACCCATAAATGCAATAGTTGTTTCAAGTCAGAATAAATTTAGTAAATTACTTACTCCAATGAGATGTCCCAGAGTGACAGAAAGGCCGATGGAAATAGACGGAGATCCTACATTATCTGATCGCCGTGCATCAGTGGTTGCAAAGATACACAAAACCAGTTGGAAGGTAAGAATCATCTCAACGACAAGACCCAGTCCTGGAGTTGTGTTATTACTGAGCTAAAATAGTAAAATTAAGTATTTGTCAGAGGACATAGTACCCAGAATGCACTCTAATTTAAAGCAATTACATTAGTTAGTTAAAAATATGTTTGGAAATAACTTCTAAAGTCTGTGTTATGGGATAACAATATTTAGAGCATAAAACGATCCTTCTGCCACAATGTTGTATTGATTTGAGTTGTTGTAGCTAGTTGTACTATCTTGTGAACTTCTAATTTGGAAGAAAGTGAAGCTAATTTACTAGGGATATGGAAAAAACCTAGTTTAGATTTACTAAAGAAAGTTTTGTCTATTATAGTCATTGCAATGTAAAATGCATTAACAGAGCCACCAAGTAATACGTGGAAATGTAATTAGCCTACCAGTCAATGTTTTTTCCAAGAATGGGAAGGGTTATAAACTCTGTTTATATGAAAATCTTTCTTTTAATATATTTTTATTGAAATTTTCATCATAGAAATTTATAGAAATTTACATAAGAGAGAAAAAAACAACAAAACACAATTAACAACATGAAAATGTATGATAG
This sequence comes from Lithobates clamitans, assembly GCA_037952925.1. Taxonomy (NCBI): domain Eukaryota; kingdom Metazoa; phylum Chordata; class Amphibia; order Anura; family Ranidae; genus Lithobates; species Lithobates clamitans. Next base: position 1,427,055 of record JBBGZY010002060.1, on the reverse strand, counting down.
TGCCCATTAGTGCCCTAAATAAATTTAGGAATTAACGTAAGTGACTATGAAAAATATTAAGAACAATTTACAAGTGTGCGTTAGTGAATAAGCAATAATAACCATGATTAATAATAACCATAATTAAGTACAAAAGAAAAAGGGGCGACTTGGGCCTATCAACAGAGCGTCCAATAATATATAAGTAAAAATGGGTTTTATGGTCACATGGGAGAATTTTAAGATATTAAGGTTGCAAAATCAGGTTTTTCCATTAAAGATATCCAGGGAAGCCATATGTCTCCCCACATATGAACATTTTTTTTTTTGCAAAATCTTTTTATTAAGTTTTATATTGTCATACAAAATTGCCCATACAAGGGCCAAACACATATGAAAATCTTTAATAAATTCAGATTGAATTGAAAATAAACTCTGTTACCACCCCATTAGAGACCCTTCCTCTAAGTGCCACTGTGATCCCTCCATTTGTGACAAATACATCAACAAAACAGTGTTGTTTAGTGTCATGTAGAAGATTTTGAATTGCAACCCCTGTCAAGCTTTTTTTATTGTTGTCTATGTCCCCATGTCCCTAATTGAAAGACTCCTCTCTATTCTTTTTGTAGTTATTGAGACAAGAAGAGAGCGCAAACCTCTCCAAAAGTGACAAATACAGCAATACAACACTATTATTTGGTAGTTAGTAATCAGTGTTGCGCTATAAAAAGAAAAAAAAAATCATAAGTAAATAGTCCCAAGTGAAAAATTAAATTAACAACCCAAAAAACGATGGTGAAAAATTCTTGTAGCCACAGATCAGAGGTGAGTCACATCACACTCCCTTCACTGCCAGTCCTGCCTGTAACTAGGGGGTCCTGGCCATTTGGTAAGAGTACATCTTGTCCATATGTTGGTGGTTGGCCTTTGTGGTGAAGGAAGTGTGATGTGACTCACCTGTGGCTACAATAATTTCTCACCATCGGTTTTTGGGACTGTTTTTGATTAAATTTTTTACTTATTTACTTATGATTTATTTTTTATAGCACAGCACTTTGTTTACTCATTTTTCTTTTGTGACAAATATCTTTCTGATGTGTTTACAGCTTATGCACTGTATTAGAAGTTGACACAAGCGCAGTATTTTGTTTCTTTTCACTATTATTTGGTAGCACTTGTGGAAGGGTTAGAACACTGGAACATAAAGTAGGATCCAATATCTTTGAAGGAGACACAGACAGCAATAAAACCCAAACAGTAGTCCTCCCCCACTCCATCCAAAACTTAAAATAGTTTTACACATTTTTTTGGTTCTTTTGCTCATTGTAGCTTTAAAGAAGAAGTCTCTATAGAACCCACTTTTGAGTTTTTATATTTTTGTTTTTCTTTTCTTTTTTTCTTTTTTTTTAGTTGTTTATCTTTTCGTGTCAGGGATTTTGTGGTGTAATCCCATTACTTGTAAAATAAGTGTGTAACCAAAAAATTTCAATAAATAAAATATGGGAAAAAATACTGAAAAAATCTGTTCCCCAGGGGACAAAGTACTATGGGGTTGATTTACAAACACTGGAGAGCGCAAAATCTGCTGCAGCTGCGCATTGTAGCCAACCAACTTCTAACTTTAGCTTGTTCAATTAAGGTTTGACAAAAAAAAAAAACTGGAAGCTGGTTGGTCTCTATGCAGAGCTGCACCAAATCCAGTTATATAAAATGAACCCTATGGAGTGCTTCCAGCTTAGTAGTGCTGAACAGTGAGAGTGCTTTACTGCACTTGTCCAAATACAAATGGGGTTCATTTACAAAAGAAGTCAAGACTTTTCACTTAGAAGTTGTTAGTGTTCACATCAACTAACCAACCAACCAACCAACCAACCAACCAACCAATCAGCCAATGAACCAACTAACCAACCAAACAATTATGTGCCAGCAAAAATCCCCTTTTCTAAATGTCCTTTGGACAGGATTAGGTGGACAAAGTGAACAGGGGTTCCCCTCTTTTTCCTAACATTCCCTTGCAAAGCAAACATACATTTTGCTACGTGAATAGTAGCAAAATGTATGTTTATTTACTCCCTAAATAAACCAGCCCTTGCATGTCATGCTCAGACCCATAATATACAGGAAACATACAATCTCAAAGCAACATGTCCTGTAATAACTCAACAACCAATAAAATGTATGTAAAGCCAAAACATTTTTTTGACAGTTTATTTTTTGCTGTCTGTGTACCATTGGGATCATGTCTTTCCCTTTCTGCACCAGAGATGCAACTTTATCTAAAACGTAAAAAAATAAAAAGTTTTACTTCAACCACTTTAATCCTGGGCACTTTTACCCCCTTCCTGTCCAGGCCAATTTTCAGCTTTCAGTGCTGTTGCACAATTGTGCTGTCATGCAACACTGTACGCACACTATATTTTTATAATTTTGTTCACACAAATAGAGCTTTCTTTTGGTGGTATTCAATCACCACTGTTTTTTTTTTATTTTTTGCTAAATAAATAAAAAATGATTGAAGTTTAAAAAAAAACAAAAAACATGTTTTTTTTAGTTTCACTTAGAAAATTTTGCAAATAAATATTTGTTCTTCGTAAATGTTGTGCAAAATGTATTCTGCTACATTTCTTTGGTGAAACTAACCCAAATCAGTGTATATTGTTTAGTCTGTAGGAAAGTTATAGAGTTCACAAACTATGGTATATATCTGAAAATTGATCAGTCCTAAAGTACTGATGGCCTATCTAATTTCTTGAGGCCCTAAAATGACAGAAATACCCCCCAAATTACCCCTTCTTGGAAAGTAGACAGTCCAAGGTATTTAGTAAGAGGCGTGTTGGGTTTTTGAAGATGTAGTTTTTTGTCATTTTTTTTGGAAAATTAAGAAATTAAAAAAAATTTCACATACTGTCACCAGTGCAGTACAGCATCATCATATAACTTGTGTGGCGGTGATCAGGGACACTGACTGGTGACAGTACGAAAAAAAAAAATTCTAATTAAAAAAAATGTGTTTTTTTTTTTCTTTTCACACATTATGTTTGCTTATAGCAGTGTATTACATTGCTATAAGCAAGCATTTCACTGAATGAAACTTTCAGTCTGTCTTGTGATTTAGCTGTGATGGGTCAAAGCTAATCCCATGGTACAGATGGGCTGTGATTGGCCCTGTCTGTACCATGTGATTAAGTTGACTGATCAAAGCTAGCAACACACTATACACAATGAATGGCTTAAAAGGAATCCATCCATTGGGTACAACTATCATGTGACCTGCTGTGATTCATGATGGTGGCCACCTGGTACTGGCAATGAGCCAGTACCCTGATTGGCCATTGGCTGTGCCCCATGTACACGACCAGTGACAGATTGCGCCACAGCGAGGTCCCGAAGCCACACAATCGGCTCTTCCTGACAGGACGTCATATGATGCCCAGTCAGGATGGGAGAGCCACCGCCAGGCTGTTAATCTGCTAATGGCTGGGTGGGAACTGGTTAAGCAAGGGTGCTGACTACCCTCTCTGAAATCCATATAGTCAGTAAAGGAAGAACCAACAAAGTAAAATATGAAATCTAGTAAATGTGATGCACAAAAATGTAAAATGCTTTGTTGTAAACTTTGCAAGGATAATCCCAACGGCCGGAGGAACCCATTAAAATACTGGTATGACCTGTGTACATGGGCATTGTTTTCCCATGTTTGATGTTCACCACAGGCAGGAGAACAGATTCCTATTGGCTTCAATGAAATAGGGTAGATGACGGTTCAGAGGCTGCATTTGACCAACAATTGTCTTTAGATTTGACAAAACCATGTACATTATGGAGAAACCTAAACATTCCATTCGGATAGTATCAAATCAGGCAGGCCCCTGTGCTACAAAGTTGATATGCATGTAAAGGAGGTTGCACAATCACATTGTTTAGTGTATGGTCAGTGTAGGGAAGCAGCAGGTCCTATTGAGGTGCATTTGGATTGTAAGCAAAATAGATCAAACACAGCCATTTCTTGTCAAATGCTGCATTTTGCATTTGATTGCATATATTTGGACAGTGCTAAGTTTGACAAGAATGTCCATCTATTTGTGCCCATAAAGTTTAGTAAAAAAGCAATTTTAAAAAGATATATAGTTACAGTTTTATTATGATGCATTGTTTGATAAAATGTTCTATAAACAGCATATCAGATTTCTTAGGAAGGACAGGTATGGTATTCAAATATCTAAAGGCTCAGAAAAGACTGGTTGAAGATTTTTATGATGCCTTACCTCTTGGTAAATATTTATAATGTTCTGTACTGACCATTTTGGTGGCTACACACACTTCGATAAATGATCGATTTCTTTTCAGAATAATCTCTTCCAATAGGGGTAATCAATCTATAGTTGATTGATATGTCACACGTGGGGAATACATTTTGATTGATAGCTAAGACACAATCATATCTTGCTATTGTAAATTTTCTATCCCACATCTGTTTCCAGCATGTAATCTCATGATCAGATCACCTGACCTGCATGCTTTGGACAATCACAGTGCAATCTTCTGTAAGAGCCATGATTGGCCAAAGACAGGGTGCCTTTGGCCAATCATGGCTCGGGGGGCTAAGTCCACACCCCATGCTATATAAGGCTGCTTACACAGTGGCCGTATGTAGTGTGATGGAGATTGAGAAGCTGAGCTAGATTAGGCAGGTTAGTTAGTGGTGTGCAGGCAGTTTAATATATGTGTATATATATATATATATATATATATATATATATATATATATATATATATATAAAATAAAACAGTGTAGTTAGTGTAAAATATCTATACAGTGCAGGTAATGTATTAATATATACCGTGTAATATATATATATATATATATATATATATATATATACACATACAGTGCATTCAGTGTAGACTATATATACAGTGCAGTCAGTGCAGAGTATACAATACAGTGCACTGAAGTGGTTAAGAGGAACCCTGTGACAGAATTAAGAAAAAAAACGGCATAGGGTCCCCACCAAAATCCATACTAGAGCCTTTGGGACTGATTTTAAGGGAAACTCCATGCCAAAATGTAAAAAGAAAACAGTGTGGTGTCCCCCAAAATTTATACCAGGCCCTTTGGGTCTTGCATAGATTTTAAGGGAAACTCCACGCCCAAAAAAATTAAAAATTGGCGTGGGTCCCCCCAAAATCCATACCAGACCCTTATCTAAGCAAGCAGCCTGACAGGCCAGGAAAGGGGGGGGGACGAGTGAGCGCCCCCCCCCCCTTCTGAACCATACCAGGCCACTATCCCTCAACATGGGGAAGGTGCTTTGGGGTCCCCCAGATCACGCCCCCCCCTATGTGAATGTGTATGGGGTACATTTTACCCCTACCCATTCACCAAAAAAGTCAAAAAAGTAAAAACCAGAATAGACAGCTTTTGACAATTCCTTTATTAAAAAAGAAAAAAAAAGTGTCCCGCAATGTCCATCCATCTTCAATCACGTCTTCAATCACGCCGCCGGATGGACCCAAAAAATAGAAATAATAAAAATAAAGCTCGGCCTCAATGGGAGGCATTTGCTGTCTCTTGGCTGGGACAGCTGTTATATAGGCAAAGGCGGGACCCTGCCCCCTTCTGATGTCATGTGACATCATGTGACATCTTAGGGGCAGGGCCATCTGGTTACATCAGCAGGTAGCCCTGCCCTTGCCCATATAACAGCTGTCAAAGCCAAGAGACAGCAGTCACCGGGAGGCCTCCCATGGAGGCGGAGTTTTTTTGTTTTTTTCTATTTTTCGGGTCCATCAGGTGGCGTGATTGACAATGGATGTACATCCTGGGACACTTTTTTTTTAAGGAATTGTCAAAAACTGTCTTTTGTGATTTTTACTTTTTGGCACTTTTTTGGTGAAAGGCCTGCCAGGCTGCTTGCTCAGATAAGGGTCTGGTATACATTTATGGGGGGACCCCACACCAATTAATTAATACATTTTGGCATGGAGTTCCCATTAAAATCTATGCCAGACTTGAAGGGCCTGGTATGGATTTTAGGGGGGACTCCACACAGTTTTTTTTTTATTTTGGGGTGGAGTTCTCCCTAAAATCCATACGAGACCTGAAAGGCCTGGTATGGACTGGGGGGGGGGGGGGTGTTCCCGTTCCCACACCGATTTTTTTAGTAGATTTTTCATCTATATTGCCGGGAGCCGGCAATACATTACACCCGCAAGCAAGTTTAAATGACATTTTTTCCTTTAGAAATGTAATTTTGCTGTGGCACTACTACACCTTACACAGATGCGTCACTTTACAGGCAGACTAAATGGGGGCCCCCCAAGCACGATATTTAAAGGAATATTTCATTTTTGTTGTTTCACTTTTAGCATGATTAAAATCACTGCTCTTGAAAAAACAGTTGTTTTATAAAACTTTTTTTTCATTGATACATGTCCCCTGGGCAGTACCCGGGTCCCCATACACTTTTTATGGCAATAACTTGATATAAGCCTTTGAAATTAGCACTTTTGATTTTTCTTGGTCACTTCCCCTAGACTTTAATAGGGTTTGCATGTTCGGTCAAACTTTTTGCCTGTTCGCATGTTCTGGTGCCAACCGAACCGGGGGGTCTTCTGCTCATGTTTATGAACAAAGTATCTCAGTGCTGCCTAACTGATGCAAAACGATCAATAATATTCCACCCTGGGCGACACTGTTTGATCAAATCCAATCTAAATCAAATCTAAATTGATCAGAAGGGAAATTATGGCAATTATTTGATTGTTTGCGGATTCTGTTGTTTTGATCCAACTGCGCATCAATCGGGTAAAATAATCAAACCGTGTGTATTTGTCATTATGCACTGAAGAAGAGGACATGGTGGCTTCAAACCCGAGTCCTCTTCTTCATTTACAGAGTTTAGGATTATCTGAACCTCAAAATGTATGGAAAAATGTCAGATGTAATTCAGTCATAAAACCAGTGGAGGTTTAATAAAACAGTGACTGGATAAGGTACACACTCTGTTATTATATTTAATTAGATTGTAAAATGTGTGTTCTGACCCTACTGTGACGTGAAAGAGCACAAGTTTCTCAGGGCTAGGTTAAGGAATTTTAGTAATAGCTTTATGCGTTTAGTCATATCACAATGTTAAATTCAACTGCTGTAATTTTTTTTTTCTAAAGCTGTCCTCTGTATGGACAAGCAACTGTCATAAATATGTTTTTCCAATCTAGGAATTTAGCAAACAACATTGAAAGCTTTGAGCGTAATTTCTTTAAACAGCTGAAAAACTGGAGTGAGAACCATACCTGGCTTTTTTTACTCCAAAGTAGAGGTAGAAGAATTATTTATCAGTAACAATTACATACCTCCCAACATTTTTAGATGTGAACAAGGGACCCCTATTAGCAAAAGTATGTAGGCATAGGACACACACCCTGCTGCCATGCCCCCTTAAAGGAGAATTATACCAAAAAATTAGTTAAACCCACAAGTGCTTTTTTTTTACCACTACTATTCCTTTATACTGGCTTTTAAAATCTACAAATGCAGCAATTTAGAAATTGGATGAAAGGTTTAGCACTGGGAAACACTTTTTGAAAGATAAAAATTGCATTTTATATACAGCCATATAGATCAGACCAAAATGAGGGACAAATGAGGAGGAAAGAGGGACAGAGGGACTTTTTACCAGATCAGGGACAGTCCCTCAAAATCAGGGACAGTTGGGAGCTATGCAATAAGAAACATAGTGATAGCTAAAGATCTATATAGGGCAATCAGGACCTTCTTCATCCTGTTGGTGATCCCTCTTGTGATAACTAAATATCTACCGTATATAGGAGAATCAGGACCTCCTTCCTTCTGTTGGTGATCCCTCTTGTGATGACTAAAGATCTATATAAGAAAACTAGGACCCCCTTCCTTTTGTTGGTGATCCCTCTAGTGATAACTAAAGGTCTATATCAGTGGTTCTCAACTCCAGTCCTCTGGACTCACCAACAGGCCAGATTTTAGGTATTACCTTGGGGAGATGCAGACAAGAATACTGCAATCACCGAGCAGCAAATGATATCACCTGTGATGTATTTCAGTTATCTTGCAAACCTGGCCTGTTGGTGGGTCCTGAGGACAGGCGTTGAGAATCACTGATCTATATAGACAAATCAGGACTTCCTTCCTCCTGCTGGTAATCCCTCTAGTAATAACCAAAGATCTATATAGCAAAATCAGGACCTCCTTCCTCTTGCTGATTATCCCTCCAGTGATTTTTTACATGACATTGTGATTTCTAACACTGTCTTCAGTAATATATGATTTAATTAATTACTTTAAACTTCGAAACACTGGATAAATAATACCGCATGATTCAATAAGATTAAATTGTGTATCATTCAAATCTGCTGGCAGTCTCAATATTTGAAACCAATAAGCATAGTGAAATGAACAGTTAGTGGGTTATATAACTTGTTATCATGTATTAAAGCTTACCTGTAACAAGGGAAAAAAACGGAGGTAGTTGCCTGGTCATCATGCCAATGTTTGACCATTTCACTATTGCCGATGCAAGGCATATGTTTGAGACAGCACCAACCTGTAAACAGATTTTGGCCACTACCACTGCAGGGAGTTCGTTGTAATTTTCTCTGCAGAATGTCTGCTCTTTTTAACTTCCCGCCCCAATATGCGCACATACAAACATAAACGCGTACGCTGGGTCTGCTAATGAAAATGACAATTGCGCCATACAGATCAGCTAAGGTTGTGTACATCAAAGTGAGAGCGGTACTTCTAGGGCAATGAATCATTGTTAATATGCTTCATATCTATTTACTGCATCTATTTCATATCTAGTGACTGCATCTTTTCTTATTGTACTTAAAAATGGGTATTATATTATCTGTATGTACACTAAAATTATTTTGGGTGTATCTTTCTGAAAATATGGGTTTGATAAACAGTTGCACTAACAATAATAATGTTATTTTTTATTTTATTAATGTGTGCAAAAAGAAAACAGAAATGTACCTGGCAGCGAAAGGGTTAAACCGCAATGAGTCATGAAAAATAAATTATTGCAACGATAAAGAAATTTTACCTTCACTTGTAGGAGGTTGGCACTGGCAGCCCCCCGTATTTATCTCATGATAGGGTACAAGCTAGCACACATTTTTTGCATTTTTAATGGTAATATGAACAACTTTAAGAAATGTTTATATATATATATATATATATATATATATATATATATATATATATATATATATATATAATGTGTGTGTGTGTGTGTCATTTTTAGTTTCTAAATATAGAAATATAGGATTAGTAACCTGTTATTTTTTTGAAAAAAAAAATGTTGGTCATCTGTACAGTAATCACATTTGGTTTATTTTTATACTTACAGCATTGATGGCAAGGTTCCCTCGGACAGCTGGTGGAACAACCCCCCACAGTATACCAGCCCCAGCCAATCCTCCCAGAATCTGAGCAATGATGTAAAATGCAGCCCTCCAGATAGAGATATGAGATCCAACAAGGAAGGCCATGGTAACAGCTGGATTTATATTTGCTCCACTAATAGGTCCCATTGTTTGGACAACACTTGCTATCACCAAACCAAAGGCCAGAGAGATCTGGAGCACCGTTGGCAGGGCAGCAGGCCATTTCAGAGCAGATCCAAGTCCAAAGAACACAAAGATCATTGTACCCAGAAACTCGGCAAATATGGCCCGGTAAAAGGCCCATGAACACAGTTCTCTCATTTTAGAGTTTGACATCATATAAAAAAAGTCCTCTTTATCGATTCCTCAGAGCAGTGTAAGCTTGTAGATAACATTTGGCAGCTTATATATCTGTAAGGTGTTGAGGTGACAAGTTGAACAAGAGGTGGAGAAGACAATAAGTTCCTCCCCTTGTTCTACATGTTAAAAAACACTTCAGCCTAACAGCATATAAGACCTCCCTCTGTGTCACCCAAAAGCGATTCACAGTTTTTTTTCATCATGCGCGATGCATAATTAAACAGATTTATATAACATCTGAGAATGAAATGACATTCTTATCTATTTCATAAGCTCCTTTTGTCTTTCTTGTATTCTGTCAACCTTCCAATGAAAGATTTCTCAATCATAGCATTTCTTTCTTGGCAATCCCTCTAGCCGCTGGCTTGTTCACTTACACAAAATGAAAAAACTGGCAAATTGTCTTAATCATGTTATATGCCAGCTGTGTAAGAACCTGTGTCAGCACTAACTTAATACGTAGGCTGTTGTGTACGTTAATTATATATTTTCTGAAATGAATAGTTTCCTGCAGAAGTAAAAGAACATATACTTTATATATAACACTAGCCAAGCCTGCTTGGGCACAGAAGGGTCCATGACGGTTAATATATTATATTATAATCTTTTATCTGAAAAGTATGAGAGGGAACTGGAGAGAACTGCAGACAATGGTATATACAGCCCAAGTACTTCTTTTTGGATCCTGAACAGTTTACGGTTGCCACCTGCCTGATTCTCCCCTTCTCCATTGATGGTCAGTGGTCACCCATGAGTCACCCAGCCTGTCCCTGCCTACCTTCAAGGTGAATATTTTCACCAGGCATGACGGGACTTGTAAGTTCTTTTCTCCTTTAGCATATCATTGTTTGCTGCCTTGGCAGTGAGAAGTCAACACATTCATCAGGAGGTCAGTATGCATCCTATACACTGTACAGTGTTGGAGCACTTGCCATGTCATGCAGAGCAGCAGCATTGTGTCTAGAAAATGGCATGTGCTGCTACTGGTGTACAATATGTCTCTACAATGTGTCATATCAGTAATTGCTGTTATTACCTTACTTAGATTATAACCAGTGATAGGGCCAGATTGGCTCCTACCTAAAGTGATTGTAAATAATCACAGTGTAAAACAAACCATTCATTTTAAAATAGAAATGAAATTCAAAACATGTTTATATAGATATAAAAAAAATATTATAAATACCTTTTTTACCTTTTTTTAAGTAATCACATTCCGTCAGTTCTCAGCTGCATAAGAGCTGGGGGAGGAGAATAAGCAGAAGCAGCACACCGAGCTTCCCAGTGACAGGCTGTGCAGCGGAGGCGTGTCAGGACAAGTCTGATCATTGGAGGAGAGCAGGCTGAGTTCCCAGCAAAGCTAGAGAATTGACCATGGTTTGTTTAAAGAGGAAGTAAACTATCCCACTCTGATGCTTCTTTTCATTTAGTCCATGAGAATAAGTAATTATCAAACTATAGCCACTGTAATCCAGCCCAAAGCATATTACTTACTGTTTAAAGAAACTTTAAAAAACTTGTTTCCAGGAGTAAGGCAGTGCCATCTTAAGTATTGTTTTCTGAGTCCACAGTAGAGTGTATTTCTGCCCTTACATTGAGCACTTCCTGTACTGTTAACCAAGCCTCCTTCTCAATACAACGTTTCTATGGCAACCCTGCTTCACTGCTCATAGCTGACTTGTTTTATTTCATAGTATTTACTTGTGCCGATTATCTAGTGTTTGCCTATGTCAGTCTTATCAGCTTCAGCTGATAAGATTGCAGTAATGCTGTCCGATGCCTAGGATTACACTCCATGTGATGTCACATGGGGTGTAGTAGGAAGCTCTAAGTGATTATGCAGTCTTGTGGGATTTCAGTGTTGTGCTGTAGGAAGTCCTGATAATAGACAGACAAGCACACAGAGTGTGCCGTAAATCAGGGGAGATCTGGGCATGCTCAGTGACGTCATTCTAAAGAACAAAAATGATTACAACAATACTAATCAAGTAAGGAGATATCTACAAGCAGTGTTCATTAGGGTTTTTTATGCTGATTTACATGGGACAAAGTTGTGGGGGAGAGTTTACAACCACTTTAACTTACATGTTACCAGATGACTATATATCATATAAGTTATCATCCAACAGTCCAACAGTCTTAAAATACAGTCAGAACCTGTTGTATGTATTCATATGGGCCTTCATGTATCAAAAAATTACCATGCCTCATGTCTCCCTGTTTAAACACAGCCCACTGACATTAATGGTGCAAACACAAGCATGGCTCTGATAATGCAGCAAGCTGGCTTATTTCATGTCAGCGGTATCCATAGCAATGATATGCTATCAACAGAGGCACAAATACAGGCCAGGTACTAACAGCACAGTGGACTGCCCCATGTCCACAGTATTCATGGCAATGTTGGTTTGTCACAACTAAGGGAGTGAGCCAGGCCAAACTGTGGCCAATGAATGGGGTTGCAAATCTCCACCCCACTATTGTTGACAGCCTTTAACCATTCCCTTCTCCACAAATGATGCAAGCAAGCTGTCTCCACACAGCAGAATGCTCACAGCTGTTATGGAGATGGCAATCCACCCCATTGAAGGGATTCGGCATTGCTAGAAGAGATCCGGTAAGTTCCCAAGAATGCTTATCAATGCATGATAATCAGCAGCTGCATTGAATAAAATGAATAGCTATTGAAACTGGAAATTCTGTTGCTAGCTCCAAATGCTGCAAAAAGTAAATCGTTCAGTGGTTGCACTACAATTTATTTGGAGTTTCAGTGGCACAGGCCTTACTTGGACTGCAATTCATTTTTTTTTACCGAAAAAACTCTAAGTAGAACAATTCTGTAGCTGCAACAAATCTCTGCTAATACATAGTCTATGTGACATGGGACTTTTGGGTGGTGTGAGATTTTAAATAATAATTTGGTGAGCTAAACACATTGAAACCACATAGAAAATGTACCTCTGGGCACAAAAAAATGCACATAGATGCATCAAAAACACATTGAAGAGCTTTAAAGTGAACATAAAGCAAATACAAGGGCTATGCCGAAAGTAATCAAAGAATGGACATAACTTTTTCTTTTTTTTTTTTCTTTTTTTCATTGTACATTTGCTTTTTTATTGTACTTTGTATTTACATATCAAAAAAACCCAATAAAACCATCTTTAAAAAAAGTATAGTCTTTCACATTTGGGCAGATTTCAATAGCTTCACACGCTTCTCTCATTTCAGCCTAGCAATGGTTTCCTTAAGCTTGGCATCATCTGCACCAGAAAATTCCTCAATCTTTTTTTTTTGTTTTTGTAAAACTGAAAAGTAGGCATGGCTTGGATGTTACACGATGCTGATAAATCCGCTATGTCATCCACATCTGCTTTACAAAAGAATACATGAGAGAATGTTTTGGAAAGTTCCTCATATATGGGAGCAACCCTTCTGTACGGTCCACACCATGCTCTATTTGCTTCACCATGTTTGCCCACTGCTAGACTACAACGTGTACTGAGTGGATCCTGCCCTCCACATATACACATGAGTGCGGGGCCACCATCGGGGGGATAGGCAATACACTTGTAAGGGGCCCGGCCGGAGGGGCCCAGGGCCAGCCCGCACCCCCTACAGCAGCAGTATAATGTAATTAGAATTTTAGCAGCCAGCCACTGGCCCGCTTGCCAACAGCAACAGAGAGGCACTTCTTGCAGGTTGCAGCCCTGCACATAAGCAGCTGAGGCCAGGACATAGATTCCTCCTCCCTGTGTCGCCCTGCCCTGCAGATGATCCATGATCCAACACTTGCTTTGCTTACCTGCTGAGACAGGGCGTGGTGATAGGTTAGTAATGTGATTGGGCAGGTCTCAAGGAGGGGGTGTTGCCAGCCTCATTAGTGGTGGGACCCAGCCCTCTCAGGTGCATGCAGACATGGTAAGTCACTAAGTCACTGTGTGTGCAGCGGTGTGCTGCTGTAGATTGGTGTGTGGAGTGGACTGTATTTAATCTCCCCAGATGGAACATCATACACCTAGCCCTGACAAGCTAACATGATGAAGTTACATTGTGGAGAGGGATGAGGGTGTTTTTGGGTGGAGATGAGTGTCATTGTGGAGAGCCTCTTCACAATGTAACTCTCATCACCACTCACAATCATCCTCCTCCCTCTCCACAATGTAACTCCATCATCCTCATCTCATCAGTGTGAATACAGTCTAACTGTAGGTGTTGCAGCTAATATGCATGTCTGTTAACACAACACACCATGTTATTGCATGCTTAGGCGGTGTTGTGAAAAGGCAGGCCAATGATTTTCTATAGACTGACAGTTTACCATAACTCGTTAAAAAACAGATCTGACTTTTTATAAAGCACACCACAATGCACGGGCTCTGCATTTTGGTGCTGCAGCGTGGGTGCATTGCCTGCTACCGTAATAGCCTGTGGGAGTGCCATTCAAATGAAATAGCAACAAAGTGCACCAGGTATGTGCTCCACCGAGTGTTGCGGTAGCACACAGTTACTGCAATGTAAAGATGTTAATGGGCTCTAATGCCGCGTACACACGACTGGACTTTCTGGGAAACTAGGTCAGACGTTCTTCCCGCCAGACTTCCGGCAGACTACCGCTGGACTTTCTGAACGGACGGACTTGCCTACACACAACTGGACTTTCCGGCAGACTAGGTCCGCCGGTCTTCCCGACGGACTTTCGCTGGAGTTACGGCGGACTTTCAGAATAAACGGACTTGCCCACACACGGATCATTTTGAACGTGACTCGGGTACGACAGGACTAGAAAAGGAAGTCAATCTCGCCGCTTTTATCAGCGAGATTGGCACCTTGCGAGCCCCGTCGCGGGGCATACCAGGCCCTTAGGTCTGGTATGGATTTTAAGGGGAACCTCCTACGCCGAAAAATCGGCGTGGGGTCCCCCCAATGTCCATACCAGACCCCGTTCTGAGCACGCAGCCCGGCCGGTCATGAAAGGGGGTGGGAACGAGCGAGCGCCCCCCCACCTCCTGAACCATACCAGGCCGCATGCCCTCAACATGGGGGGTGGGTGCTTTGGGGGAGGGGGCACCCTGCGGCCCCCCCACCCCAAAGCACCTTGTCCCCATGTTGATGAGAACAAGGGCCTCTTCCCGACAACCCTGGTCGTTGATTGTCGGGGTCTGCGGGCAGGGGGCTTATCTGAATCCGGGAGCCCCCTTTAATAAGAAGGCCCCCAGATCCCGTCCCCCCACCCTATGTGAATGAGTATGGGGTACATGGTACCCCTACCCATTCACCTGGGGGAAAAAGTGTCAATAAAAAAACACACTACACAGGTTTTTAAAGTAATTTATTAGACAGCTCCGGGGTCTTCTTCCAGCTTCTTGGGTCTTCTTCTGACTTTGGGGGTCTTCTTACGACTTTGGGGGTCTCTCCGGTTCTTCTCCGCTGCCTCCGGCCTCTTGTCCCGTTGTTTGACCTCTTCTCCGTGCTCTCTGGGTCTTCTGGTGGGTTCCTCTGCTATCTTCTGCTCTTTTGCCACTCTTTTGCTAGCGGTGGCCCGGTCTTCTGCCATCTGCCTTCTGCCTTCTTGTCTTCCTCCCTCTTCTCTTCTTGTGATGTTGACATGACGCTGTCTCTGGCTGGAATGCTCTCTGAGCGCTCTGATGTGACTTATATAGGCGGTGACCCCGCCCCCTTATGCCGTCACAGTCTCTGGGCATGCTGAGACTGTGACGTTTTAGGGGGGCGTGGTCAACATCACCCGGTGACCCCGCTTCCTTATGTCGTCACAGTCCCAGTATGCCCAGGGACTGTGACGGCATAAGGGGGCGGGGTCACCGCCTATATAAGTCACATCGGAGTGCTCAGAGAGCATTCCAGCCAGACAGAGCGTCGTGTCCACATCGCAAGAAGAGAAGAGGGAGGAAGACAAAAAGGCAGAAGACCGGGCCACCGCTAGCAAAAGAGTGGCAAAAGAACAGAAAGGCCTGGTATGCCTCGCGCTCGCCGCAATAGGAAAATTGTTTTTTCCTATTGCAGCGAGCACAAGATGCAGTACCCTGCCCTTGCGTCGTATCTGGTCCGTCGGACCAGCCTACAGACGAACGGCTTTTCCGTCAGGAACTGAGTCCGGCGGAGTTAAGACGGAGAGATTTGAAACATGTTTCATTTCTAGGTTCGTCTGACTTTTGGGAAAAAAAAGTCAGCAGGAGCCTACACACGATCGGATTGTCCGGCGGACTCTGCTTCACCGGACCAAGTCTGCTGTAAAGTCCGCTCGTGTGTACGCGGCGTTAGGGAACTCTGTGCACCTGCTGTCCATGGAACACAGGGGTTGATTTACTAAAACTGGGGAATGCAAAATTTAACTGAGCAAGCTGAAGTTAAAAGCTGAAAAATATGAATGTTATACGCAGCGCTGCTCCAGTAAACCGTAAACACTAATACAATTTATAAAACAGTGCATATAATCAATAACATGATATTACTTAACAATATAAAGTGCTCAGTGCAATTATAGTGCAAAACAAATAAAGTGCAATCATATAAAGTCCATCCATATAGTCTTATGGTGTGTTGCACTTGTGCAAATTATGCAGTCGGTGTATTGGTGACACTCCGTGCTCCCCTCCTGGGTCCCCACTCACGAGCAATAATCTTTAAATGTGCCTGCTATTAAATTAAGAATGGCGTCTCCCGTCAAAGGCTAGGGCTGTTGCATGTAATCAGTATGTGGGTGAAAATAAAAACTTCCTTCCACCGATATATTAAAGACGTCTGGTATATCAAACATAGTTGTTGCCTTTTCAACTTTCCCGGTGATCGGATATCCGTATTAGACGTGTGGCAATGAAGAGAAAAAGACATATAGTGTAATACTGCTAATTTTATTCATAAAAATCCAAAATCATCACACCTACATCAAACTTTTAAATCGTGCAGAAAAAAGGCCGCCTTGGCGTGCAAACAACTGTCATTAGGTCTCCTCAATTTGACGCGTTTCACCCCTCCCACTGGGCGTCTTCAGAAGCTAGTGACGCCTGTGACTGGTTGCCTGTTATGCATTAAGTCCCGCCTACTACACCTGGTAACTACTACTACTACTCTCACTAAGTGCTAAGTAAGATTTCCATCACTTCCTGTTTCCGCCGGAACCGGAAGTGTTGTTACCGCCATCTTGGTACTCCCATGGACTCAATCAGAAGATTTACATATTGTATTTGTGGTATCCTGTTAGGTCTCACTACATCCCACTAGGTGTGTGAGCAGTATGAGATTCCGCAGGAAGTGCTCATATCGCCATCTTTGTACTCTTTTTTTGAGACATTACACCCACTGCTTTAACTACCTTGTATGTGATCACTTCCTGTGTTCACAGGAAATGCAGATGCCATCATTCTAATACTTAATGTCGTCCTTAAATTGTGTGTATGTTGTACTTAATGTAGTATTTACACAACAAATTATCTTCTCAATATATCTAAGTTACAGTGGGGCAAAAAAGTATTTAGTCAGCCACCAACTGTGCAAGTTCTCCCACTTAAAAAGATGAGAGAGGCCTGTAATTGTCATCATAGGTATACCTCAACTATAAGAGACAAAATGTGGAAACAAATCCAGACAATCACATTGTCTGATTTTTGAAAGAATTTATTTGCAAATTATGGTGGAAAATAAGTATTTATTCAATATCAGAAGTTCATCTTAATACTTTATGTTATATATTATTTGTTATATATCCTTTGTTGGCAACGACAGAGGTCAAACATTTTCTGTAAGTCTTCACAAGGTTGTCACGTTGCCCATTCCTCCATGCAGATCTCCTCTAGAGCAGTGATGTTTTGGGGCTGTCGCTGGGCAACACGGACTTTCAACTCCCTCCAAGGGTTTTCTATGGGGTTGAGATCTGGAGACTGGCTAGGCCACTCCAGGACCTTGAAATGCTTCTTACGAAGCCACTCCTTCGTTGCCCGGGTGGTGTGTTTGGGATCATTGTCATGCTGAAAGACCCAGCCACGTTTCATCTTCAATGCCCTTACTGATGGGAGGAGGTTTGCACTCAAAATCTCACGATACATGGCCCCATTCATTCTTTCATGTACACGGATCAGTCTTCCTGTTCCCTTTGCAGAGAAACAGCCCCAAAGCATGATTGCCACCCCCATGTTTCACAGTAGGTCTGGTGTTCTTTGGTTGCAACTCAGCATTCTCTCTCCTCCAAACATGACGAGTTGTGTTTCTACCAAACAGTTCTACTTTGGTTTCATCTGACCATATGACATTCTCCCAATCCTCTTCTGGATCATCCAAATGCTCTCTAGAAAACCTCAGACGGGCCCAGACATGTACTGTACAAGCAGGGGGACACGTCCGGCACTGCAGGATCTGAGTCCCTGGCGGCGTAGTGTGTTACTGATGGTAGACTTTGTTATGTTGGTCCCAGCTCTCTGCAGGTCATTCACTAGGTCCCCCCGTGTGATTCTGGAATTTTTGCTCACCGTTCTTGTGATCATTTTGACCCCACGGGGTGAGACCTTGCGTGGAGCCCCAGATCGAGGGAGATTATCAGTGGTCTTGTATGTCTTCCATTTTCTAATTATTGCTTACAGTTGATTTCTTCACACCAAGCTGCTTGCCTATTGCAGATTCAGTCTTCCCAGTCTGGTGAAGGTCTACAATTTTGTTTCTGGTGTCCTTCGAGAGCTCTTTGGTCTTCACCATAGTGGAGTTTGGAGTGTGACTGTTTGAGGTTGTGGACAGGTGCCTTTTATACTGATAACAAGTTCAAACAGGTGCCATTAATACAGGTAATGAGTGGAGGACAGAGGAGCCTCTTAAAGAAGAAGATACAGGCCTGTGAGAGGCAGAAATCTTGCTTGTTTGTAGGTGACCAAATACTTATTTTCCACCATAATTTGCAAATAAATTATTTCAAAAATCAGACAATGTGATTGTCTGGATTTGTTTCCACATTTTATCTCTCATAGTTGAGGTATACCTATGATGAGAATTATCAGCCTCTCTCATCTTTTAAAGTGGGAGAACTTGCACAATTGGTGGCTGACTAAATACTTTTTTGCCCCTCTGTATGTCTGTCGGTTATTTTATATTGTCTACACATATTGTTTAATCTAATATGAACGGCAGTGTCTGAAAAATGTTTTCTAATTGGGACTATGCAATCAATAAATACAGTGTTGTACTCTACATGTTAATCTCCTTACTGATCCCTTATTTCAAATGATTACAAAGTATTCCCAATGACAACAGTTCTATTCTAATATAGATTGGTAAGCAAATACAGAGTAGTCAGCATTAAAAATAAAATAAAAGTAAAAATACAATTTAAATTTATTTTAATTTTAATTTTATTTAATTTTTATTTTATTGTTATTTTTATTTTTATTTATTTTTTTTAAGTTAACCCCTTGATCGCCCCCTAGTGTTAACCCCTTCCCTGCCAGTGACATTTATACAATAATCAGTGCATTTTTATAGCCCTGATCGCTGTATGATTGTCAATCGTCCCAAAAATGTGTCAAAAGTGTCTGATGCATCTGCCATAATGTCGCAGTCACGATAAAATTTGCAGATCGCCTCCATTACTAGTAAAAAAAATAAAATAATAAAAATGCCATAAATCTATCCCCTATTTTGTAGACGCTATAACTTTTGCGCAAACCAATCAATATATGCTTATTGCAATTTTTATTACCAAAAAATATGTAAAAGAATACATAGCGGCCTAAACTGAGAAAAAAAATTGCTTTTTAAAAAAAAAAATGGGGATATTTATTATAGCAAAAAGTACAAAATATTGTTTTTTTTTCAAAATTGTCGCTCTTTTTTTGTTTATAGCACAAAAAATAAAAAACGCAGAGGTGATCAAATACCACCAAAAGAAAGCTCTATTTGTGGGAAAAAAAAAGGATGTCAATTTTGTTTG
This sequence comes from Lithobates clamitans, assembly GCA_037952925.1. NCBI lineage: Eukaryota > Metazoa > Chordata > Amphibia > Anura > Ranidae > Lithobates > Lithobates clamitans. The sequence continues at coordinate 1,407,356 of JBBGZY010002060.1, read as the reverse complement.
GGTGCAACATTGCACAACCGCGCAATTGTCAGTTAAAGCGACACAGTGCCGTATAGCAAAAAGTGCTCTGGTCATTGAGCAGCCAAATCTTCCGGGGCTGAAGTGGGTAATACATCGGTGGAGGGAAGGTTTTATTTTCACCCACATACTGATTACATCCGACAGCCATAGCCTTTGACAGGAGACATCATTCTAAATTTAATAACAGGCGCATTTAAAAATTACGGCTGGTGAGTGGGGACCCAGGAGGGGAGCACGGAGTGTCACCAAGATTTACACCGACTGCATACTTTGCACAAGTTCAACACACCATATGACTATATGGATGGACTTTATATGATTGCACTTTATTTGTTTTGCACTATAATTGCACTGAACACTTTATATTGTTAAGTAATATCATGTTATTCATTATACTGATGTAGGCACTTTATTATATATTTTATTAGTGTTAATTGTTTACTGGAGCAGCGCTGAGTATAACATTCATATTTTTCATCACTTGGGGCCTTTCACTTTGCACTACAGCAGCAGCCCAAAACACACATTTGCATTGTTATTCATTTTCTGTTACAATTGTCTCCATTGCGCGGGTTTTTCAAACTCATTGAAGTTAAAAGCTGATTGTTTTGACATAAAACCTGGAAGTTGATCGGTTTGCATACACAGCCGCACCAGATGTTGTACTCTCTAGTTTTAGTAAATCATCCCCACAATGTACAGTGTAGTGGGCTGTGTAATCGATGACTTATCCTCACATGACTGTATATATATATATATACACACACATGCATACTATATATTATATATATATATATATATATATATATATATATATATATATATATATATATACTGTCAAATATATTTATTTATTTATTTATTTATTTATTTATTTCAGGTACTTATATAGCACCATCAATTTACGCAGCGCTTTACATATACATTGTACATTCACATCAGTCCCTACCCTCAAGGAGCTTACAATCTAAGGTCCCTAACTCACATTCATACATACTAGGGACAATTTAGACAGGATCTAATTAACCTACCAGCATGATTATAAATATATATATATATATATACTGTCAAATAATTTATTTATATTGTCAAAAGTATTGGGTCGCCTGCCTTTACAAGCACATGAAATTTAATGGCATCCCAGTCTTAGTCCGTAGGGTTCAATATTGCCTTGGCCCATCCTTTGCAGCTATAACAGCTTCAACTCTTCTGGGAAGGCTGTCCACAAGGTTTAGGAGTATGTCTATGGGAATGTTTGACCATTCTTCCAGAAGTACATTTGTGAGGTCAGGCACTGATGTTGGACGGGAAGGCCTGGCTCTCAGTCTCCACTCTATTTCATCCCAAAGGTGTTCTATGGGGTTGAGGTCAGGACTCTGTGCAGACCAGTCAAGTTCCTCCACCCCAAACTCACTCATCCATGTCTTTATGGACCTTGCTTTGTGCACTGGTACAGATCATTTGGTGGAGGGGGGATTATGGTGTGGGGTTGTTTTTTATGGGTTGGGCTTGGCCCCTTAGTTCCAACATGACTGCGCACCAGTGCACAAAGCAAGGTCCATAAAGACATGGACTTAGCAGGGGTGGTGGAAAATTAACTTCAAGTGTAGTTCAGTGTAGTATTCACATTATTGTTGTAACTAAAACTTATACAATTAAGTGGAACAATGTAAAAAATAAAAAATGCAAAGTGCTATAATGATGTGAACTGCCCAACTAAAAAGTTGTTGCACTTGAAGGTAATTTATATTGCAATTTTCTGTAGAGGGGTTTTCACCATCCCTGCTAAGGCAGCACTGATGGGCACTGATAGACAGCACTGATTGGCAGAATTGATGGGCACTAATTGGTAGCACTGATGGGTACTGATAGGTGGCACTGATATGCAGCACTGATTGGCACTGATAGGCAGCACTGATTGACACTGACTGATGGCACTGATGGGCACTTATTGTCAGCACTGATTGGCACTGATAGGCAGCACTGATGGGCACTGATATGCAGCACTGATGAGCTCTGATTGGCAGTACTTATGGGCACTGATAGGCAGCACTTATTGGCACTGATTGGCACTGATAGGCAGCACTGATGGGCACTGATTGGCAGCACTGATGGACACTGATTGGCAATGATAGGCAGCACTGATAGGCAGAACTGATGGGCACCGATTGGCAGCACTGATTGGCACTGGTAGGTGGCACTGATTGGCACCGATAGATGGCACTGATGGGCACTGATTGGTAGCACTTATGGGCACTGATAGGCGGCACTGATAGGCAGCACTGATGGGAATTAATTGGGAATTTTGATTGGCACTGGTAGGTAGCATTTGTTGGCACTGATAGGCAGCGCTGATTGTCACTGGTTAGCACTGATAGGTAGCAATGATTGGCATTGGTTGGCACTGATAGGCAGCATTGGTTGGCACTGATAAGCATCACTGGTACTGATAGGCAGCATTGGTTGGCACCGATAAGCAGCACTGGCACTGATAGGCAGCATTGGTTGGCACTGATAAGCAGCACTGGCACTGATAGGCAGAATTGGTTGGCACTGATAGGCAGCACTGGTTGGCACTGATAGGGGAGAGGGGGAGTTTTACAATCAGGAGATTGTGAGACTTGCCAGAGCTGTTCAGTGTATAAAACTGTCAGATAATGTCTTGCTAGCAGGGAGAGAGACCAGCTGTCAAAAGTTAGCGGTGATGTCAGGGGTGGGTGGGACTGAACAGTTATCAAACAACAGCCAATGGGATGGGCCTGGGCGGGCCGATACATTTATATGGCTCCGCCCCCTCTCTGAAGCAGCTCAATCATTGGCTGGTGTTGATAGCGCTTGGTCCCGCCCACCCCTGATATCGCGGCTAAGTTGTGACTTACAACGTTTATACTTTCTGCCCAAGTATAAATGTTGCGGCCATTGAGAAAAGTAGGTGTGCAAAGAAATTTGTGGAGGTGCCTCCAATGGAAGACCCCAGCGGACGCCAACCCGGGGTAGAAGTTCCCATGCTTTCATAGGATATATCACTCTCTAACCCTTATTTGTTATCACTGAGGAATCTGACCTCCTCTCTAAAGACATAGTACAGACCCACTGGCATGATTCATTAGAAGACAGTTACAGTTTTAGCTAGAGCACTCAGATCGAATTGGGTCACTTACTCTCCAGCTCCTCTATTCAGTAAATGGTTTGCATTATTTTCAGTGAATGCAAGGAGCTCTGTGATTGGAGCAGGAGAGATTGTGATGTTCATCTGCGCCCCCCCCCCCCCCTTCCATTTACAGAGCGCCTTGCATTCAGTAGAAATAATGCAAGACATTTACTGAATGGAGGTGTTAGCATGCAACCCAATGATCTGAATGCTACAGGTAGAGCTGTAATTCTCAGCACCATATGTTCGATGTTGACTGCACTATCTGGGAGTCAGAAAGTCAGGGTTGTACATAATGCTTCAGCCTAGGCACGTTGGACACAAGTCATACTTAAAAATCGTTTTTGGCCGGAGTTCAGCTTTAATATTATTCTAGGAAATATAATGGGTGCGTGCCTGGTATACAACAGATTGTGCGAATAGATATCCTAATTATCATACTCATAAGTGAATACATAGATAATTTGTAACCTAGCATTATATAAGTTACCCGTGCATTTATTAATATTTCTACAAGCTATCATTTTAACTGAAAATAAAACCTGAGTGTCAGTTTTTACCTAAAATCTAACAATTTCAGGGTATTAAAAACTTTTAACCAGAATAATTCTGGAAAACTGGGAGCTCCCCACTAAAATACTAATTAAACTCTGCCTGGAGGTTTGTAGGCATGCCTATTGAATTAAGTGATATAGGGCATAGGCGTGTGCAGGGGGTGTGCCAGGTGTGCCTGGGCACACCCTAATCACCCCATGGAGCGTAGATTCCCCCTGCTGATATTTTGTCAAAGCCCCCCAACAGGGATCCTATAAATTGTTTTTAAAAATTATTAAAAATACAATTGTAAAAAAGAATTTGAAAAAATAAAATAATAAACATGAAAAACTACTGACATTGTCCACTGCCCTACTGAAACTGTCCATATTTTACATTTTAAAATGTTTTTTACATTTATTTATAAGAGAGAGTGTGTGTATACACACAAATATCTCTATATATACATATACAGTATTTCACAAAAGTGAGTACACCCCTCACATTTTTGTAAATATTCTATTCTATCTTTTCATGTGACAACACTGAAGAAATGACACTTTGCTACAATGTAAAGCAGTGAGTGTACAGCTTGTATAACATCGTAAATTTTCTGTCCCCTCAAAATAACTCAACACACAGCCATTAATGTCTAAACTGCTGGAAACAAATGTGAGTACACCCCTAAGGGAAAATGTCCAAATTGGGTCCAATTAGCCATTTTCCCTCCTCAGTGTCATGTGACTTGTTAGTGTTACAAGGTCTCAGGTGTGAATGGGGAGCGGGTGTGTTAAATTTGGTGTTATCGCTCTCACTCTCTCATACTGGTCACTGGAAGTTCAACATGGCACCTCATGGCAAAGAACTCTCTCAGGATCTGAAAAAAAGAATTGTTGCTTTACATAACGATGGCCTTGGCTATAAGAAGATTGCCAAGACACTAAAACTGAGTTACAGCACATTGGCCAAGACCATACAGCGGTTAAACAGAACAGGTTCCACTCAGAACAGGCCTCGCCATGGTCGACCAAAGGAGTTGAGTGCACATGCTCAGCATCATATCCAGAGGTTGTCTTTGGGAAATAGACGTATGAGTGCTGCCGGCATTTCTGCAGAGGTTAAAGGGGTGGGGGGTCAGCCTGTCAGTGCTCAGACCATACGCCACACACTGCATCAAATTGGTCTGCATGGCTGTCATCCCAGAAGGAAGCCTCTTCTATAGATGATGCACAAGGAAGCCTGCAAACAGTTTGCTGAAGACAAGCAGACTAAGGACATGGATTACTGGAATAATAATAATGTTTATTTAACATAAGTGATATTAATAAGTAAACACCCCAAATACAAATAGTGCTCAACCAACCAACAGAAACCCACAGACAACAGATAATTATATACAGCCAAAGGGAAGTACCAAAATCAAACACGTTAGCCAGGCCAGAGTAATACACAGAAGATGAGCAGATAACAAGGGGCAGTTCCGGAATCACAAATGTTAGCCAGGCCAGGGTCATACACAGAGGATCAGCAGATGAACAAAGGGGAGGGAGATGATGGATGGGATCAGGCTACAAGGGAACATGAACACAGGAGGGACAGGATCAGGATGGGATCGGGTACAGGCTTAGGTACAGGCTCAGGTTCAGGTTACAGGGTTCAGGATACAGGCACGGATCAGGGCACAAGAAAGATACCAGGGCAAGCATGTGAATGCTTGCCGGGTATTTATATGCACACCTGCAATTAGCCTCAGATGACACCTGATCGCAGGAGGTGCTGTCTGCTCCACACTGCCAGGATCCATTCGCTGGTGGACGCCAGTACTGCGGCCCAAAGATGACATAACACCAGCAGGGGAAAGCTCTCCTGACAGTTCAAAACTGCCAGGAGACACCTGATGGTGGACCTCAGTACTGCACGCCAAATGATAGAATTTACCAGCGGATAGAACCTTTCCTGACATGGGCTCTTGTTGAAAGACAGCATGGTCTAATGTCATATTTCTTGTATTTCATTCCCTGGTTGATACAGGCAGATGGCCCCAAGTTGGAATGTAACCAGTTACACATCAGAACTTGTAGCATATCAGAATCTGCATCTGAAAGCTAGCAAGGCTTGTAACAAGGGCTTGGCTCAGAGCCGACTGGTATGATAAGCGAGCTTCAAAAGGACCATGGCTGCCAGGATGATTGATGACGGTGGGTGACAAAGATCAAAGGATCAACAGGCACCCATAAATGATACATGGTCAATGCTGCCCCTAGAGACCAATACAGCAGGATGGACAGTCTGTTGAGGAGTATTGCCCCATATGTACTGTGATTCGTCAATAGTCTAGATGGGATGGCAATGGGGTTGGGTTTGGATGGTGTATGACTGAAGTATATAAAAGGACTGAACGAGTCCAAGAGCCTCCTCTCTTTTCCTCTACCCTTATCGCTCTTGGCTTGTGCCTGGGCCGCATGGCTCTATCCACCATTTTTGAGCCACATGGCTCTCTCTTTAACATCTGAGCCTAGCCGACGATATAAAGCCTCAAGGAAAGCAATGTGATAAGTATCTTTGATATTCTTGTATTATGTGTTCTATTGGTATATTTTTGTAATATCTCTTAGTATTTTATGTTAGCGTATTCCTATTTTATTGGCACATAAATGAGACTTTGTTTTATTAAGCCGTGTGCTTGGTTTTATAGCTAACCCTGTATTATTGTGATATCAATTGTAACATGTGAACAGAGTTTTAATAGACTAGCTAACTAGGGGAATAGACAAGTTAATACATAGGTGCAATAGATACAGGGAATAACCACCCCCGAATAATATTTATTGTACCAATTACTTCAGCTCTGATTGGCAGTTCTTATGGGCACTGATAGGCAGCACTTATGGGCACTGATTGACACTGATAGGCAGCACTGACGGGCACTGATTGGCAGCACTGATGGACACTGATTCGCACTGATAGGCAGCACTAATGGGCACTGACTGGCAGCACTGATTGGCACTGATAGGCGGCACTGATTGGCACTGATGGGCACTAATATGCAGCACTGATGGGCTCTGATTGGTAGCACTTATGGGCACTGATAGGCAGCACTGATGGGCACCATTGATGGGTACTGATAGGCAGCACTGATGGGCATTAATTGGCAGCATTGATTGGCTCTGATAGGTAGCATTGGTTTGCATAGGCAGCGCTGATTGTCACTGGTTAGCACTGATAGGCAGCAATGATTGGCACTGGTTGGCACTGATAGGAAGCATTGGTTGGCACTAATAAGCAGCACTGACACTGATAGGCAGAATTGGTTGGCACTGATAGGCAGCACTGGTTGGCGCTGATAGGGGAGAGGGGGATTTTTAAATCGGGAGATTGTGAGACCAGAGCTGCTCAGTGTATGAAACTGTCACTGCTTGCAGGGAGAGAGAACAACTGTCAAAAGTCAGCGGTGATGTTGTGGGTGGGCGGCACTGAACAGTTATCAAACAACAGCCAATGGGATGGGGCCTGGGCTGGCTGCTACATTTATCTGGCTCCGCCCCCTCTCTGAAGCAGCCCACTCATTGGCTGGTGTTGATAGCGCTTGGTCCCGCGCACCCCTGACATTGTGGCTAAGTTGTGACTTACAACGACATTTTTACTTTCTACTCAAGTATAAATGTTGTGGCCATTGAGAAAAGTAGGTGTGCAAAGAAATTTGTGGAGGTGCCTCCAATGGAAGACTCTGGCGGACACCAACCCGGAGTAGAAGTTCTCATGCTTTCATAGGATATGTCACTCTATCACCCTTATTTGTTATCACTGAGGAATATGACCTCCTCTCTAAAGACATAGTACAGACCCACTGACATGATCCATTAGAAGACAGTTACAGTTTTAGCTAGAGCACTCAGATCAAATTGGGTCGTTCACTCTCCAGCTCCTCTATTCAGTAAATGGTTTGCATTCTTTTCAGTGAATGCAAGGAGCTCTGTGATTGGAGCAGGAGAGATTGTGATGTTCATCTGCGCCCCCCCCCCTTCCATTTACAGAGCGCCTTGCACTCAGTAGAAAGAATGCAAGACATTTAATGAATGGAGGTGTTAGCATGCAACCCAATGATCTGAATGCTACAGGTAGAGCTGTAACTCTCAGCACCATATGTTCGATGTTGACTGCACTATCTGGGAATCAGGAAGTCAGAGTTGTACATAATGCTTCAGCCTAGGCACGTTGGACACAAGTCATACTTAAAAATAGTTTTTGGCCGGAGTTCAGCTTTAATATTATTCTAGGAAATATAATGGTTGCGTGCCTGGTATACAACAGATTGTGCGAATAGATATCCTAATTATCATACTAATAAGTGTGTCAATGAATACAAAGATACTGTTTGTAACCTAGCATTATATAAGTTACCTGTGCATTTATTAATATTTCTACAAGCTATCATTTTAACTGAAAATAAAACCTGAGTGTCAGTTTTTACCTAAAATCTAACAATTTTAGGGTATTAAAAACTTTTAAGCAATTTTCCCTCCCTAGTGTCATGTGACTCGTTAGTGCTACAAGGTCTCAGGAGTGAATGGGGAGCAGGTGTGTTAAATTTGGTGTTATCATTCATACTATCTCATACTGGTCACTGGAAGTTCAACATGGCACCTCATGGCAAAGAACTCTCTGAGGATCTGAAAAAAAATAATTGTTGCTCTACATAAAGATGGCCTAAGCTATGAGAAGATTGCCAAGACCCTGAAACTGAGTTGCAGCACGGTGGCCAAGACCATACAGCGGTTTAACAGGACAGGTTCCACTCAGAACAGACCTCGCCATGGTCGACCAAAGAAGTTGAGTGCACATGCTCAGTGTCATATCCAGAGGTTGTCTTTGGAAAATAAACGTATGAGTGCTGCCAGCATTGCTGCAGAGGTTGAAGGGGTCGGGGGTCAGCCTGTCAGTGCTCAGACCATACGCCGCACACTGCATCAAATTGGTCTGCATGGCTGTCATCCCAGAAGGAAGCCTCTTCTAAAGATGATGCACAAGAATTCCTGCAAACAGTTTGCTGAAGACTAGCAGACTGAGGACATGGATTACTGGAACCATGTCCTGTGGTCTGATGAGACCAAGATAAACTTATTTGGTTCAGATGGTGTCAAGTGTGTGTGGTGGCAGCCAGGTGAGGAGTACAAAGACAAGTGTGTCTTGCATACAGTCAAGCATGGTGGTGGAAGTGTTATTGTCTGGGGCTGCATGAGTGCTGCCGGCACTGGGGAGCTACAGTTCATTGAGGGAACCATGAATGCCAACATGCACTGTGGCACACTGAAGCAGAGCATGATCCGCTCCCTTCAGAGACTGGGCCGCAGGGCAGTATTTCAACATGATAATGACCCCAAACACACCTCCAAGACGACCACTGCCTTGCTAAAGAAGCTGAGGGTAAAGGTGATGGACTGGCCAAGCATGTCTCCAGACCTAAACCCTATTGAGCATCTGTGGGGCATCCTCAGAAGTTAGAGGAGTGCAAGACCTCTAACATCCACCAGCTCCATGATGTCATTATGGAGGAGTGGAAGAGGACTCCAGTGGCAACCTGTGAAGCTCTGGTGAACTCCATGCCCAAGAGGGTTAAGGCAGTGCTGGAAAATAATGGTGACCACACAAAATATTGACACCTAGGGCCCAATTTGGACATTTTCAATTAGGGGTGTACTCACATTTGTTGCCAGCGGTTTAGACATTAATGGCTGTGTGTTGAGTTATTTTGAGGGGACAGCAAATTTGCACTGTTATACAAGCTGTACACTCACTACTTTACATTGTAGCAAAGTGTTTTCACATGAAAAGATATAATAAAATATTTACAAAAATGTGAGGGGCGTACTCACTTTTGTGAGATACTGTATATACATACATACACACACACACACGCATGTGTATTTGAGCTTTGGGGTGCAAACCCTAATTCAATAGGCTGCGCACACCTATGATATAGGGGTTGATTTACTAAAGGCAAATAGGCTGTGTACTTTGCAAAGTGCAGTTGCTCCAGAGCTTAGTTAATGAGTTAAAGCTTCACTTTGCAAAGAATATCCAATCACGTGCAAGGAAAATAAAATTAAAAAAACAGCATTTTTTGCTTGCACATGATTGAATGATGTAAGTCAAGAGAGCTTCTGATCATTTACTAAGCTCTGGAGCAACTGTGCTTGCAAATTGTACAGCCTATTTGCCATTAGTTAATCAACCCCATAGTGTGACCTGGAGAAGAGAAAATGGATGGAAGGGCAGCATGACTAAAGGGAGGAACAGGTCAGGAAAAGGGTTAAAGTGTTACTAAACCCAGGACCCTGCATTCACTATATCCGGTCTCTCACAGTACACAGGACATGGAAATGCATTTTTTTTTATTAAATATATAACTGCTAAATACCTTTTCTAATTAGCAGTATATTGCAGTCGTATGACTTCTATCAGTGTCTGGGTAAAGCTTGTTGGAGGAGTTTTCATTCTTCTCTGACTGTCCCATAAGGCTGCATGACCCTTGACCCTCTCTCTGGACAGAGCATATAGCACAAAAAACAAAAACCACAGAGATGATCAAATACCACCAAAAGAAAGCTCTGTTTGTGGGAAGAAAAGGACATCAATTTTGTTTGGGTACAGCGTCGCACGACCACGCAATTGTTAGTTAAAGCGACACAGTGCCATATCGCAAAAAGTGCTCTGGTCATTAAGCAGCCAAATCTTCCGGGGCTGAAGTGGTTAATACATTGGTGGAAGGAAGGTTTTATCTTCACCCACATACTATTTTTTTTAGTAAATATAAACTGCTAAATACCTTTTCTAATTATTAGCAGTATATTGCGGTTGTGTGACTTCAATCAGTGTCTGGGGAAAGCTTGTTGGAGGAGTTTTCATTCTTCTCTGACTGTCCTATGAAGCTGCATGACCCTTGACCCCCTGTCTGGACAGTGCTGATTGGCCCTGTGCTAATCACATGCACACTTCCAAGAAAAAAATAACTCTTGCAATACACAACAAACTGAGCATGTGCAGAGTGACTCCAAAAGCTCTGTACTGTCAGGAGATGGATTGGGGACAGTGGAAGAAGGATCAAATAGCCTTTTTCCACAATGCCCAGGATTAGTCCCTTAGGTTCCACAGTGAGTATAACAATCACCCTTTACTGCATATACAGACTGATTTTACTTTTGTGGGTTTAGTAACACTTAAAAACAATGTAAGTTCTATGTAGAAGGGGCATAGGTCATATCTGATTGGATGCTGAAGGTCAGATGGGCAGGATGGAGCTTCAAGGATTGGCACATGCGAGGGATGCTACTTAGTCATTCCAGAGAGTTCAGGCGAAGAGGAAACTTCCCCAACTTCCCACTGTGTATTTGAGGTTCATGGTAGGTCCAGAGTTGAGGGAGTTTGTGTCATTAAGAACATGTATATATTTTATTAATGTTCACCACAAAAAAAAAGTCACAGCAGGGTCAGGGGGTCTTTGGCGGTCAGTGAATATTTGTATTCATACAAAATTGGGGGCCCATCTAGGGTATGGCACTCCCACTTAGTTGGTTATTGGTGGTTCTCCCAGGAGCTAGGTGTCCTGGGGTAAAATCTAAGAATGTGTGAGTTACTGATGTCTTCAAGCCGGTTGGGTTGCAGCTGAGGACATGGGCGATTTTAGTTATAAACTGTACCTTTAAAGACCCTCCTGGTTGCATTGTTAAAACTGTTCTATTGGTATGCTAACGTGATGTACAGTATTTATTTAATTAGTTTTTTTTTTTTTTATAACCACTTTTTCTTTATTAAGATGAATTTCAACATACAACATAGAAATACACATTGCACAATATATCTATATAAATCTTTTCATTAACATACACCACACTAACCCCCCCCCCCACCCCGAGAAAACACACTGGGTCCTTGATCATGTCCTCTTCAAAAGAGAGAAAGAAAAAAAGAGACAGAAAAAAATAATTATAAATAAATAAATACATTTTTTTTAAAAAAGGAAAAAGCCCACTAATAACCAAAACTCAATTTGTGCAAAACATTATTCAAAGTATAATTAAGAAGGGGGCTTTACAGTGCCCCATTACATGTGTCAAACAACCAACAATACCAAAAAAAGAAATAAGTAATGAAAAAAAAATATATAAGTAAAAAAAAGAAAAAAGGTGTATAATTTCGAATTACTATTTTTGTGTTCTATTATGTTTAGTGTTTTAATTCAATATAATCTCACTCTACTATTTCATTTTTATACCTCTCCATCTATCATTTCAATCTACCCTTCTTTATGTGATTACATTACATGTTGCCAATCCCGTGCCTAATTTACTTTTATAACTTATCCTCCTTTAATGACATCAATCATCTCTCCACTGTGCCTCCCAGAGGAGGAAAAAAGAAACAACACAAAAAAACCCCACCTCCCAATTTCCCCCTACCAGATGCATCTCACAGACTATCCGATCCATAATGCAGCATTTCCCCCAAAAGGGTTTAATCCACCACTATTTCTGAGGAGTAATACAGCCATCCTGCCCATGTATCTTTAAATTTATTCTGTTAGTCTTTAACCATATGTATGTAAAGAGGGGGGAATTGTGGGACTTTATATGAGGCCAGGGCATCCGCCGTAGGTGGCCTCCATCCCTATTTGAATAAACAAAAAAAAGAGGAGAAGTTTGGACTTTATATGAAGCATGCGGCCGAATAGAACAACATGAGCAGAGAATGACTGGTGGGTGTGCAGAAATAATGATAGTTAACCCAATCACATAGTGCTATGGCATGTACATAGTAACATAACATGAACCAGTATCCTGATTATACCATTTATTAGATATAGCAATCATATAGTAACAAAAATAACATAGGTAACATGAGTGGTACATGACATTAACAACATGATAAAAAGAGAGGGCGGCCACCAGATATACATTTCTGTGTTCACGCATTATAATAAGTTCATAAAATGATTGGTAAAGGCCAATATAGAACAATAAAATCATAAACATAAGGTAGAATATCACTCTTGGATGAAATTGATATTAAGGGCATCTCTATAGCTCAACGCGTTTCATGGATACCTCCAATCTTCAGGAGCAGATGCAATAATCTATAAACATAACATATGATAAGTTGGTAAAACTGGCCGATTGAACAAAGGGGAATTGCCACATACAGGGGCTAGAGAGGCAGGGAGAGCAGAAATATTGATGAATGGTAACGATGTTAAAAATATATGGCACCCGTAAACAACTTACAATTGAGCTGTGATGGCCTGCGACAGCGCAATGGGCCCGGACCCACTGGGGAACACGCATCCTCCCGGGAGCTGAGGCGGCACAACCCATGGACAAGAGTGAAGAAATAACGTGTGGGAGGGAGATAACTGAGGGGTGACAGCCCAATTATCTAGAAGGTAAAGAGTGTAAACAAAAAAGTAAAATAATATAAAAATAAAAATAAAAATAATAAAAATAATAATAAAAATAAAATTAATAAAAATGGTAAAAGAAGATAAAAAAGCGGGGTAATGTTAATGTATGTTGGAAAAAAGGTGATAAAAGGTGGGGAAGATCACATGATAATCCATGATGGTATACCAGTAATAACTATAGTGTAGGTGTTGTAGCAAAAGTGGGGTGATCTAAGCGATAAGATGTCAGATGGTGCTCCATAATAGTGCAGTAATAATAAAAAATGCACTGGCTACTAATCCAACTACCAAAAAATGTATAGGTGTATATAGGGATTGTGTAGAAGGGTGATTACCTGAATATAGCGTGAGTAACCGTGTGGCCTGACCGGTGATGCTGTAGCGGTAAACACCGCTCAACAGGGATCCAACCATTCCACACGGGATGGAGTGTAAATGTAGTCCCAAGTGTCCAATGGGTGTCCGCCAACGTCACGCAGGACGGCTGACTGGGGGAGGAGGCATCCGTACCTGAGCGGGAAAAGCCCGCTCGGCATAAGGCGCCAAATTTCCCCACCAAGAGCCGCCCAGATGGAAACAGCGGTACGCGGCGTCATGACGTCATCGCGACGTCACACGCGGGACCCTGAGTGTGTGGCGTCGATGCGCAGTGAGGACATCCACCTGATCGCCCGCGTCAACTAGGGCGGAGGGGGAAGGGGAGGGTCCCAAGTGCGCGTCGCAGCTCCCGGGAAGGAAAACCCCCAATGTGGTGCCCAACGGCCCAGTCCACCATCACATACAACCACAGACATCAAGAAGGAGTGTATCCATCTGGGAACATAGCAGAGTAATTAAATAAAGTCTCTCTCCGAACCCCTCAAGAATAACAAACTATTGGCCAGAAACTTCAAGAGAAATATATAGTGATAATTGTAATAAATAAGCTAATAATGGACAATACCAAGAATTGGGAATATAATAAGTAGTCGGGAACGCAAGCTTCCATCCCTAATATATGTATGTAAAGAGGGGGGGATTGTGGGACTTTATATGAGGCCAGGGCATCCGCCGTAGGTGGCCTCCATCCCTATTTGACTAAAAACAAAAAAATTGCGCTTGGAACATGACAGTGAAGAAAATATACAAATCCTTGTGAATAAAGATAAATTTGAATATAAATTAACACCCTTAATAGGAAAAATTTTTTAGATTAAGTGAAGTTCAAAAGCTGCGGTTGAAAGTGGGGCCCACAAACAAAAAATATAAACAAATAAACCGCGCTAAATGTGAGTCCAATTAGTAATAGTGAAAAAATTCAAATAAGTCCAACGTGGTATAGTAGATCCTTCTAGATGATAATAAGGGACAACTCAAGGATATTCTGCTTACCAGAACGTAAGCAGAGTCAAACAGATGGCTTTAAACCCAGCCTGGGCCTTTCGATGTACTCCAAAAGGGGTAGAATCCGACAGGCTCATGCAACGGACCGAATCCACATAAGTGTAATAAAAAGATACAAAAAAACAGAAACCATAGCGTGATACTGACAAAAAATTTGATGTAAAAAAATGCTCACACAAAAAATATTAAAAATATTAAAAACACCCCGAATATATGGCAAATCCAGGGACGTGAAGGCAAAAACCAGGGAAGTGACATGCAGCATGCATAAGGTGATGTCCTGATTCGGGACTTCAATTATATCTGATTACCAGAAATGAGTTAAACAGGCGAGCATAGATCCAAGTAAGGAAAAGACACCCGGTGCTTGAACACAAAAGGCCGCTTACCAGATGGTAAACCAATAAAGGTATAATCAGCAGTGGGCCTATGGTCTGTGTGTACCCCAGAATGTAACCCTGATCAGAACTGAAGGGGTTCCTGCTCACCAAAGGACCGACTAAAGGAAGCCGACAACGAAATGGTGGTGGCGTCACCGCGATCCCGTCCCAGCAGACTCCTCAAAAGGCTCCGATCATGGGTGTTCAGTAAGGAAAAGCAGCCAATAGTGTAATAACGTAACAGCTCCAATTTATTCAAAGGTAAAAACACTTACACTTAAAAACAAAAGAAACAGCGATGCCGGCCGGCACTCAGATAGCTCCCGTCCACAATAGGGCAAACGTGGTGACGTCAGTACGTCCCTCCCAGACGCGTTTCGTCACAGGTTGACGTTCTCAATGCCCCATTGAGAACGTCAACCTGTGACGAAACGCGTCTGGGAGGGACGTACTGACGTCACCACGTTTGCCCTATTGTGGACGGGAGCTATCTGAGTGCCGGCCGGCATCGCTGTTTCTTTCGTTTTTAAGTGTAAGTGTTTTTACCTTTGAATAAATTGGAGCTGTTACGTTATTACACTATTGGCTGCTTTTCCTTACTGAACACCCATGATCGGAGCCTTTTGAGGAGTCTGCTGGGACGGGATTGCGGTGACGCCACCACCATTTCGTTGTCGGCTTCCTTTAGTCGGTCCTTTGGTGAGCAGGAACCCCTTCAGTTCTGATCAGGGTTACATTCTGGGGTACACACAGACCATAGGCCCACTGCTGATTATACCTTTATTGGTTTACCATCTGGTAAGCGGCCTTTTGTGTTCAAGCACCGGGTGTCTTTTCCTTACTTGGATCTATGCTCGCCTGTTTAACTCATTTCTGGTAATCAGATATAATTGAAGTCCCGAATCAGGACATCACCTTATGCATGCTGCATGTCACTTCCCTGGTTTTTGCCTTCACGTCCCTGGATTTGCCATATATTCGGGGTGTTTTTAATATTTTTAATATTTTTTGTGTGAGCATTTTTTTACATCAAATTTTTTGTCAGTATCACGCTATGGTTTCTGTTTTTTTGTATCTTTTTATTACACTTATGTGGATTCGGTCCGTTGCATGAGCCTGTCGGATTCTACCCCTTTTGGAGTACATCGAAAGGCCCAGGCTGGGTTTAAAGCCATCTGTTTGACTCTGCTTACGTTCTGGTAAGCAGAATATCCTTGAGTTGTCCCTTATTATCATCTAGAAGGATCTACTATACCACGTTGGACTTGTTTGAATTTTTTCACTATTACTAATTGGACTCACATTTAGCGCGGTTTATTTGTTTATACTATTTGACTAAACGCTCATGTTGTTCTATTCGGCCGCATGCTTCATATAAAGTCCCAACTTCTCCTCTTTTTTTCGTTTAACCATATGTATCCATCTCTCTGCTTCCATTATTTTTTTCTACCTCCCTTTTCCAATCCATTATAGTGGGACATCCAGACTGTTTCCAAAATCTAGGTATCAATATTTTGTCTGCATTTAGCAAATGGGGAGTAACGCTTCTCTATAAAACCTAGCAGATGATGGCATCCCATGAAAAAGAAAATGTAATGGAGAGAATTCTATAGGTCTAATGCCGCGTACACATGAGCAGACTTTACGGCAGACTTTGTCCTGCGGACTTTTCGATGGACTTTATGACGGACTTTGCGAATGAACGGACTTGCCTACACACGATCAACCACAGTCCAATGGATTCGTACGTGATGACGTATGACCGGACTAAAACAAGGACGTTCATAGCCAGTAGCCAATAGCTGCCCTAGCGTCGGTTTTTGTTCGTCGGACTAGCATAGACGAGCGGACTTTTCGACCAGACTCGAGTCCGTCGAAAATATTTAAAACATGTTTCATTTCTAGGTCCATCAAACTTTTGGGGAAAAAAGTCAGCTGGGGCCCACACACGATCGAATTGTCTGACGGACTCCGGTCCGCCAAACCAAGTATGCCGTAAAGTCCGGTCGTGTGTACGCGGCATAAGTGTCATTTTGTAAAGGGGCTATCTCCTCCCAGAAAACTTTAATCTTTGGGCAATGCCACCATAAATGGAGAAATTAACCCTTTGGTTACATCCCCTCCAGCAGTTAACATCAGCTGATGGATATATCTGAGCCAATCGAACTGGTGTACGATACCATCTTGTCAGGAACTTAAAAGGCATCTCCTGTATATGGGAACTTATCCTGTCAAACCATGTCAGAGTATGACTTCTCCACTTTTGCAAGTCTTTTATCATGGATACCATCAAGGGTCCATAGTTTTGATCATATAAGTGCTTTATATCTGAAGAGATATAGATCCCTAAATAGAATATAGAATCAAGGCGCCAAACAAAAGGAAAAGATTGTTGCAAGGTGATCTGCATCCTCAAAGGCACATGGCTCACCATCATCACTGATTTATCAATATTTATTTTAAAATTAGATGTAAGGCCAAGCCTGTCTATTTCCAAAATCAGTTCCGTCAAAGACTCTTGAGGAGAGGAGAGGTACAACAGTAGATCATCTGCGTAAGCTGAGATCCTATGTTCCGTTGATCCAATACAAATCCCCTTGATCTTACTATTTCCCCTAATCATGCACAGAAAGGGCTCCAGCACCATAGCAAATAACAATGGGGACAGTGGACATCCCTGCCTAGTCCCCTTCCGTATCTCAAAATAATCTGATAGCCTACCATTAACTTTAACCCTTGCTCTAGGATCTGCATACAGTGCTGTCATCTATTCCATCTGCTCTCTCAGACCCATCTCCCTCAAAACTCCGACCATAAACTCCCACCCCACCCTATCGAATGCTTTTTCAGCATCCATTGAAATTACTACACTCGGGGTCTGGTTCGGTCTATTATGCATCCAATGCAATACATGCAGGGCCTGAATAGTATTATCTCTAGCCTCTTGGCCCTTCATAAACCCTGTTTGATCTGGATGAATCAATTTAACTATATGTTCTTGTAATCTTAGGGCCAGAATTTTAGCCAGGAGCTTAGTGTCAGAGTTAAGTAGGGAGATGGGTCTGTAGCTGGCACAGCACTGAGGGTCTTTCCCTACCTTAGGGAGAACCGCCACATAAGCCAACAGTGCCTCTGGAGGCAATGGGTTAGAGACCGAGATAGAGTTAAGGTATCTGAAAAGAGGAACCAACAGGATTGAGGAAAGCTTTTTATAATACATATTTGTGAAATCATCAGGTCCCGGGCTTTTACCTAATGGTAAAGCTGCAAACGCTCCGCCCAGTTCTTCAATGGAGATTGCTTTATCCATTTTCTCCAAGGCCACAGATGGAATGGCCTCTAGCCCTGAGGCCTCAAGATATTCCCAAATTCTATCCAAACCTCCACCCACCTCCACCCCCACAGGAACTGAGTCTATGTTATATAGAGTCGCATAAAAGCGATGAAACTCAACTGCTATTGCTTGGGAGTCCACTATCTGCTTATCGCCTGTCTTTATAGTGTGAACATGGCGTGAATCCTGTTGTTTCTTTAGTTGTCTAGCCAATAGTCTCCCACCCCTCCCCTGTTCATAGAATTGGTGGGCTCGCTCATGCAGTACCCTCCAACTGTCCACCAAATGCAGAGAGCCAAGGAGCTGTTTAACATATCTTAACGCCTTATGAGACACAAAGGTTTTCCCTGAAGAGGTGTCTAGACTAGGGTCCAAGGTAATGTTAAAATCCCCTCCCATGACCAATAGACCTTCCCGAAACTTCACCAGGATATCCAAAGTTTTAGATAGAAATTTAACTGTATGGCTATTGGGGGCATATATAGTAGCTATGGTATAACACTGGCCCCGGATCTTTCCTTTAACAAAAAGAAAGTGGCACTCAGGATCTACTCATACTTCTGTAGGTACTAGGGGACATTGTTTGTGTATAGCTATTGTAACTCCTCTAACCCTAGGAATGGGTGAAGGTGCATAAAACCATTGATTATATGGAAAAAGAGGCATACAAGGGGTTGACCCTGCCACGAAGTGCGTCTCTTGCGAAAAAACTATCTCTGCCTTCATATGACGCAGTTCATGCCAGAGGCGGCCCCTCTTACCAATCTCGCAAAGCCTTCTCACATTATATGATACAATCTTCATTCTACCTGCCATTCTCTCATTACTTCCATGAGTCTCTTATTATAATGCTGTACCTGATTGGTGTCTGTGCCCAGCCTTCTGAACTGTCTTGCCTTGGATGCATCTGATGAGAAGGAGGAGGAGAAAAAAAAAAACACACACACACAAAGCCATCTAAAAACCATAACCTACTATGCCACTGTGTGTGGCACAGCCCCCTAAAGGGAGGGTGAATCCGGGCAGAGGTGCACCACCTGTGCCCGGAGTCCCCCCCTTCCATCTTTTGGCAAAAAACAAAGTCCCTTGTCTCAGGACCGACCTATTGGGGAAAAAATGAATAAAAACATGAACAGGGTACCTCGTGAACCCTGGGCTTCCGTTTATATTTTTCTATCATTATTTTTTTGTGGTATTTCAGCGTATGGCCTCAAAAATTCCCACCAAAGGGGAGAAAACTAAAAAATATTTAGGGGGAAAAAAAGGAAGGAAAAAAAAAGGGGGGGGGGTAAAAAAAAGGGGGGAGGGTGATGGGGGACTAAGAGAGAACAGAGGGAAAAAACAACCTCTCCCCCCCTTCCCCCACCCAAAACATCCCCCCAGTCAACTCTAGGCAATCTGCTCCTTTCCTCTTAGCCTTTTTCACTTTACACCACTACTCAGGCATATCTTTCTATGACCTGATTATAGTCCTGTCTTATCCACATCCACATCAATTTTCCTTCCACCTTTAACTGGCACTTGTTGCCATCGTTCTGGTTGTTGTAGTGATGGTTTATAGTTATTCAAGCTCCAATTCGGAAAGTCCACCAGGGGGAGCTCCAGCACCTCTATGAAGTGTTGCAAGTCATCTTTCGTTTTAAGTGTTACTGTTTTCCCATTCCGAGTTGCTACAACCTTATAGGGATATCCCCAGTGATATTTAACATCAGCTGCTTGTAGAACTTCCAACAAGGGTTTAATCATTCTGCATTGCCAGAAATTTGTTCGGAACTTCGTATAAATTCCGCCAGTGATTCTATAATCGAATTGAAGATGAGAGGTGAAAGTGGACAACCTTGGCGAGTGCCATTTGAAATGTGAAATGTGGTAGATAGCATCTCTGCCACATACACTCGGGCTGAAGGGGTGGAGTGTAGTGCCATAATGGGTGATAATATAGAGTTCCTGAATCCAAATTTGAGAAGTACCTCTTTCATATATCCCCAATGCACTCTGTCGAATGCCTTCTCTGCATCCAATGATAGAAGCAGAGAAGGCATTCTGTTAGTGTTGGCTGCATGTATGAGGTTTAGAAGTCTTCTAGTGGCATCGGAAGTTTGTCTGCCGTGGACAAAACCTGTTAGCATTAATCAAAAGGGGGAAAAGTTTGGATATTCTATTTGCTAATAATTTGGCATACAGTTTTAGATCTGCGTTGAGGAGGGAAATGGGCCTAAAATTTTGGGGGGTATCTGGGTCCTTACCTGGTTTGGGTAAAGCGACAACTATTTTTCATTAGGAAAGCTGGAAGAGGAGGCAGCGTCATTGAAGAGATTTTGAAGGTGAGGGGTAAGTAATGGGCTGAACTGTTTATAGTACTCTCCCGGCAGACTGTAAGGTACAGGAGATTTACCAGTTGGAAGGAATTGGATTGTTTGGGTAATATTTGGAGGGAGAATGGGGAGTTCAATTCTATTGTTTGAGTTTCACTGAGGGTTGGGAGATATATTTTGGATAAAAAATGTAGGATCGGTTTTTGGGTGGGTTGGGGAGTGGATTGATACTTTTTGTGGTTGTAGAGGGAGTCATAGTATGAGCTGAAGGCATTGACTATATCCTGGGGGTTGATATGTTTTTCTTTGGTGAACGGGTGGTATATATGTGGGATATTGGCCTTATTACATAAACCTTGGATTTTATGGGCCATGGCTTTCCCTGCCTTGTTAGAAGTAGAGTAAAAGGTTGCCTTGAGCCTGCGTTGGGCTTTTTCAAAAGAATTAAGAAGCAGATCTCTCAACTCTTGACGGAGAGCTAGGAGTTTGATTTTAAGGTCATGGGAGGGGTTGAGCTTATTTTGGGATTCTTTGTTAGAGATTTTGAAAGGTAATCTCATCTACATGCTGTGTCCTCTTTTTTTTCGCTTGTGAGCTTACTTGAATTAACACTCCCATGATGAAGGCTTTGTGAGCCAACCAGAGGGTAGAGGAGTGAGGAACTGATCCTGCGTTGAGGAGAAAAAAGTCTGTTCGGTGGCTGTAATATATTTCAGCATTGGGAGATGTTTGTAAAACTTGTGTGTTGGCTCTCCAGAGCTTGGCAGGGTTGTGGGCAGTAGGTGATGCTATGGTGATACTCACTGAGGCATGGTCCGACCAGATGATGGAACCAATGTCAGAGCAGCTGCTGCGTTGTAGTAGCCATTTGTCCACTAGGAAGTAGTCTATACGGGAGTAAGAGTTGTGAGAGACAGAAAAGTAAGTATAATCCTTCTCCGTTGTGTTGTGGGTTCTCCATTCGTCTTATAAAATATTGAATCCGAGGAAGTTTAGTGCTGGTGAAGAGTGTCTGAGGGAGGGGTTGGAAGTGTCCAAAGAATGGTCTGGTGCTACATTAAAATCTCCACATAGCCTTGTTTGAGCTTGTTGATTTTTTCATCACTTTGTTAAGAAAGTGGATTTGGCGTGAGTTTGGAGCATAAATGCATACTAATGTATACCTATGGCCTGCAATGGTGCAGATGATGATTAAGTACCTGCCATTGGAGTCAGGTATTTTCTCATGTAGCAAAAAGTCTATTGATTTAATAATGGCCACTAAGACTCCCCTTTTCTTCTTGGCTTGGTAAGATGCTAGAAATATATGTGGGAAATTTTATGGTGGAAGGGAGGGGTGTCCGAGCCTTTGAAGTGTGTTTCTTGTAAGCAAATAACGTCACAGTGTGATCGTTGCACTGTCTGCCAAAGAGATGCTCTTTTAGCAGGGTGTTTTAGGCCTTTCATGTTCATGATAGGATTTTAAGCGTTATTTGAGGAATGGTGTGGTGATAAAGATAATGTATTCACAATCATATTGAGATAAGGCGTAGATGGTTTGCCAACATGGGTCCATAGGTAGTGGATCTCGGGATATGTTCTGTATTTGTTAGTAGGTATCACTGCGAGACAGTCACTTGGGTATTTGTCGGGGTTTTCATGCATATAGGGTAAAACAAAGGAGGGATTAGCAACTAAAGTAAACAAAATAGCCATAACTGGGCAACCTTAATGAAAACCAGGTAGGTTGCTACAATGTGGGCGGAGGGAAACAGTTCAAGTGAATCTAGGGGGACGGCAGAGAGAGACTAAATGTATCTAATTGCAATAGCACCGCCTTTATCTGTTTTTCAGTGGTTTCTGTTTTGAGGTCCCCTGGTTGGGCAATTTTGGTGCGCAACCAGCGCCTTTCTTCCTCGCTTTCCTCATTTGCATCAATTAATTTGTTGACTGTTGTGTTAATATCAGTTATTGCATGCTCTACTTGGTTGACTCTCTCACCCATTAAGGACAATTCAGCTGTGAATTTGTGGGTAAGATTGAAAAATTCAGCATGAACCCAATGTTTAATATTTGAAATTTCATGATATTTACCTATATAAACCCTACTGTAAAACAATGAGCTTACTTTATAGATCCTTGTAAACTTACTTTATGTATCTTTATAACATTGTATACTCAATAAACTTCTTTTGACAAGGAAAAATTCAGCATGAAGAGAGCGGTGTAAAGAAAGCAGCATATCATTGACCTGTGTATCTAGGATGTAAGGGCTTACCTTGGTTGGAGTCCATATTGTAGAGATGTATGTTCACCCTTGCAAATACACACAGCTCACGGTAGCAAGGTAAGAACCTACCTGAGCTGTGAATCTGTGCACGGGGGCTTAACAGGAATTTGCCAAGGTATAGTCGAGGTAAAGCCGTAGTCAGGGATTCCAGAAGTCAGGATAAACGATAAACAAAGCCAGGGTCTGAAGCCAGGGTCAGTCTTGGAACACTGCAACAGAAAACAGGAACACAGGAACACTTGGCAAAACATGAGACAATGAACTGACAAAGCCCTCAGAGTGGGTCAGTGTTATATACCCAGCTGAGTTATATACACTGGGAGTGACAAGTACAGAGTGCAAGGAAAGATCTAGAGTATGGCCCTAGAATTTCATGCACAACTAGGCAAGCTGGAAAGCAGGCTGAATAAGGAACTGAGGTGTGGCTCAGAGGCAAAGAAACAGGAGCACTAAACAGGCAGTCATGAGTTCAATACCTTATTGAGCCACTTGGGGCGTGACCATGCCTTGCTGTCTGCAGGGCATGGTAGGGACTGTGACATAGGATAGGCTGGTTGGAGGTGGGGAAGCTTGCTATGGGGGAGCTCAGTGTACTCTGTGGCTGGGGCTATCCCAGGACTCACCCCTGTGTTTGAAGCAGATGCGTCTAGTCTCATCCTTGTCTTGGCTGGGCTGGCACATGGTTGGCTGTGGAGAGTAGCTTCTGGGAGAGGATCTCCCAGTACTTCCATTGACCTTGGTCTCTGCATCTGGGAGTTCAGAGTAGTGTTTGCTGTGTTGTGTGGTGTGGAGGAGGGGGCCGGAGATCTGGCGCCATCTTGGCTATCTCCACATGCGGGCCAGAGGAAGTATTCTGTAAGCTTTTTAGGCTTACTCTTTCTCGACATATCGGGAGGTAGCGGGTGCTGGCAGGTGTCAGAGGAGGATGTGGGTGAGGTGAGGCAGTGCTCTGTGTTAGTGTTAGACGAGGTCGTCCCTCCCTGTGTTCCAGGGCTCCAGGCTTATGCTGCCATCCACCGTGCACGCTAGCCACGCCCCCCCATGATGGCTTCTTTCACTGGATATATATCTAGTTTACAAATGACATCTCTTGGTTGTTCTGCATTTCGGGGGGTAGGGGCGAGGGCACGATGTCTATTTCAATCTTATCCAGTGCAGATGGCCCCAGAATTAACTAGAACAGACTGATCACCTTTGGAAGCAATTCAAAATGTTGTTTTATTCCAGGCAGGCCCCTTATGCGTATATTTTGCCTACGATCTCTATTTTCTTGATTATCCATTTGCTCTAACAGAGAATTCAACACTTCCTCATGATGTCTTGTCATATCTTGGATATCAGCCACTCCTTGTCTAATATCATCCTGGCCCATCTCCTCTACTCTGTGTCCCAGTGCCCCTATATCCTCCCTTAACCCCTCCACAGCCTGTTTGCAGGATGATTCAACAGTGGTTATAAGTAATTGAATAAATAAATAAAGTGATACTACCTCTCGTGCTTATCAAACACTTCTAAAATAAGTGAAACATTGTGTAAAAACTTGTAGTTAAACAATAAGCAGTAAAACCTAAAAATGTATCTAAAACACATACAAATATCTAGGGAATTTTCAATATGTTCCGAACCTACTTGTAATGTTTCCTTATTACACACACATCCAAAACCTTCTTCCAGTGAATATTGCTATAAAAACTGTGATATAAAAATAATTGTGATAAAAGTCAAATCCACCACAAAATAAAGATAATGATTAGTCCTCCAATTAGATTTAGAATAATAAGTCCTCCAATTAGATTTAGAATGATACCTGCTAATCTGTTTGCACCCAGGCTTAGTGAGTCTGTGTTTAAATGGATCAACG
The DNA here is from genome assembly GCA_037952925.1 of Lithobates clamitans. Lineage (NCBI taxonomy): Eukaryota > Metazoa > Chordata > Amphibia > Anura > Ranidae > Lithobates > Lithobates clamitans. The sequence goes on along the minus strand of JBBGZY010002060.1, from coordinate 1,382,654 downwards.
GTATATCGGCTCACTCCTAATCCACCGCCGGCATAGATCGGTGATTTCTCAGCTTCTAATGATCCTCCCCATATAAAAGAAAAGATTGGGAAAAAGATACCATTGCGCAAATATCAGCCAGAGTATAGATAACACAAAGACCCAATTGTTTTCACTCACATGCTCCCTTAGATATAGATCGCATTTGTAGATTAATGGTCAGTCACATTCAGCTCCGTGCTGCTCCGTGCTGCTGGTTCACTCTCATGCAGATCGCACTCTACCAAGAGTGTCACAGGCTAATTCTCCCCACGCGTATCATCACTGACACATGACTTTTTTAAGGGTGCTAATGTGGCCGCTCTAACCGGGATATATAGTTTGTATACCGGTTTCTATAGCAATCCAAGGAGTAAATGTGTCATCATGCCATAATGCGATTTCAGAGACATGTGCTGTTTATTTTTTACAGAACTTAACATGTCATTTATTTAATTTAATTAAAACCATGCTATATCTAAAAACAAGTTAAAAATTCCCTTACACATATTTTCTTGTGTGGGTTACCTATACATTGTTAACATCCTAAATAATTTATTTATACATACATCAATATACATTAATTTACTTTAATACCCCCATTAAACCACTGTTTTCATAATGTACATATACCCTATCTGTTTTAAAATCAAGATTGGACTACCCCAACCACGTAAACTATTTATCCTGCCTAAAATGAATTAAACTCTATAAATATTATCATCAGTTTTTTAGGACCAAATAAAACCATAAAACATAATTTAAAACCAATTCATAAAAACCATCTAAAACCTAATAATCATGAATCAGCAATAAAACAGTTAAGATCAAATTCAATGTTTAACCCCTTTGGGGAAGATACCCCCATATTATATACCCATTTTGATTCTTGTTTACTTAATTGCCTTATTTTATTACTGCCTCTCCAATGGGGTTTAACCTTATCTATTGCCCAGAACTTTAATAACGCTGGGTTTTTTTCGTGATGTGATAAAAAATGCCGTGACACACTATGCTTAGGGTAGCCTTTGATAATGTTTTATATGTGTTCCCTGATAAATTTCAACATCGGTCTTTTCGTTCTTCCCACATATTGGAGTGAGCACGGACATTGTAAAACGTAAACTACCCCCTCTGTTTTACATGTCATAAAATCTTCAATCTGGTATTCTATATTATTACTGGTCGATCTAAAGTTGGTACATTTGTGCCCATTTTGTTTTGTATTTACACACGCATAGCATCGCTTGCAAGGGTAGAAGCCTTTCCTTTGAAAAAAGGTTAATTCATGTGGTTTCGTAGGGTCCACTACACTTTTTGCAATTTTATCTCTTAGCGTGGGTGCCTTCCTGTAAATAAACCGCGGTTTTTCCGGCAATATATTTTGCAGTTGTTGTGGCCAATGTTTTTTGAATTAAATAGATAAAGTGATGCGCTCGCAATATCTATGGGATATCCTACTACTTCAATGTGCTGACAGGTCACATTCAACATGTGAATACTTTGTTACAAACTATACAAGAACTTGAAACAGAAACAGTGAATAGCATAATATAAATAAATAAAAATACAATGTGTTGAAACGTCTACTGTCAAAGTCTAATTGGAGACCTCCCGGGATACAAATCCAAAGATTAGTTCACCATTGATCTAATGAAGTATGCAACAAACAAAATTTGTGGAAAAAATGTTTTCTGAATATTCGTTCAATCTGTCGATGTTGTATATTAAAATCCATGATGATTGGAACATCTTTATATTGGTTTGTTTTTTTCGGTTTGTCTTCAATTAATTCATTCCTGGTAATATTCGATATCTCTTTAATTTTTTCCTTAATGAACTCCTCATTATAGCCTTTTTGAATGAATTTATCTCCAACATCATTTGCCTGTTCCAAAAATGTGCTTAGTTCCGTGCAATTTTTCCTGATGCCGTGTACACACGATCGGACTTTCTGGCATACTTGGTCCGTCACACTTTCCGACGGACTTTGTCCGCCAGGTGCGCCGGACTTTAAAGCGGACAGACTTGCCCACACACGACCGGACTTTCCGGCGGGCTAAGTCTGCCCGTCTTTCCTACGGACTTTCGCCGGAGTTACGGCGGACGCAACGGTGACCACGCCCCCTAAAATGTCACAGTCCCAGCATGCCCAGGGACTGTGACATCATAAGGGGGAGGGATCTCCGCCTATATAAGTCACAACGGAGCCCTCAGAGAGCAGTCCAGCCGGAGAGAGCGTCGTGTCAACATCTGGAGAAGAGAAGAGGGAAGAAGACAAGAAGCCAAGAAGCCCAGAAGTCCGGACCTCCGCTGGCAAGAGAGCGGCCTGAAGACAGCGGAGGAGCCGGCCGAAGAACTGGAACACCGGGAGAAGAGGCCGGAGAGAGCAGAGAAGAATCAACTGGACGCCAGGAGAAGAGGAACCAGAGGGACCCCCGAAGCCGGAAGAAGACCCCCGAAGCCGGAGGATGACCCCCCCAGAGCTGTTTAATAAATTATTTTAAAAACCTTTGTAGTGTGTTTTATTATTGACACTTTTTCCCTAGGTGAATGGGTAGGGGTACCATGTAGGGGGGCCAGCATCTGGGGGCCCTCTTATTATAGGGGGCTCCCGGATTCCCGGATTCCTATAAGCCCCCCGCCCGCAGACCCCGACAACCAACGGCCAGGGTTGTCGGGAAGAGGCCCTTGTCCTCATCAACATGGGGACTAGGTGCTTTGGGGTGAGGGTGCCCCGCAGGGCGCCCCCTCCCCCAAAGCACCCACCCCCCATGTTGAGGGCATGCGGCCTGGTACGGTTCAGGAGGGGGGGTGCTCGCTCATCCCCACCCCCTTTAATGACCGGCCGGGCTGTGGGCTCGGATCGGGGTCTGGTATGGATTTTAGGGGGGACCCCATGCCGTTTTTTCGGTGTAGGGGCTTCCCTTAATAATCCATACCAGACCTAAGGGCCTGGTATGCCCCGTGCTCGCTGCAATAGGAAAATTTGTTTTTCCTATTGCAGCGAGCGCGAAATGCAATACCCTGCCCCTGCGTCGCATCTGGTCCGTTGGACCAGCATACAGACGAGTGTGCTTTCCGTCGGACCAGCACACAGACGAGTGGACTGTCCGCCAGAAGAGAGTCCGACGGAAAGATTTAAAACATGTTTCGAATCTAGGTCCGGCGGGCTTTTGGGAAAAAGTCCGCCGGAAAAGTCCGCCGGAGCCTACACACGGTCGGATTGTTCGGCGGACTCTGGTCCGCCAGACCAAGTATGCCGGAAAGTCCGACCGTGTGTACGCGGCATTAGATGTATAAATTGTCCTTATGGTATATTCAACAGCCAGGGGTCAAAATGACAGCTATCTGTGGGTATAAAACTGTTTCTTTCCACTGGTTTGAAGTATGTTTTCGTTAAAATCCCATTACTTGTCATTTCTATATCTAGATCCAAAAACTGAATATTTTTATCACTCACTTGATAGGTCAGCTTTATGTTTTTTTTATTCATGTTAAGTTTTTCCAGGAATTTTTGGAGAGGTGATTCGTCTCCCTTCCATAGCATTATACAGTCATCAATGAATCGTTTGTACATTATAAGTTGTGGGGGGGTGTCATTATGTATAAGTAATTAAATGTCTTTCTTTGTAGGAAGTGCTCTCAAATGTTCTCTTGAGTCCCAATCCACTATTAACTCTGATTGAAATGCGCTTAGTTCATTATTAAGATCACCATACAAAGGATTAACATACTGCACCTGCCCTGTAGAGGCTGTCTCTGGATTCATCACAAGTCCTTTGCTGATTTTTGCTGATTCACTGCTGGGTTTTGTAGTACAATGACTTTCAACTTCCAGGGATTCAACCGTCCCTCCTGGGTTTCCTTCCACCCCCTGAAAACTCGGGTCCCCTCCAATACACTCCCCCTCCGGACCCTCCATTCCACCAGCATAAACCAAGGTGTCTCTCCCTTCTCCTGGCAGATCCCTTTCCAGGGTTGTACAGCTCTGCTTTGGGCTCAGAGGTATTTGGTCATTGCCATGTGCTGCAACACCCCTTCCAAAGCCTGTCACTCCTTGGTCCTGTACGTAGGGATCGCATCCGACCCTCCCCAGTCCCCCCTCATATCAGGTGAGCCGAACTTCCTTCCCTCCTGGACCAGGGTTCTTTTAATTGTGCTCCCAGGATCTGCAGTCTCTGCCAAGAGGTAAGCTCTAAGGCCGCTCTTTCCATCACCACCAGGCAGAGGTACAGCTGTACGGCGGCGTGTGGACATACTTTAGCCGGTCTGGAGCCTGCTGAATACCACAGCCTATCTTCCTGGAGCCCAGGGATCACTGAGCAGCACGCTCAGTCAGCGTGTCTGTTCAAGCTCCATCCCCTATTTAATTTGTTAATCAAATGGCTGCTGTGGCTGTTTAAGCCCATATTGCGTGGTTTCGTGGTTGACGAATACTTTAGTCACCTCTACGGTGCTGATCTGCTCCTATTGCTATGGGAGATGGACCTGCTCACAGAAAGAGTGCCAACAACAACTCCTGCAAGAGGCTATCCCACCTGTCACATGTACACACTTACCACAGGCTGCTAGATAAACCTTTGTTACCTTTGAAAAACCACTTGTTTCTTCATGCTGTATTAACTCTTATACTGCTGTCTTCATACCCCAATGTGTTTAGCTGACCCGAGCTGTAGGCTTTGTTTGCCGGTTACTTGCATTACACCCCTTGAGTAACTTCAGACCAGGCAAGGACAACGTTTCAAAAGCTTTACTGAAAAACTTGGTCATTCCAAATAACATTAGCAACAGTCTTTTCCTAACATCGCTAGTCTCTTGATCGCTTGATAGCTGCCCCAGCATACCTGCACAGGATAGAGTCCATTATGTTAGAATTCCAGTATTGGTCTCTTTGGGCATTTTGTAGCTTTCAGTGGCCCTGTACTCTGTAGAAGTTGTAGAGGCTGTTTATCCATAGGTGCTCTGGTTTTGGTAGAAGGCTGTGTGGACAAGCTCCAGCAACAGCAACATATCTTACGCTATTGACGCCCCTTCACTCTCTGAATTGGACCCCTGTCCCATTTTTATATAGCACAGGACTAGTGGATCGGGCCCAAAAAAGCCCGCCAAGAAAGAAGAGGGAAAGCATATTAACACTAAAAAGACCAAAACATTCCCCTAGAGTGGGACTTTTAAGGCACTACCATCAATGATGCAATGTAAGTAAAAAATATATAATTTTATTACAAAATTCAAAAGTACAACAAAAAATATACAAAAATACAAATCAAACACAAACAATATATACAATGGGATACATCAAAAAGCAAGAACATGTAATTTGGACACAACTGCATCACATTGAGAGGAAAACCAAAAATGGAAATGTATTAAGTCTCACTGAACCGACGCGTTTCGGGGAATCCTTCATCAGGGTTCATTAAGTGAGAGTTACCATCTAAGAAATTACAAAATTAAAAAGAAACATTAACATCACACACAAAAAACAGATAACATTCCCCCCACATCCAGTGAAGGTATGTGTGAGAGTCATACTCACTTCCAAAATACATGTGCTATAGAAGTATCCAAGGCATAAAATCAGCTTCACAACGGTCTCCCAGGACATGTGCATACAAAGAGCCAGATCGCGGACCATGTAGAATGAAATTGTAATGACTGGTGCATATAATGCAATCTCAATGGGTGCTGAGAACCGCCGCGCCTAAGATTTGGCGCGGCGTTTGTGCGCGGGCTGGGGTCCAAAAATTAACCGGACCTGAAAACAAGGACAAAACCCCATAAATAATGATGATTTTGATAATCAATAGACAATCATATCTCCTGGGATTGAAAATATATCAAATCCCAGGGTGTGTAAAAAACATGGGCAGATGTGGGGACTAGCCACAGGAAACATACCTGTAAGCTAGATCCAAACGGGGGAGACCTACATGTTGTGATGTAGGGGGAAGGAGGAGGACTCGGGGTTCAGGCTGACAACCATAAAGCTGCAGATAGTAAAGGAGAGAGAGGGATCTAATTAGAAAAAGGGAAACAAGGTTCTAATATGGGTAAACATATTTAAATGGTAAAAAACCAGACACCACTTAAGGTATGCAAAAAAGTGGAGATAACAGCAATCCAGGTTGCTGAGGTTACCTGTATAATCAGTCCAACAGCATAGTATCAACGAGGCATCCTCCTCCGATCACAAGATCAGAGTGAATGAACTCGATATTTATAACACACACCTCACGCTGTCGGCTGATTACAATGCCGAACAGCTGAAGCCAAGATCCATCCCCTGTGTTAATTCCTCCCACCTCCCAACAGCTGACTCATTGTCAGCCTGAAGGGATACACCCTATGTCAATTTGTTGATTCCCCTATGTTAATTCCTCCCACCTCCCAACAGGTGACTAATTGTCAGCCTGAAGGGATGCACCCTACGTCAAGTCCTGTCGATGGGCCCCCTGGGCGTGGACCGCGCCACGCCTCCCCGCAAGCGCCGGCCCCAAGTCCGTACCACCCACGTGCGCCAGCCAAGCTGGAACGCAGGATAGCGGCGGACATCACAGCCGCGCCCCGGAGCTACGTGCCGCCGTCCACCCCCACCGGCACGGCAAGCCTGAGCTGGAAACAGCCATGCTGAACCAGATCAGGGATGGAGGAGCATCCGAGGATGATCCCCTCAGTATGTCCCACAAAAGGGACATCCTTGCCATGCCGGGTCCGCGCACTACAAAAACAGCAACCAACAGACTCAGGGACTCCATGCCATTCATAATGAAAAGGAAAGGAAAAAAAAAAAAGGAAAAAATGTAATGACAGTCCGCGATAAGAAAACAGTAACAGTGTAATGCATTATTCTTGCATCAAGCACCATTCAGTCAGAATGGCATGTAAATTAAAGGCAAATGCAATCACTGCATGGGAGACTATTATGAAGCTGTCACACGGAGAGGAAAAAACTGTATAGCAGCCACAAAATGCACAAATGAGTTTTAAAACATGCTCAAATCCCAATCCTGGAGTCTGATCCCATAAGTGCCACAGTCCCCATTGGATGCAGAGGCATAAGATTTCAACTGGCCCCTTAGAAATTATATAAACCTTGTATTTGTGTCCTGCATGATATCTAATGTACCAGCAGGATCAAAAATTCAAATAAAGGGGCAGGTAAAGGTGCATTGGCTGGGAAACGAACCCAGGCCTCCCACATGGCAGGCAAAAATTCTACCACTGAACCACGGGGATAGATATGGGAGCCAGAATTAAGTATGAGCCTCCTACAATCGACAGTGTAACCTGGGGTGCTCACTGGAAGGTACTGAGAGGTAACACTACCTCTCCATACCCCCAGAGTCAAAACCCTCCAGGAACGGTTTGAAACATGTAGTGTCATTAAGTCCGGGGGGCCTAGTCGCCCGCAAGTTGTAGATCCACCTCAGTTCGAGCTGGAGGAGAACCTTATTCCAATCTCCCCCCCTCGAACTGGGGTGGACTCGATCCAAAATCAAAAATTTGATTCTTGGAAACAGTCCCTGATGTACCAGGGCAGTGTGTCTCCCCAGTGGTAGATCGGGATCACAGGTCTGCATGCTTCTGATGTGGCGGTATGCCCTATGCCAGAATTCCAACTTGGTTTTCCCAACATAGAAGCATCCGCAATCACACCATAGCATGTACACCACTCCCTTAGTCTTGCAATTTGCAAAGTGTTTTGGCCTGAAGGTACTGCCATCGGGTAAGGTGGGATTTTTGGTAGTATACATATACTTACAGTACCCACAGGCCCCACACATAAATGTGCCCCTATATTTACAGTGCTGGGCAAAATTTTCATCTTTGAATTCGCTCCTCACCAATCTGGAGGATAAGGAAGTAGCCCTCCTGAAAGTAAAGAGCGGACTCTCGGGGAGGAGTCTATTCAAATTTGGGTCCATGGTAAGAACGTGCCAGAACTTGGACACAATTCTTTTAACTTCAGCATGTTGATTGCAGTATTTGGTAATAATGCGCAGATGGTTATCCTGTTTTTTGTTTTTTTGCGAGTAAATCAAAGCCTGTCTAGTATGTGTGGTGGCCCGCCTAAAGGCCTTTTTGAGGGAGGTGTGTGAATAACCTCTCTCAAGGAGTCTTGCACGCAACTTATTTGCTTCAGTTTTAAAGGTCGCCTCGTCAGTGCAATTTCTGCGCACCCTTAGGTACTGGCTGTATGGTATAGACCTAATGAGACTAGGTGGATGGAAACTGGAGGCATGTAAGATGGTGTTCCCAGCAGTGGCCTTACGATAGAGGCCACTGCTGAGTCCACCATCCTGACCCCTATAGACCATGACATCCAGAAATGCAATCTCACTGCAACTTGATGACATGGTAAAATTCAAATTGAAGCAATTCTTGTTCATGCTCTCTAGGCATGACTGCAAGAGCTCTATGGGACCGTCCCAGATGGTGAAAATGTCATCGATGTATCTGAACCATAATAAAAAGTGGTTCGTATACATCGACGAGTTTTCATCACTGAGGAATGTGGTTTCCCACTCCCCCAGGTACAGGTTCGCGTATGATGGGGCACAGCAAGTCCCCATCGCCACACCCTGTACCTGGAGGAAGTGGGAACCATCAAAAGTAAAGATATTATGATACAGGATATATTCCAACAACTGTAGGATAAACTCATTGTAGGCCCAGTCTCCATCCCGTCTCTGGTATATAGCCTTCTTAACAGCTCTCAGCCCCCCAGCATGGGGAATGGAGCTGTATAAGGCCTCAACGTCAATTGTTACCAGATATGCATTTTCTGGTATTGTAAGATTTTCAATAATTTTGAGAAAATGTATGGTATCTTTCACAAAAGATCGTAAACTTGTGACGTGAGGTTTGAGATGTTCATCAATTAAACGGCTTGCGTTTTCACTGATGGACCCTCTACCGGAGATGATCGGTCTCCCAGTGGGATTGTGGCTGTCTTTATGAATCTTAGGTAATGAATAAAAGGTTGGTACAACCGGAAATTTGACTCTGATATAATCCCAGGTGGTTTTGTTGATTACTTTATTGTTGTATGCTGTGTCCACCAAGGTATAGTATTCTTGGTGGAACCTATTTACCAGGTCTCTAGTAATTTTCTTGTACCAATTCTTATTCATTAGGATTCTCTGGCACATAGAAACATATTGAGCATTGTCCATCAGGACAATGTTACCCCCCTTATCAGAGGGTTTGATAACTATTGACTTGTTGTCACTGAGTTCCTTGAGTGCCTGTCTATCAGCCGTATTGGTGTTAATCACTTTGGGGGTACGAATGTGTAGTCTATCAATCTCTTTATATACCAATTTGAGAAACGTAGAAATATTCGGGTTGGAACTAGGGGGTGGGAACTGGACCGATTTTTTCTTTAGTTTGGACCCTTGTTTTGACTCCTGGACCTTCCCCTCCTTGTTGTCCAAAGGAAGAGATAGCACTGTGGGCAAGTCAATGCGGTCAATAAGGTCAGCCGTGTCGCTCTCCTCCAGGAGCGACACCAGCTGATCAATGGCCTGATTTTCTTGGGGTGTTAGGTCTATTGACCCCTGGGGTTTTTGATACATATTTTTGAGCATGAGTTTGCGTGCGAACATCTCGAGATCTTTGACGACCTCGAATCTGTCCATATTTTCATTTGGGCAGAATCCAAGTCCTCTTTGAAGTATATCTGTTTCCCTGTCTGTGAGGATATGGGAGGAGAGGTTGACAATGCTGAAAGCCCCAATGGTTCGATCAGTACCGTCAACACCATACACCTCCCTGTCACAGTCTACACTCTGTTCGTAAATTTGTTTAAAAGCGTCTCTGCTAAAGGGATAGTTTCCTGTCTGTCCCCTCCCTGATAAGTGGTTCTCGACCTCGTGACCGGGGGTGAATTCGTATTGCCCACCAAAGGTATTAAAGGGGCAGAGGCAGAACAGCCGCTTGCCCCTCCTGGTGCCCTACCTGTGGCCGAGGGCATATTGTGTGGACCATCTGTTGCATTCGTATTATGGGTCCTTGTTCCCTGGGATCTATTGTCACTTTGGTTAGGGCGAGGTGCTTTTTTGGTCTTAGAGGAGACCTGTGAGGAAACAGAAGAGACACTAGAGGAAGAATTGGATATAGCAGAGTAATGATCCCTCCGATTTTTAAACCTATTAAAGTTTTTTGGCTGTGATTGATTCCATTTATAAGCCCTGTTTTCTTCAAAGGCACAACGGTCCCTACTGAGCTTACTTTCCTTTTTAATAAGGATATCCTTATTGAAGTCTTCCAAATGTTTCTTAAGTTTGGACTCCCTGTCTATATAGGTTTTATGGGTCTGTAGTGGTTGAAGTTTTGAACAAATAGTCTGTATGTCGCCATCAAGAATGTTCGATCGCTTTTGGTATTCTGTAATGAGGAGTTCCATCATGTCTTTGGAGCATGTGCGTAGGATTTTTTCCCAAGCGCTTTTGAACTCAGTGTCCAAGCCCTCAAGATTAGGAAAGATTTGGACCCTGAGTCCCAGTGGATTCATGTTATCATTAATGTAATCCCGGAAGGACCTGATGTGCCAATATAAGGACGATTTTTTCTCAAGAATTTTTGTAAGTTTTAAAAATAAACCATTGATTTCAGATTCGATGTGTTCGTTCTTACCATACTCATCCAAGTAGCCGGACATGAGGCTGTCCCAGTTACTCCCCGTGTAGTTCGCCATAGTCTACAAAAATTATTATAAATGAACAATAAACAAACGATGTGTTAACAAAAGCAATCAATTATGATATTCGTATTAGCCAAGTAATGTGGGCATGCTAGCCTAATAAAGTATACACAATAATATTGTACTACTAATTGTCAGAAAACAGAGCGGGGACTGGTATCTACTACCAAACTTTAAAGAAAAAGAGGTCTCTGACAGGGAGTAGTACTAAGCAGAGGGTGTGCCACATCCCAAAAATCCAAAAAGACCAAAACATTCCCCTAGAGTGGGACTTTTAAGGCACTACCATCAATGATGCAATGTAAGTAAAAAATATATAATTTTATTACAAAATTCAAAAGTACAACAAAAAATATACAAAAATACAAATCAAACACAAACAATATATACAATGGGATACATCAAAAAGCAAGAACATGTAATTTGGACACAACTGCATCACATTGAGAGGAAAACCAAAAATGGAAATGTATTAAGTCTCACTGAACCGACGCGTTTCGGGGAATCCTTCATCAGGGTTCATTAAGTGAGAGTTACCATCTAAGAAATTACAAAATTAAAAAGAAACATTAACATCACACACAAAAAACAGATAACATTCCCCCCACATCCAGTGAAGGTATGTGTGAGAGTCATACTCACTTCCAAAATACATGTGCTATAGAAGTATCCAAGGCATAAAATCAGCTTCACAACGGTCTCCCAGGACATGTGCATACAAAGAGCCAGATCGCGGACCATGTAGAATGAAATTGTAATGACTGGTGCATATAATGCAATCTCAATGGGTGCTGAGAACCGCCGCGCCTAAGATTTGGCGCGGCGTTTGTGCGCGGGCTGGGGTCCAAAAATTAACCGGACCTGAAAACAAGGACAAAACCCCATAAATAATGATGATTTTGATAATCAATAGACAATCATATCTCCTGGGATTGAAAATATATCAAATCCCAGGGTGTGTAAAAAACATGGGCAGATGTGGGGACTAGCCACAGGAAACATACCTGTAAGCTAGATCCAAACGGGGGAGACCTACATGTTGTGATGTAGGGGGAAGGAGGAGGACTCGGGGTTCAGGCTGACAACCATAAAGCTGCAGATAGTAAAGGAGAGAGAGGGATCTAATTAGAAAAAGGGAAACAAGGTTCTAATATGGGTAAACATATTTAAATGGTAAAAAACCAGACACCACTTAAGGTATGCAAAAAAGTGGAGATAACAGCAATCCAGGTTGCTGAGGTTACCTGTATAATCAGTCCAACAGCATAGTATCAACGAGGCATCCTCCTCCGATCACAAGATCAGAGTGAATGAACTCGATATTTATAACACACACCTCACGCTGTCGGCTGATTACAATGCCGAACAGCTGAAGCCAAGATCCATCCCCTGTGTTAATTCCTCCCACCTCCCAACAGCTGACTCATTGTCAGCCTGAAGGGATACACCCTATGTCAATTTGTTGATTCCCCTATGTTAATTCCTCCCACCTCCCAACAGGTGACTCATTGTCAGCCTGAAGGGATGCACCCTACGTCAAGTCCTGTCGATGGGCCCCCTGGGCGTGGACCGCGCCACGCCTCCCCGCAAGCGCCGGCCCCAAGTCCGTACCACCCACGTGCGCCAGCCAAGCTGGAACGCAGGATAGCGGCGGACATCACAGCCGCGCCCCGGAGCTACGTGCCGCCGTCCACCCCCACCGGCACGGCAAGCCTGAGCTGGAAACAGCCATGCTGAACCAGATCAGGGATGGAGGAGCATCCGAGGATGATCCCCTCAGTATGTCCCACAAAAGGGACATCCTTGCCATGCCGGGTCCGCGCACTACAAAAACAGCAACCAACAGACTCAGGGACTCCATGCCATTCATAATGAAAAGGAAAGGAAAAAAAAAAAAGGAAAAAATGTAATGACAGTCCGCGATAAGAAAACAGTAACAGTGTAATGCATTATTCTTGCATCAAGCACCATTCAGTCAGAATGGCATGTAAATTAAAGGCAAATGCAATCACTGCATGGGAGACTATTATGAAGCTGTCACACGGAGAGGAAAAAACTGTATAGCAGCCACAAAATGCACAAATGAGTTTTAAAACATGCTCAAATCCCAATCCTGGAGTCTGATCCCATAAGTGCCACAGTCCCCATTGGATGCAGAGGCATAAGATTTCAACTGGCCCCTTAGAAATTATATAAACCTTGTATTTGTGTCCTGCATGATATCTAATGTACCAGCAGGATCAAAAATTCAAAAAATAAAGGGGCAGGTAAAGGTGCATTGGCTGGGAAACGAACCCAGGCCTCCCACATGGCAGGCAAAAATTCTACCACTGAACCACAGGGATAGATATGGGAGCCAGAATTAAGTATGAGCCTCCTACAATCGACAGTGTAACCTGGGGTGCTCACTGGAAGGTACTGAGAGGTAACACTACCTCTCCATACCCCCAGAGTCAAAACCCTCCAGGAACGGTTTGAAACATGTAGTGTCATTAAGTCCGGGGGGCCTAGTCGCCCGCAAGTTGTAGATCCACCTCAGTTCGAGCTGGAGGAGAACCTTATTCCAATCTCCCCCCCTCGAACTGGGGTGGACTCGATCCAAAATCAAAAATTTGATTCTTGGAAACAGTCCCTGATGTACCAGGGCAGTGTGTCTCCCCAGTGGTAGATCGGGATCACAGGTCTGCATGCTTCTGATGTGGCGGTATGCCCTATGCCAGAATTCCAACTTGGTTTTCCCAACATAGAAGCATCCGCAATCACACCATAGCATGTACACCACTCCCTTAGTCTTGCCCTCCCACCTGGGGCAGCATACATCTCAACTTGCTTACTAGTGCCACTACAGAGCCCAAACTTCTTTACTGGTGTCAGTCCTCTTTCCTCCAAACAACAATGTTCCTTCATCAAAAGAACTTCCACAAATAATAAATACGTGTCCAGATGTGACTGGCATTCCTAATGAAAGGTGAATTCTTTAATTGGAAAAAATAAAGTTCACAAAATCTAACATCTGAGAAAGGTATTTGTTTTTTCAGTCATACATTTTCTAAGTTACAAGCGGAGGTACCCTGTGTTAACACACTTCAGTTAGGCTTCACCTAAGCAGTCCTGACAAGGAACAGTCCCCAAAGTTGAGCTCATAGCATAGCACTCCAAAAACTCACATGGTGACTGTTGATGTGTGCTCTGTATAAATGGAGTTCCTCCATAACTTTCTTAGTGCAGACCCAACTGTGCAACCCAACTAAATTCACGCATGTAGTATTTAGGTGTTCAGACACATTTTCTCTATATCCTGCATGTGATCCTGAAAATTGTCAATTCACTATACCATTTCACTGTATTTACCACGAAACGCTGAAAACGCTTGGTAAATACCGCATGAACAGGCATTAAACTCAATTCACGAGAAGGAAATAAATAATTAAATGCATACAGTAATTAAGTAGTGGTCAAGGCATGCAGTATTTAAGGAATGTGTACTGGTTGTTAAGGAGAGGGTGACCACCAGTGGGGGGTATGCGATTTGTTTTTTTAATTCTGGCATTGGGGTTCTCCTCGAAATCCATACCAGACCCGAAGGGCCTAGTATGAATTGGGGTTGACCCCATGCCATTTTTTTCTTAATTTTTAATTGCCGGCAAATCTTTTACATTCAGCTGTTCCATACCAGACCCTTATCCGAGCTTGCAGCCTGGCAGGCCAGGAAAGGGGGGGACGAGCTAGTGCCCCCTCCTAAACCATACCAGGTCACATGTCCTCAACATGGGGGGGGCAAGCACCTTGTCCCCATGTTGACAGGGACAACGGCCTCTGGCCAGTGGTTGTGGGGATCTGCAGGCGGGGGGCTTATTGGAATCTGGAATCCCCCTTTAACAAGGGGCCCCCAGATCCCACCCCCATGTGTATGAGTATGGGGTACACAGTACCCCTACTTATTCACAAGAAATATGGTAAAAGTGAATAAAAACACAATAAAGGTTTTTGACAAGTCCTTTATTAAAAAAAAAAGTCCCCCCGGTCTAGATCCTACGTCAATCACCATGAATTCCGGCTACCGATCCAAAAAAGAAAAAAAAGCTCCACTCCCGACGAAGGTTGCCACCGAATGAAAGCTCCGCTGCCTAAATAAACTAAGGGGCTGGACCAATCGGTGACATCACTGGGTGGTCCCGCCCTCTTGTGATTTCACCGACTGGGGCATGCTTGTCAAAACCTTTGTCGCATGTCTTTTTCACTTTTACCAGATATTTGGTGAACAAGTAGGGGTACTATGTATCCCCACTCATTCACATGGGGGGGGGGCAGAATCTGGGGAAATCGTAGACAGACTGTGCTGCAGGCTGTTAGGAGAACATTTTTCCACTGTTTCAGGGACACAGTGAGGCAGATTTTCAGACATCTCCTGGTACATGAGAACCTCATCGACAGTGACTGGTGATGCTGCCTGACCAAAGAAGAGGACACCACTGTCGCTTACTGGTGCTGCTGACTTATTGCTTAGGAGAATGCCGCTGCTGCTGACTTTGCTGAGTCACCAAAAGAGAACAGAAGGAGACCAGCTGTCACCCCAGGAGTTAGTGAGAGCCTGCTCACCATTATTGTACCCTATTAAACAGGAACAGTATTGTTTGCTTGTGCATGTGCCTTTACCCAGGTTAGGAGGAACCTTTCTTGATCGCTCCAGCACTGGATCTTGGCCCCAATGTGCTGGCCAGCAGGGAAAAGGGCTGACAGACTGTTATTGTAACTTTGCCCCTCAGGCAGCATCATCCCCATCCCCAAAACGAGTTTAGTGGTCATCCCCTGGTCCATTGGCTTATTATCAACAGTACACCCTATTTGCTGACATTTTACATATTTGTTTGAGGCGTTGTTTTTTATTTTAATTTCTCTGGTTGATGCATCTACTATATATGCTGTATTTTTACAATAAAATTCCCCTGTTAAGCCTGGGAGTGTCAGGCCTCTTGCACACTGTAGCTTGAAAAAGCTCAGTACAGCTTATTTTTTTACTGAGCTAAAATACAGCCCATTAATTGCAATGTGCCTATGCACACAGGCGCGTAAACAAGTGCCATGTATTCTTCAGTTAAAAAAAATAGAAAAATCAGCATTTTTGGTCTGTATTTTACGCCTCATGCGCGCAATTGGCACAGATTTGTCCATTGTGGCCCCGCCCACAAGTAAATGGCTGAAATGTATGTTTTTCTAGGAATTCACTGTTAAAGCACATATTGTACAGACTATTAACTCCCATTTTAGGACTTCAATAGAGTTCTGCAATTTTGGGGTGAGATGCACTTTTCTGTGTGCACTAAAACACGTCTAAAAAATGTTTAATGTGTTTGCTGAGTTAAGGCAGATCATTCATTTGGAATATGCCCTTAACAAGCCTCACTGCACTAGAAAAAAAACAATCTACGTTCTATGTTGTCTGATGTTGTGGGATCTTCCTTGATCCTGTTATGAGGTGCTGAAGGCCATTTTAAAAATGGTTTTATGTCTTGTGAGTTTTGTATATCAATCCTTAAGTGCTAGCGGGCATTTTGGTATTTTAATGCAGCCCAGATAATTGGATATTGTGCTGTGGGACATGTTAACGCTTGAGTTGCCAGATGACTACCATTCCCGTCTAATTACCAACTCGGTTCACAGCGCAGATGACCTAATCCTTTGGCTCTGTGATCTCTCACTTGACTTTTTTATGGACTTGTCTATAATTTTGATGGTTATATTTCTTTTTTTTCTGCTGTAGAATATAGATATTGTGGTAGTGGAAGCACCACATTTTAATTTTTTTTCTATATGTGTACTTAAAGTGGTCATAAACCCACAACAGTAAAATCTGTGTGTATATGCAGTAAAGCATGCTTGTTATACTCACTGTGGAATCTAAGGGGTTAAGCCTTTGCATTGTGTAAAAAGGATGTTTGATCCTGTCCTCTCCGATTTTCCCTTTCTTCCACTATCACCAATCCATCTCCTGCTAAGACAGTGCCTTTGGTGGCACTCTGCACATGCTCTGTTCGTTGTGTATTGCTAGAGAGTTTTTTTTTTTTTTCCTTGGGAGGGTGCATGTGATAGGCGCAGGGCCAATCAGCACTATCCAGACAGAGGGTCAGGGGTCCTGCAACCTCATAAGACAGTCAGAGGAGAATGAAAACCCCTCCTACAAATTTTAACCAGACAATGATAGAAGTGATAAGACTGCTACTGTATATACTGCTGATGAGAAAAGGTATTTAGCAATATATATTTACTAAAAATTGCATTTCCATGTTCTGTGTACTGTAGCATTAATCAATTGGTTTACACTGCATATGCATATTTGGCTGCTATTCAGAATGAATGGCAGAGTGTTATGTACCCTGCGTTGTAGTGAGTTGTTGCATTATAGTAAATTGTGTAGTTACCACACATGGAAATATGGGGATCAATCCTTGAGATGGGATTTGCCATTTCAGTAAATACGGTTAGTTCTTAAGGAATATTTATTCAATTTGTGGTTTAATGGAGATGTTAAAAATAACAATAGCAATTAAGGAATATGAATTGTCAAACTCACTATGAGGAAACCTACCAATTAACTTAATGTAAACATCCCGATGTGTGGGATTTTTCATTGCACAGCCTTTCATCATTCCTATCACACAAACATTCTATTTAATGTAGACTCTAATGATAGGGAAAAAAATCACTTCACTTAATTCTGGCTTTCTGGATTTTTTTTAGGACATTATTTAATTGTTGTCATCTATATTTATAATTATTCTTATTGCAATCAGCATAGTACTGTTCTAATCCATTTGGTATCCAATCTGAAATTCCAAAAGTAAATTACCCTTGTAGCTATTTAGGGATGAGTAAATTATGGAAAAGTTCTGCTTTCAAGTCTAGTCCTCTATGAGGTGCACCCAGGGCTATGTAAGAAAATTACTTTTGTCACCCAAAGCAAACCCTCTACTAAAGTTTCTTCTACACAACACATTTTTTTTGTTTTTCTAATCCTAACATGGCTAAAGGCTTGTATAACCAGATGCAATCGATTGCATCTTTGCAGTAGGAATACATATGCAAGAAAAATAAATGATAAATGACTCTAGTGTGAACCACTGCGGTGCTTTTATTGGTGCCTAAGCATAATGAAACACACATGAACACACAGCAAAATCATGTACAACTCAATATTAAAAAAAAAACATGCATAATGCCAAAAAAATGCACCACCGATGCACTCTAATGTACTGTAAATGTGCCACAAATGCATGTAAATGTGCATGTAGAATTGCATAACGACCGCTGGGATTGTGATGTAAACTAATCCTTACTATAGTGGGGCTGATTTCTGGTGCAGCTCTGCATAGAAGCCAATCAGCTTCCAGTTTTTTTTGTCAAAACTTGATGTAACAAGCTGTAGTTAGAAGTTGATTGGCCAGTGTTGCCAACCTACCAAATTGAAATTTACTGACATGACACCCAAAATTTACTAGCACAGCCAAGTTTTTACTGGCATTTCCAAAAGTCACAAAATTAAATTAATTGCAAATTTCTGTGTTTAGGCTAAAAACAAGTACAATATGCAATTAGGAATGTGATTTAGGGTAGATATTAAGGCAAAAAACATATTTCTTATTTTATTTTTGAAATAGTAAGTAAATAGCTCAGGGACAGGACTCAGAGGGGCAAGAATTTAGAATGGGCAGGCGGCGCACACACATGACATTGACTCTCACAGTGACACTGACAGCAGAGTGCAGCAGTACAGATGATGATGACACCTCACCGACACGACATGTCCCCCTTTCTGAGTCACAGTGACAGTCTCTCTCCACACCAGGTGGTTCCTACAGTCCACTCCAGTCCAAACAGCACTGACAGTCAGCTCCCGTCTTGCCTTGCTCCCTTTCCGCAGACCCGCACAAGAGGCTTCGGATGCTCAATTGGCTACCTTGCACCATGGCATCACACAACACACTCTGCCAGATCCGCTCCCCGCCAGCACCACCTGAACACACTGTAGTAGGCACTCGGATGGTCACGGCCGGCTCTGTACCGGAACTGTGCATACGCAGTTCCAAGTCAAGCGTCACAGTCACAGCCAAATTATACTGGCAACCTTTTCCTGACAGTGGCATTTACTGGCAGGAGAAAATTGCCCATTTTTTACTGGCTGCCACTGTGATTGTCTACCATGCTAGGCTGCACCAAATTTTGCACTCTTCAGTTTTTAGTAAATCAACCGCATTGTGACAATGTGTAACTTGATTTGATTGTAGCCGTATTAGTGCAATTGTGACAGAGAAAATTGAGTACTGTCCGTGATACTTTTTTTATTTGCACTAACATACAATTTTTCAGGACAAGCTTTTGGGGTATGTCCCCTTCTTCAAGGACCTTTCTATCACGGACAGTACTCAATTTTCTCTGTGACAATGTGTAAAGAAGTCTTTTTTAGCTGTTTTCCTATCAATGATGTACAAAAATGTGTTTGGCTTGTCTGTCTACAGTAGATAAGCTTACTGTATCTAATAGTTAAAGCATTGGGTACATGTCTTATTCTGCTATGGGGAATTTATGGTAGTGACCGATTTTCTGCATTGTTCAGATGGGATGTCCTGGTCAATGTATACTGTAATGCTGAGCAGAGTTGATTTTTGAACCCTAGAATGGAATACAGCGTGCAATTATTTCAGTTGGCTTAATCAGTCTCCCAAGGTTCTTTGTTGGATCATTTGTACCTGTAAGATTAGTTTATAATTGTACCAAAACCACTTGCAATGTGCAACAATGTCTCAGTGTATGGCTAAATTAAAGTTTCCTACAGATATCTGATGACAACTCTAAGCAGATATAAAAAATAGTGCTGGTTTGTGTTCAGTTAAGCTATGATAAACCTATACATATTTATCAAAATTTTCATAAGTTGTCCCCTGGGCACAAAGTACATGCAACACATAATTCCATTTTTCTAGATTGTTGTGGGTGCTGAGCTAACATGGTGGATAGCACACCCCCACTGGTGTACGACCACTTTGCTCTGAAGGAATATTAGTTCTGAGTGAGAGTGCTTATCTAGACAACAGGTGCATGCTTGAGATAAGCACCATTACTAATAATGCAGGGAGAGGCCCGTAGTGATTGGAGGAAACAATCCGTACGTTCTTTGGAGGGCCCAACACATGCCCTGCTTTTGCACCACTCTCCCTGGTATGATGAAGGGACTTTGTGCCAACCAGCCCCACCTTGCTGGTATCATTGCATAGGAGCCCCCGCAAATATGGCAGGCATACACACAACACCTCACTCCAGTCTATTTTGTCCCTTTGGGGAAGGGGGGCTCTCAGAGGATGATGGGTGCACGTTATTGGGCTATTCAATTTTGAGAAACTTGTCGCCAAAGAGAAAATGAGATTGTTAAGTGTGAGGAAAACAAGATGGCAGTGTGAAGTTGGGAAGAGAAATAACTGCAGGATGCCAGAGAACTGAATAGAGGTGGCAGGCGAGGATGACAGCAGAAGATAGAAAAAAGACAAAATGGACATCAAGCGATGGGTAAGTGAAAATGACAACAGGAGGGCATAGCAGTGGGGTGGTAGCTACCCCCCTATAGATGCCCCCACAAGTTGGTCTACATATAAGGGTGCTGCCCATAAACAAAAATACAGAACATTAAGTTGTGCTTTTCCTCCAAATGGTTCTGATTTTAATTTTTAAAGCAGATAATTTTTGTTTTACAAGAATCACTAGACCCAGAAGCGGAGGACAGCAGGAGATAGAAAAAATACAAAATAGACAATTTGATGTTTGAGTGAGTATGACAACAGGAGGGCATAGCAGTGTGGTGATAGCTACTCCCCTATAGATACACCCAAAAATTTGGCTACATATAAGGGTGTAGCTCACAAAAAAAATAGAGAACATTAAATTGTGCTTTTTTTCTCAAATTGTTTTGATTTTAATTCTTAAAGCAGATTATGTTTAATAAGAATCACTGGACCAGCAAGCCTTTACTCCTGATAAGACTTCTTTAACCACTTGCAAACTGGCTCATGCCAATATAAGTCAGCAAAGTGGCACGGGTGCGACGCTGCGTCATCGGCGGCTAGTGGCGTGCAAACCCACTGCGGGAGCATGCCTGCACGTCCAGCGGACTCAATGTCCACTGGTTGCCCATGATCGTGACACGGAGAGGCAGAACGGGGAGATACCTATGTAAACAAGGCATTTCTCTGTTCTGCCTAGCAACATGACAGGGATCTACTGCTCCCAGTGATCGGGAGCAGTGATCTCTGTCATGTTCTAGTGAGCCCATCCCCCCTACAGTTAGAACACGCCCAGGGAGCACATTTAAACCCTTGATCACCCCCTAGCGTTTAACCTCTTCCCTGCCAGTGACATTTACACAGTAATCCGTGAATTTTTATAGCACTGATCGCTATATAAATGCCAATGGTCCCAAAATAGTGTCAAAAGTGTCTGATCTGTCTGCCGCAATGTTGCAGTCATGATAAAAATTGCAGATTGCCGCCATTACTAATAAAAAAAATTCAAAATAAAAATGCCATAAATCTATCCCCTATTTTGTAGAGGCAATAACTTTTGCACAAGCCAATCAATATACACTTATTGCGATTTTTTTTAATAAAAATTTGTAGATGAATACATATCAGCCTAAACTGAGGAAGAAATTTGTTTTTTTTAATTTTTTTTGGGATATTCATTATAGCAAAAAGTAATAAAATATTGCTATTTTTAAAAATGTTTGCTCTTTTTTTGTTTATAGCGCAAAAAATAAAAACCACAGAGGTAATGAAATACCACCAAAAGAAAGCTCTATTTGTGGGGAAAAAAGGACGAACAGGGAACAATTTGGGGTGTTCGCGGCAAATTCGAAAGCCGCGGAACACCCTTTAAAAGTCTATGGTAGAAATCAAAAGTGCTAATTTTAAAGGCTTATATGCAAGTTATTGTCATAACAAGTGTTTGGGGACCTGGGTCCTGCCCCAGGGGACATGTATCAATGCAAAAAGAATTTTAAAACGGACGTTTTTTCGGGAGCAGTGATTTTAATAATGCTTAAAGTGAAACAATAAAAGTGTAATATTTCTTTAGATTTCGTACCTGGGGGGTTTCTATAGTATGCCTGTAAAGGGGCGCATGTTTCCCGTGTTTAGAACAGTCTGACAGCAAAATGACATTTCAAAGGAAAAAAAGTCATTTAAACTACTCGCGGCTATAATGAATTGTCGGTCTGACAATACACATAAAAGTTAATTGATAAAAACGGCATGAGATTTCCCCACAGGAGAACCCTGAACCAAAATTTTTTTTTAAATGGCGTGGGGGTCCCTCTAAATTCCATACAAGGCCCTTCAGGTCTGGTATGGATTTTAAGGGGAAACCCGCACCCAAATTTTTTATAAAAAATAGCGTGGGGTCCCCCCAAAAATCCATACCAGACCCTTATCCGAGCACGCAACCTGGTAGGCCGCAGGCAGAAGAAAAATTAATAAAGGACTTGTCAAAAACCGTCTCTTGTGTTTTTTAAACTTTTTGACACTTTTTTACCCCATTACCAATTCCCACAGGGGGGGCCGGGATCTGGGGATCCCCTTGTTAAAGGGGGCTTCCAGATTCTGATAAGCCCCCCACCCGCAGACCCCCACAACCACCGGCCAAGGGTTGTGGGGATGAGGCCCTTCTCCCCATCAACATGGGGACAAGGTGCTTTGGGGGGCTACCAGGTTGCGTGCTCGGATAAGGGTCTGGTATGGATCTTTGAGGGGACCCCACGCCATTTTTTTTTCATTTTGGCGCGGGGTTCCCCTTAAAATCCATACCAGACCTGAAGGGCCTGGTATGGAACTTAGGGGGACCCCCACGCATTTTTTAAAAAATTTTGGATCGGGGTTCCCCTGAGGGGAAATCCCATGCAGTTTTTATCAATGACAATTTATTAATAGCCGCGAGTAGTTATAAATGACTTTTTTTTTTCCTTTGAAATGTCATTTTGCTGTCAGACTGTTCTAAGCACAGGAAACATGCGCCCCTATACAGGCATACTATAGACACCCCCCAGGTACAAAATTTAAAAGAATATTACACTTTTATTGTTTCACTTTAAGCATTATTAAAATCACTGCTCCTGAAAAAACGGCTGTTTTTAATAATTCTTTTTGCATTGATACATGTCCCCTGGAGCAGGACCTAGGTCCCCAAACAATTTTAATGACAATAAATTGCATATAAGCCTTTAAAATGAGCAATTGTAATTATTCATGTTCCTGTCCCATAGACTGTTTGCAAGTTCTGCTGTGAACCAAACCGGGGGGGGGGGGGGGTGTTCGGCTCATCCCTAATGTCAGCCTACTGTGATCCACTGTACAGCAAACAAGCTGTGTGCCAGTACTTTAGAAGTCTCCTACCTGGACCTGGCTGTGATATCTATATCAGAAACCTGGCTGCACAAATCCATTAGCAGGTAAAACAAGTCCTTTATATGCATTCTAAATTAATATTTAGCTATTCACTTGGAATTCAAATTGAAAGCTTCCCACAGACATCTAATGATGGCATTTTCTTAGGAATGACCTAGTTATTTAAATGTCCTTTACAATATATTGTATGTATAGTTTAGTGAGAATTAACTGATCTGTGCTCAGACTGCAATCACTCATAGTTAAAAACAGCGGTAAATTCAGCCAAGGTTTAGCACTCCGCCAGTTTTGCTTTAGTGTATTCACATTTTTATTGTGTCTTCTAGCAAACACTGTTTTATTTAAGAATGTAACCATTCAATAAACAAGTGTAAAGAATATTTATAATGTATCAGCTGCAGCAGTGCATAGCTACCAATCAAATTTCAGTTTACTGAAATTAAATCAATGACAGATAAATTGTGATTGGTTGCTTAGAGCGACTACATTTTTCCCATTCCTCTTTGTATAATATGCCAGAAGTCATTTGCTAATGCAGTTTTCATGTGCTTGGCAGATTTATTTATTTGTATTCATTACAGGTACTTATATACAGTAGTGTCGTCAATTTACGTAGTGCTTTAAATATATATATATATATATATATATATTGTACATTCACATCAGTCCCTGCCCTCAAGGAGCTTACAATCTAAGGTCCCTAACTCACATTAACACATACACATACTAGGGCCAGTTTAGACAGGAGCCAATTGACCTACCAGCATATCTTTGGAGTGAGGGAGCAAACCGGAGTACCCGGAGGAACATCACGCAGGCACAGGGAGAATATGCAAAATCCAGGCAGGTAGTGCGGTGGTTGGGATTCAAATCGACGACTCTAGTGCTGCTAGGTGGATGAAAACAGCTTGCAAGATGTGCCTGTCACGGACACTGGTTGCAGGGACCTTTTCTGTCCACATTCACCCTGTTATTTGTATATATATAAATATATATATATATATATATATATATATATATATATATATAAATATATTTCCCTTTTTGGCTGGACTGCTTTCTTGTATTTGCCCTTAAGACTATTCCTGATTTGTTTTATTTGGAGCTATATATGTTTGTTGAAAGAGCTGGTCACATTGGTCTCTGTTCCATGTACTTCTATGTAGGTGCCGAACTGTCCGGGGTGGTCACTCCCTGACTAATCAAGACTTGTCTAGGGGCCTAGCTGTTAATTAGCTTACTGGTTAATTAGATCACTGTTTATTTGGTTACTTTTAGCTGCCAGCTGTTCATTAGATGTACTGATGATATTTCTGTTTAAAGTTTTAATTATTTAGGATAATGTGATCATGCTCTTATCTGATTTTGTATGGTATACATTATGTGTGAATTTTGAATGAAGAGTGCCAGTTTGCATCTAAGCTAGTTTAATCTAGTTTTTGGGTGCAATTCTCAGCTATAATACCTTGTTCCTGGTTTTAGCGTGGAGGAAGCTGTATCTTGGTGGAGCCACCCAGGCGGGGTGCCAGGAGGTCCATCACAGTGCTAATGTAAGTCAATGGCTGACTGATAAAAAGTGAGTGAAAATTTTAAAGGTATTCCCTTCAACCATAGTTGCTGGTGTCTTTTTCCATTATTGGGCAGTTTAAATCCATATTAATTTATTGGGAATGTGTTTTTTTCTTTATAAAAGCAAGTAAGATACTACAAGTGTAAACATGTTATTGGAATTTTAATGCAACTTTAGCAAGCACTCTCCAGTGGAAACTGAAAATTAAAGTGACACTAAACGGGTTAAAAAAAAAAATATTTATTCAAGTATGTATTTGTAACTTACAATAGTACCTTCTATTGCCCTCATCCTCCTCCAGATTTCTTTTTTTTCTGCTGCTGTAATTCAACCTTCTGCTAGAGGATTGCTATGTTTGTTCTCCATGGTCCCCCTGTATGTAGGAATGTAGCCACCCTCTCCTGCTCACTCCTAAGTTGGACTATGAACTATAGGAACTCAGAGTGCGATACAAGCAGGCCTTTTTTTCAGTGGGAACGTGGGGGAACGCAGTTCTGGCACCTTCACTACTGAATGTATGTAATGGCAAGGGTTACTGGGGTATGCTGGAGGGTCTATTGATGCTGGCAGGAATATATTTTTGTGTCGGGGTCTATTGTTGCTGAGGAGGTGTTTTGTTGCTGGGAGAGAGGGGTAAATTTTTGAGGGAGTGGTCTAATGTTGCTGGCTGCTGGATTGTCTATTGTTGCTGGCTGCTGAGAAATCTGTTGATGTTACTGGGAGTCTATTGTTGCTGGGGTCGATCTATTGTTGCTGGAGTGGCATTTTGTAACGGGTGGTCCATTGTCGCTGGGTGGATATAATGTTGTGCAGGTGATCTATTGTTGCTGGGGAGGGTCTAGTGTTGCTTTTTGGTATATATTACTGCTAGGGATGGGTCTATTGTTGCTGGAGTTGGGTTGCTGGCTGCAGAGGATCTATTTTACTGCTTTTCTTGTTATCGATAACAAATCCATTACAAATTATTAAGCTCCACAAAATGATACTTGGTCCTGTACTTTCTAAAAGGGGCGGTGTTCAGAGGTGGATAAGGGGGCAGAGACAAGGTGTGGCTCAGAAGGGGTAGTTCCTGCACCTATTCCCTGAGAAAAAACCCCTGGATGCAAGGAACAAGAAAAACACCCTAAGAAACAATGTCCTGAAAAATAGATTACAGGGCCATAAAGTAGTGGATGTGCAAGGATTAATTTTAGAGAATATGGATATCGTTTAGTGTCATTTTAAGCACTTAGATGCATACAGGGAGCACAGCCTGCCTGATCATTACTTCATTTTGACATGCATGTATACAGTAGCTTCTGACCAAATGTTTATCACAGTTACGTGATAGTTTACGTCTTTGGTGTGTTATTCAAGATGTGCAAAGAGAGATCACACAAACACTTATATGTATAACATTTAATTAAGTAATGGCCGATAATAAATGTAATATCACAAAATGAACAAGAATACTTATTATATAGATGCTTTTTTGCCATGAAGTCTCCTTTCAGAGCTGGTAATATGCACACGTTACGCTACACGTTACACATACGCTAAGTATTCTTGTTACATTTTTTAATAACATTACATCTGTTATTTGTATCTGTCATTACTTAATTAAATGTTATACATATAAGTGTCTATGTGATCTCTCTTTGCACGTCTCGAGTAAAACCACAAAAAATTGAAACTACAGTGCCTTGAAAAAGTATTCATACCCCTTGACATTTTCCACATTTTGTCATGTTACAACCAAAAACGTAAATGTGTTTTATTGGGATTTTATGTGATAGACCAATACAAAGTGGCAAATTGTGAAGTCGAAGGAAAATGATAAATGGTTTTCTAATTTTTTTACAAATAAATATCTGAAACGTGTGGCGTGCATTAGTATGCAGCCCCCTTTACTCTGATGCCTCTAACTAAAATCTAGTGGAACCAATTGCCATCAGAAGTCGCATAATTAGTAAATAGAATCCACCTATGTGTAATTTAATCTCAGTATGAATACAGCTGTTCTGTGAAGCCCTCAGAGGCTTCTTAGAAAACCTTAATGAACAAACAGCATCATGAAGGCCAAGGGACACACCAGACAGGTCAGGAATAAAGTTGTGGAGAAATTTAAAGCAGGGTTAGGTTATAAAAAAATATCCTAAGCTTTGAACATCGCACAGAGCACTGTTCAATCCATCATCTGAAAATGGAAAGAGTAAGGCACAACTGTAAACGTACCAAGACATGGCCGTCCACCTAAACTGACAGGCTGGGCAAGAAAAACATTAATCAGAGAAGCAGCCAAAAGGCCCATGGTAACTCTGGAGGAGCTGCAGAGATCCACAGCTCAGGCGGGTGAACCTGTCCACAAGATGACTATTAGTCTTGCACTCCACAAATCTGGCCTTTATGGAAGAGTGGCAAGAAGGAAGCCATAAGAAGTCCTGTTTGCAGCCATGTGGGGGGACACAGCAAACATGTGGAAGAAGGTGCTCTGGTCAGATGAGACCAAAATTGAACTTTGTGGCCTAAAAGCAAAACATTATGTGTGGTGGAAAACTGCACATCATCCTGAACACACCACTGTGAAACATTGTGGTGGCAGCATCATGTTGTGGGGATGCTTTTCCTCAGCAGGGACAGGAAAGCTGGTCAGAGTTGATGGGAAGATGGATAGAGCCAAATACAGAGCAATCTAGAAGAAAACCTATTAGAGTCTGCAAAAGACTTGAGACTGGGGCGGAGGTTCACTGCAGTACAACGACCCTAAACATACAGCCAGAGCTACAATAGAATGGCTTAGATCAAAGCATATTCATGTGTTAGAATGGCCCAATCAAAGTTCAGACCTAAATCCAATTGAGAATCTATGGCAAGACTTGAAAATTGCTGTTCATAGACGCTCTCCATCCAATCTGACAGAGCTTGAGCTATTTTGCAAAGAAGAATGGGCAAACATTTCACTCTCTAGATGTGCAAAGCTGGTAGAGACATCCCCAAAAAGACTTGCAGCTGTAATTGTAGCAAAAGGTGGATCTACAAAGTATGGACTCAGTGGGGTTGAATACAAATGCACTCCACACTTTTCACATATTTATTTGTAAAAAAAATTGAAAACCATTTATTTTACCTTCCACTACACACTTATGTGCCACTTTTTTTATCACATAAATTCCCCATCAAATACATTTATGTTTTTTGGTTGTAACATGATAAAATGTGGAAATTTTAAAGAGGTATAAATACTTTTTAAGGCACTGTGTCAAGCAACTGTGATGAAACAGTTGCCCTAGTCCTTTTCTTTTTTGTCAATAACCTGGTGATCTGGGAACTTTTGCTTGTGATGCAGATGGAATATTCCCAAACACACATGCCACAGGCTAAGAGCAGGTTTTAATTTGGAAATAAACACTAGTAATTTAGTGGTGGCTTCCACTGATTCTGGAATAGCTATTTAAGCCTTTGTATGATAAATTAATATCTAAAGAATCTGAAGATAAATCACATTGGACTCTGTATTTACCATTAATGAGTGCAACCCTAAAATATTATTTAAGTACGAATACTATTATCCCGTGTTAAACCTTTCTTCTATCCCCTGAATTATTTTATTTGTTTTAAACAGCTGGAATGCAGGAGAATTGGTGGTAAAAAAGACTTGTGGGTTTACCCAATAATGTTCTGCTAATCCATTCTTTATAGTCTGTATCACTGAGGGCCTGTCAGAAGTGTTCCTTTTGCACTTCAAGGTATCCCTCTTTCGAATTTCAGAAAGTTGGGAGGTATACACACCTGTGCTACAGTTTTGAATTCACATGCATATGTTCTCCTCAAAAGAGCTTCAACCCTACTGCTAAACCAAACATAAATATTAATGCAACAAAACTGACCATAAACTATTTCAGATTACCTCTAATGGAGCTCCTGCAAACACTACTGTCTTTATTTTCACTTTAATTTCCTTGTTTTGACCAGGACTTTGACAAAGGTGGTCAAGGAATATTTGTTTTCCACAGGAAGAAGTCAATCATCAGTTAGATTAAGTGTATTTTTTAATTTCAAGTATGACTACCCATCTGTATTTGCTCAGTGCCAAGTGGCACCTGCTGGCACACTCCATAGCTGTCACCAACAGATTGATTAGAGAGATTACACACCCCGGATATTTGCTGAAGACATGTGGATCTACATCCTTTCTGGAAGGAACGTAATTAATAAAACTAAGCATGGACATGCATGACCAATCTTCTAAGGCACGCCATGCAGTTGTCAAACTAGTCCCATATGGCAGAACGTAAGTTTCTTTACGTAAGATCACCAGTACTGAGATTAATCATAATCACAGGACTGGTGTTCTTAATGCCAATGTAGTTGTAGCATATTTGTCAAGATATAAGGATAAGCAACAATTTATGTCTTTAGCGTGTAAAAAAATATATTAATTGCTATTTAAAAGTGCTTATAATCTGTAGGGCTGATTTAATTAAGCAGCAAGTTATATTCACTTAGCAAAATTAATGTTAGCTTAGTGACCAAGGTAAAGCTGCATTGACTTCAATCATCTACTCACATTCAAGCAAAAATTCTGTTCTATTATTTTCCCTTCAAGGTGAACACAGCTATATCTCATTTACTAAGCTAAGTGAACATTTCCTTTGGAAAGTAAAGTAGACACTATGGAAAGTGAGGTTGATTTACTGAAGGAGTAGAGTTTGTTCACTTTGCAAAATGCAAATAATAAATCAACGTCATTGAGTATAATAAAAAAGTTTGGGTGTTCATCTAAACTATTGAACAGCCAAAAATTGTTCAAAACTTAAGTTTGGATTGAAACATTGGCTTGTCCCTATTGGATACATTGCAAAAAAATAATTACAAGTAAAACGAGAATGCCCTGTAATTCCTATAGCCTGTTTTTAGGCCTAATTTGTAATTTATGTCTGTTTCAATGCAAGATTTTGTTTTGGAGTTTGTTGGTTGGTGAAAATATTTTTTTGATGTGCTTTAATAAATGTATGCTTTATTACAGCAGGATTATTGTGTTTACTGACCAGAAGAGGAAATTTCTGGTTAAGACATTTCATTGTTCCACAAACATAATCAAGTCTTGTGCTTAAGAATATCTTCACCATACCCATTGCTCATATATTAAAGAGACCCTGTCACCAGAATGTTAATTCAGCAAAAATCTTCCCATATGATTTTATGTGCAGTCAACATATTTCATGAATGTTATTTACCTGTAAATGCCTCCTTAACCCGTAAAGACCCCATTACCATGGTAATCAGTTGGTCGATTGCTCCTTACATTGGTGGTCAGTGGAAAGAGTGCAATCCATTTCAGACACCTAACCAGATTATTGGGGTCAGTGGTTTCTAGACTAAAGCCAGAAATTGCTCACTGTAGAAACCTTTGGAGAAATCCTGGCTGAGAAAGGCTGTCTTACACTGTAATTGACCCATACTTCAAATGATTATAACATTTCTCAGAAATGATAGTCTATAGAAAATGACTTTTTGAGCTATATGGAATGAAAGAAGAGAGTGCAAAGCTTTATTTTTTTTCTATTTGATACATTAAAAGGGTCTATTAAGAGCTGACAGTCAACACATACACAAATCCCCCTTCATCGGGACTAGAATAAAACAGCTGTTTTAGTTAAACAAATGTGTTGATACATTCAGTGTATAAGATAATTGAATGAATGTAAATTTTTTGGATTAGGGTGTACAATTTTATGTATACCCTAACTGGGGCAAATCTTAAAAAGACCCAACAACAAGCCCTATTGGCCTACCCTGTACAAGAGGCTCAGAGGCATGCAAGACAGCTAACTGCCTTTATATTTATAGCTGTACGAATAGCCATAGCCAGATCCTGGAAATCTTCCACCATCCTGCAATCTGCTGGTTAAGTCTAAACTATCCTGTATAATGATTAATGAGAAACTTTCTGCCATCTTGAATGATAAAATGAAAGGGTTTAAGAAAATCTGGGACCCATTGATCGACTACCTCTCAGGGAAGGCCTAGCGCCCCTGCAAAAAACTTATGCCATCTGTAGAGCATTGTGCTTGCACATCCTTTTTCTTCTTTCTTTCTTTTCCTTCTGTTCCTCTTCCTTCCCGACAAGGGACACATTTATCTACGATCAAGCCTAAAGGGCCATCTTATCATCGGGCCAGAAAAGAGTGTATGTTCCAGGACTCATCTGTCTAATTTGTTAATTGAGTTACTTTTGTGGATATAAAAACTCATAAACAATATGAGTTAGATGGGGGGATGGGCTGATACAGGATCAGGGGTTGCTTCCTACCTTGATAACACTAGCTGTCTGTTAGATTTTGTATAACAGAACCATGTACATCTTATTTGTACTGGCTAATGTATATTTATAATATTTTTAGAAATAGCCACTACTTTGTCTATATGAGAGTTTTTACTTGTACTGTACATTTTTGAAAAATAATAAAAATTATTGGAAAATAAAATACTGTACATTAACCACTTCTGGCCCAGGCTATAGCAGATTGACGGCCGGGCGGTGGTTCAGTTCTCCTGACTGGGCATCAAATGACGTCCAGCAGGATAACATGCCGCCGCGCGCCCGTGGCGACGCGCATCGCGGCGATCGGTGGAGCGGTGTGTCAGTTTGAGACACCGCTCCACCGATCTTGGTAAAGAGCCTCCGGTGGAGGCTCTTTACCACGTGATCAGCCGTGTCCAATCACGGATGATCACGATGTCAATAGGAAAAGCCATTGATCGGCTTTTCCTCACTTGCGTCTGACAGACGCGAGTAGAGAAGAGCCGATCAGCGGCTCTCCTGACATGGGGGGTCTGCGCTGATCGTTTATCAGCACAGCCCCCCCTTGGATGCCCACACTAGACCACCAGGGAAGCCGCCAGGACCACCAGGGAAGGGGGAAACATGTGGATGACCAGGTATGTACCCCATGGCAATCCACATGTGCCCAATGTGCCCAGTCTGTGCCCAATATGTGCCAATCAGTGCCCACTAATGGGCACTAATTGGCACCATTATATTTCAGTGATGCCCAGCAATGCCACCCATTAGTGTCATCAGTGCCACCCATCAGTGTCCATCGATGCCACCTGTCAGTGCCCATTCGTGCCCATCAGTGCCCACCTATCAGTGCCCATCAGTGCCCTTCCGTGCCACCTATCAGTGCCACCCATAAGTACCCAGTGTGGAAAACTATAGTTTTGTTAGTATCTTTTATAAATATGATTTAAAGGAATGTTATAAGTACTCATATTTGCTCATTTAATATGTTTATTTGGCTATCAAAAATTGCTCCATGGCACATTCTTCCTATGTTCACACGTTCACCCCCTTTTTTTTATTCTTATGAGAGTAACATAAAATAAGATGCACAATATTCCAGCTTTTTTACATGCCTAGTTAATAATGGTTCGTCATCATCACCAAATAGGGTTTAAGTATATCAAGCACAAGTCCATTTGTCTAGCTTCAATCCATTTTTCTTTTTGGTAGAGTGGGGAAACATTTGAAAACTTTCAGGGTTGCTGCTATCTGGAACAGTAGTAAAGTGTTTTCCCTCACTTCCTGGTCCACTGACAGCATTTTCACGAGCATCAGTAAAAAGTTCTATTGCTGATACTTTCATAGTTTCATAGTTGGTAAGATTGAATAAAGACAATACAGTTCAACTGTGTGTGTGTTTAAGTCTCTACCAATTCCCATATCCCTGTATATTGTGTTCAATAAGATGTCCATCTAAAGGTTTTTTGAAATCAGCGACACTCTCTATAAAACCACTGATTGTAGAAGGGAGTTTCACATCTATACCACTCTAATAGTAAAGAACCCCTTATGCAATTTAAGGTTTAAACTGCTGCTCATCCAACTTCCTTGATTGGTCACATGTTGTCAGAGAAGTACTTACTGAGGCGGAGATGCCGAGAGCGATTCACCCTTGCGACGATGGCACAAAGAGGCACAGGCTACCCAGTAGGCGGGAGAAGATTTGCGTGGTAGTCCTTGCAGGGATGAGCAGCTGTGCAGAGACTGGCAGATGGGATGACTTGCTGGAGCAAGGTAGACAGGAAGTCCAGAACCAGGCTGAGGGTCAAACACAGAAGATCTGTATATTCAATCACAGGCTGAGGTATGGTGTCTGGGAGACACAAGGCAAGTCCAGGTCACAAGCAGAGGTTCAAAGGCAAGGAGACAGGAGGCAGGTCTGGGTCACAGGCAGAGGGTCAAACACAGGAGACAAGCGGAATCCGTTTAAACAGGCTGAGGGTCAGGTCCAGGAGAAGAGCAGAAGAGTCAAGATCAATCCGGGTCACAGCAGGCAATCAGGTATAAGTAACAGGATCAAGGTACAACAGGAAGCTGAAGACGAACCAGCAATTTGACTGAGCACCAGAGACACTTTTATAGGCCAGCCTAAGGGTCACGTTGGGCATGCGCCAGAGCGCCGTTCCGCTGCGCATGCGCGCAGGAACATGGCCAAAGCGCCTGGAAGAATTATTCTCCTGACACATGTCTTCTTGAGTAACCTGAGACTGAATAGTTTTCTCCCAATGTTGGAATAACATGTTTGTATATCGCTATCATATCCTCTCTTAAGCGTCTTTTCTCCAGGGAGAATACGTTTAACGTTTGTACTTGTTCCTCATTACTGAGGTCCTCCAGTCCCCTTATGATTCACATATTCTGGTAATACCTGGCACACAGTAAGCAAACAAACCCTGGTGATCTGAGTTCCTGAACCAAAGGGTTGTAAACCCTCATGTTTTTTCACCTTAATACATCCTATGCATTAAGGTGAAAAAACTTCTGTCACTGACCAGCCCCCCACGTTTTACTCACCTGAGTACTGTATTCCCCCACCAGAGACGCGCTCTTCCTCTCTGCCCAGGGTTCTCGGCTCTTGATTGGATAGATTGATAGCAGCGCAGCCATTGGCTCCTGCTGCTGTCAATCAAATCCAATGATGCAGGCGCCGGGGGGCGGGGCTGGGTCCTGGACTCAGGAGCACGCCTGCAAGGTAACCCCTGGGAAAGTGACTCTGCTAGGGGGTAATACGATGCAGGGAGGAGCTAGAAGAGGATGATCGGGGCCAAAACGAACTGCACAGTGGAAGTAAGTATGATCTGTTTGTTATTTTAAAAAAAAATGATCTTGATTGGATAGATTGATAGCAGCGCAGCCATTGGCTCCCACTGCTGTCAATCAAATTCAATGACGCGGCGCGGGGGCGAGGCCGAATCCGGCATTCTGCGTCTATGGACGCAAATGCTGGACTCGGCAGCGCGCCCACAATGTAACCCGCTTCTCCCAGGGGGTTATACGATGTGGGGAGGAGCTACCAGCACCGCCAGGGGACCCCAGAAGAGGATGATTGGGGCTACATTGTGCAAAATGAACTGCACAGTGGAGGTAAATATAACATGTTTGTTATTTAAAAAAAAGAAAAATGAAGCTTTACAATCACTTTAATGTTTTACATTACAAAAGCTTAAGATGAGTTTGGGCAGCTCTAGAGCTCATGTATATAGTTTTACTACAAAAGAGAAATTTGTTGAATGTATCTTTCTAAACTGGCAGTATGTAACATTTAGTAGAGATAGTATGACCATAGATGGGCAAATTTCTTAGAGAACCGAGAACATAAAATGTTAAGGTATCTGCCATCTGCCTACCTTTAAACAAAGCTTGTGGGCCTACCATAGTCCTCTTTCCAGTTTTGGATAAACCTGCAGTAAGATTTCTAATTCTGCACAGAAAAATAAACTATTGCTTATTATTTAACAAGCTTTTATCTAATACCAATCAATATCGATGATTGGAAGTGCTCATTGATGCACTTCTATACAACCTAATTATTCCAAGCAATATATGAGATAATAGGTTTTATTACATTCTTTTACTGGGCCAGTATAGCTGGTCATTATTGATTTAGCAAAGACTGTTATCAGAGCAAATGCCAACACTATTACACAAAGCAAGTTTTTAATCTTCTTACTTCAGCGAAGAACCGTTTCTAATCCACTTCAGTTGCACAACACAGACAAATAAACAACATTCTTTAAAGTTCACGTTAGGTCCTTTAGTAGATGTGTACCTTTTATAATTGTTTTTCATCAACCTAAAAAAGCAACAAGCTGATTCTCTTTTAGCTTTTTTGTATTTCTGTGATCTTGTTTTAGGGCCGATTAACACCAGATGCGGTGGGATGGCTATTGTGCGGTGGGATGGGCATAGATGTGTTTGTTAAGGGTGTTTTGAATTGTCAAATTCACAAACCCTGTAAATTTTTGTAAGTGGGTAAACCTGTCTCTTTGTATTGACATCACTGCAATTACATTCATTTGATCTAGTCTAGGTATTTAGCATTGGCGACATACAGTATGTGTATGTAGTGCTGGATTTATTATCTATGAATTGGATACCTATATCATGTATCATTTATTTTAGACCCTTCCCGTTTGGACGGGAATGTAAGATACCCTTGGCCATCTGATAATTGTGAGGGTGAAAAAATGTAGCGCTAAAAATGATAACCATGGGTGACCATGTGTAGGTATAAACAGTGCCAAATGACAAATGTGAATAAACAGTGCTGAAATCTGAATAGATGCATAAATACCACCAAATAATGAAGAAATAAAGTCCAAACAAATAATAATATATATATAAGGGCTACAGCAGAAACCCAAATATATTAGTCCCAAAAAGCAAACAGCAAATGTGCCACGAATGAGGGGTCATTCAAATGCAGAGCCCAGGAACGGTAGAGTGTGAATCCAGAAGAAATTAAATCAATGGTAAATAGAAGATGGGCACTCTTACCAGAGCCAGTGGACCTGGATGTCAGCGACACCAGGTCAAACTAGCATAGAAGCACGCCAAGGCTGGAACAGTCAGGAAGGTCCGAAGGATCATTCAGTGGGTCCAGAATGGTCAGCAGCGCATCCAATGATCCGGTGCTCTCTCGGCAGAGTCAGGATGGTAATAGGAGCCAGCAATCATTGAAAAACTTGACGGAGCGGTCAGACAAGCTCACAGGCAGAGTTGATGTAAAAACAAAAAGAGAGGGCTTCCAATGGTGTAGGTCAAAAAGGGATGTATTTATTTTCCATAAAACCAAACATACAAATAAAAAATGTGATCACAAGTAATAAAAAAGCAATATGGGGAGCTGAGAAACCAACCCTACGCGTTTCATCCTAATAGGACTTCTACTGGGGCATCTAACAGCTCCTCCATATTGCACACATATATATAAACAGTTAAAAATTCATGGAACCAATCAGAGGTTGAATCAGTGATTGGCAGTGAATATTTTCTGATAGGAAGTGGGCTGGTCACATGTTAAATATAGAACAAACCCACCTTGTAAGAGCCAAACAACAGACACGGAATTCAACATTGTAATGTAAGTAATCCCAGAAGTGAATATATAAAACCGCATATTGAACATGGACAAAAAGCCCGCGAAACAGACTTGAAGTCACATGTTCGGCATCAGCGAATCCCAATCGGCGCTGGCAACGCCACAAGCCTGTGTCTGGAAGCAACCAATCAAGACTCGGATGCCGATACAAATCAAGGATAGGTCAACTTCAGCCTAACAATGAGGCTTGGTGTTACCATCCAGATACAGCAGTGATGCTAGTTTCGGTACAGGAAAGAGCCCGCCTCTCATGAAATTCAGAGCGACAGTCCTGAATCAGGAGCAGCGTCACTTCCGGAATGTGTCATCACCGGCCACGCACCAAGACGGGGATGGAAGACACATTACTGAGAAGAACTGGAACATTCAATCCCGCCCACGTCCTGACGTAAATAGCGTCAGAAGGTCAGGCGGGAGACAATGTAAACAGTGATGGGGAGAAACACTGACATTTAGCGGTGGTAATCAAAAATACACTAACATAATAAAAACGGAAACATCCTAACAAAAAACACTAATCGGGGAGAGTTGAGTGAAGAGGATGTCATGACGAATGCCATGTGAAGGAAGAGGCTTTCACATATAGCTCACAATACTGAAGACCAGCATTAGAAGAAATACGTGAAAACCAAAATGGCGTGAGACCAAAAGGGATAGTGAAAAGAAAAATACCAAAAAACACATGTCAAACTGATAATTCGCACAAAATTGAATATGTTCTAGCTAGCAAGAAAAATAATGAATGGACTAATGAATGGATAGATCGAGCCAAAATGTCAAAAAATCTTATGGACCAAGTTAGACCTTGTTGATAAATGAATTTATATCTCACTCGACGCTCAGGCCGAATGGCGAGTAGGTCTTAAGCTGATAAATACAATAAGTTTTGAGGCGAGATACCCCACGGAGGCGGGATTCGCCTCTCTAGTATGGAACAAACTTATCAATAACAACAAACTGTGTACCTGTGGGATCGTGATCATGGTGTTCTAAATAATGACGAGGAACACTATGATTGATCTTCCCATTTTTAATGTTGGCCAGGTGTTCGTTGACACGGATGGAAAATGTTCTAGTGGTACGTCCTATGTATTGCTTCTTGCAAGGACAAGTCAGCAGATAGACTACAAATTTTGTAGCACAGGTTGTGAAATGTTCCATGGAATAGATGCATTGGGTGACCGTAGATTGAAAGGTCTCGATCTTACGCCTGCCACAGACATGGATAATATCCTTTACACTGCTTGAAAAAGGGGGTAATCTGATAATTGGAATTTGTTTCTAATTCTGGCTAGCTGCCTAATAATTTTAAGTTCTATCCAAACTTATTGACTATGAGACAGGTAAATTCCTGGTTTGACATTATATAATGAGATGATGATAATTAAAGCATTATAGATGTACCTTCCACTGAGGGTTTATTTGAAGTTAAAGAGATGGTTTATCTTTAGATGGGGTAGTCCTCTCTGGATTTTTTAAGAATAGATTGGGATTAACTAAGTGTGGGAGATCAGATTGATTTTAGGTAAACAAGGTTTAGGTCATAACATCAGTATTTTGCTTAACGGTTGTTGTGTAATATACTGTATACAGATGTGGGTGGCAAGCAAATCCATACATTATCTGTTGGTTTAGTTCCTCCTGGACATGTGAGATCACATGCACATGATTGAGGTACATCATTTTAACATTGACTGGTTCACAAACATTGGTACATATATGTATTGTAGAATAATATTTATGTTTTTTTATTGTTATTATGGCCAAGTTAATCATTCTCCTGAGGATGTGAGAGCTGTTGAAATGCATTGAGATATCTCTTCGGTCTCACCAGTGAAGAAATATAATAACTGCATACAAGTACTAGTTATATAGAGTATTCAAAAACTGGTATGTAGCAGGAGTCATGTGCAAGGTTATTATTATTTGTATTATTATTATACGGGATTTATATAGTGCCAACAGTGCAGTGTTTTACAATATAAAGGGAGACAATACTGCAACAATACAATTCAATACAAGAGGGTTAGGAGGGCCCTGCTCCTAAAAGTGTTGAAATGTAACCAA
Organism: Lithobates clamitans; assembly: GCA_037952925.1. Taxonomy (NCBI): domain Eukaryota; kingdom Metazoa; phylum Chordata; class Amphibia; order Anura; family Ranidae; genus Lithobates; species Lithobates clamitans. The sequence continues at coordinate 1,344,419 of JBBGZY010002060.1, read as the reverse complement.
TACCATACAACTGTATTATGATACCAGTCCAATTGTTGTAATACTTGAAAATAACACAATTTTAGGGGCGCATGCGCGCGAGCGACGGAGATGGCTGCCTGATTCCTCCGCTCCGTGCCGTCAGAATTGTTAAGCCGGCCTCAAAGCACAGAGCGAGCGGGGACACAGTAAACTCACCTCCGCGGGCTCCAGATTACCCCTGGACCCAGCCGGTAATGTACCGTTCCGTAAAGAACAAGCCAAAAGCCCGGCAGCCCCATAAGTCCTCCTCAGCCCTAGGCAAAGGGAAATCCAATATGGTGCCTGAGCCTCCAGAGCCAGATGACGCCGATCACCTCTCTGATGAGAACCCAACGTCTCCAGCAGACAGCTTACAACAATTCCCCTCAGACCCGGCGAGCCCTCTCCCCATGGACCCTGATAATCTGCTGGCAAAGTTTTGCAGTATAGGGAGGGATGAAATCACTGTTGCATCTTGCAAACTCTCCTCTGACTTGGTGCGGGGCCTTAAAGAGATGGGCCACCGCACCAATCAATTAGAGCAACGCATGGATCTAGCCACGACAGTACTGGAGGGACATGAAGAGGAAGTAGATAAGTTGACAGCTGAGCTCGAGACCCTGAAAGATAAGTTAGAAGATGCAGAAAATAGGGCCCGCAGGGACAATCTATGTATTTGCGGTATCCCTGAAGTTGTGACAGACCTACAGGGCACAGCCACTGCCTTCTTTCAGGAATTGGCCCCAGAGATCCCTGTGGACAGGCTCGAGTTCGATCGTATACATAGATCCCTGGCCCCTAAACCCGCAGATGGTCCCCCGAGAGATGTCATCATTAAGTTTCATTATTACCGCACCAAAGGGAAACTTTTACAGGCTGCAAGAGAACAGCAAACTCTCTCCTTTCAGGGTAATTCCCTCCAGCTATTTGCTGATCCTTCACCGGTCACTAATTGCCAGACAGCAGAGCCTCAAACCTTATCTTTAAATTCTACAAATCCAAGGGATCAAATATAGATTGGGTTTCCCTTTAAGTTATCCTTCTCCCACTCGGGTCGCCAATTCCAGGCCACCTCCCTGTCTGATTTGAGACGCCACTTCCAGGATCTACAGTTGGACCTCCCCTCCTTCCAGACAGGAGCAACATCCTCTTCTTCTGGACCGGGACCCTCCAGGCACCCTCGACAATATTCCCAGCATTCTCAACCCGGATCCCAAGCTCTGCGAGATCTACAGGCCTAACGCTTCCACAAATCCAACAGCGGATGAAGGTACTTTACTTTAAATTTTGATGATACCTGAACCCTTTTTGTTGCCCGACCCTGGGCCATGGCCGACCCATCTTATTCATCTCCTGGCTTAACACCTGGAACATCCAGGTGCGCTTGGAAACGTGCCCCCTGTCTTAATTGCACCTTGTTCTGTCCTCTGTTTTAGTGATACAATTGAACATCCCACTACAGCCCGCCCCATTTGTGAGATGGCGGTGACGGGTGTAAACTGCCATATTTATGTTCGGTACAGAGACACGGACATTGGAGGAAACTCCCAACCCTTTTACATGCAGAAGACAATCCAAGTTTAAAGAAAGACCTTTATCTTTTATTTTTTAATTTTTTTTTTTATTCTTTCTACTCATTAATGGTTTTCCACTGCGGCACAGGCCGTTGTTTCCGCGCCCTGCTCCTCTGTCTCCGTTTAAGGGGGACGGCGGGGGGCCCTGGGGTTGGGTCGGTCCCCTTGGTGGCCTGGGGGGCGGGGAGCCTTCGGGCTCTCATTTACGGGCCCCCCGGGGGTATGACTGGTTGTACATTTATACCTTTCTACGTTTTACAGGTATTTGATTAGTTACACTGCTTTAGCTGATTTTTGCTAAATTTGTAATCAAAAGTTCAGACTCTGTGCTCAAAATGTTCTAGTTGATTGCATTAGTATGTAATAGGCCGGTGGTCCAGACGGACCTCCGCTCCCCCCTATACGTTGGCACTTGGCTAAGACGGCTGTCTTGGCCAACGTCCTACTCGATTGTGGGCCCCACGGCCCACAAACAAAAGCAATTAAAGTATTATTGCTTACTCTATTCCGACATCTTCTCATTACACTCATCTTACATGTCTCGCTCTTTCTCTCCTGCTCTTTTCTTGCTCCTTTTCTTCTCTGTCTTCTTCCCTCCTCCCCTCAGTCCGCGGGGTGTCCGGCTGGAAATTTACATAGGAGTACCCCCCTGCTCCCATGACTCTCCACTGGCTCTCCCTGAATGCTAAGGGCATGAATTCCCCCCAGAAAAGGGTTAAGATTTTCAAATATCTCAAACAACAAAAAATAGATATTGCATGTTTGCAAGAAACTAATTTCTCTTCTACCTCCTGTCCCAAATATTTCACGGTGGAATACCCCCATGTATTCCTGGCTAACGCCTCTACTAAACACGGGGGGGGTCCTGATTTCTATACGCAAATCGGTTCCATTTATTTGCAGTAAACAAATAGCAGACCCAAATGGCAGATACCTAATTTTGCTGTTCAAGATAATGAGGTAACAATCATGACTTACTATGCCCCAAACAAAAACCCAGGGCCTTTTCTCTCCCACGTCTGCTCCCTGTTATGGTCTCACCAAAGAGGCACCCTCCTGCTGGCGGGGGACTCTAATGTAACTCTGAATCCTTCTCTTGACAATTACCCATCGGACCATAAACTCCCTTCCCTGGCCGCCAAATAATTTTTACATTCCCTACAAAACCACGACTTAATAGATATTTGGTGGGAGCTTCATCCTCTGGGTAGGGACTACACCCACTATTCCCACCCTCACCATTCTCACTCTAGGATTGATCATACGTTTGTCCTCCGTAAACACCTCCCCTTAATAGAATCAATCTCTATCCTTGCTGCCCCATGGTCGGATCATGACCCTATCCTAACGGTCTGTCACTCTCTCCTTAGCAAACCACGATACTCTCCCTGGGTAATGAATGACTCTCTTCTGTCCTATAAAGAGATCCTTACTGATATCCACAAAGCTTCAGTCGAATACTTTAGATTTATCGCAGGAACAGTTTAATCTCCAGTCACACTTTGGGAAGCATACAAGTTAAAACTGGAGGCCGCGTCAACGGTCTTCAAGCAATCACCCACTCACGCTAACCACACACTCTTAGATAAGGCCTGCACAGAACTAGACCTATGTTTGACCGATGAAGCAGAACGTACCCTACGTTGGGCCTGACAGAAATGGTACGCAAAAGCTAATAAACCTAATGCAATGTTAGCCAATAGATTGCGCACCTTTGCCCCGAAATTTGCTCCCATTACTCTTCCCACCCGTCACAATTCCCTAATTGGTAACCCCCAGCGAGTCCTGGATGAATTACGGTATTGCCTCACTAAACTTTACTCAGAGCCAGACCATCTTTCTACCCAAGGCCTTGATGCCTTTCTTACAAATTTATCTTTACCTTCCCTATCTGAAACCCATACGTCCCTGATGTACCGAGCCATACAGGTCTCGGAAATCCTCCAATGTATTAAGGAGTTGAAGGTGGGTAAGAGACCTGGCCCGGATGGCTTCACGGCACTTTATTATCGGAAAATATCAGATGTCATTGCTCTCTATCTAACTAATATGTATAATTAAGTTAAGGAAGGTTGTCCCTTCACACCAAACCTGCTGACTGCCAATAATGTCATGATCCCTAAACCAGATAAAGATCACTCATCTTGGGCTAACTTCAGGCCAATCTCCCTAATTAATATAGATATGAAATTCTTAACAAAGATCCTGGCCTCTCGCCTCAACTCCTTTCTTCCACGTCTGATAAAGAAGGATCAGGTGGGTTTTGTCCCAAGGAGACAGGCAGGTGATGCCATAAGACGTCTTCTTCAAATACAGCAAATTGTTCATAGTAGGTCCCTAGAAACAATGTTCTTGTCATTGGACATCAACAAAGCCTTTGACACATTGTCCTGGCCCTACCTGACACAAATACTTAAGCACTTTGGCTTTGGCACCTCTTTTATGAGTTGGGTCTCAGCTATCTATGACTCCTCCCAAGCCAAAGTGAAATATTATGGGTTTGAATCACATACCTTCCCTATTAGAAGGGGTACCCGCCAGGGATGTCCACTTTTCCCACTATTATTCATCCTAGCACTTGAACCCCTGGCGGAGGCCATTAGATCCCATCCAGATACAGCGGGAGTGGAAATAGCGGGCATCTCGTATAAGTTGTCAATGTTTGCAAATGACATACTATTGACCATCACTAAACCTAGAATCAACCTCCCTAACCTGCTATCTCTTTTAGATACTTTTGCCACCTTTTCGGACCTATCAGTCAATCCCGCTAAATATAAAGCAATGTCGATAAACCTCTCGCCCTCTGAATTAGCAATCCTGCAGTCAAACTTTTCTTTCCAATGGCTAAACTCACTACCCTACCTTGGGATCCATCTTACTCCAAGATACTCGGGCCTATATCAAGCCAATTTTCCCTTACTGTTTAGGAAACTTGCGGGTATGCTCTCCTCGTGCTCCACCCTCCCTTTGTCCTGGTTCGGCAGGATTGCTACCGTCCGTATGATCTTTCTCCCAAAACTGCTCTATTATTTCCGGTTATTGCCGGTCCAGGTCCCTTCTCATATCCTCCATATACACCAGCGCAAAATCTTGCAGTTTATCTGGGGCCCCACGAGATCCAGGATCAAGAAACAGGTGCTTTTTGCTCTTAGGATTAATGGTGGCCTATCCGTTCCCAACCTACAGGCTTACTATACAGCAGCGGCCATCGCCCCATTATCCCACCTTCATGAGAAATATCAACTGCCATTGTGGGCCACTATGGACCTGGTGGACTCTCATCCGATACCCTTAGCCTCCCTCCCATGGCTCCCTCAAGCACACCGTCCAATTACTATTGGTCCATGCTTGGCCCACTCACTACGGTTATGGCATACAGTCAAATACTCTGCAGGTCTAATCTCTCCGCATCTCCCCCTACTTCTCCTTCTTCAGTGTCCATCGTTCTCACCTGGATGCGATAACTCACTGAAATTCAGGTGGTGGACTGGAAATGGCTTTGTGGATGTCCATTCCATGCTTTCCCCAACCAGGATTATATCCTTTGCTGCCTTACGTTCTTCTCACGACATCCCCCTGAGGGAACACTATAGATACATACAAATCCGACATTTCCTCCAATCCCTCATAAAATTTTAACCTACTCCTTATACCTTAACCCCTTTTGAAAGCCTTTATAGATCACGACCTCAATCCTCGGGTTTGATTTCTTTAATATATGCAGCCATTATTGGCTCCAAAAAACCGCCTTTAAGACCATATCATCTCCAGTGGGAGGCGGAATTGGGGAAAAAGTTAGACCCAGACGATTGGCAGATCATGACTATTGCACTGTCTAAGTGCTCCAAGAATGTTCTTTTCTTGGAAAATGCTTACAAAGTACTTTATAGATGGTACTATACCCCAGCCAGATTAGCGAGTTTTATCCCATCTTATTCCCCTTTATGCTTCCGTGTGTGTTCTCAGGAAGGCACGATGGCACACGTTTGGTGGAAGTGCCCCAGGGTATGCAGACTGTGGGTCAGAGTCTATGCACTTCTTCAAAATCTCTTTAACACTACTATAAAGAAGGACCCCTTTGAGGCCATTTTGGGGAAACCAATCACTGAACTGCTGTGACCAGAACGCCAATTGGCATCTCATATATTTACTACAACTAAGTTAATCATTGCAAAGGCTTGGAAAACTCTGGTTCTCTGTTTCGAAGCGGTTAAAAACTGCGTTAATGACATCATGGTTAAAGAAAAGCTGACGTCCGTGTTATCAGACACACACGACAATTTTCTCCGGACATGGCAACCATGGGTGGTATACAAGCACCCCTCTCGCTTCGATTCGGCACTACTCTCTCTGTAGTATGTCTCCACCCCCTCACCCCGCGGACCCCCCCTCCCCCTCTTCTTATCTATCTCTCTTTGCTTTTTTTTCCTTTCATTCCTATTCTAAATACCTATTTTACCCTTCTTCTGTCCTTTTTCTTCCTACATCTCTTGTCCCCTTTCTATGCCCTCTGACCCGCAGGCTTAGACCTGCTGGGGCAGGATACAGGATGACAAACTGTTAACGAACACATATTGCCTTTCTAGAGTTTTGTTTATTACTGTAAGCTTACGTAGTGTATTTTCCCTTGACTCATACGCTATATAATGTTCTGTAACGGTATCGCTATGCAACTGCGATCCAGAGTGTAATTACATAACCATATTCACTAACCTCGTGGAACCACCCATGTTCACTCAGGAAATTTTGCTAGTCTTTGTATCCCGAATTATGTTTGGTGTTATTTCAAGTCTATGTAAACATGTATACGTACTGTGTTCATTAATGTTTTTCTTTTTCTGTACTATTGATGATCTTTATGCTCAATAAACCTTTTTGTGTAAGAAAATAACACATTTTTAAAATAAAAATGTATTTGTATTATACATTTTTATAAAGGATTTATACTGTATAGCGCCAACAGTTTGTGTGAAATCAGAATCAAAGGCCCCTGCTTATTAGAGTTTGCAATCTAAAAGAGGGGTAGCCATGGATATAATATATATTTTACAGAATCATTAACATCTGTCTAGTCCTTAGGCCTTAGGGCCTAGAGATATGTAAGGATGCAAAGATCGTCCCTTTGGGAAGGCTTCATTGAAGATAATGGCTGCCATTGAGTGCTACTGTGGTCCTAGAAAAAACAGACTGCATATGTCCCCCACATGGAGGTGGTGAGTGACCAACTCAGTTGGAAAGCAGCACATGGACCTTTCCACTGTTGTCCTGCCTTATACTCTAACCGAGATACCACTTGAATCTCAGTTGTCAAGGAGCCACCTAAATTCCAGTTGTTTAGGAGCCACTTTAAAATTTAAGAGTCCAGCCAGTATAGCCCTGTGGGGCAGGGACCCAGTAGGTTAGAAAGACATACAGAATGCCAAGAACCCTGTTTGTCTAGAATCTACAGGTATCCTAAGCTACCTCCACCCTCCTTCCTAAATTTCTATGCATTAGTGCAATCAAAGCTATAAAATTCCAACTAAAGTGACATGCTCCCATCATTCTGAACATATGTATGTATACGCCTACACAATGTGGAAGAATAACGAACTCACTGATGACCAGAGTGGAAAACTTGCAGGATTTGAACTTTCAAAGCAGGAATGAAGCAGGAATCTCCATGCCATAGCTCTAAACATATAAAAATCTAAACATTTTTAAACAAAGCATCTTTTAGTTTTGTTTATAGTATATAGAGTGCAAAGGGATTAGAACTTTTGTCAGATTCATATTGCTGTTTGTGTCCCCATTGAGGAAATCCATCTTCTTGGCAAGAAGTGAGTAGATATGTCCCCTGTTAAAGGAAATGCCACTTTGATTGTTTTCGCTGGGAACTTGTGTTCCTAGCAGATGATATCCTTTCTACTATTGTTTCTGTCACAAATATAAAAATTTAGATAACGGCCTATTAAGAGCAGTAGTAGGGGTTGACTTTCTCATCAGAACACAGATAGCAGTACAAAAACCTCACAGAGGTTCTAGCCCTTCCCCAAACATAGAAAAATAAATACTTGGAGTTCTTCTACAAGTATATCTACAATGAGCTGCTCCCATCCACACACAACCATTTTTAAAAACTATTTTATATTATGGTGGATTTAATTCCATACTGTTAATTAATACTGATAATTGAAGTTGCGCTTACTACCTATTCCATTCTGAAACTAAGATTAAGAAATTTAACATTTAGAGTGTTTACAATACTTTTTGGAGAAGCAAGTCTTTTGTGCGCTGCATTTACATTTGATGATTTTGCTGTCAAAGTTTTCACAAACCAATACAACAGTTAATATTGATGTTTTTGATGCATGTAATCCCTTTGTAGAAACCTAGCCAGCATCCTTGGATTCCAATAAATGAAGAACTGCACTGTCACGAGTGTCACGTCTAACCTCAATGCAGGTGGTCAGTAGGGATGAGCCGAACACCCCCTTGTTCGGTTCGCAGCAAAACATGCGAACAGGCAAAAAATTTGTTCAAACACGAGAATACCTTTAAAGTCTACGGAACACGAATGTGAAAAATCAAAAGTGCTAATTTTAAGGGTTAATATGCAAGTTATTTTCATAAAAAGTGTTTGGGGACCCGGGTCCTGCCCCAGTGGACATGTATCAATGCAAAAAAAAGTTTTAAAAACGGCTGTTTTTTTTGGGAGCAGTGATTTTAATAATGCTTAAAGTAAAACAATAAAAGTGAAATATTCCTCTAAATTTTGCACGATTGAAAAAAATGGCATGAGGGTCCCCCCAAAAATCCATACCAGGCCCTTTGGGTCTGGTATGAATATTAAGGGGAACCCCGAACCAAAATTTAAAAAAAAAATTGCATGGGGGTCCCCCCATATTCCATACCAGGCCCTTCAGGTCTGGTATGAATATTAAGGGGAACCCTGCACCAAATTTTTTTTTAAAAATGGCGTAAGAGTCCCCCTCAAAATTCTTTTTAGCCGCAAGTACTTTTAAATGACTTTTTTTCCTTTAAAAATGTCATTTTGTGAAGGGACTGTTCTAAACACGGGAAACATTCGCAACTTCACAGGCATGCTATAGATTTTAAGGGGAACCCCGCACCAAAATTTTTTTAAAAATGGCGTCGGGGTCCCCCAAAAAATCCATACCAGACCCTTATCCGAGCACGCAACCTGGCTTGCCGCAGCAAAAGAAGGGGGACGAGAGAGTGACCCCCCTCCTGAACTGTACCAGGCCACCTGCCCTCAACATGGGGAGGGTGCTTTGGGGTAGCCCCCCAAAGCACCTTATCCCCATGTTGATGGGGACAAGGCCCTCATCCCCACAACCCTTGCCTGGTGGTTGTGGGGGTCTGCGGGCAGGGGGCTTATCGGAAACTAGAAGCCCCCTTTAACAAGGGGACCCCCAGATCCCAGCCCCCCCCTGTTTGAAATGCTAACGGGTACATTGTACCCCTACCTTTTCACAAAAAAGTGTCAAAATGTTAAAAAACCACAAGACACATCTTGGGACAAGTCCTTTATTAAAAAATAAAAAAATAAAAATGTCCCACGAAGTCCATTCACCTCCCCTTTCCTGCGGCCTGCCAGGTTGCATGCTCGGATAAGGGTCTGGTATTGATTTTTGGGGGGACCCCCACGCCATTTTTTTAAAAATTTTGGTGCGGGGTTCCCCTTAAAATCCATACCAGACCTGAAGGGTCTAGTATGGATTTTGAGGGGGACCCCTAGGCCATTTTTTTTAAAATTGGCACAAGGCTCCCCTTAATATCCATACCAGACCTGAAGGGCCTGGTATGGAATTTGGAGGGACCCACACACAATTTTAAAAAAATACATTTTTTAATTTTGGTTTGGGGTTCCCCTTAATATTCATACCAGACCCGAAGGGCCTGGTATGGATTTTTGGGGGGACCCCATGCCGTTTTTTTCAATGACTTTTATCCGTATTGCCGAGACCCGACAATTCATTATAGCCCCATTTTAAATGACCTTTTTTCCTTTAGAAATGTCATTTTGTGCAGGCACTGTTCTAAACACAGGAAAAAGGTGCCACTTTACAGCCATACTATAGACACCCCCCAGGTATGACATTTAAAGGAATATTTCACTTTTATTGTTTCACTTTAAGCATTATTAAAATCACTGCTCCCGAAAAAACATCCGTTTTTAAAACTTTTTTTTTGCATTGATGTCCCCTGGGGCAGGACCCAGGTCCCCATACACTTTTTATGACAATACCATGCATGTAAGCCTTTAAAAATAGCACTTTTAATTTCTCCCATAGACTTTTAAAGGGTGTCCTGCGGCTTTCGAATTTGCCGCGAACACCCCAAATTGCTTGCTACAGGCGAACACTTACGTTCGACTCGAACATCGGGCTCATCCCTAGTGGTCAGACACTATAGCTAGCTACTGTGTGCTTCACCTATAGCAGCCCCCTTTCCCTTAAGACAAGCAGGCCTACCGATACTTGGTTGTCCCTAGGACTTATACACAATGCTATAGTGCCTGGCCATCACACTAGGGCAGACGCCAGCAGAGTAAACAACAGACTACTTGCAATTTAGCAGACAGATAGCGTGGTTCTAAGACGGCCCAGGTAATAAGGCAGGCTGAGTTCAGGGAATAGTTCAATATCCGATCCAATGACAGTCTAGGTAATAAGGCAGGCTGAGTCCAGGGAATAGTCCAATATCCGATCCAGGTCATACACAGGGAGATCCAACAGCAAAGCAAGGCAGACAAATGGGAGACTTGAACAAGAACAATGCAGGTAACTGTCTCTATCACAAGCAAGGGATAGAGTGTTCGGTTTGCTTATATCAGGTGACTGATCAGATCAATCATCTTGCAGGTGAACACAGACAGGGGAAAAGCAACAGTCAACACCCAGGTACTGGAATGAGGAACCAGGGCACTAAGTTATCATGACGTTACCCCCCCTTCTGAGGAGAGGCCCCCGGACCCTCAAAGACCAGTTGGACACCCAACACAGGATCATTAGACTGGGCAGAGGTCCGTGGATCCACAAGGTAAGACTGGTTAGCAGGGGACATGTCACAGGGGGTCAAGCCTGACAGCTAAAACCCGAGCGGAATACAGAGAGCCCTGAAAAAAGGGTTGAAAACCCCACCTGGCCAAATGAGGCAGTTTATCCAAAGGATTAATTGAACCTCTTTGACCGGTTAGAGAAGCAGGGTGAGGCCAGGTTACAGAAAGCCCTGAATAAGAAAAAGCAGGAGCCATGGGCAGGACCGGCACAATTGATGCAGTGGCCGACCGAGCCGCATTACCAAGTGCAGCGACTGTCTGAATCGCATCACCAGAAAGTCCTGAATAAGAAAAAACAGAAAGTTGCCTGGGCTGGACTGGCATAACTAATGCAGTGGCCAATAGGGCATCATCGCCAGGTGTAGTGACTATCTGAATCGCATCACCAGAGAGTCCAGAATAAGAAAAAGCAGTAAGTTCAATGGGTGTGGGCTGAACTGGCATAATTGATGCAGTGGCCGACTGGGCTGCATCACCAGGTGTAGCGACTGTCTGAATCACATCACCAAGTGCAGCAACTGTCTGAATCGCCTCACCAGGTATAGTGTCTATCTGAACCGCATCGCCAGGCTTAGTGACTATCTGAATCGCATCACTAGGTGTGGCGACTGTCTGAATCGCATCACCAGGTGTAGCGAAAGTGGAACTTGCAGAAAAGTTAGCCTGAGTTTAGCGACAAGCAAAGGTAGGGGTAATCCAGGGGGCTTGACTTCTGAGGATTTAGCGAAAGTTTTCAAACAGGGCTCAAGACTACGAGAATACAGATAAGCTTAGTTTCTACGAGGAGATGGTTCAGGTTGTGGCATTTGGCTGGAGAGGTGGCCTGTAGAGAATTCAATAGACTTGTTATAACAGAGTCATATAAGGGTACATGATTATGTAAACTGTAGTCACCTTTGGAAACATTGCCATGATCAGAATCTGAATAGGACTGGAATAAGGGCATGTGACTAGTACTGGCCACACAAGAGTTATACATGGGCAACTGGTCAGTGGTTTTAATGCAATTCTGGATGCAGGTCTGGGATCAGAACCCAATTACCTGTGCAGCCCAGTCTATGTGTGGGTTGTGAAGTTTAAGCCAGGGATAACCCAAGATAAGTGTATAAGCAGGAGAAGAGATTGGGTAGAAGCTGATTGTCTCCCTGTGAAATTCCCCCATGGTCAGGGTAATAGGTACCATACACAAGGTCACCAGACCCATGGACAAGGGGGAATTATTAACAGCTACGACTGAGAAGGGTCTGTGCACCTTAGTCACCGGAATCTGTAGACTGCATGCTAGATCCCTATTAATGATATTGCTAGCAGCACCAGAATCAATGAAAGAGAGGTGGTGAGAAAACTTGGCCGAACTAAGTTGTGCAGGAACAAATAAGCCATCTCTGAGGGAAACAGACACAGTATGGTCTATGGAAGCAGACCCCACCCACACTATATTCTTGGTGATTCTCGGCTTATTAGGACAGCTAGCAACAAAGTGGCCGTGTTTGCCACAATATAAGCAGAGACCCTGAGATCTTCTATCCTTTTACCCAGAGGATAAATGCGTAGCACCAATTTGCATTGACTCATCCTCCTGGAGAGGCTGAGAGGGCTCAGGAAAAGAAGAAAAGGTGGGCAGCATACTAGGGGGCAAATAAACAAACATTTCTGTACACCTTTCCCATAAATGCCTGTCTATACAGATGGCTACTTGCATGGCTTCATTCAACGACTTTGGTTCAGGGTAGAGTACTAAGGAGTCCTTGATAGAGTCTGATAAGCCTAACCAGAATTGGCTTCTTAGAGTGGGATCATTCCACCCTGAGTCAGGTGCCCAGCGGCGGAAATCAGAACACTATAGCTCAGCGGGGCGTTTACCCTGACGTAATTACCTAAGATTAGCTTCTGCTGAGTGGGCACGATCAGGATCATCATAGAGTAAACCCAGGGCCTTGAAAAATTCTTACTTTACTTTACTACTTTACAACTATTTTTAAAGTTGGAAAACACACGGGGGTCACCAGAAAAATGATCAGGCGAGTTAACTTTGGGCTCTGGCTCCTGAGTTACTGCTGGAGGTGCATTTACACGCAAAGACAATTCCTGGAATTGGTGTGTCAGTTTGCACATTTCCTCAGCAAATAAAAAGTCCTGTGCAGAGTCCATCTTGACAGAAAATTTTGTTAAAGGCTTTTGATAATGTCACAAATATCACGTCTACCTCAGTGTAGGTGGTCAGACACTATAGCTAGCTACTGTGTGCTTCACCTATAGCAGACCCTTTACCTTAAGACAAGCAGGCCTATCGGTACTTGGTTGCCCCCAGGACTTATTCACGTGGGTCTGCAAGTGGATCTGCGAGTGCACGTGGGTCTGCGAGTGCAGGTTATTCTGCGAGTGCCCGTTGGTCTGCAAGTGCACATGGGTTCTGTGAGTGCACGTGGGTCTACAAGTGCACGTGGGTCTGCAAATGCACATGGATCTGCGAGTACCTGTGTATTGTATTGTTGAGTACCTGGGTATTGTCTTGTTGAGTTCCTGTGTATTGTCCTGTTGAGTATTAGTGTTAGGAAGCTAGTTGTTAGGCATGTATGCATTCCTTGATCATCCAATCGAGGGCAAATACTGCTGTGCAAAATGTAAACATATTGGGGTTGATTTACTATAACTGGAGACTGCACAATCTGGTGCAGCTCTGCATACAAATCAATCAGCTTCCAGGTTTTTTTGTCAAAGCTTAATTAAACAAGCTGAAGTTAGAAGCTGATTGGCTACCATGCACAGCTGCACCAGATTTTGCACTCTTTAGGTTTAGTAAATTAACCCCATTGTTTCACTGGAAGCCCAGGTTCTGAATCTGGGGAAGCAACTGTCAGCACTGAGAAGACCCTCCATACTAAAAGAGAGCCGGGAGCATACCCCGCAGATGCCGGCAGGGGCCAGCACAGAGGCAGGTGGAGACAAAGAGGTGCAGGCACTAGAAAAGAGTAGATTGGTGACAGTCAGGAAGGGTAGAGGGGGAAGTGCCAGGGAGGCTGATCCAGGGCTGGAGCATCCCAATGAGTATGCTCCATTGAGTGACATTGGTGAAATCAGTCAGGGACCAGCACTACTGGAGCTGAGGGACTCCTCTAGCCGCCAGGGTGAAGAACTCCTCCAGTGAGAGTGGGGGGAAGCGAAGGGAAAGGAAAGGCAGATTCTGTTGGTAGGGGACTTAATTCTTAGGACAAGGAGAGCAATCTGTGACAAAGACCTGAAGCGCCGAATTGTATGTTGTCTACCGGGCACTCAGGTTCGGCACATCACAGATCTGGTGGACAGATTATTGAGAGGGGCTGGGAAAGACCCGGCTGTCATGGGTCACGTTGGCACCAATGGCAAAGTTAGAGGCAGATGGAGTGTCCTAAAGAACGATTTTAGGGACTTGGGAGCTAAATTGAGGAAAAGGACCTCCAAGGAATACTCAGGAATACTACCGGTACATCGAGCCACACCAGAAAGGCAGAGGGAGATTAGGAAAGTAAACAAGTGGCTGAGGAGCTGGTGTAGTAAGGAGGGGTTTGGGTTCTTGGAGGACTGGGCCGACTTCTCAGATCACCAGTACTATAGAAGGGATGGACTGCACCTAAATGAGGAGGGTGCAGATCAGCTGGGAGTAAATATGGCCAATAAGTTAAAGGGGTTTTTAAACTAGGTGACGGGGGAGGGCCAAGAGGTAGAGATAGTCAGCGTGGAACATATTCCAGAGGGTATTATTAGGGGCATTAATGGTAGGTTGAATAAAGCACATACACCCAAGGTACGTATAGTAACAAGTCCTAGTTGCAATCTCGGAACACCCAATAAGAGGATAGTATGCGACCAGTCTAAACTACGTGGTATGTTCACCAATACCAGGAGCCTGGCGGACAAGATAGGTGAACTAGAGATACTGTTGTACAAGTAGGGTTTGGATTTTGTGGGAATTTCAGAGACCTGGTTCAACAGCTCTCATGATTGGCTGGCAACCATTCAAGGGTATACTCTTTATTGCAGGGATGGAGAGGGTAAAAAATGGGGAGGGGTATGCCTTTATATCAAGAATAATAAACAAGTGAATGTGAGAGATGACATCACTAAGGGAGCTAGGAAGGAGGTTGAATCCTTATGGGTAGAGCTCCAAAGGGATGAAGCTAAGGGGAAAATAATACTGGGAGTATGCTATAGGCCCCCTAACCTGAGGGAGGAGGGGGAGACGGATCTCCTATCACAATTTGGATTAGCAGCAAGGATGGGAAGTATTATCATAATGGGGGATTTTACTTAATTTAATCCACACATTTGTCTAAGGCTCGCTAGTTCTTAAATGTCTTGCAGGACAATTTCATGATTCAGATGGTAGACGCACCAACTAGAAATAAAGCATTACTGGATCTACTGATTACCAGCCATACAGACCTGATCACGGATGTGGAAATACGGGGCAATTTAGGAAACAGTGATCACAGGTCAATTGGCTTCAATATAAATCACACAAATAGGAAACACAAGGTGAATACAAAGACACTGAATTTCAAAAGAGCCAACTTTCCTAAACTAAGAACCTTGCTAGAAGGCATAAACTGGGATAAAATCTTAGGAACAGAGAACACAGAGGAGAGATGGGTTTGCTTTAATAGCATATTAAATAAGGGCATTAGCCAATGCATCCTACTGGGTAACACTTTAAAAAGAGTGAACAAAAGTCCTGGATGGCTTAACTCCAATGTAAAAATGCATATAAAAGCAAAGGAGAAGGCCTTCAAAAAATACAAGGTTGAGGGATCATCATCAGCATTCAGACTTTATAAGGAATGCAAGAAGAAATGTAAGGGTGCAATTAGGGTGGCTAAGATAGAACACAAAAGACATATAGTGGAAGAGAGCAAAAAAAATCCCAAGAAAATCTTTAAGTATGTAAACAGTAAAAAAGGGAGGACAGACCATATTGGCACCATAAAGAATGAGGAAGGTCATCTGGTTACAAAGGATGGGGAGATGACAAAGTATTGAATTTATCGTTCTCCTCAGACTTCACGAGGGAATCGAGGGGCTTCAGTAACCAAAACTGCAGTGTTTATCCTCATGACACATCACAGGAAGAACCTCCATGGTTAACAGAGGACAGAATTAAAATAAGACTTGGGAAACTTAACATTAATAAATCACCGGGACCAGATGGCTTGCACCCAATTGTACTTAGGGAACCCAGTCAAGAAATTGCCAGTCCATTGTTCCTAATTTTTACTTACAGTCTAATGACTGAAATGGTACCAGGTGATTGGAGAAAAGCCAACGTAGCACAAATATTTAAAAAGGGCAGAAAATACATCCCTGGGAATTACAGACCAGTTAGCCTAACATCAATAGTATGCAAGCTCTTAGAGGGGATGATAAGGGACTATACACATGATTTTAGTAATGAGAACAGTATCATTAACAGTAATCAGCATGGATTCATGAAGAATCGTTCTTGCCAAACCAATCTATTAACCTTCTATGAAGAGGTGAGTTGCTATCTAGATAAAGAAAGGCCCATAGACGTGGTGTGTCTGGATTTTGCAAAAGCATTTGACACAGTTCCCCATAAACCAGGGATATGCAATTAGCGGACCTCCAGCTGTTGCAAAACTAAAAGTCCCATCATGCCTCTGCCTCTGGGTTTCATGCTTGTGGCTGTCAGAGTCTTGCTATGCCTCATGGACTTGTAGTTCTGCAACAGCTGGAGGTCCGCTAATTGCATATCCCTGCCATAATCGTTTACTGTTGGCATGGACCATAGGGTGAGTACATGGATTGAAAACTGGCTACAAGGGCGAGTTCAGAGGGTGGTGATAAATGGGGAGTACTCGGAATGGTCAGGAGTGGGTAGTGGGGCCCCCCCAGGGTTCTGTGATGGGACCAATCCTATTTAATTTGTTCATAAACGACCTGGAGGATGGGGTAAACAGTTCAATCTCTGTATTTGCGGACGATACTAAGCTAAGCAGGGCAATAACTTCTCCGCAGAATGTGGAAACCTTGCAAAAAGATCTGAACAAATGAATGGGGTGGGCAACTGCATGGGAAAATAAGGTTTAATGTAGAAAAATGTAAAATAATGCATTTGGGTGGCAAAAATATGAATGCAATGTATACACTTGGGGGAGAACCTCTGGGGGAATCTAGGATGGAAAAGGACCTGGGGGTCCTAGTAGATGATAGGCTCAGCAATGGCATGTAATGCTATGCTGCTGCTAACAAAGCAAACAGATTATCGGCATTAAAAAGGGGATCAACTCCAGAGATAAAATGATAATTCTCCCGCTCTACAAGACTTTGGTCCGGCCGCACCTAGAGTATGCTGTCCAGTTCTGGGCACCAGTCCTCAGGAAGGATGTACTGGAAATCAAGTGAGTACAAAGAAGGGCAACAAAGCTAATTAAGGGTCTGGAGGATGCTAGTTATTAGCAAAGGTTGCGAGCACTGAACTTATTCTCTCTGGAGAAGAGACGCTTGAGAGGGGATATGATTTCATTTTACAAATACCGTACTGGTAACCCCACAATAGGAATAAAACTTTTTTGCGGAAGGGAGTTTACCAAGACACGTGGCCACGCATTAAAATTAGAAGGAAAGAGGTTTAACCTTGAACTACGTGGGGGTGGTATCAGCGGGGAGCATCGATAGTTAAAAAAACTATTAGATAAGCACCTGACCACAATATACAGGGATATACAATGTAATACTGCCATATAATCACACACATAGGTTGGACTTGATGGTCTTTTTTTAACCTCACCTACTATGTAACTATGTAGCAATGCTATAATGCCTGGCCACTAGGGATGAGACCGATGTTCGAGTCAAACATAAGTCAAACATTTTAAAAATGGCGTAGGGGTCCCTCCAAAATCCATACCAGGCCCTTCAGGTCTGGTATGGATTTTAAGGGGAACCCTGCTCCAAAATGAAAAAAATGATGTAGGGATGCCACCAAAATCCATATCAGACTCTTATCTGAGCACGCAACCTGGCAGGCCGCAGGAAAAGAGGGGGGGCGAGAGAGCACCCCCCTCCTGGACCATACCAGGCCACATGCTCTCAACATAGGGAGGATGCTTTGGGGTTGCCCTCAAAGCACCTTGTCCCCATGTTGATGGGAACAAGGGCCTCATCCTCACAACCCTTGCCCGGTGGTTGTGGGGGTCTGCGGGTGGGGTGCTTATCAGAATCTGGAAGCCCCCTTTAACAAGGGGACCCCCAGATCCCCCCCTATGTGAATGGGTATGGGGTACATTGTACCCCTACCAATTTCACCCCAAAAAGTGTCAAAATGTTAAAAATGACAGTAGACAATTTGGGACAAGTCCTTTATTAAAAAAAAACAAAAAACTGTCCCACAATGTCTATCTATCCTCGATCACAGCACCGACGGACCAAAAAAACCCCAAGAAAACGCAACAACTCCACCTCCATGGAAGGCTTCCGCCGTCTGAATCTTCTTTGCAATGACAGCTGTTATATAGCTGAGGGCAGGACCACCCGGTGATGTAAACTGGTGACCCCAACCCCTTCTAACGTCATGTGAATAAAGAAAAAACTCTTTTTGAACCTTGTGATTAAAGACAAAAACTTATTAGAGTTGGAGTGATGGGGTAAGGAGGAAGTTTAGAGGGAAAAAAAAGAAAAGAGAAGAAAAAAAATGTATTTTTTATTTTTTTCTTATAATGTACACTGTATAAATGCATGAACTTGATTTGTTTAAAACATAAAAAATTAGATCCTATTTAAACACAGTGGCATAAAGTGAAAATGCAGGAAGAAATATCGTATATCTATTTTGTATATATTATAACACATTTTATAGGATGTCACTAGGGTTTGGTTTTTGAAATTAGGTGGGTGGTTTTTTTTTTGGTTTTTTTACAAACATGAGTTTGGTACATTTCAAATGGCAAAAAAAATGTAATTTGATTGGAGTGGTATAATGTGTAAATCTATAATGTAGCATGGGGGATTTGTTATACATGGGTTTGAGTGATGGGGTTAAGGGGAGTGGGGTGTTTTTTTTTTTCTTTTTCTGACGAGCAACATGTCATTTATAAACACAGTTTGATATATATAAAAAAGAAAAAAAGTGGTAAACTGAATTAGTGGAATAATAAAAAAAATGTACAATGTACCACTGGGGACTAGTGATTTATTTCACATAGCACAATTAGGATTGAATGCAAAACAAGAGGTTGCAGGGGTTGGATTGGTGGGAGATGGTGGTGGTGGGGAGGGGGGGAATCTCTCTTTCTTTTTTTTGTGTGTGTATGCATATAGGTATGTATATGTGTATGTATATATATATATATATACATATATATATGTATAGGTAGAATTATAAGGTTGGTGCATTTAAAACGAAAAACAAGGTGTAATTTGATTGGAATGCTATAATTTCCAATTATATAATGCAGCAGTGGGTATTTGTTACACACGGGCTTGAGTGATGGGGCAAAGGGTGGTAGGGGTTTTTTTTGTTTTTTTTGTTTTTGAAAATAAGATGTAATTTGAAAGTAGTGGAGCAATGTGAAATTGCATAATTCATATTAAAGAGTATAATTAAGGTCAAAGGAAGTATAGGATGTCATAAGGGTTTAATTGTGGGGGGGGGGGGGTTTCCTCCTTGCCAGTCTCCTTTATGTTTAACATCAATATTGAAATGAATGAGGGGATTGACAAGGGTAAGAAAAGGTAATCTAATCTACTACTGAGGGTAAGGATATGAGGTTTAGGGATGGAAAAGATGGGTCTTGGGGTTTTTTTTTTTTAATTTTTGTATTTTTTTTTTTTCCTCTCTCCTGTTCTCTTTCTTTCTTCTTCTCTCTTTCTTTCTTCTTATCTTGGGATAATTCTTATACAAATAAATAATCCTGGGCTAGGCACGGCCTATTCAAAGGAGGTCCCTTTATACTCTTTAACCTAGGGAACTTACATAGTAAGGTTAGACTCAAAGGAGTCGAGTAGGGAGAGACTGTATAGGGAAGTGTGTAAGGTCTGAGTGGCTGGGCGAGTGTACTGGGGTGGATTGGTTGAGTGTGGATTGGTCCTTTCCTCTTTCTCTTGTTGTCCTATGGACACTATAAAAATTTGCTCCTTTAATGTTAGAGGGTTAAATGAAGCAGCAAAAAGATCGCAAGTTCTGCACTTTTTCCATAAACAAAATGTTGGCATTGTTCTCTTTCAGGAGACACATTTTCGCTCTGATCATATACCAAATATACAAAACAGGCATTATTCTGTCTGGTATCATGATACTTTTGCTTATTCAAAATCCAGGTGTCTCTATAGCAATTCATAAGTCAAAACCTCATCAGGTTGTAGAAAAATGGATGAATCGAGATGGCAGAGCAGTACTATTAAAAGTAATTATACATGGTAGAAAATATACATTTATTAATATATACTTACCTAACCTGGATCAGATTAACTACTTCCATACAGGGCATTTTCACCCCCTTCCTGCCCAAGCCAATTTTCTGCTTTCAGCGCTGTCGCACTTTGAATAACAATTGCGCGGTCATACTACACTGTACCCAAATGAAATTTTTATCATTTTTTCCCCACTAATAGAGCTTTCTTTTGGTGGTATTTGATCACCCCTGCGGTTTTTATTCCTTGTGCTATAAACAAAACAAGAGTGACAAGTTTGAAAAAACACAATATTTTTTACTTTTTGCTATAATAAGTATCCAAATTTTTTATTTCTTTTAAACAAATTTTTTCCTCATTTTAGGCCGATAAGTATTCTTCTACATATTTTTGGTAAAAAATATCGCAATAAGCGTATATTTATTGGTTTGCGCAAAAGTTATAGCGTCTACAAAATAAGGGGATAGATTTATAGCATTTTATTATTATTTTTTTTTTACTAGTAATGGTGGCGATCTGCAATTTTTATTGTGACTGCGATATTGCGGTGGACAGATCGGACAATTTTGACACATTTTTGGGACCATTCACATTTATACAGCAATCCGTGCCATAAAAATGCATTGATTACTGTATAAATGTGACTGGCAATGAAGGGGTTAACCAGGAGGGGGCGCTGTAGGGGTTAATGTGTTGCTAGGGAGTGATTCTAACTGTGTGGGGAGGGGATTCACAAGGGGAGGAGACCGCTCGGTGTTCCTCTGTACAAGGAACACACCATCGGTCTCCTCCCATCTGACAGGACGTAGATCTGTGTGTTTACACACACAGATCCACGGTCCTGCTCGGTTACCGGGCAATCGCGGGTGCCCGGCGGACATTGCGGCCGCCGGGCACACGCACCGGGACCCGAGTGATGCGGCGGGTGCGCACGCGCTCCCCCTGGGCTGCCTGGAAGGCTGCGCCGTCATATGACGGCGGCCCAGGATAACAGCTGCACCGTCCCGCCGTCATATGATGGTGGGCGGGCAGCAAGTGGTTAAAATAGGCACTCAACTCCTAATAGATCTTATGGAAAGAGCGGGGGGTGATAGAAGTAGGGGGAGATTTTAATTTTGTCTTTAACCGGGATATGGATACTACGGCACTATCAGTGCCATAGATGAGTAGGGACAAAAATAAATTTATGGAAATGCTGGATAAATACCATTTGGTTGATATATGGAGGGCTTTTCATCCATTGGATAAAGATTATACGTTCCACTCGAAAGTTCATGGCACATATCATAGATTAGACTATTTCTTGATAAACCAATTGGGAGTGGCTACGAATTCCTCCTCTGAGATAGGTAATTTCCTATGGTCGGATCACGCTCCTATATTCCTGGTGATGGATACGCCAAGTAGCAATGCAATGCAATAGCAAGAGGCACATGGAAATTACATGATAATTTATTATATGATGAGGCATGTATTTCGGAGATTGGGTCAGCAATATCAAACTTCACGCAGGATCATTTAAACGATAGTACTTCCCTATCCATCCAATGGGAAACATTGAAATGTATAGTGAGGGGTCTTTTTATAAAATACGGTGCTAGGTTAAAAAAAGCAAAAGGAAATAGATCAGTAAAGGTTTTACAGGAAATTGCTCATTTGGAAAAGCAACATAAACAAAATTCAGCACGGGAGCTATTAATGGAACTTATGGAAAAGCGACTTGAATTACGAACCCTATTAAATGAACAAACATTAAGGATTAGAGATAAAAATCACACCCTATATTATCAACAAGGAAATAAACCCGGTAAGTTATTAGCTAGAGCATTACGCCAGCGAATAAACACAACATCCATTGTTAAGGTCAAGACAGAAACAGACGACATGGTATATGATCCAAAGGCGATTTTGAAAGCATTCCATACTTTCTATTCCCGATTTTATAATATACCTAACCATCTAGCAGAGAGGGATCCTGAAACATTTCAGCAGAATATGCAACACTATATAAAGGATACTGCTTTATCGACCTTAACAGAATTAGAAGTAGAGCAATTAGAAAAATAATTTTTGGAGATCGAAATTCAGCAGGTAATCGATTCATTAATACCAAGTAAAAGTCCCGGCCCGAATAGTTTTACTCCATGGTTTTATAAGTCATTTAAAGATTTGCTAACCCTAATCATGAAGCAGACTTTTAATTCATTCTCTTCCTCTTAACCATTTGTCCCACAGGGTATGCAGGCATATATTTCACTCATACCTAAACCAGAGAAAGATCATACACTCTGTAGAAGCTACCGACCAATCTCGCTGACAAATGTGGATCTTCGATTATACTCAAAGATTATAGCCAACAGACTTACACCGAAATTGCCGAGATATATTCACTTAGATCAAGTGGGGTTCATTGAGGGACGAGAGGCGAGGGACAATACCCTGAAGACTTTGACATTGATAGAATATGCTCGGAAACACGCCATCCCATCCTGCTTCCTGGCAATTGATGCTGAGAAGGCTTTTGATAGGGTGGGATGGCGGTTTTTCGAAGAGACATTAAGACAATGGGGAGTGGGCCCAACGCACCTCGAAAAAATTATGGTCCTATATCATTGTCCAACTGCCAGAATACGTGCAAACGGAGATGTATCGGATATAGTTAATATAGCTAATGGAACCCGATAGGGATGTCTCCTGTCTCCATTACTGTATGTATTAGCTATGGAACATCTGACGACAGCGATTTGGAACAATAAAGACATACAAGGAATAAAAGTGAGAAATGAGGAATATAAAATGTCGGTATACGCAGACGATCTGCTAATATATATTATGAATCCAGCCGTGACAATAACAGATTTGATAAAGGAATTTAAATGCTTTGCCGAATTGAGTAAATCTGAAGCTTTGAATATCACACTCCCTATGAATACTGTCAAACTCCTTAAAAAGAATTTTTCTTTTAAATGGCAGAAAAATGCAAACAAATATCTGGAAACATTCATCCCTAGGGAGCTGGAGAAGCTACAGGAATATTATCTCCCAATAATGCAAAAAATAATTAAGACGCTCCAACAATCTGATAAAGGGATCTTCTCTTGGATGGGCTGGATAAATAGCATAAAAATTGATATACTGCCAAAAATACTCAACAAATATTTTGAATCTCCTACGAAAGGCTATTGGGAGTTTTATTTGGGCAGGTAAGCCCGCCAAAATTAGTAGAGAAGTATTAACTAGGCTAAAAAAGGACAGGGGCCTGGCTTTACCAGACCTGTCGGTATATCTTAGATCAGTATTTGTGGCTAGGATTGTGGATTGGTTTCATAACGCAGAATGCAAACAGTGGGTGAAATTGGAGGAGGAGAACGCGGCCATAAAATTGAAATCACTGCCTTGGATAAAGAGGGAAAATTGGCCCCCTAGGGAAGAGTTGCAGTTTTTGGTTGTATCAACAATGAAAGTATGGGATGGATTGGTGAAGAGGGGAATAGGGTCCACATATATTGGCCCAATGACACCCCTCTTCAGCAGTCCAGAATTTCCACCGGCAAGGGAGACTACGACTTTCTTAAAATGGCAGAGAAGGGATGATATAAGGGTGGTACAGACAATAGAGAGAAATAGACTTCCCCCGCTGGAAGCCCTAGGAATGGAACATAAAATGAACTGGATGCAATACTGGCAACTTCAAAAATACTTCTCTCATGAAAGAGGGGATACTGGATAGGTCACTGACAGCACTTGAAATATTATTTCTACAAGAGCAGAAACCAACACATATTTTATCTAAGGTATACGAATGTTTAATTTCGAACAATAAGGAGCAGGAGATAAGTTATATAAAAAGATGGGAGGAAGAGCTGGGGTTTGTTAACCCCAGAGCTAAATGGGAGAAAGCAATTACGTTAACACACAAGATGTCGATTTCTAACAGGCATCAAGAAAGAAATTATAAAGTATTAGCCAGATGGTATAGATGCCCGGTAGATATGCATAGAATCAATCCAGATAATGAAGACACCTGTTGGAGATGTCGGGGGGGGGGGGGGGGCAAAGGGCACAATGTCGCATATGAGGTATTTCTGTCCAGGGGTCCAGATATTCTGGAACAAAATATATAAAATATATCTGGCTGTGACAGGAGTGAATCTACAACCTGAAATACTAGTATCTGTACTGTCAATGATTCCGGGATCTGTGAAAAGTATAAAAAAAGCTATTTTAAAATACCTTTTAACAGCAGCAAGAACGGTTATAGCTAGAAAATGGAAAAATAGGACAGCGCCTTCCATAGACGAATGGATGTCTGAGATGATCGAGATGCGTTCCCTGGAAGAGAGGATGATGATCGTAAAAGTTTTAAAAAACAAATAATGACAACATGGCAAGTGTGGGAAGAATTTAGAGTATCATCCTCCCTATTGTTAGACGTATGGGATGCTAGCCCAAATAGAGGCAAAAGAGAGAGGAATGGGGGGGGGCGGGTTTGGTTTTTTTTTTTTTTTCTTTTTCCTGTATTTTTGGGAAAGGAGTGGTATGAGAGGGGTAAGAATGTGGGGGGGGGGGGTGTATGAATGAGTAGGAGGTTTAGGATAGCAGTGATACGGATTCAATATAAGAAAAATATATGGAAATAAGAAAATAGAGGATAGAGGTTAAGTGTTTGACTACATGTTTATGTGAAAACAGATTGTAATCCGAAATTACTGCTAGACAAAGAATGGATTTATAAATGTTGGATAATAATATTTGTAAAAAATGTTTTGTTAAATAAAGATTATAAAAAAAAACTTATTAGAAAGACTGAAAGCTAATAATTATTTAGGGCATGTGGAACCATATGACCAGTCACAAATATGAGACAAACAACTATGAAAGAGAAGGAATAAGAGAAGAGGTAAAGAAGAAAAAGAGGATGAGTTCAAGACCTGGGGACCTTCATGAGCCTCAAGACCTAAACGAAAATAATCGGAGTGATGGATATGCATATATTGAGCCTAGGGGTCCCATGTTTTTTTTTTAAATTGTGTCTTAGAATCATTTCAATGCAATAGTATTGCAGTACAATGCTAACTATTCTTTTCACATATCATAATCCAGGAAACCTTATCTTTAGCCCTGTACAAAGAAACCGAAGACTCCTTCCATGCACTAGTTATGGTTATCCTAGCTACCAAAAATATAAAAAGATTAGCCTTTGTAAGGCATTTTGTATATCTGTAATAGGTTCGTTAAGCAGGCCAATTTGAGGTTGTAATAGAATATTCAATCCTGTAAGTAAGGTTAAACTGCTGTTTTAAAATCACCTGATTTTAGGACATTCCTACTACATATGAAGCATGGTGACCCATAGATTACCCCCTCTGAAGCATAAAGATGATTACCAGAATATAACTTGCCCAGGCAAAAAGGAACAATCATCACAAAAACTCATCAAAACTTTAGGACTGGCTTCCAGTAAGGAAAGTCAAAATTCCTCGAAAAGAAATTCAATAACGTTTATGGCATTTATCCAGTTCTGTATCCACTGAGAAGTCTCTATCCCAGTCCACCATATTTGGTAATATTATGAGGGTATTGAGAAATAGCTTATAGATTGTGGAAATATCTCCCCTCTGACCCGGTTCCTGTTTAAACCAAACTTTGTAGGGTATAAGGTGAGGTAGTACTAGGGAATCTGACACTAAAGATTTCATAAATTGTGAAATCTGATGAGATCTAAATATTTCAGATTAGGGCATTTCCAATATTTCCAAACAATGTTTTAAAATAAAGACACCCTGGGAGGTAAGAAAATGACCAATCCTATACAGGCCTTTATTAAGACATTATTTAAACACCCTGGCATCTAGTTCTGTAGGCACATAGGATTACTGAAAATGTGTGCCAAGGGACAAATGGAAGGGCTAAGATTTCTGCAATTATGCATATTATCTCAAAATGCCAAGGAAGGAGAAAGTGCTTACATAGGTGACCTTTGTTTCATGTTCATCCACATCAAGAAATCTATGGTGTAAGGGCAAATTGCTTGTCTCTCTATCTAAATCCAGTAAGGTTTTTCACTTCTAAAGTAAACTATGGACAGCTGGTTCAATTGTGCAGTTTGATAGTAAACCCCACAAACTTGAGACCCCCGAGTTCACCATAAGAATTTGGGAGAAACAAACCTATGTCCCTTCTTGCCCCATTTATAGTAAATTAAGCAGTTGTAAAATACAGATTTTCACTCTGAATATCACCTAAACTGTGCAAGTTTGGGGAATATTCACAGTACCCACAGGTAAGCCTTATTATAGGCTTACTTGCAGGTACAAGTGATAGTACAGAGTTTACTACCACTTTAAGTGTGACTGAAATTCCAGCAGGGTAGACCACTTAATAGCTAACAGTAAGGATCTGAAAAAGTATAATATTCTAGGCAAAAGGGTCATTCTAATTGCATGAATTCTACCTATCCAGGACAGATCATTAATCGACCATTTGTTCGATACAGTCATCTCTCCAAGTAAAAGTAAAATGCTCTTTCAGTCTGTACAGTAAACTCAGAGGCAAATTTATGTTCTCAGCCAAAGATTTTGTTTTGTTACTTTCTTTACCCTTCTACCAACATCAGGAGTCATTCTTATCAAAAGAGGAAGAAATTTCACTTTACATGGGAGTATGTGGTTAGACAAAAGCTGGGTAGACATGCAGAGTTAATTTTTATTTAACCAGCAGGTTGAACAAAAAAAAAACCCCACAGATCCTGGCATCCACACAAGTGATGTAGATGCTGAAATCTCCTCCTCACTGCACTATTGTATTCTTACAGGGGGGACTCCCCCCCATTAGAAAACACAGGTCAGCAGTGCAGTCAGTAGCTGCACCCACTGATCGAATTCTGGTTTTCAAAAATTCAACTGGTTCCCGCTGAACCAGCCAAATTTCGGTATGTGTATACCCAGCTTAACTATCTATGTCTGATACTCAGCTACCTTTTCTTAAAGCGGAGTTCCAGGCTTTTTTTTTTAGAAAAAGTTTAGCTGCTGACTTTTAATAAACAGACATTCACCTGTCCCACGGTCCAGTAATGCAGCCGCCTGAAGCCTTGCTCCTCTCCCCCTCCTCTCCACGGCGCCTCTATTGAAACTGTGGGCACCCGGCTGTGACAGTGGCTTCACAGCCAGGCGCACTCTCCGAGTGGACAGGCAAACTTGTGGGACCTGTGACATGTCCCATAAGATTGCAGAGAGGGAGGAGTCCCCTGGGGGGAGAGGAGGCGTTGCCTAGGGGAGAAGAGGCGTCGCCTAGGCGGCCCATAGTCAGAAGTAGAAAGTGGTACTTCCTGTCCTACTCAAAACTAGTCACCCACTCCCCCCCCCCAAAAAAAAATTACATGCGAAATGTGGCATGTAAAGGGGCGAGGAGTGCTTAACCACTTAAGGACAGAGCCTTGATTTGAGATTTGGTGTTTACAAGTTAAAATATTTTTTTTTTTGAATAATGAAAAGTGTATACTGCGCTTTGACCCCGCAATCCAGCAGCCGGCACCACTGTAGACAAAGAGCTAAGTAGGTAGAAAATAAATAAGTGCAGTGCTATAATTGCAAAAAAAAAAGGGAAAAATTGTATGTGATTCAAACATATATGTGACAAAATGAAACAAACTCTAACATAATAGATGTGAATGGATATTAAGCAATGTGCTAATATAGTGACTGCACTACACACAAATGTCCAAATTGAAGGAAATGATGAAATACAGTCCAATTAGGTTTGTAATCCAATACACATGTGAGAAGTTCCTGGCATTTCCTGGCAACCTTGGAGTGAAAAATGGAAGCAAACACCACCACCGCGAAAGAGGGAGGAGGCTTACCAGATAATATTGACTTGGCAGCGCATATACCACCCAAGTCAACAAGGCTTGTTGGGTTCAAACCACCCAATGGGGGACAGCAGATCCTGGAACTCCGTCAGTCGATCAGCCTTAGACGGTCATGAGATGTTAGCTAAAGGCCCCAGAAGTCTCGGGGAGCATGAAAACTTATTGTCACAGGAAGGGTATCATGTAATAGAAAAAGGGGGCTGACATAGCGTGATACCGTTTAAAAAAGAGGTGGTTTATTAAAAATATAAATTCAACACTCACATTTGGAAGAAATTGATACAGTATGAGGCGATGTTAGCGGAAGGTCCACCCAGCACATTTCGACTGCACAGTCGTCATCTGGGGTGTGGACCCCCGGAAAACATCGCTTAAATAGAGATAGTGACCCCAGAGTTTGTTTGACAAGTGAAGTGATCCCAAATGACATCACTTCCTGTCTCCATGTCTAAATACAAAACACAAAATCAAAGAACAGTTTGTACATACGAATAGATTGCATGATAGCGATAGCCAGCACCTCCAAATGGCATAACGGAATGCATCCCACAGTGCGCCATGCACGAAAATACTCAGTCTGTAAACCAAGCCTCGTTGTGAAATCGAGGCTTGGATAAGTGACTTCTTCTTTGTATGTCTTTACTTCGTGTGTTGCAGCATCAGGTCTATTAGCCAAACCTCGCTATGAAGTCGAGGGTATATGGCTTCCATCACAACCAAGCCTCATTATGGGACTGACGTGTGGATTGGTGACTTCCGCCCTGCAAACCAACGAAGCCTCCCTCCAGAGGCAAAGCCCGGTATAACAATCAGATATAGCATGATAAACATAGAGGATGTGTCACATAATAAACACAGGTCGCATGCCCATCCACAGATAGGTAAATACAAAACCTAAGAGAATATTAAAAATAAACATAAAAAAGATAAAAATGTTCCAAATAATGTGGCAATTAGGCTCTATTTATAAAAGAGTTGATGTCCCACTCCACGTTCATCCTCTGTGGATGGTGAGTCTGTAATTCATAAATCTAGAAGGTTTCGAGTCTGGATACCCCTCTGGTTTTAGCTCCACCCCTCCATGGGGCAATGTATCTGTCTATATTGAAAAACTGAGTACCTTTTGGGTCCCGTGCATGGTGTTGTCGATAGTGACGGGGAACTGTATGTTTAATACTACCCAATTTTATTAAATGAATGTGTTCAGTGACCCTATCAGTGAATGAGCGAATGGTTCTACCAATATTTTGCTTCCCACAAGGGCAAGTCAATAAATACACCACATGAGTTGTGGCACAGGTGCAGAATTGGTAAATGGTATAGACTCAACCAGTCACAGTCGAATGAAATTCCTTAGTGGTTCTGCGTGCACTGATATTATGTTGATGTCATTTTCAAGGTCAGTAATTCACACAGTCGTTTTTAAACTGAGGAAAATACAGAAAACAGGACCTGGTGGTGCACCTCCACTAAGTGTAGTGGAGAAACACTGACCTCGGTCACTAAAGCCTAGGTTCACTTTGGAGCGATTTGTTATGTGATTTGAGAGATAAAATCGCATGACAAATCGCAGCCTGTTGGAGGTTATGGCACTGTTCCAATCGGTGCAACACAGTATTAGCGGTGCTGCACCAATTAGCAAAAGTAGTTCCTGCACTACTTTTGCCGATTTCAGGTGCAACTTCAATAAACCTTGCTACTTAGAAATCACACAACTTCAAGTGAAGTAGTGCGATTTCCAAGTAGCATCAATGTGAACCAGGGCTTACATTGATTTTTGCACCTGCCACTTAAGGCTTTGTTGCCCAAACCGATTTGTATCCTAAATTAACAAAGTTCATAATTGTACTTTCCTGCAAACAAAATACAGCATTCCTAAAGAAGCAAGGACAGACACAAAGTTGGTTCATACTTTTTTAGATGTAACTTGGCTAACAGCCACATTTCTTAGAAAAGTTTCTTAGAAAACTACAAAAATTACAAGTAAATGTATAACTAAAACTGGTGAAGGTATTCAAGTTTTTGGGTGAAATAGTAATATACAAAACACGGATATTTGTACAATGTGTGAAAGCACAACTTCAAGCTTTTTGGACATGACAATACTTTTGGACAAGCTACCCCACCATATTCAACAATGTGCGGTGTCCAATTTGGTGCTGTAGCTGGGGGAGCAAACCACCCTGAGAAATGGGCAAAGTTAAAATAGGAGCTGGCAACTCTTCTTTTTCTCCCAAAAATTGTAAATAGGAAACAAGCTGATGTGTTTCATCCAAAGCATAAATACTCATCTGAGGAAGGCTGCAAGTGCTGAAACGCATCGGTTTGATCCTGTTTAACATGATGTAGGCAACAAAAAAGATAATTAAAAGTCATGGAGTTGCAGGTTCATGTGTCAATCTTTTGCTAAAGTGAAATTGTCTATTCAAATATAACAGTTGCAACTATTACAAAAATGTGCAAAGGTTAATCAATTTCAAACTGTACAAACACATGTACAAAAGAACGAAAAAAAGAAAACGTTTGCTTTTTAAATTTTAGTTAAAATATTAATGATGTTGATAACTCTGTTTTAGAGATCATGCATGTTTTCTTTCATTTTCTAGTATTTGTGCACTTGCACTGCTGAAGTGAGTTTTGTCTTCCACAACATCCACATCACCTAAAAAATATAAAACACACCATGTATTAGAAATATGCAGGCATCCAACTGCAAGAGGTAGATCGATGGAATGGCCGTAGGAACGATTTGGGAATGGAGGACGAACGATCAGCAACACGCAAAAGGAGCCATAAAATTAAGATACAATTGTAAATTGGGGCATCGGTGGTTAGTGGTCTATACTGCTTAGATTGAGACCTATATTGGGATCAGATTATGAGTTAAGCCTGACATTATGGTTTGTCTTGTGTTCTGTCTTGCAGGCATCTGATAAATAATTGATCAT
This sequence comes from Lithobates clamitans, assembly GCA_037952925.1. NCBI lineage: Eukaryota > Metazoa > Chordata > Amphibia > Anura > Ranidae > Lithobates > Lithobates clamitans. The sequence continues at coordinate 1,313,555 of JBBGZY010002060.1, read as the reverse complement.
GGTGGATAAATTCACTGCGCCCGACTTTTTACCTCAATTTATCGACCAGTACCAGGAGCTGCCCTGTCTATGGAAGGTGAAGAGTAGGGACTACTCTAATATAATCAAGAGGAAGGCAGCGATGGAGAAACTTCTGGAATTGGTGAAGCCTCTGTACCCCAGGGCAGACATCAGTTTTGTGAAGAGCAAAAATGGGAACCTGAGGAGTACATTTAATAGGGAGCACAAGAAGGTCCAGGAATCACCGAAATCGGGAGCATCAGCAGATGACATATGTCCCCAGGCTGTGGTACTACCACAGCCTGCGTTTTTTGTCTTACCAAACCCAACCCAGGCCCTCACTCTCAACACTCCCTTCCTCATCGGATGAGGCCACAGCTCCTTCGACACAGGATGAAGATGTGGAGGAGCCCAGTTTGACCCAGGCATAGCATTGTTGAACATATTTGTATCCAAAAATAGAATGATGATAACTAGATGTTATTGTTCAAAATTGTCTGCCTTAACAAAGTGGTTTCCATATCAATAGACAGTAGTGGCCAAAAATGATTGGGACAAGAAGGAAAAATGCCGGGGTCAGAATGATAGTCTTTTCTATTTCTCCAAATTCAATTTACAACAATCATGAGCTCAAAATTGGTTGTGATTGATGACCAAAAAAAAGATATACTAATTATGTCCCATTTTCATACACAAGAAAGTGTCGGTCAAGAGGAGCCAGTGGCCAGCAGCCACACAGAGTCCCAGATCCCTCCCCTACACCCTCCTGCTAAAAGAGCCAGGAAGAGCAGGAACCTGGACGAGGCCACAGCTGCCTTCCTCAGCCACGCAACAACTCCAATCACTGAGGCCCCATATGCAGCTGCGGCATTTGGCTGTCTGACAGCTAATAAGTTACGAGACATGGATGGGGAGCAAAGGAGGATGTGCAAGGAACTAATCCTGCAGCTCCTCAACAAGGGGGTGACAAATTTCCGCCAAAACCCATATCTCGGAATTGGATGCCCCACCTCCACCACCTCCACAGCCACCACAGCCACCACAGCAACCTATTCTATTCTTAAATGAATATAAAATAACTGAATTGATTTTATCAGTAACACACACTATGGGTGTTTGGCAGACCTCTGTAATCCAGACTTGATTCATTTTAATAAATTTCATTTTTTTCAGTCACAAATCTCCCTCTGCACTGAAGTCCCTCTCTGACATAACTCCTGCTGTAGCAGGGCAGGCCACTACCTTGAGCACATATTGGGTCACCCCCAGCCAGTGGAACATCCTCAATACCTAGTAGTCCATTTTTTAATTTACATCCTTGATGTCCCTGTCCCTGCTTGCTTGACCAGGGCGGGGGTGGCCTTATGAGGAACAAAAATATAATAAAATATAAAGAAATACGAAAAAAATGACATTGGTAAATACTGGTAAAAAATAAAAATTAAAAATAAAAGCATATATAGAAATCTAGGGTTGGCAGGTGGAAATCTGCTAATATGGGACCATCCACCACATAAACTAGAGGAAGTGGACTTACTTCACTGGCGAGTATTAAAGTTTTGCCAAGCTTGCTGTCAAGTGCTGAATGTGGGTGTGGTTTGGGGACAATTTTATTTCGGCTTTTGGGACTGCCAGTCTTCTAATCCCCAGATTCTGGAGATTTGGGGCTTTATTTTACATATATTAATTTCTTTTGGAGCATTTGTCACTATCACAGATTTTTTTGTATAGTTCTCTCCACTTATTGTATATAAAGTTTTAGTGCTGCACTGTTTGTATTTAATTTTTGCGACTGCCAGTCTTTTCTCTTTTGTTCCTGGAGTAAGACTCACAGGAAAAGGCTAATGAGGGCTGAAGGAAAATTCAAAGGAGTCTCCCATCAAGTGTAGCAGACTTACAAAATTGGATGAGTCTACCTTGCAGCATCCTTCTTAGCCACCAATATTTTTACCCTGTTTGCATTGCCATCCCTACCGAAGTCAAGCATACATAGGCAGGGATGGAAACACAAATAGGGTAAAACAATGACAAATAAAACAAAACCAAACTAATAAAAGTAAAAAAAAAAAAGAAATGTGTAAATATCTTTTAACATGGTGAGTTGAAATATGTTAACATGGGACTGCTTAAGTCTTGGACTGGAGGAGGGGTCTGTTTCTGCCAGTTCTTCAACCATATACTGTATGGTTCAGGGGCTTTGTTCTCTTTGCTTATGGCCATAGGTTTTCCCCAAGCAGCTATGCCACCAATGCCCTAACTATAACTAAATAAATAAATCTTTTTTTTTTTAAATTACACTAGCTGCTGAGTGCCTGGAAGGAGAAAGACGACGCAGGCAAAGCAGAGAAATTGCAGATGTGGCTGGCCTCTGCTGTGTGCAGTCCAAGCACTGCAACAGTACCAAAATAAATCAGAAAAATATAATTGCAGTACATATGAAAAAACAACATAAAAAATAAATTGTGGATGGGAATCTGTCATTCTGGGATAACCCAGGCCAAGATATGTCCAGTAGATTGTAACTGACAAGAGTTTGGACAAAAAGGGTCTCAGCCCATTGGACCCAAAGAATTTTATAGTGTAGCTATTTTTATGCTGCTCCCAATAGCAACTGCCCACTGTTGACAGTGACTTCCTCTTGCTCCCTTTCCAGCACGCCATTGCTCTCCCATATCTGCCTCTCTTTTAGGGATGTCCTGCTCTCCCCTCCCTGCCACACACATCATTATGGAGATTTGAAGGATGGTGCTTCTGCATGGCTGCTGTCTCTGCCTGGAGCGGGGCACCTCAAGAGGAGGACTGAATGGGGGTGCTCTTTTACACCAATCTTTAATAATTTTGTCAATGCCAGTCCTCCTCTTGGAACAAAGGGAGAGATATGCATGGCTCCACATGCAACAAGGCAGACATGGAGTGCTCAAATAATAATTCTGCCTTCTCAAGGTGTAAGCTGATTGAAGGGGTCTGGCGGGATATAGATATTGGAGGGATGGGAGGTTCAGAGCATTGATAATTAAAATCAATAAATAGATACAATAGATGGTTACATTTAGACAGACAGACAGACAGACAGACAGACAGACAGACAGACAGACAGATAGATAGATAGATAGATAGATAGATAGATAGATAGATAGATAGATAGATAGATAGATAGATAGATAGATAGATAGATAGATAGATAGATGCTGCTTGTGGTGCTTCTGCAGCAAGCCAGAAATGGAGTGTCCCCCTGGATCCAGTTTAAGCCAGGAAAAGTGTATCAGCAATGCCATCATTTTTATGACCAAAAACAATTACTGTACACTGTGACCAAGAATCTCCCTTTAAATCATGCTGTACAGATTTATGGCATCCCTTATGCCGCGTACACACGGTCGGACTTTTCGTCTACAAAAGTCTGACAGCCTGTCCGACAGACTTTCAACGGACTTTTGTCGGACTTTTGTCGGACTTTTGGCGGACTTGCGGCAGACTTTCTTGCGAACGGACTTGCCTACATACGATCACACAAAAGCCTGACGGATTCGTACGTGATGACGTACACCGGACTAAAATAAGGAAGTTGATAGCCAGTAGCCAATAGCTGCCCTAGCGTGGGTTTTGTCCGTCGGACTAGCACACAGACGAGCGGATTTCTGGGTCCGGCGTAGTTACGCCGTAAAGATTTGAAGCATGTTTCAAATCTAAAGTCCGTCAGATTTGAGGCTGGAAAAGTCCGCTGAAAGTCCGCTGAAAGTCCGGGGAAGCCCACACACGATCGGATTGTCAGCCAGCTTTAGTCCGTCGGCGTCCGTCGGACTTTTGTAGACGAAAAGTCCGACCGTGTGTACGCGGCATTAAACATGTTATGTATGTTTTCCATTTCACTCACAAAGCTGCCTTAATAGGATTCTGTCCCAACTGTAAATACTTTTTTTTAATCATTTTTGGCATTGCCACAAGTCCCCCATGGCACTGTCCAGCTTCCCATGCTTTTTTAACAGTAGTGTACCTATCAACCTAAAAATGGGCAGAATCTACTAAAGTGACTTAAAAACAACCCTGCTGTACACTGCAATGAGATTTACTGCTAAGTTCGGGTTTTACAAATTTCAAACAGAATTCAATGTACCCCCTGCAAATTTAATCTGGTAGATTTGCCTATCCCTAACCCAGACATACAACACTTGTGTATAAATCAAAGAAAACAGTACATAACAATAAGTCACCTTTTTCATCACTGTCCATCCCTTCTTTTTTCCCCATTCAAAGTATGGCAAAGGTAAATGGCTTAAGGATGTCAAAAGAGTCCTCCCATGCAGGATTTGCTCCACCAAAGAACATGTGAATAATGCAAAAAGCAGGTTCAGCTGATTTAAAAGGTTAGCTAACATTCCAATAAAATGCCATCATTTTATTTCATGTTAGGTCATCCAAGTTTACTGTTGGAGATAATACAAATTAAGTTGTTTTGTTCAATCATAAGTGAGTTGTAAATAGAAACCTTAAAGTGTATCTAGGCTTAAAAACAAAAATGTTTTTTAAGCCTAGATACCATATATATATATATATATATATATATATATATATATATATATATATATATATATATATATATATATATATATATATATATATATATATATACATACATATATATATATACACAGTAACTGCATAACACACTTTCCTGTCCCCATGTGGCTATGCTTACTTCCATGGTTGTTACCTAAACTGGACTTCAAACATGTCTGTCTTTGCCTTAACATAGTTAGTCTGGTTGAAAAAAGTCCATCCAGTTTGACCAATAGAAGGGGAAAAAAAAATATACTTTCCTATATCCACAGTTGATCCAGTGGAAGCCAATTATGGCTCTCGCAGCAGAGCGAGATGTGATTGGCCAAAGCATGCAGGTCAGGTGCATGCTTTGGTCAATCATCAGACGTCAATGCACTGTGATCTCACAGTGCATTATAGGGCATTCCACGGCGCTCGAAATTCCCGCAAACACCCCATATCTTTGGTTCGCTTGCGAACAAAAGAACACCCGATGTTGGGCTTATCCCTAATACTTAGTGATATACAGTATGTATAGTTAAGAAGCAGTTCAACATGGGACAAAGCTATGCTGCAGAAGCAGGTGAGTATTATTTTTGTTTAGTTACAGATACTGTTGCTGGCAAGTTGTCGTCATCAACAGGATTGCAGTGGCCTAATAACGTTTCAACAAAGTCCTTGTGATATTGCATGAGTTCTTGCAATCTTCTTTATCAAGATTAGGTACAGTTATTAGACATCTAAATTTACTGGAAAGATTCTTTAGTAAGATGATAATGTAAGTAGAACCTACTATGCCAAAAGATTCCTGGTTCTGATAATGTAAAGTACAATTAGTCATTAATTTGTGGTTTTTAGTTGTCTTACATTATCTCTAATCTAGGCATCTTTTGGCATGATAGGTCTCACCTACATCTTACTAGATGGCTGCTTTGATACAGGTGACTAACTACATGGGAACAATCCTGTGTGTGCATTTATTAAGTTTTGTGTTTAGGTAAGACAGTCTCTTGAAGCAGAGCAAAACTCTCTCAATAAGCATTGACTGTTTTTAATCTACATTCTGCTAGCATTAGTAAATACATAGGAAGGTATATTATATTTACCTGGTTTAAATTTTTACTCACATTTCTTCAGTTGCTTCCTGGTTTCTGGTCTAGGCTAATATGATGTCAACCCTGCATGTCTGAGCTAAAAGTGGTGTTTTTAAAAGTGATCTCTCAACCAAATAAAGCATTGAGATATGGATGGATGGGTGAGCCGTCTCTAAATATTAACAATAAATAAAATAGCGTTTTCATTGGTATTTGATATAGTTATAGTTAGTTATAGTTACATTATTATGGTTATAGTCTACCTTGGTGGTAGGGTGGGTGAGTGTAGTCCTGCCTGATCCCTATACCGGGCCTACAATGTTGGACTGAAGTAAGGCCCATCGGTTGTTTGGCCTCTTCTTGGAATATTGCTATACGGGACTCCTCACGGTTGACCACATTGGCACAGTTCCTTGTATTTACGGATGGAGTTTCCATGGGTTCCTGGCTGAACCCCTCATCCTTTAAATATGTTATTGTCGCCATCTTTTTGTTTGCTGACTGTGATGACTGTGCCATTCTGCACTCGCTTTTGTTAAATTATAATGTTTGTATTGTTTTTTAAAAACTGAATAAAAAGATTGCAACAGAAAATAGCGGTTTCAGTTTTGGTGCTCAGATACCGTTAAAGAGTTACTAAACCCACAACAGTAAAACCAGTCTGTATATGCAGTAAAGTATGCTTGTTATACTCATTGTGGAACCTAAGTGGTTAATCCTCTGCATTGTGTAAAAAGGCTATTTGATCCTGCCTTCTCTAATCCTCCCCATTTTCTACTGACTCCAAAACAGGTCCAGATAAAACAGAGTTATTGGAGATAGGCTGCTCATGCTCAGTTTGGTGTGTGTTGCTAGAGAGGTTTTTTTCTTTCTTGGGAGAGTGCATGTGATCAACACACAATCAGCACTGTCCAGACAGAGGGTCAGGGGTCCTGGAGCCTCACAGGACAACCCGTAGGAGAATGAAAACTCATCCTACAAGCTTTAACCAGACACTGATAGAAGTCACAAGACTGTTATATACTGCTGATGAGAAAAGATATTTAGCAGTTTATATTTACTAAAATCAGGCTTTTTTTCCATTCCGGCACCTATGACAGGCAGCCCTCTCTGCTCTGACCCCCAGAAGGGGTTAAAAAGGGGTTAAAAGCACCCGCTTAGCGCTGCTTTCAAAACGCTTTTAAGGCACTTTGAAAGGGATGCCCATTTATTTCAATGGCAGGAGCTGTGGAGGAGCAGTGTATACAGTGCTCCCGCACCGCCCCAAGCACACCACCCCAGTGTTAAAGCACTCTGGCTTTCACACTGGGGCTGCAGAAGAGGCAGTTTACAGGCGCTATTTTTAGCGCAAAAACGCATGTAAAGCGCCTCAGTGTGAAAGGGGTCTAAAGCAATCAGAGTTAGTGACCAAGAGTATGTAATGTATGGCACAGCGTGCAGGGTCCAGTGGTGAGAATTTCCTAAACACCTTGTACATACTCAGAACTGCTATACTCTGTGTGCTGTGCTGTATGTTACATATTAAAGACCTCGGTATGGTACTCCTGAATGCTGTACTCTGTACAATGGGTTTTGCATTACATACCCCTGAGCCCTGCACTCTGTATGCTGGACTGCATATTAAATACGCTTTACCACTGCTCTCTGTGTGCTGGGCTCTATGTCATATATTCCTGAACCCTGCACTCTGTACACAGGTCTATATGATTATTATTATTATTATTATTATTATTATTATTATACAGGATTTATATAGTAGAAAATCAAAAAAAGACTGCGCTAAAACTAAAGACCATATTTTACAACATGTATGATTAAGTGAATATTTCAGAAATTTGATCAGTCTGGTAATCAAACCAGATAATTAAGTATAAACAATAAAGTGAAAGAAATATATACCACAATATAATAATTAAGACCTAAAATGACAACAATTGAAAAACAAAATAAGTCAAATGACAGAATAATGTCCAAAGAAAATGGTGGAAATGTTCAAGGTAAATATATCCCTGGAGATTAAGCAGATAAAATAGGTGATTCTACGGTAAGCACTCAGCACCCAGTGAGTAATCCTCCACCATAGTAGATGTACGCTTACCGGAGGTAAGCTAGATAACAGCTTATCAATGGATATCCATTCGAGGGACACAACTCCTAGGATCTCCTCACAAGGAAGGGATAAGCAGGGACTTTTTCACAGCGAACCACAAACAGCATGCCAGGGGAACCCAAAAAAATATAAAGTTTCCTCCATAGTGTGAATCCGCAAAGTAATTTATTTAAAAAATGGGTAAATACACTTACATAAAAACTGTAGTTTAAAATTCAAAGGAACAGCCGGCCGGCTTGCATACACCCGTTCAACGAGATTAGGATGGAAACGATGACGTCAGCGCGTCGACCTTCCGACGTACGTTTCGTCCTATTGGACGTCGTCATGGGAACGGGCGACGCACTGACTCATCGCTACTTATAAAGACAAAACGAAACCAAGCCTCGCTGTGAAGCTCGGATGGCGTCATCACAACATCCTGTTAGGAGAGGATGTGTGTGTCTAGTACTTGTGGGATAGGCCAACGCTTCACCCGTTAGCCAATCACAACCTTCCAATGACAGGGAGGGATATAGATTGTTAAAAAACATTAAAGGACAATAAATGGAACTTACATGTGCCATCTAGTGGACAAAGTAGAATTAGCCCTCAAAGCCATCTACTAAATTATGGGATAATAAATCATAAAAACTAAGGTTAAGAAAAACGACACTAAATTAAAAACGACACTAAATTCTACTAAAAAAATTTTATGTTATCTGGATGTTAGAAAAAAATTTTATTTGACATGCTAACGCCACCAGAGCATCAAAGTGAGTTCACAAAATTTAATAGACATCGAAAAATATAAAATGTGATGTGACCTTATGAGTTATCTAAGAAGGCGTTCAGATGTACATCAACATTAAGCCCGAAGGGGGTATAACACTTCAATCTGTGTATCCAGGTCATCTCAAGCCTGGAGATCCCTCGTATAACAGACCCCCCCCCTCCAATGTGGGGTGTATCTATCAATACCCAGAAAAATGGTCTTCCTGGGGTCTCGGTTATGTGCTTCTAAATAATGTCTAGAGACTGGATGTTTGGGGAAACCCGTTAGGATATTGGTGATGTGCTCGTTAAGCCTTACAGATAGGGGGCGCTTGGTTCTTCCTACGTATTGTAGGCCGCAGGGGCATTGAAGAAGATATACCACCCGCTTGGTGGAACATGTAATGAATGATCTAATCTCGAATTCCATCAGAGTACTGGTGGAAATGAACTTGTGTGTTCTTCTATGTACACATCCACTGAGAGAACACACCCTACACCTCCTACACTGATAAAAACCAATCAGGTATTCAAAAAATCCCTTCTTGGTAAGAGGAGGGTCTAAAACATTCGGGGCCACCCTACTTCGAAGTGAAGGGACACCCTTATAAATCAGCTGTGGTTTGGCCGGAAGGATAGGGCCAAGCACATGGTCATTCTTAAGGACATGCCAATGCTTTTTTATAAGTTTAGCTACGTTTCTATGTTGCAAAGAATAAGTGGTAATAAAAGGAATTGTGGGTATCTTCCCACGATCAGACTTCTTCGTCTCAAGTAAAGTGCATCTATCAATATTGGCCACTTCCTCTAATGTATTTCTCAGAGAGGTCTCCACATAGCCCTTCTCCAAAAAACGTTTAACTAAAATATTTGCTTGAGCTAAAAATTCCCCATGGTTGGAACAATTACGTTTTAAACGAATAAATTGGCTCTTAGGCACAGACCTCAGCCAGGCCTCATGATGGCAGCTGTCAGTCGGTATATAAGAATTCCGATCTGTATTTTTAAAAAAGGTTGCTGTGGTAAACTCCCCATCCTTAATACTAATTTTTAGATCCAAGAAGTTGATCTCAGATTGACTGGCCTCGTACGAAAGTCGGATCCCCCTATCATTATTATTCAACCCAGTCATGTATGAATCAAGGTCCTCACGACCACCATTCCATAGGAGGAGGATGTCGTCTATGTATCTAGCCCACAACACCACCTGAGGTTTCTGTTGGGCATAGACGACATCCTCCTCCCATAGGGCCATAAAGAGGTTCGCCAAGCTGGGGGCATATTTAGCCCCCATGGCGACACCCGGATTTATATAGTGCCGGATTTATATAGTGCCGACAGTTTACGCAGCGCTTTACAACATTAGGGCAGACAATACAAGTACAATACAATTCAATACAGGAGGAATCAGATGGCCCTGCTCGTTAGAGCTTACAATTTAGGAGGGAGGGTCAAGTTATACATAAGGGTAATAGCTGTGGGGGATGAGCTAATGGAGAAAATAGTGCAGTTATTAGATGGAGGCAGGATAGGCTTCTCTGAAGAAGAAAGTTTTCAGGGATCACCTAAAACTGGATAAATTTGGAGACAGTCTGACAGATTGGGGTAGGGAATTCCAGAGGATGGGCGAGGCTCGGGAGAATTCCCAGGGGCGGATATGGGAGGAGGTGATGAGGGAGCTAGAGAGCAGGAGGTCTTGGGAGGAACGGAGATGGCGATTAGGTTGGTATTTTGAGACTAGGTTAGTGATGTAGCTGGGGGCAGAGTTGTGGATGGCTTTGTAACTTATTGTTAGTATTTTGAATTTAATTCGTTGGGCGAGTGGCAGCCAATGGAGGGATTGCAGAGAGGGGTAGCAGACACTGAGCGGTTTGTAAGGTGGATAAGTCTGGCAGCAGCATTCATGATGGACTGCAGGGGGGATAATCTGTTTAAAGGTAAGCCAATGAGGAGTGAGTTGCAGTAGTCAAGGCGAGAGATAACCAGGGAGTGAATCAGGAGCTTTGTGGTTTCATTGGTTAGAAAGGGACGTAGTTTAGAGATGTTGCGGAGGTTGAGGCGGCAAGCTTTGGAGAGTGATTGGATGTGGGGCTGAAAGGAGAGTTCAGAATCCAGGATAACACCTAGCACCCTGACATGTGGGGATGGGTGGATGGTTGTGCCATTGCTCTTGACAGAGAAGTCAAGGGAAGAGGCACATGGGGGAGGAAATTTTATAAGCTCAGTTTTGGACAAGTTGAGTTTGAGGAAGTGGTGTGACATCCATACAGATATGTCTGTTAGTAAGTTAGTGATGCGTGAAGAGACTGATGGAGTGAGTTGAGGGGTGGAGAGATAGATTTGCGTGTTATCAGCATAGAAATGATATTGAAAGCAATGAGAGGCTATCAGCTGACCCAGGGAAGAGGTGTAGATTGAAAATAAAAGAGGTCCAAGAACAGAACCTTGGGGGACCCCGACAGAGAAGGGAAGAGGAGTGGAGGAAGTAGAATTGTAAGTGACACTGAAGGTGCGTTGGGATAGGTAGGATGAGAGCCACTGAAGAGCGCAGTCACGGAGACCGAGGGAGTAAAGTTTTTTGAGGAGGAGGGGGTGGTCAACCGTGTCAAAGGCAGCTGAAAGATCCAGAAGTAGGAGTACAGAATAGTATCCATTGGTTTTTGCAGTTAGTAGGTCATTTGTGAGTTTTAAAAGAGCAGTTTCTGTGGAGTGTTGAGGGCGGAATCCAGATTGAAGGGGATCAAGAAGGTTGTTTTTAATGAGGTGGTCACTCAGTTGGTTGTAAACCAGGCATTCAAGGAGTTTAGAGGAAAAGGGGAGCAAGGAGATAGGGCGTAGGTTGTTAAGATTGGTAGGGTCCAAGGACGGCTTTTTGAGTATGGGGGTGACCAGTGCATGTTTTAGAGCGTCGGGGAAGATGCCAGAGGTGAGGGAGAGATTGAAGATGTGGGTTAGAGAGTGTAGGATGGGGTCAGAGGGTGACTGTAGCATTTGAGAGGGAATAGGGTCCAGGGGACAGGTGGTTAGGTGGGCGATAGAAAGGAGTTTAGCAACTTCATCTGTAGTAGCAGATTTGAATAGGGGGAGTGTCAGTTGTACCTGTTGACATGGGATCTTAGCTGGGGGAGATACCTGTAGAATGGAGATTTCATCACGGATTGTATCAATCTTGTTTTTGAAGTGATTAGCAATCTCCTGGGCAGTGAGTGAGTCAGTGGGTGGAGGCGGTGGAGGACAAAGTAGAGAGTTGAAGGTAGAGAAGAGTTTACGGGGATTGGATGAGAAGGTGTTAATAAGAGTTGTAAAATAGGTTTGCTTGGCAGTGTGGAGGAAAGAATAGTATTTTTGGAGGGCAGATTTGTATTGATTGAAGTCTTTGAGAGACTTAGTCTTGTGCCACAGACGCTCAAGAGCACGACTACGTTTTTTGAGACTTTTGGTGTCATCTGTTTGCCAGGGTTGTAGGGGTCGAGGCCTGATTCTGCGTGTAGTAAGGGGAGCGAGCTTGTCCAGGGTGGTGGACAGAGATTTATTGTAGATGGATGTGGCTTGGTTGGGGCAGGACAGGGGAGAGATTTTGTCATAGAGGTGGTCAGTAGCAGAATAGAGGAGAGAGGAGTTGAAGTTGCGAAAGTTTCTACGGGTGATGGTTAGGCGATTGGAGGGAAAGGTGGTGGAAGACAGGGGGAGAGAGAAACTAATAAGGTATGATCTATATGATCTATATGATATGATCTATATTTCTGAGAACAAGGGACGCTTCACATTGAATGTAAGTACTATCCTGTTTGCTGTTTTCTTCTGCACCCTGTGTGATATGCACTGTTCACAACTTCACAACACACACTCCTGAGCCCTGTGTGTTATAAAGTCCTGAGTCCTGTACTTTGTGTGTTACACATTCCTGAACCATGTGTGATACACAGTTCTAAGGCCTCACTTATTACAGTTATTTGGCGCCACTGTACTTCTCTCCTCTAAGGAAGGTGTCTGGGGGTGGAGTTTGGATGTGGTTGGGGGTGGAGTTTAGGTGTGCTTGGGAGTGGGGTTTGGGTGTGATTGTGGGAGGGGATTTGGGCGGGGAGGGTGAGTTCCTGCACCTATTTTCTGAGAAAAACGCCCTGACTAAAATAATTGCATTTCGTTGTTCTGTGTACTGTGGGAGACCAGATATAGTGAATGCAGGGTCCTGGGTTTAGTAACACTTTAAGGTCCGATTGAATTAATATACAAATAATATACTGCATACAATTGCTAGACTTTTGCAAGTTAAGTGAATATACAAATATATAATATATCTACATAGGGTGCTAAAACTGAATGATGGAACCTCTTTATCCTCTGCAGCCCCTTCCTCCAAATACTGGGGAAGCTGGACTACGTGCTTGGCTGGCCAAGTGTATAAGCAAGAGTATAAGTAGAATTATGGACTCAAAAAACTACAAAGATAACTTACTATACTATATACAGTACATGTTGTTATAGGTAACTGTGTTAATATGGTTTTGTGAATCTACTATCTCCTTTTTTTTCACTACAGAACCAGATTTTAAAAGCTGGAAAATGTGCTGAGAGGGAAAACTGGGCGATCATTGCTTATGTGATACCAACAACTTTATATAATCGATTCAGTAGAACAGAAAGCTATGAGATAGCTGGAGGTTATGATATTTAATTATTTAAATGCAGATGTAAAAAGAAAAACATGTAACATCAGACATATTTGTCATTTGTAATTTTAATAACATTTTATGTGAACAGAAATAAAAGTCTGTATTTTTACATTTTTATTTTATATTAAAAAAAGAGGGGTTTTATATTGTTTTTGTGTCTTTATTTTGTTCATAGTGCACAAAATAAAAAAACCCAATGGTGATCAAATACCACCAAAAGAAAGCTCCTTTATGGCAAAAAAATGACTTAAATTTCATTTGGGTACAGTGTTGCACGACCGCGCAATTGTCAGTTAAAGTAACGCAGTGCTGTATCGCAAAAGATGGCCTGGTCATAAATCTTCCGGAGGTCAAGTGGTTATGGTTACTTCAATTTATATCTGTTCAGTTCAGTTTCATTCATTTACACCAATTTTTGCTTTCATTTTTTAATTGTTGAAGAAGCTAGTCATAGGCGACAAAAGTAATAAAAAAAAAAATATGATTGGTGCCTAACAACGGACATAAACAAAACTGATGTAAGTTTGTTTACATCCGTTTTTTACATCTGTTTACATCTGATTTTTTACGTCTGATTTTGTCCACAAAAATGGAAAAGGTCGCAGACCTTTTCTTTTTTTTTTTCTTTTTTTTTTTTGCGGACATAAAATAACACAGATATAAATGCATATAAACAGATGTTTCTATTTACGTTCGTTCTGCATATATCTGTTCTATTTATTGCCTGTTGCTAGGAAGATGGGTCCAGATTGAAACCCTTAACAATTCACATTAAAAAACAAAAAAAAAACAAACTTACTTTTGTAATACTGTAAACCTTTATTTTGTCAAAAATAATAACAAAATCATTTTGTTTTGATTAATTTATTTTTGTCTATAGATTGCATAGGCTTTTTTTAGGCCAAAGTAAGCCTAAAATAAAAAAAATACATGTTCCACTTTGTTATCATAAGCATACCTCCCAACCTTTTGAGATGGGAACAAGGGACACCTATTAGCAAAAGTATGTAGGCAAAGGACACACCCAATGCCACTCCCCCTTCAAGGAGAATTATAAAAAAAAAAAAAAAAAGATTAGTTAAACCCACAAATGCTTTCTTTATACCACTACTATTGGTTTATACTGACTTGTGAGATTTACAAATGCAGCAATATAGAAATTGGATGAAAGGTTTAGCACTGTGAAACACTTTCTGATAGACAAAAAGTACATTTTATATACAACTATATATAGATCAGACCAAAATGAGGGAGAAATGAGGAGGAAAGAGGGATAGAGGGACTTTGTTCCAAATAAGGGACAGTCCCTCGAAATCAGGGACAGTTATGCATATGTATTGCCAAAGTTCTTGCTAAGTCCATAGTGGCAATGTCAAAATTTAGTCCATAAATGGTATATAGTTGTGAGACTTGGTTAAAGTAGTCGTAAAGGCTAAAAAAAAGTAAAATATTTTGTTAAAATAACAAACATGTTATACATACCTGCTCAGAGTGGTATTGCATTATGTGCTTTGGTATTGCACAGAGTAGCCCTTTACTTCCTCTTCTGGGGTTTTCTTTACTGGAACTCTTGGCACCTCCACTGCCTCGTGCACCATTATAAGAAGCTGTTTTCTATGGGGATGCATGTGTGGGCTCACTCCCGAGTTGGGCTGTGCATATCCATAGACACACATAGCATGGCTGGGCCCCAACCCCGCTCTCTGCTCACAGGATTTGATTGACAGCAGCAGGAGCCAGTGGCTTCCACTGCTGCCTTTCTGTCCTGTGAATGCAGGGAGAGTGGAGAGAGCTGCTGTAGATCATGGGAATGGCCTGGACTGAGCGAGGGCTCAGGTAATTATTTAGGAGGTGAGGGGACCTATACAAATACTGGGACATTTTTTACCTTAATGCAGGGAATGCATTACCGTAAAAAATACAATGCCTTTACAATATATTTGCAGTTCTGGCACCTCCAGCACTGAAAATATGCAATGGCAAGGGGTGCTGGGGTGTGCTGGAGGGTCTATTAATGCTGTCAGCTGGGGGATCTATTGCTATTAGTGCGATCATTTTTTCCTGGAAGAGATTTACTGTTGAGTGAGGGGTCTAATGTTGCTGGCTGTTGGGGAATCTATTGTTGCTGGAGGGCATCTATTTTTGTGTGGCAGTCTATTGTTGCTGGTGGGAGAACTGTTGTTGTTGGTTGGGCTTATGTTACTGGGGGGTCAATTGTTGCTGGAAGGGATCTACTGTTGAGGGAGGGGTCTATTGCTGCTGGCTGCTGGAGAGTCTATTGATCCTGGGCTGATGCTGGGAAATCTGTTGCTGCTTCTGGAGTCTACTGTTGCTGGGGGTCTATTGTTGCTGGAGGAATCTATTGTTAATGGGAAGGGTATATTGCTGCTGGCTGCAGGGGGGTCTACCTTACTGCTTTTCTTGTTAAAGTCAACACATTTCATACAAATTACTTATCACTACAAAATTATATTTGGTTCTGTATTCTCTAAAAGGGGTGGTAGTGGGAATTAGGTAGGGGGTGGAACCAGGAGGTGCTCAGAGGTGGGTAGGGGCGGAGACAATAAGTGACTCAGAAGGGGGGAGTTCCTGCACCTATTCTGAGTAGCATTTTGTTTAGGATTTTCATTGCTAAAAAATCTTTTAAAACCAAAATAAAAGATAGAAGTGGTGGCGTACGATCATCTACAGCTCATCAGATTGGTTCACTTATCTCCGCTGACTTTTCAACATGCTGTTCCTTTCAAGATATATATACACCTGGTGGGAATAGATTCGGTCATCAGAAAAATTTATTTTTGGAGTAAATAATAAAATACAGTGACTGTATATAAATATTTTGCAAGCTAGTGTCTGTTTTGCTCTGGCTGGAATTTTCTCATAAAGGCATTCTGTGTAGAAATGAAAGGCTCAAAATAACAGGTACTCTCTTAGAATGACCTTGATTTGTTATCTAGAATAATTGTAATATGTATCAGAAACTCAAAATATGTTTTTTTTTCATAAATGGCTGGAGATGTGCCAATCTTTAAATGAAGACATTGTTGCAAATGTCACAAGAACTCTTAAGCCCTTTTGTTATATTGTAATGCAATATGCACTTACATTTTTCTACTGATGATCAGCTTTGACTCATAACTTAGTCTGTGTGATGAACTGAGATTGCATAGCAGGCTATTTATAATTCAAATTATTTTTTTTCATCTGATTTTTGTTTTCAGTTCTTCTGCACTTTTGCCATTACCTGCCCTACATACACTAATCGGTGATAACATTGATTATCTCATTACATCAACATTGATAACCTCAGTACAATGACACCTGAAAGTGGGTGGAGTATATTAGATAGCAAGTGAACATGGTGTCCCTGAAGTTGATGTGTTGAAAGCAGAAAATAATTGGCGATTTGAGCAACTTATGGCAAGGGTCAAATTGTAATGGCTACACAACTGGGTCAGAGCATCTCCAAAACTGCAGCTCTTGTGGAATGTTCCCAGTCTGCAGTGGTCAGGACCTACTAAAACTGGTCCATGGAGCTCAAAATATCAAATCGGCGATGGGGTCATGGGCATTCAAGGCTCATTGATGCAGGTGGAGAGCGAAGGCTAGCCCATGTAGTCTGATGCAATAAAAGAGCTACTGTAGCTCAAATTGCTGATTCCGATAGAAAGGTGTCAGAACACACAGTACATCGCAGTTTGTTGCATATGGGCTGACTAGCTACAGACTGGTCAGGGTGGCCATGCTGGCCCATGTCCACAGTGAAAAGCACCTACAATAGGAAGGTGAGCATTAGAACTGGATCACAGAGCAATGGTAGAAGCTGGCCTGGTCTGATAAAATTAAGAATGGTTTGAGGAACACAACAATGAGCTTGAGTTGTTGACTTGGCCTTCAAATTCTCCTGATCTCAATCCAATCAAGCATCTGTGGGGTGTGATCCATAGAGGCCCCACTTTGCAACTTACAGGACTTAAAGTGGTTGTAAAGGCAGAATTTTTTTTTTTTATCTTAATGCATTCTATACATTAAGATAAAAAACCTTCTGTGTGCAGCAGCCCCCCTCAGGCCCCCTAATACTTACCTGAGCCATCTCAATCCCACAATGTTGCACAAGAGTCTTGGCTGCCCAGGACTCTCCCTCCTCATTGGCTGAGACAGGAGCGGGGCGCCATTGGGACTTGAGAAGAGGAGGATCTAAGCTGCTCTGTGCAAAACCACTACAACAGGGCAGGTAAATGTAACATGTTTATTATGTTTAAATGTAAAAAAAAGAGACTTTAGTATCACTTTAAAGGATCTACTACTAACAACTTGGTGCCAGATACCACAGCATACCTTCAGAGGTCTAGTGAAATCCATGCTGGGCTATCGAGGGTACTTAAAATGTTATGGCTGATTAGTATAGATTTGCTATGCATTAGCAGACATCTAAAAATGTTTTTGTGCCTAAGCAGTACCCTGATAAATGTACCTTCTAAGGTACAGCTGAGACTGTTATAGGGCGTACACACGGTCGGACTTTGTTCGGACATTCCGACAACAAAATCCTAGGATTTTTTTCCGACGGATGTTGGCTCAAACTTTTTTTGTCTACACACGGTCGCACAAAGTTGTCGGAATTTCCGATCGCCAACCACGCGGTCACGTACACCACGTACGACGAGACTAGAAAAGGCCGGTTCAGAACCAAGCGCGGCACCCTTTGGGCTCCTTTTGCTAATCTTGTGTTAGTAAAAGTTTGGTGAGAGACGATTCGCGCTTTTTCAGACTCGTGGCTTTCAGATCGTTTTCTGCCGTTCAGTTTGTGCTTGTGGGTTTGTATCTGCTCTTCAGTGCGTGCAAGCAAGTTCCGCGTGACTTTAGGTAGTCATTGTATTCTTGTTAGTTCGTTACTGTTTTTCAGGTCGCTCTTCACAGGCCTTGCTGTTCTTCAGTGCGTTCTGTTATTTCGTTCTGAGCAGCCGACCGTTTTCTAGCCATGTTTCGTATGCGTACTCCTCGTAGAGTTCGTACTGTGCGGGGGCTTGGTGTTGGGGTCCTGACCTTGACACAAGTCCAGTCCATGAACAGGGTGGGGAGGAGTTCATGGACCAAGAATTGGTTGCTTCAGCGTGACCAGTTCTCTCATATGCCTTTGCTCCGTGAGATCCGTGAGAATAATCCTGATGATTTCAGGAACTTTCTCCGGATTACGGACCCCGTATTTCACCGTCTGTTGGCTTTGCTGACCCCTTATATTAGCAGGCAGGATACCTGCATGAGGCAAGCCATCACTCCGGAGCAGAGGTTGGTCGCTACCCTGCGGTATTTGGCGACAGGGAGAAGCCTGCAGGACTTGAAGTTCTCGACAGGCATCTCCCCCAGGCTCTGGGGATCATTATCCTAGAGACCTGTTCTGCCATCATACAGGTCCTGCAGAAGGAGTATATGAAGGTAAGATTTTTATCCTTTTATATCACATTTTATTGTATTTAATGTTTGCTAATATCTTGTATTTCTTTCTTCATTCCCTAATTACCATGATTGTCATATGCTGTGAATGTCCCCTTTGTCCTCATGCATGCAGGATTTTTATGTAATTATTATTTTAGGTCCTTCATACATATTTGCCCTTCACTAACCTCCCCAGCATGGTGTCTCCTGCCCTATATTCACCTCATGTAGTGACTTAACAATGTATTTTATCAGCTCCATAGTAGTGCTTTACCCCAAACACCCCCTAAAATGTTTGGAAATGTTATTTTTGATTTAAATTCAGGCATAGGCTTTTTTTTGTGGTGTCCCCAAATAATTTTTAGTAACCCTCCCTCCCCCAACTGCTAAGTCAGCTGATCCCAATTCTCTATCCTCAATCATCTATCTGCTGACTTTGCCAAACCCATACACACTATACCCATCTCTTTTGTGGTTAGATTTATGGATGAATTCCCCAAAGCATGTAGTGCAAGGGCCTGCCTGTATACTTTCCAATGGTACTGTTTAAAGTTTTTGTATCCTATTATTATCTTGATAGGTAATAGCAGAATGTCCAAATGTCCTCAAATGTGTATAATGTGTATTTATATCTTTGTATTATGACACTTCTTACCTGTCCAGTGGTCTGCCAATAGTGTAACTAAGGAGGGGCTGTTCAAAGTAATACCCATTATTTAGGCATTCATCTCTCAATGAAGTGAAGAGGGTTACCTGTCCAAGATTTACACACACCCCCTATAATGTTAGAAATGGCCCATGAGAGGGGGGAGGGGGAATATGATAGGTGTACCTTATACTTTGGCCTTGTTAAATTCCCCTTAATAAATGCTATCTGGAGGTTGCCCCATAATGTGTTTGTCTAATCTGCTTGCCATGTTTCAGAGTAAAAATATTAATGTTTATTGTTTTTTCCTCAACAGTTTCCTTCCATGACACAGGAATGGCAGACTGTGGCCTCCCACTTTGCCGAGCGGTAGGACTTTCCTAACTGCGGAGGGGCAATTGATGGGAAACACGTCCACATCGTCCCACCACCCAACTCGGGGTCGTACTATTATAATTACAAGGGGTTTAATAATATAGTGATGTTGGCGGTGGTGTCGGCTAATTACGACTTCTTGTATGTGGACGTGAGAAAGAATGGCCGGATGTCCGATGGTGGAGTCATCGCCCAGACTAGTTCTACAGGCGTCTCCAGAATGGCAGCTTGGACTTGCCAGCTCCAGAGGACAATGTGGAAGGACTCCCATTTGTGTTTGTTGCTGATGAAGCGTTTGCGCTGGGGGACCACCTGATGTGGCCATTCCCAATGAGGACCCTCACCCCGGAACAGAGGGTTTTTAATTACCGGCTGGCCAGAGCCCGAAGAGTGGTGAAGAACACATTTGGAATCCTGGCCAGCCGGTTCCGACTATTTCTGACACCCATCCATATGGCGGAGTATAAACTGAACCATATTATACTGGCGTGCTGTGTTCTCCATAACTTTTTAAGGAAACATTCGGCCAACTATGCTGGCTCAGTTGGGCCTGAGGCCGGAATCCTACATCAAACCACACTGACGGCGCTTGAAAGTGGCCGTCCTGGCTTGCCCTCCCTGAGTGCCCGTGATGTCCGGTTACGCTACCTGGAGTTCTTTGCGGGTAGGGGGGCTATCTATATGCCAGACAATCTGTGAAGCCTTTTTATAATAATAATAAAAAAAAAATTCTTGGTGGACATTTACTGCTTGTGTTTGTTTTAGCTGACCCTGACAGAAATGTGTTGAGTCCAGAAAATGTTGTGATTGTGTAACCTTATACAAAGCACTGTTGGCTGTTATTTCCTAAGTGCAAAAACACATTTCACTACAAGTGCACTTGCAAATGCACTGAAACTGCACTTGTAGTCAAAGAGGATTTGCCCTTAGGAAATAACCCCCATTTTTGCTGAAAACAGCAAATACATCACCCCAAAAGTGTTGTATTATAGTGTTGAGACAATAATCCACACATTCTTGAGTAAGCAACTTTTTTATACCTGCAAAATCACATATGCATTTACCAAAGGTTTTTAAAACAAACCAACATGTTTGTTGTATAACAATTTTTGCAGTAGCATTATCAAAAATCGAAATGTCCATTTCAGATAAAACAGGCCTGTGTAAAACCAACAAGAAAGACAAAAAACTTGAACTTACAAAGTTCACATATGGTAAAACCTGAAGGCTATATCAGACATCAGTATTTAGGAACTGGGTTTGATATAGCGTTCAGATGGGGGGAAATCACCCCAAGAAAAGCCAAATTTGGAAGATGCACACCAATTTACGAATGTCAACATGTGCTATCTGCCATCAGGGGGGATCAAGGGACGTGTTTTGGGGGAGCAAGCCCTTCGTCAACGCTACTTTATAATTGAGGAAGGGGTTGCAATCCCAAAACGTGTCCATTGATCTCCCGTGATGTCAGATAGCACATGTTGACACACTGTGTGCATCCTCCAAATTTGGCTTTTCAAAACATTGCAAAAAGTTTTTAAAAGATTGGACCACAATCCAAAAAGTG
Source organism: Lithobates clamitans (assembly GCA_037952925.1). Taxonomy (NCBI): domain Eukaryota; kingdom Metazoa; phylum Chordata; class Amphibia; order Anura; family Ranidae; genus Lithobates; species Lithobates clamitans. The sequence continues at coordinate 1,292,362 of JBBGZY010002060.1, read as the reverse complement.
ATTTTGTGGGGTTTTAAATTCGCCCCAAAACATTAATGATGTTATTATTTTTTTTAATAACATCATTGATTTTTTGCTGTATGTTTTGCAGTTCTACATTACACCCCATGTTCTCCCCGATCAGGATCTGGGCACTTTCTGATGTGAAACGTTCTGGATCACGATCACCTAAAAAGAGAGAAACAAAACAAAAACAGGTATCAAAAATCTGCCACCATCCATCTCTTTTACCTGAGCCTGTGGTCACAGACACTCACCTGTTGTGGTGCCAATCTCCACCACATCTTTTTCTTCCTCCTGCTCAGCTTGGGTTGGTGGTATTTCACCTTCTTCCAGAGGTGGCAGGTCTCCTCGGATGAGGGGTGTCCTCTGAGTCTTTTCTCCCCTATGTAAAACAAAAATGGTATAATTAGCACACAGATATTTGATGGCATTACTAGAAATAGGAAACATTGCTTGGAAGTGGGGTACAATTGTCAATTTTAGCCGAGTTCCAAGATGTATTTTTTTTATTGGCCTTTGTCAAGCTGCAATACTTTACCTGTTTAGTACAAGCTTCACAGATGGAGACGCCCCTATAGTATACACTGGAGCACCTGTGTGGCCCCCTAATAAAAATGTTGTTCTGGTGTCCCACACTAGTGCTCCAGTGTCCAGATGTGAAAACAGCTGCTCAGTGTCCTCTCCTTACACACAATCTAGTTTACATTTCATTCTAGTAACAAACCCATCTACACAAACAACTATTTGGCATCCAAGTAGGCCCAAAAAAATGTGGGAAAATGCATATGGCCTAAACAATGGTGTTTTAGAGGCCGAAAGAAAAATGTTTGATACGAACGAATAATGGGCCCATGAACATTAAAGTTGCCCTTTTAAACATTACAATTAATAAAGGCATATGGAGCAGCACGAACGCAATAAAGACAGAAAGAATAGGAACACAGCACAACTACTTACTTTTTTGCAGCACTCTCCGGATCTTTCGGTACTGCTCTGGCTCTCTCAATTTCAGGTCCGACCACCGCTTCCTGAGCTGATCTTTTGATCGTTGTACCCCGAAATTCTTCTGCAGACTTTTGATCACTTTCGCCATGATCTTGGCCTTTCTGATATTGGGGTTGGGGTAAGGCCCATACTTTCCATCATAGTCGGACTTCTTCATGATGTCGACCATCTCCAACATCTCCCCAAAGGACATATTTGTGGCCTTAAAACGTCTCCTTCTGGATCGGGACGTGTCCGGATCCGGGCTTTCCTCCTCCTCGTTGCTATAATTAGCATGCACCTGCTCTGACTCCGCCATGTGCTCTTCACCCACTGCGCCGAACTAAAAGGGGCGGGGAATAGACTAGAAAGAACGTCAGGGGTGGGCGGAGTTACACACATGCGCAGTGTGTATAAAGCATAACACGCGTGCGTATTACGTACGATCTGTGAGCAGAGGAAGGAGCATTGGACGCGCCGATCGTAAGAACGAAGGTAAGAGACAAACTTGTGCCTATACTGCTTCTACATTGAAGCCGATATTGTAACAAGATTAGGAGAGTTTTGTCTGACATTAGGCTTTGTCTTGTGTTGTGTCTTGCAGTGAACATGGATATCTTAGTGAAAGACAATGACTTCATGTCAGTATTCATAGATATCTTAAGGGAGCTGCCCTGTCTGTGGGAGATTAAACACCCCCATTTCAAGAACCAAGCAAAGAGGAAGGCAGCACTGGAGCAATTGTGTGAAATTGTGAAGCAGGTGATCCCCACGGCAGACATCACCTATTTAAAGATCTTCATTGGTGGCCTGAGGAGTACATATCTAAGGGAGCGCAAGAAAGTCCTGGAGTCACAGAGATCCGGAGCAGCAGATGACATCTATGTCCCCAGGATGTTGTACTACGACAGGCTGCATTTTTTGGCAGGCCAGACTGAACCCAGGCCATCCCTCTCCAGTCTTCCTTCCACGCTTCCTTCCCCCCCCGGCTGAGGCTTCTGACGCCCAACCTGGGCCTTCCAGGCCACATGTGGAGGAGCCCAGATTGAGCCAGGTATAGCATTCCTCTAAATATTTCTGCTTGTCCAATCAATGATGTTAACTAGATGTTAGTTGGGAGTACTAATTTAGGATTGTGATTGATGAAGCAACAACTAAAATCATGTCCCTTTTTCATACACAGGGAAGTCTCAGCCAGGAGGTGGCCGGGCCGAGCCGGCTGGCTGATCTGCAGGTCCCTCCACCCCCCCTGAAAAGAGAAAGTGGCAGTAGGAGGAGTGCCCTAGAGGAGGCTACCGGAGGACTCTTTTGGAGGGCTACAGAGGTCCTGGGAGCACGACAGACCGTGGAGGAGGACATTGCTGCCATCATTGCATATAAAATGCAGAGGATGGAGGAGGGCCAACAAGTCTTGTGTGAGGCGCTCATATTGGAGGCTCTTAACAAAGGTATGAGGGGCCAAATGACAGCTCAGACACAGCTTTGCGATGGTCCTCCTCCTGCAGGTCCTCCTCCTCGTCCTCCCTCTCCTCCAGGTCCTCCCAGTCCTCCTCCAGGTCCTACTCCTCCTCCTGCCACATCTCCAACTGCACAGCCACAGCCGGGAAGGAAGCGTGAAAGGAAGACCAGAAAGTGAGGACCTTGGATCCAGTCTGGTCGGCCAAAAAATGCAGCCTTGTGGTACCACAGCCTGGGGACACACATGTCATCTGCTGCTTTCCGGATCTCTGGGAATTCTGGACCAGACTGCCCTCCCTTACATATGGACTCCTCAGGCCACCAATTATGATGTTCAAGAATTAATGTCTGCCGTGGGGGTCCCAGGCTTCGCTAATTTCTCCTGTTGATCCAGTGTTGCCTTCCTCTATGTTTGGTTCTGATCCCTTAATAAAGGATTTTTGTTTTGAATTATACTCTCCTATGTGTTTTACTTCAAAAATTACAGTTTTTTTGTGAGGATTTAGGTACATTTCAAATATACAATGTGAAATGAACAAGGGACACCAACACCAAACAATCTCCTTGAGATTAAATAATAAAATATATCAATGGTGTTGGGGTAACTTGACACACAAAACACACACAAAAATATTCTGGCGTAAAAATAAAAATAACATTGAACAGCCTTTGAAAAAATACAAACATTAAATCCAAAAAAAAGGCTTAAAATCACAAAAAAAATAAAAAAATAAAAAAAATAATTCTGTCAGATGTGACAACTAATAACAATATATTCAGGGAATCCCAATAAAAAAACAAAAATAAAACTTTGTGAGAAGTGTGTGTGAATATGAGCAGCAAAACTACTTAATTCTTGTCACATTATAAAGAAGAAGAGAGTGCGCTGTATTAAACCATTTTTAACATTGCAGCGTGACGAAAGTGCTGTATCCATTGCGAACGCTAAGTTTACCAGAACGAGCTGTTCCGTCTTGGAATTTCTTCTGAGCATGCGTGGCACTTTGTGCGTCGGAACAGGCCACACACGGTCGGAATTGACGCGATCGGATTTTGTTGTCCGAAAATTTTATCTTCTGCTCTCCAACTTTGTGTGTCAGAAAATCCGATGGAAAATGTCCGATGGAGCCCACACACGGTCGGAATTTCCAACAACACGCTCCGATCGGACATTTTCCATCGGAAAATCCGACTGTGTGTACTGGGCATTAGTCTCAGCTGACTTGGAAAGAAATTTGGGGAAGCGACTACTGTACTGCTCACTGTTTTCCTTGATAGAGCAAGCTGTATAAAAAGACGTGCAATGCAAGGATCTCCCAACCTTTACTTCTTTCACCCACTCACTGTGAATTTGTACTTCATTCACTTCTGCTGCAGCAACCGCTTAAAGGGGTTGTAAAGGCAGAAGGTTTTTTTATCTTATTGTATTCTATGCATTAATATAAAAAGCCTTCTGTGTGCAGCACCCCCCTTCAGCCCCCCTAACACTTACCTGAGGTCCCCCACACATGTAAAGGAATGTATATCAATAGACATATCGATATGAATATAAATATGGTATAAATATATGAGTATTTAAATAGAGCATTAAATCACCCCAAAAACTATATTGGCTGAAATATAAACCAACCCCAAAATACCAAGAAAAATGGCCATAAAAAGTCACGAGAAAACATCATTATACTGGAAACATTATACACAGCACCTAGACCTTTACAAAAACAGCAACGGAAAAATCTTCAAACAAAAAATGGTTCATGGTGAACAAACATATATACATATGATTGATCCCATAAATATGAACAAACATATTGTTGCTGACTCTGCTGTCCGTTTACACGAGGCTACCGTGGATCCCTTACATTTAGGTGTAGAAAAACAGAAAAGGATGAAGCCCTTTTCTATTTTCTCTTACGGACCTGGACAGACTTGGAGGTAAACAGACTATAACCGCCTGTCCATACAGCTGCACGGAGTTTCCAAACAGGTCCACCAGAAAAATGGGCATGCAGACCTGATCAGAATGCCCATGTAGCACCCTCCTAGTGTAGAATGCTAGGTAAATTAACTTTTTGGCTGCTTCTGTAATCAAGGAGCAGTGATTGTTTGCCCTGGTCCGCTCATAGTTTCAGAGGCTGGTAGTTTGATTATTCCCCCTGCCTCTAGGAGAACTTTTATAGCAGAATACTGGTCTAAATATTTACTATGGCCTGGCCAATCCCTGTGGAAGTGTGCTCAGATAGTGGTCTGGGAGGTGGTAAATAGCCTGGAGCCCTGAGAAGACTGTTCTTTTCCCTGGCAGGGTAGGTTCTTAGAGCTTCAGCGGGCTGCTTGCCTCTGAAGCACCTTTGCACTGAGTTGCTGTTCTGATGGGTCTCTGCTGTGAAAGGGCTGGATTAACCTGGAGCTTGATGTAGGATTCTTTACAAAGGGATTGGGTCTGAAAGAAGAGTTTCACTCACTGGACCATTTCCAGAGGAAGCTGGAAGGAGGCAGCTGTCCTTGGGTCTTGTGAGTAAAGACCCTTCTTGACCCCCTTTGACTGTGCAGTGCCCTAGAAATGCACTGGTCACCCATAGCTGCACAGTTGTGCAGGATAACCAAATGCCAGAGACTTGCCTCGTGGGCCCCAGCCGTGAGGCCTTAGACTTCTCTAAAGCCTTCTCATGCTTAATGTTTCTTAATGGTTTTAGACTATCCCATGCCCAATCCCCCTCCTGTTACTGCATGTTCTGCAAGCAAAAAATCACAAAAAGACAAACCCCTAGACTGTTTATTGGGGCTGGAATGAATAGACTGTTGCTTGGCTGATTGGTGGCCTCTTTACAGTTTGGGAAAGAACCAGTTACATTTAGTGGCCCCTGTAGGGATAGTGCTACCCCAGGTGAAAGGGCCCATAAAGTGGTTGTAAACCCACATGAAAAAAAAAAAAGACCTGCAAGACAAAGGCATAATGAGCTAGTATGCATAGCATATTAGCCCATTATGTAATACTCACCTGAGATCGAAGCATCTGCGGCAGTGCATGTACACAGCACTGGCCGGCGACATTTCTCCCCTGAGTTATCGTGGCTCCGGCGGTGTGATTGGTCGGAGCCGCAATGAGCAGCAATGATGTCACTCCCGCGCACGCATTGCTTCAGTGCGCATGTGTCGATGATGTCGGACACTTGCAGATACAGGGGATATCTCCTAAACTATGCAGATGTAGGGGATATCCGGGGTAGCTACAGGTAAGCCTTATTATAGGCTTACCTGTAGCAAAAAGTGGATTGTAAGGGTTTACAACCACTTTAATAAATGATTAGAAGCGAACTCCAAGCAAACAGCTTAATTCACAGAGAAAATACAATATATATTTGAGTTTTTTTTCTTGCAAAACAGATTTGTATTTTAGCTCATCAAACCCTGAGATTTACCTGCCAAACAGCAGTCCAGGTTGGTGACTATGGTTTCTGCTCGCAATCGTTGCTGTGATTGGACAGTAAAGGCACAGCAGCCTCACAGTAATGAGACATTCTCTGTCCACTCAGCCTTTATCTCAGTAAGAGACTAGTTAGAGGTGGAAGTGTGGTTACTGTTCACGGATGTTTAAATTGGTAATTGTCCAATGAATGCAAATGCAGGGCTGACTAAAGATGACTTCAATAACTGTTTGAGTGTAAAGCAACATCCTTACAGAAAAATACAAATTAATGCTCGTCATTGATTATTTACTCTGCTTAATGCATGAATATGTATTAATGTTTTTTTTTTACTGTTTGCTTTTTTTCCTCACATTAATATTACTCAATGCTAAGCTTCTACTACATCAAGACACTTTAAAATATCATGTTGCATTCCAAAAGCAAACAGTAATCTGCCTGTACAACCGGGTGATCATCAAATTTGCTTTAGAAAATAAAAAAAACTGGACTGGAGACCAAATAGAAATAAACCTGTGAAACAAACTGTAGAGGACAGAAAAAGAAATGTAAACTTCCATAAAGCCCAACTACAGGTTTTAGTCCCTCCCTATATATATATATATATATATATATATATATATATATATATATATATATATATATATATATGTACAGTATATATACTGTATATTTAAACTTTTCCAGGTTTCCAGGCATCTTTTCCTACAGGTCCTTTTCTAACGATAAAAGAGAGATGATTTATTTTTTCCTAAATTATAGAGCCCTTTGACTCCTCTCAGCATCCCCTGCACCCCCTTCTTCCCACGGTTCTATTGTTGAATTCCAGTCTCAATTGTCCATAGGTGAACCGAAAAGGGGACACAAAATTTTGTGTATTTTTGTGTATTTTATTTATTTATTTATTTTCCCAAATATTAAACCAATATAAAAAATAAGCTTTATCCTCTAACCCCTGACCCAAAAGCTTAACTATAATATAACGCCTAAATTTCCTAATAGGCTAATAGCGCAATCCCGTGCCATGAATAATTTGCACCCAAAGGCTAAGTTTACATTTGCAGCTGGGGGAGGCAAAAACAGGTTGAGCCTTTACGATCGCCAAAATTGCCATCACCCTTAAGCTGCAATGGCTGCTGGACAGGGTTGTATGCTTGTCGCAGCCGCAGTGTTTTGCTTCATGGCATGGCAAGAATAATACCCCTGTCACATTCAGCAGGCAAACATGACCCACTGAAGTGAATGAGGCTGTACCGCAACTGCCCTGCAACTATAGGCGAGCTCAGCCTATTGCATTAGGGTGTGCACCCGAAGGCTCAAGCACACATACGTGTGTATATGTATGTATGTAGATAGATAGATAGATAGATAGATAGATAGATAGATAGATAGATAGATAGATAGATAGATAGATAGATAGATAGATAGATAGATAGATAGATAGATAGATAGATAGATAGATAGATAGGCATTTGTGAGGTCAGGCACTGATGTGGGACAAGAAGGCCTGGCTCACAGTCTCCACTCCTCGAAGTTCTGCCTATCAGTGCACTGGTTGGCACTGATAGGCAGCATTGGTTGGCACTGATAAGCAGCACTGGCACTGATAAGCAGAACTGGCACTGATAGGCAGCACTGGCACTGATAGGCAGCACTGGTTGGCACTGATAGGCAGCACTGGTTGGCACTGATAAGCAGCACTGGCACGGATAGGCAGTACTGGTTGGCACTGATTGGCAGCATTGGTTTGCACTGATAGGCAGCATTAGGTGGCACAGATAGGGGAGAGGGGGAGTTTCACATTCAGGAGATCGTGAGAATTGCCAGAGCTGTTCAGTGTATGAAATTGTCAGATAATGACACTACATGCAGGGAGAGAGACCAGCTGTTAAAAGTCAGCGGTGATGTCGGTGGTGGGCGGGACTGAACAGTTACCAAACACATGCCAATAGGATGGGTCTGGGTGGGCGGCTACATTTCTCTGGCTCCGCCCCCTCTCTGAAGCAGCCCGATCATTGGCTGGTGTTTGCGCTTGGTCCCGCCCACCCCTGACATTGTGGCTGAGTTGTGATGACTTACAAATCAGCCGCAATGTCAGGGGTGGGCGGGACCAAGCGATATAAATACCAGCCAATGTTTGAGCTGCTTCAGAGAGGGGGCGGGACCACATAAATGTAGCAGCCCACCCAGACCCCATCCCATTGGCTGGTGTTTGATGGCTGTTCGGTCCCGCCCACCCCCGCATTTACCACTGACTTTTGACAGCTGGTGTCTCTCCCTGCATGCAGTGTCATTATCTGACAGTTTCATACACTGAACAGCTCTGGCAATTCTCACGATCTGCTGCCTGTGAAACTGTTTCACAGGCAACATGGGCCACACACTCTCTTCGATGCAGCATTTTGGGGCAAATCTCTGGAGACAGGAGGGGGTGATTAGGGTGTGCCCAGGCACACCCAGCACACCCCGTGTGCACGCCTATGCCTGCAACCACCTTGAAACTACATGCAATGCATAAAGTTGGGGTGAGGAGGTGCAGGCTTTTACTCGTTGAGGAGGCTATATATCACCTAGTCATAGCCTGTCAAAAGCCCTCTAAAAAGTGGGTGGAGATCACCCACCAGAGATCACTCTTCAGAGGGCAATCCTTATATACATGAGCCCAAGTAGTGGCATCATAAATGAACATATGGTTATCAATCTTTAATCAGTTCTTTGAATAAACATTCATTAATCAATCACCTTAACCTTACTATGGCAGCTTAAAATTAAAGGTGGATATTTAACCCTTTTCAGAATCTCAAAATACTTCGATTTTGTTAACAATGTGACACTTTCTTCCAGGCACCCTTGTTATGCACCCCTGTCTTCCTTCTGGACTAGTCTATTGGACGCGTTCCTAAGTAAAACAGATAAAGCAATTCGTAGCTTTGAAAACATATATATGTGTGAATATGACTATGCCAAAGAATGTGCTTTGTGCTTCAGCAGAAATTCATTGTCATTTATCACCCCTGACACCTAATTACAGCAATATTGTCAAAATTCTGGAGCAGCAGGTCTCTCATTAGATTTACTAGGTGAATCCATTTATTATTTATTTTCTTATTCATTTTCATTTTGGAGACATTTTTTGTATTTAACAATAGGCAATTTTCAGCATGTCTATTTGTGTTCAATTGGAATTACATTAACAGATTCATGTAGACAATAGGATTTCTTAGTATATACATGTATGTACAGGGGACATCCGAATCACTAAATTTACAGTGGGATACAAAAATCACAAAGTTGAGAACCACTATTACAGTATATATTTTCCTTTTTATATTTTCCTTCCTTTACAGTCAGTGTTTTTACTTCTGTTAAAATCCATGTCTAAGCAATACCACAGTAACTGTGTGACTACTTAGAGCAGAACTTCACCTGACATGGAAAGCTCCACTTTTTCTAATCCCCCCCCCCCCTTTAACATTTTTGGAATTTTTTTTTTAGGGTAGCTATTTCTGGCAGGTACCTGCTCCCACTTCCGCTGGGATAACCTAGGCATTTTGGGCAGAATTTCGCCGCCCCCACCCCCAACCCCAGCCTCCTAGGACACCTCACAGGTCCCAAGAGGCTGCAGGTTCTTTCACAAAGTTCAGTGCGACTCACGCATGCACAGTGGGGGACCAGCTGTGAAGCGGCAAGAAGTCACAGTCGGCTTCCCACATCCAAGATGGTGGTGCTGGGGAGCCGAAGACCATCAAACTGTCCGAGTGATGCCGCGTACACACGTCCGGACTTTACGGCATACTTGGTTCGGCGGACCGGAGTCCGTCGGACAATTCGATCGTGTGTGGGCTTTTTCCCCCCAAAAGTTCGACGGACCTAGAAATGAAACATGTTTAAATCTTTTCGATGGACTCGAGTCCGATTGAAAAGTCCGCTCGTCTGTATGCTAGTCCAACGGACAAAAACCAAGGCTAGGGCAGCTACTGGCTATGAACTTCCTTGTTTTAGTCCAGTTGTACGTCATCACGTATGACGCCATCGGACTTTGGTTGATCGTGTGTAGGCAAGTCCGTTCATTCGGAAAGTCTGTCGTAAAGTCCGTTGAAAAGTCCACCGAACCAAGTATGCCGTAAAGTCCGCTCGTGTGTACGCGGCATGAGAATAGCGCAGGATTCCCGGATTGATAAGTACCGTATATACTCGAGTATAAGTCGAATTTTTCAGCACATTTTTTTGTGCTGAAAGTGCCCCCCTCGACTTATACTCGAGTCAAGCACTTTTCTGCAGCAAAAAATTTCATTTTCCAAACTGACTTTGGGGCCCCGTATCTCAGGGTCACTTGGAGCTAGGAACCCCAAATTTGGTGTGCAAACCCAGTGGAACTGATAGCACAATATATCCAAAGCTGAAGTTCCTAGCACTAAGTGGCCCTGAGATACGGGGCCCCAAATTCGGTTCAGAAAATGTCATTCTCTGCTGCAGAAAAGTGCTTGACATTTTCTGAACCAACTTTGCGGCCCCATATCTCAGGGCCACTTGGTGCTAGGAACCCCAACTTTGGTGTGAAACCCCAGTGGAACTGGTACCATAACATATCCAAAGCTGGGGTTCCTAGCACTAAGTGGTCCTGAGATACGGGGCCCCAAATCAGGTTCGGAAAACATCATTCTCTGCTGCAGAAAAGTGCTTGACATTTTCTGAACTGAATTTTGGGGCCCTGTATCTCGGAGCCACTTGGTGCTAGAAACACCAGCTTTGGAAATTTTATGGTGCTTGTTCCACTGGGTTTGCACACCAAATTTGGGGTTCTTAGCACTAAGTAGCCCCGAGATACAGGGCCCCAAATTCGGTCAACTGTGTCCATCTGCAGCAATGTCATTTCGGGACCCTTTGGGTTCAGAGACCCCAGATTTTGGCTGCAGCTAGGGGGCATCTAGGAACCCTTAACTACCGAGTTTGAAGTTCAGGGGACCTATGGCTGCAAATGGGCACAGTGAGGCATGCAAATGGGCACAGTGATGCTGCAAATGGGCATTGCTGACCCTCTTTTCCACTTACAGTAGCTGTGCATTTCTCACCCTCGTCTTATACTCGGGTCAATACGTTTTTCCCATTTTTTGGGGGTAAATTAGGGCCTCGACTTATACTCGAGTATATACGGTATATTTTTAATACAAGTCAACAGCTGCAGTATTTGTAGCTGCTAACTTTTAAATTTTTTTTTTGGACCAAAGCTACTCTTTATACTTGATTGTCAAGAAATAGCTTACCTTGTATTTGCCTGTAGTCATACTTAACTACTTGCCTACCGGGCACTTTCACCCCCTTCCTGCCCAGGCCAATTTTCAGCTTTCAGCGCTGTCACACTTTGAATGACAATTGTGCGGTCATGCAATGCTGTGCACATGTGCAATTTTTTCATTTTGTAACAGAAATAGAGCTTTCTTTTGGTGGCATTTAATCACCTCTGGGTTATTTAGTTTTTGTTAAACAAACAAAAAAATACTGAAAGTTTTGAAAAAAAAAAAATATATATATATGTATATATACATTTTTTTATAGTTTTTTATAAAATATTGCAAACAGGTAATTTTTCTCCTTCACAGATCTGCCTGATAGGCTGCACTGATGAGGCAGCACAGATGGGCACTGATGAGGTGGCACTGGTGGGCACTGAGCAGGAGGCACTGATGAGGCTGTACTGATGGCTGGCACTGATGGGCATTGATAGGCAGCACTGAAGGGCACTGGGGGGTGGCACTGATAGTCAAAATGCCTAAGTGACACTGATGATGAGGTGCTGATGGGCACTGATAGGTGACACTTGTGGGCACTAATTAGCAGTACTGATGGGCACTGATTAGCAGTACTGATGGGCACTGATTATCAGCACTGGTAGACACTGATTAGCAGCACTGGTGGACACTGATTAGCAGCACTGGTGGACACTGATTAGCAGCACTGGTGGACACTGATTAGCAGCACTGGTGGACACTGATTATCAGCACTGGTGGGCACTAATTAGCAGTACTGATGGGCACTCATTAGCAGCACTGGTGGACACTGATTAGCAGCACTGGTGGGCACTGAGGGGATCGATGTCCCTGTAGCAGAAGCCAGTTAATGGCTTTTTTCTTTTTTCCCTCAGGCTGTCAGCGTGAGGAAAAAAAGCTGATAACCGGCCTCTGTTTACTTCCGTGATCTGTTGTCATTGGCTAACAGCTGATCACGTGGTAAAGGGCCATTGTGATTGGCCCTTTACCCTAGGGTTGCCACATCATCCCTTTAATCCAGGACACACATTAATTACACAGGTTCTGTGGCTGATTAAGGTGGTAATTAAACTCACTTGATGCCTTTTCTGCATTAAATCAGCCTCAGAACCTGTGGAATTCATATGTGTCCTGGATTAAAGGGATGATGTGGTAACCCTACTTTACCCTGATCTGTGATCAGCCGAGTCCCAAAGGGGCGCGCAGGGGGTGCGGGGTTAGCGCGAGCGCGGGAGGACGTCCATGGACACTCTCCCGGCATTATAAGCCTGTGCTATAGCCGTCTTTCGGCTATAGAGTGGGTGGGAAGGGCTTAAACAGGAACTGAACATTAGAAGTTGTGCCCAAATAAAAGGCAGGAAGATGGCGAAGGATTAGTCACCAGCATTGTTTGTGGTTCCAGTGCAATTGATCTTTTCCCATTACTGACTTACCATTCCTTGTTCTGCCCTGTGTCTCTGCAGTCATTATGGTAGAGGCAGGGTTTCGCTTTATCATGTCTGAACCTCCATCAAGAAGAACAGTGTGGAGTAAAGTAATGACATCATAAAAACTCAATACAAATCTACTGAGACCAACAGCGAGAGGCAGCAGTGCCTTAGATCTCACCCTGCAGATATACAGCTATGGTGGCTGTAGGCACAGGAATTCCTAGGAATGCTCACATACTAGAAAGTGCACCATAACTCATTGCTCATGTTGTTAGCTAAATTCACCCTCTCTACTTGACTCAACGGCCACTTTATTAGGTAGACCTTGCTAGTACCATGTTAGACCCCTTTTACCTTCAGAACTGCCTTCATGGCATAGATTCAACAACGTGTTGGAAACATTCCTTAGAGATTTTGGTCCATAGTGACATGATAGCATCACGCAGCTGCTGCAGATTTGTCAGCTGCACATCCATGATGTGAATCTCCCATTCCACCACATCCCAGAGGTGCTCTACTGTAATGAGATCTGGTGACTGTGGAGGCCATTGGAGTACAGTGAACTCACTGCCATGTTCAAGAAACCAGTTTGAGATGATTTGAGCTTTGTGACATGGTGCCTTATCCTGCTGGAAGGAGCCATCAGAAGTTGTGTACAATGCAGTCATAAAGGGATGGACATGGTCAGCAACAATACTCAGGTAGGCTGTGGCATTCAACCACTTAAGGACCGGGTCTATTTTTCAAACTTGTTGTTTACAAGTTAAAATCTGGGTTTTTTTGCTAGAAAATTACTTAGAACCCCCAAACATTATATATCTATTTTTTTTCTAACACCCTAGAGAATAAAATGGCGGTCATTACAATACTTTTTGTCATGCCATATTTGCGCAGCAATCTTACAAGCACACCTTTTTTGGAAAAAAAGTTAAAAAATAAGACAACAGTAAGTGATGGACAATTTTTTTTGTGAAAGATAATGTTATGCCGAGTAAATTGATACCCAACATGTAATGCTTCAAAGTTGTGCCTGCTCGTGGAATGGCGACAAACTTTTACCCTTAAAAATCTCCATAGGCGACATTTAAAAAATTCTACAGGTTGAATGTTTTGAGTTACAGAGGAGGTCTAGTGCTAGAATTATTGCTCTTGCTCTACCGATCGTGGCGATACCTCACATGTGTGGTTTGAACTCCGTTTTTTATATGAGGGCGTTACTCACGATTACGTTCGCTTCTGCATGCGAACTCGGCGGGACGGGGCACATTTAAAAAAAAAAAAATCTTTTTACACCGTTCTTTAAAAAAAAAAAATTGTCACTTTAATTCCTATAACAAGGAATGTAAACATCCCTTGTAATAGAAAAAAAGCATGACAGAGACTCTTAAATATGAGATCTGGTGTCAAAAAGACCTCAAATCTCATATTTACACTAAAATGCAATAAAAAAAAAAAAAAAAAAGTCTCTTTAAGAGCTAAGAGCAGAAGTGACGTTTTGACGTCGCTTCCGCCCTACAATGGTATGGAGACAGGTGGGGGCCATCTTCCCTCACCCGTCTCCATACCAAGTCAGGGAGCAGACGCGATCGCCTCCGGCTGGCGGCCCTCTCCCACCGCCCATAAAGGTGATCTTGCGGCGAATCCGCCGCAGAGATCACTTTTATCTGAAAGCAGACCGCCCACTGAAGAAGGGGATACCGAGGTTATGGTAGCTAGCTGCTGTCTTAACAACGATACCCCTCTTCAAAGTACCGACGTATAACGACGGCGGGCGGTCCGTAAGTGGTTAAACTATGCTCAGTTGGTACTAGGGGGCCCAAAGTATGCCAAGAAAATATTCCCACACCAATACACCACCAGCCTGAACCGTTGATAGAAGGCAAGATGGATCCATGCTTTCATGTTGTTTACGCCAAATTCTGACCCTACTATCTGAATGTCGCAGCTGAAATTGAGACTCATCAGACTAGGCAATGCTTTTCTAATCTTATATTGTCAAATATTGGTGAGCCTATGTGAATTGTAGCATAAGTTTCTTGTTCTTAGCTGACAGGAGTGGCATCCGGTGAGATCTTCTTCTGCTTCAAGGTGCGATGTGTTGTGTGTTCAGAGATAGTATTCTGCATACCTTGGTTGTAACGAGTGGTAATTTGAGTTACTGCTGCTTTTCTATCATTTCAAACCAGTCTGCCCATTCTGCTCTGACCTCAGTACTGTGCAAAAGTTTTAGGCAGGTGTGAAAAAATTTCTGTAAATTAAAAATGCTTTCATAAATAAAAGTTTTAATCATTTTATTAACATACTGGAAAGTAAATTACCAGAAGAGAAATCCAAATCAAGACTTGCGAAAGATGGACTGAGCTTCATCGAAGCTTCATCAAAACAAATGAAAACACTGCTGTTTTGTTTGATCTTCCTCCTCTGCAAAACCCATGAGTGCCTCTAAACCTGTTTTATATACTGCTCAGAAAAATTAAAGGAACACGTTGAAAACACTTCAGATCTCAACGGGGAAAAATATCATGCTGGATATCTATATAGTATGGACTGGGTAATGTGTTAAGATGGAAAGGATGCCAGATCCTTTGATGGAAAAAAAGTTATAAACCTACAGCGGGCTGAATTCAAAGACATCCCAAAAATCTAAGTGAAAAAATTATGCAGCAGGCTAGTCCATTTTGCTGAAATTCCTCTGCAGCAACTCTTAAAGTGGTTGTAAACCCACTTTTTGGACTTCTACCTATAGGTAAGCCTAGAATAAGGCTTACCTATAGGTAGTGGAAATATCTCCTAAACGTGCACCGTTTAGGAGATATTTCACTTGTAGTCCGGCGAAAATTCCAGTGGCGCATGCGCGGGGAAGAAACGAAACTAAGTGCTCCCGTGCACATGCGCGGGAGTGACTTCACGCAGCTCTGGCGAATCATAGAGCCAGAGCCCGCAGCCTGGAAGGAAGAGGGGCCAGAAGGTGGACGCTGCTTACACAGGGGACATCGCTGGATTCTTTTGCAGGTAAGTGGCACATAATGGGCTAGTATGCAATGCATACTAGCCCATTATGCTTTTCATTTGCAGGCTTTGCAGTGAGCAAAAGAGGTAGTAAAACCCATCAGGGTTTACTTCCTCTTTAATGGTACTCAGTGGTTTGTATGGCCCCCACATGCTTGTATGCATGCCTGACAATGTCGGGGCATGCTCCTAATGAGACGACAGACGGTTTCCTGGGGTATTTCCTCCCAGATCTGGACCAGGGTATAACTGAGCTCCTGATCAGACTGAGGTGCAACCTGATGGCGTTGGATGGACCAAAACATAATGTCCCAAAGGTGTTCTATTGGATTTAGGTCAGGCGCACGTGGGGCCATTCAATGGTATCAATTCCTTCATCCTCCAGGAACTGGCTGCAAACTCTCACCACATGAGGCCGTGCACCAAGAGGAACCCAGGACCCACTGCACCAGTGTAGGGTCTGACAAGGATTTCATCCTGATACCTAATGACAGCCAGGGTGCCATTGTCTAGCCTGTACAGGTCTGTGTGTACCTCCATGGATATGCCTCCCCAGACCATCACTGACCCACCACCAAACCGGTCATGCTGAACCATGTTACAGGCAGCATAATGTTCTCCACGGCTTCTCCAGACTCTTTAACGTCTGTCACATGTGCTCAGGGTGAACCTGCTCTCATCTGTGAAAAACACAGGGTGCCAGTGGTGGATCTGCCAATTCTAATGTTCAATGGCAAATGCTAATCAAGCTCCACGGTGCCAGGCAGTGAGCACAGGGCCCACTAGAGGACATCTGCCCTTCAGGCCACCCCCATGAAGTCGGTTTCTGATTGTTTGGTCAGATACATTCACACCAGTGGCCTGCTGGAGGTCATTTTGTAGGGCTCTAGCAGTGCTCATCCTGTTCCTCCTTGCACAAAGGAGCAGATATCAGTCCTGTTGATGTGTTACAGACCTTCAACGGCCCTGTTCAGCTCTCCTAGAGTAAATGCCTGTCTCCTGGAATCTCCTCCATGCTCTTGAGACTGTGCTGAGTGACACAGCAAACCTTCTGGCAATGGCACGTATTGATGTGCCATCTTGGAGGAGTTAGACTGCCTGTGCAATTTTTATAGGGTCCAGGTATCGCCTCATGCTACCAGTAGCGAGACTGACCCTAACCAAATGCAAAACTAGTGAAAAACAGTCAGAAAAGATGAGTAGGGAAAAAATGTTAGTGGCCTCCACCTGTAAAACCTTTCCTGTTTTGGAGGTTGTCTCATTATTGCCCATCTGGTGCCCCTGTTGTTAATTTCATTAACACCAAAGCAGCTGAGCCCCTCTGCTACTTAACTGACCAGATCAATATGCCAGGAGCTTAATTGACTTGATGCTATACTCTGATTAAAAAGTATGCCTTCATTTTTTTGAGCAGTATAAATACAGTATCTCACAAAAGTGAGTACACCCCTCACATTTTTGTAAATATTTTATTATGTCTTTTCATTTGACAACACTGAAGAAATGACTCTGTAATGTAAAGTAGTGATTGTACAGCTTGTATAACAGTGTAAATTTGCTGTCCCCTTTAAAAAAACTCAACACACAGCCATTAATGTCTAAAGCACTGGCAACAAAAGTGAGTACACCCCTAAGTGAAAATGTTCAAATTGGGCCCAAAGTGTCAATATTTTGTGTGGCCACCATTATTTTCCAGCACTGCCTTAACCCTCTTGGGCTGCTTCAGTATGTCACAGTACATGTTGGCATTCATGGTTCCCTCAATGAACTGTAGCTCCCAGTGACGGCAGCACTCATGCAGCCCCAGACCATGACACTCCTACCACCATGCTTGACTGTAGGCAAGACACACTTGTCTTTGTACTCCTCACGTGGTTGTCACCACACATGCTTGACACCATCTTAACTACTAAGTTTATCTTGGTCTCATCAGACCACAGGACATGGTTCTAGTAATCAATGTCCTTAGTCTGCTTGTCTTCAGCAAACTGTTTGCAGGGTTTTTTGGGCATCATACTGGCAGCACTCATATGTCTATTTCCCAAAGACAACCTCTAGATAGCATGCTGAGCATGTACACTCAACTTCTTTGGTCAACCATGGCGGGGCCTGTTCTAAGTGGAACCTGTCCTGTTAAACCGCTGTATGGTCTTGGCCACCGTGCTGCAGCTCAGTTTCAGAGTCTTGACAATCTTCTTATAGCCTAGGCCATCTTTATGTAGAGCAACAATTCTTTTTTTCAGATCCTCAGAGAGTTTTTTGCCATGAGGTGCCATGTTGAACTTCCAGTGACCAGTATGAGTGAGTGAGAGCGATAACACCAAATTTAACACACCTGCTCCCCATTCACACCTGAGACCTTGTAACACTAATGAGTCACATGACACAGGGGAAGGAAAATGGCTATCATTAAAAGATATATTAAAATAGTTGCAAAAATGTGAGGGGTGTACAGTATCTCACAAAAGTGAGTATACCCCTTACATTTTTGTAAATATTTTATTATACCTTTTCATGTGACAACACTGAAGGAGAGGGCCCTTTGCTACAATGTAAAGTAGTGAGTGTATAGCTTGTATAACAGTGTAAATTTGCTGTCTCCTCAAAATAATTAAACACACAGCCTTTAATGTCTAAACCGCTGGCAACCAAAGTGAGTACACCCCTAAGTGAAAAAGTTGGGCCCAATTAACCATTTTCCCTCCCCAGTGTCATGTGACTCGTTAGTGTTACAAGGTCTCAGGTGTGAATGAGGAGCAGGTGTGTTAAATTTGGTGTTATCGCTCTCACTCTCTCATACTGGTCACTGGAAGTTCAACATGGCACCTCATGGCAAAGAACTCTCTAAGAATCTGAAAAAAAAGAATTGTTGCTCTACATAAAGATGGCCTAGGCTATAAGAAGATTTCCAAGACCTTGAAACTGAGCTGCAGCACGGTGGCCAAGACCATACAGCGGTTTAACAGGACAGGTTCCACTCAGAACAGGCCTCGCCAAGGTCGACCAAAGAAGTTGAGTGCAAGTGCTCAGCGCCATATCCAGAGGTTGTCTGGGGTTGAGGTTGAGACTGGACCCCAGGGCAGTAGTCCAACATAATAGTGACCCCAAACACACCTCCAAGACGACCACTGCCTTGCCAAAGAAGCTGAGGGTAAAAGGTGATGGACTGGCCAAGCATGTCTCCAGACCTAAACCCTATTGAGCATCTGTGGGGCATCCTCACATAGAAGTAGATGTATGAGTGCTGCTAGCATTGCTGTAGAGGTTGAAGAGGGTGGGGGTCAGCCTGTCAATGCTTAGACCATACGCCACACACTGCATCAAATTGGTCTGCATGGCTGTCGTCCCAGAAGGATGCCTCTTCTAAAAATGATGCACAAGAAAGCCCACAAACAGTTTGCTAAAGAGAAGTAGACTAAGGACATGGATTACTGGAACCATGTTCTATGGTCTGATGAGACCAAGATAAACTTATTTGGTTCAGATGGTGTCAAGTGTGTGTGGCGGCAACCAGGTGAGGAGTAAAAAGACAAGCGTGTCTTGCCTACGGTCAAGCAAAGTGGTGGGAGTGTCATACATGAGTGCTGCCAGCACTGGGGAGCTACAGTTCGTTGAGGGAACCATGAATGCCAACATGTACTGTGACATACTGAAGCAGAGCATGATCCCCTCCCTTCAGAGACTGGGCCACAGGGCAGTATTACAACATGATAACGACCCCAAACACACCTCCAAGAAAACCACTGCCTTGCTAAAGAAGCTGAAGGTAAAGGTGATGGACTAGCCAAGCATGTCTCCAGACCTAAACCCTATCGAGCATCTGTGGGGTACCCTCAAACTGAAGGTGGAGGAGCGCAAGGTCTCTAACATCCACCAGCTCTGTGATTTTGTCATGGAGGAGTGAAAGAGGACTCCAGTGGCAACCTGTGAAGCTCTGGTGAACTCCATGCACAAGAGGGTTAAGACAGTGCTGGAAAATAATGGTGGCCACACAAAATATTGACATTTTGGGCCCAATTTGGACATTTTCACTTAGGGATGTACTCACTTTTGTTGCAAAAAGTGCTCTGGTCTTTTGGGCAGCCGAATGGTCCGGGGCTTAAGTGGTTAAACAAGTTGCAAGTACAGAAAACGACTATTGATGTGAGAGGCATAATGAATGCTCTTACATACCTTTTTTATATGACAAAACAGTTCTGAATTCTTTGACAGGAGCTCCATTCTCTCCCCCCCAAAATATAAAGGTTAACAGCTACAAATACTGCAGCTGCTGCCTTTTAATATAAGGACACTTACCTGCCCCAGGATCCAGCGCTCTCCTCACCTGAGCCAGTTCTTCAAACAGCTTTGGCTCCATGTTTACTAAGGGAAACTGGAAGTGAAGCCTGCAGCTTCACAGCCAGCTCCCCACTGCGCATGCGTGAGCCACGTATCACTTTGTGAGGGGTCCCGCAGTCTTCTGGGACCTGTGATGTGTCCCAGAAGGCTGGAGGGGAAGGGGTGGGCCAAACTTCCACTTGGAACTCCGCAGCAGGAGGAGGAAGAGCAGAATGTATGACCAGCCTTAGTCACATGGTGTCCGCCCTGCTTGCTTCATTTCTGATGTATTAAAGAGAACACAGACCTCCCCCATTCCTATCCTCATAACACCTCCTTGTGCACAGCAGAGTACACAGAAAGTTTTCAGCGCACAACATTTCTGCTAAAACCAAAGGGTATTTTTTGCACTTACTGAACAGATATAACAAAATGCTTTCAGTGGTATATTTAATCAAACATAAGGGAGTAAATAAGAGCAGCTCATTGTTATGATTTACATATCCTTAAAAAAAATATTTATATTTTCAGGTAATGGATGGATACATATATTACAATTATTTGCTCTTCATTATATTAACATATAAATTCAAATTCAAATTCTCTGAAAACAGCGAAATCAGCTTTTATCTAAAAAAATCATGCACTCACATGTGGATGTAGATTACGTTTGCTATCTTTTAAGAAGTTGCAGAGATTTGGATTAACTTTTACATTTCATTGCATTTTCCCCACGGTAAAATAGATGCTATATAAGCAAATATAAAACAGAGAACAAAAAACAGGCTATTTATGTTGATGTATAATGTGTACATCTTGTCAACATGTCAAAATGTTCTTCACGCACTACTGCATTTTAATGACTAGTTTACCTTAATTATTTCCCCTTTGTGAATTGATATGCTCTAAACTTAGCTGTATTTCCAGAAAAAAATAGACCCTGGTTCAAAAAAAACAAACTATTCATTTATAAATATTACAATGAGCACAAGGAGGCCATTTATTATAAGTACACACAAAATGTCTTCTGACCTAATCTACAAAAAGTACATCTTATTTATGTCCACTTTAATAACTACACAACTTTAGCTGTATTTACATATAAATGGTAATATACCTCTTCTTCTAATGTGCATTTGTAAAGTGCTGAACTGTATAGCAATGGCTCCCAACTTTTTTTTCACTTGCATAGCCCATTAAATTGTACCCCCTCAAATCAGCCAGTCCCATACTGACACCGATAGAAATATGTCCATGGGTGTAATATTAGTACCATACTGACACCACCATAAACATGACCTGAGATATACAATTATCATTATTTGTCATAAAGGATATATGACTTACATTAAACATTACTGAGCTAATGAAAGGGTTTTTAGTCGTACAACTATGGTAAGATTACACCCTACATCGATTTTACAAGCTAGCCTTGAAATTGATTTTCACTGGAGCTTGCAACTGGCAAATTGGGAGCACAAAAACATATACACTATATTACCAAAAGTTTTGCCTTTACACACACATGAACTTTAATGGCATCCCTGTCTTAGGCCGTAGGGTTCAATAATGAGTTGGTCCATAAAGACATGGATGAGCAAGTTTGGGGTGGATGAACTTGACTGGCCTGCACAGAGTCCTGACCTCAACCCAATAGAACACATTTGGGATGAATTAGAGCGGAGACTGCAAGCCAGGTCTTCTCGTTCACATCAGTGCCTGACCTCACAAATGCACTTTTGGAAGAATGGTCCCATAGACACACTCCTAAACCTTGTGAACATCATTCTCAGAGGAGTTGAAGCTGTTATAGCTGAAAAGGGTGGGCCAACTCAATTGAACCCTACAAACTAAGATTGGGATGCTATTAAAGTTCATGTGAATGTAAAGGAACGCACCCCAATACTTTTGGTAATACAGTGTATGTGATATCATTTGCAATCCCCTTGTACATTCACTCTATCTCTGTTCAAACATTAAGTCCACTGCTGGCATTAGAGAATTGTGTCCTTCATTGTGCTGATACATTTTGTGTTCAACTGACGCCACCAGGTTCGACCATTTCTGTTCCTGGCTTCCTGCACCTCAGCCCGCTGCTCACCCTCCTCTTTCTTCACCAGGTAGTAGGCAGTGGCAGGCAGGTATTGTCCTTTTCCTCCATTATTCTTTTTTCTGTTGGCTTACCCCTAAACATACTGACGCGTACCTATGTAAATCACTGCTTTAGGATTATACCTTGATTTTTTAAGGACAAATATTGGTTTTTAATTTGCTGTTAAATGTTAATGCATATTTTTTTTATTATTATCAAAGGAAAATTTGCCCAAAATAGTAACCAAAACATCTTGACCCTGACCATACCCTTTGACCCTAACCCTGACACTGACCTAGATAAAACCCTAATCTATCTATTTTATCTTTTTGTTATTTTATTTTTTTACCCACTTCCCTAATCACAGGCTGTCATGTTATCGAGAGCCAGTTCTCCAAGCTCTCAATCATTAGTATCAGACTGGTAGCTTCTACATGCTGGGAAGCGCGTTACCATCACGAACACAGGTATGTATATATGCTGTCTAACTTCAGTGAGATCACATATGTGCATGTACTCATTGTCAAAGGGTTAAAAATGCATAAACTTAGGCCAGCCATAGACAGTTCAAATCTTCGAACTGTATATGGGCAGGCTGAATGTACCTAGTTGATCGATCGATTGATCGGGTACAACTGGCCTGCCGGATTTACTTGCGATTATTGCAAGGGGCTGCTATAGCCACTAGCTATAATCCCTGTCTTCTCTATGCAGGGATAGCTTCCCCCGCCCCCCCCTCTGGGAGAATACAATGTCTCAGCAGGACGGATTTCCTTGTCAGGACTGACTGTGTTGATAGGGGAATCGTGCAAATTTCTTTCCTGCAACCCGTGGTTGCAGGAAAGAAATTTGCACCTTCTATGGGATGCCTCAGCCTATCGGCTTTAGTTGTTTTTTATTGATGATGTGCACTATTGCTATTTACTTGCTATTTTTACACATTCATTGCTTGTATATCTAATGAAAACTGACATTGTTTCTGGTTGCATACCATTAAATGAGGAATTTAAAAATTTAAAAGAAAAAAAAAAAAAAAAGAAGAAGTCACATAACGTTGCGTCCTATTAGCCTTTTTTGTTTAAAAAAAGTCTGTTGATGGTAGATATGTGAAAAGGAAAAGGGGCCTAGCTTGCTGGCTGATAACTTAATATGAAATATCCATATGCACAATTTACATTTAGTTTGTTTAAAGAATAAAAAAGAGAAGAATGGTATTTAAAAAATCAAATAATAAAAACCTGTTAACACAAAAAGAAAATTAAAATACAATAAACCCCTGAAATTCTTTACGTTTCAACTTCTAAAACATTTACAGTGCTTTTCTGGCCACAAGTTCTGCTTTTGTACTGGTTTCCCTCTTTTCCTACAATCTTCTTGTCCTCAAATGTGTCCTGTTCTATAATTTGATGTGATTTTTTTTTCTTATTCTACTGTGTGCCTCTAAAGATTGTTTCTTATTCCTGGATTTTAACTGCTTTTCTTTAACATGTTAATTGGCCATCAAACATTTTGTTCCTTCATTTAGTTGGAATGAAATTTACCGATCATCTCATGAATTTTCCTATTTTTTCTCAGAACTCTTCGTATTTTCAGCTTTGCAAAAACTGTCATAATTTGAAGACTCAAAAGGAAAAGAGATACTTGGGAACCACAGAAGTCTGCTTTGTGGTTAGAGAATTAGTTAAGAGCCTGGAACAATTAATGCTGGTTTAAAACATTAGAAGCTGGATATTTTGAGTGATTTTTTTCTTCAGATGTAGATTAGATAATCATCACTGCAACTGGAACTCAGACAGTTAATAGTTTCTCCTTATGTAACTTAGCTTATCGTATGATAAACAAGAACATCAGATACCCTAAGGCAGCTGCACAAAGGAACATACCACATTCCATTACGGCTTACACAATGCAAAGGTGAGAAAAAAAAAAAGAAGTGTTAAATAAGCACCATCCCAAGCATTGTGATTGGAGGGCTATAAATCATAAATGATTGTGAATCTGTAAAATTATCCCTGCAGTGCAAGTGATGGATCAATTGATGGGAAATAATGTCCTCATAAGGATGATAATGACAGTTAAAATAGATGAGAGTCACACCCTGGCTATTAATTGTATAGCCAACAAAATGTTAAAAATGTATTCCTTAAGATTGGCTTTGGGCCTGAAATGTGTTTAGGTATTTTTTTTTTTCAATGTATTATGAAACTAATGCGCTTGTAAATGTTTTTTTTTCAGAATAATTATCTCACATTTTCATCCATAAGACCTAAATCACAAACCTTTTTTTATCTTGATTCTGCACTTTACATTTCTGTTCATGCTAACTTTACGTTTATGTCTCTGGAGACTCAATTCACAAAGGTGTGAAACACATTTTAATTATCCTATTGTAAAAGCAGTGATTTTTTGCTACTTTTACATTATTATTGAAAGAAAAACTTTTCTTTGTTTTTTTTTTTTTGTTCAATATTTTTGTTGAGTTTTTACAAGGTTTAACACATAATTAGGGACAAGCAAGAGTACATTGCTAAAGAAGAGGCTTATACAACATATTTTGTGACATGAAGATTACCAAATCCTATTTCTTAGAGCATACAAAGGGTACAATGTAACAAATCAAAAGACTATGATGAAGTATTTGCTGTCCATCCATGGTATCCATAGACCATCAAACAAAGCCTGTGTGGTGTTTTTATGTGAATATATTTTTTCATAGGAAAATTGCATGTTGACTAGATCTATGGTTTCAGAAGGGTTGGGTGCCATATTTTTTGTCCAATGCCATTTTTGCTGCCACTAAAATGTGTAAGATGACCGTTATGAGGTTGCGAGGGAATTCTCTATACCTAGGTGAAGGATAGCTAGGGCAGGGTTAGGCATAGACAAAACCCCTGTAATCTCCGAAATTTAGAGATTTTTCTTGTTTTTTTTTTTGTTTTGTTTTTTTTGTTTTTTTACGTTTGGATAGAATGGAGAGGGATTAGAACACCTGTCAGTCTTTTATTTCTGTCTTGTCCCCATTATAGAGATTTGCCATATTTGTCCTGTTTACCATTATCACCAAGAGTAAATGTGAAAGAAAATACCAAATTCTGAGTTGTCACCTGGAAAGGAAAAATAGGTGAAATCTTCCAATGGGGACACTAGTTCTGGTGATCTGGTGACGATCAGAAATTCGAGGGAGAAAAAGCAGAAAATCTGAGGCAACTATGGACTTTCATGGTACGGCAAAGACTCACATACACATATGTATTAAAATATAAATTTATTAAGACAAAAGCATGATTAAAAAGGTCCTATAGAGAGAGAATACAATACACATATCCTAAATTCTCTGAAAAAGAACTGAGTACATAGACGTGTATCCATTCATGAAGGAGGGATCCAGAAGTTGTCCTAGGTAGGTTCAACCTCTACATGAACTCACCTAGGACGACTTCTGGATCCCTCCTTCATGAATGGATACACGTCTATGTACTCAGTTCTTTTTCAGAGAATTTAGGATATGTGTATTGTGTTCTCTCTCTATAGGACCTTTTTAATCATGCTTTTGTCTTAATAAATGTATATTTTTATACAAATGTGTATGTGAGTCTTTGCCGTACGATGAAAGTCCATAGTTACCTCAGATTTTCTGTTTTTTGTCTCTCAAATTGATAGGACAACGGTACATTATTATATTTCAATTTGTTTAGTAGCGATAATTAATTTTAATTAATTTAATTTTCACTTCCTTTCACTTCTTGTTTTGGCGATGGGACAGGAGGTGAAGAAAATTCTCCCCAATTAGATACAAATAACAAAAGAAAAAAAACTGAGGCAGAGTTATAACAATTCATTAAAGTGATTGTAAAGTATACTTTTTTTAATAACAAACAAGTTATACTTATGTGCTCTATGCAAAAGAATTACAGGATTTGACTGACAGCAACCAATGAGCCCATGAGAGCAGGCAGAGCCATTACAGACAGACACAGCGCTGGATCGAGTGAGGACTCAGCCAAGTACAAGAGGGAGAGGGCGGGGGACAATACTGTTAACTAAACATTTTTTTTTAACCTTAATGCAGGGAATGCATCAGGGTAAAAAGTGCTTAGGCTTTAAATTAAACCACTTTAATCTATTCAAAATGGAAAATAAAGTTTTGCCTTTAGTTCTACTTTAAAGTGATTGTGAAGGTAAATGTTTTTTTTTTTAATAACAACGATGTCTATACTTACCTGCTCTGTGCAATGGAATTGCACAGAGTGGCCACAAACCTCCTCGCCAGTGCTCCTGGCCCCTCCCCTTTGTCTAGTGCCCCCATAGGAAGCCAGCATGCTCGCACCTGAGCCCTGTTGCTACATCCATTGACAAAGACAGCGGGACTCGGCCCTGCCCCGCTCCCTCGTCACTGGCTTTTATTGACAGCACTGGGTGACAATGGCTCCTGCTGATCCAGCAAGGCTAGTGAGACCCGGAAGTGAGGGGAGAGGAGAGCTGCAGACGAGCACAGCGCTGGATCGAATGAGGGCTCAGGTAAGTAAAGGGGGGGGGGGATGCTGACACCTAAACATTTTTTACCTTAATGCAAGGAATGCATTAAGGTAAAAAATGTTTAGGCTTTACAACCAATTTATTATTGTTACAACATTGTTAGTGTTATTTCAAAAAGTGTTATCTTAAAATCAATGTGAAAGTCAAAATATTATCACCATACAGGTTAGCGCTCCATCAAATAACATTAACTTTACACTGCCAATACAAAGGGGTCTTTCGAAGAAATCATAAAAAGGCTCTTTATGGTGGTAATAAATTAACACTTAGTGAGGAAATCAGTCTTTTAACAGGTAATGTCAAAACATTTTTATTGGATAGAGTGATCAGGGGTTAGTTCGTCTGTTGGCAAAATCCAGTCTCTCTTTTTCTCTTGCTGACCATTGTCACTGGGAGAAAAAGTGAGAGAAAATCCAGGAATTTGGTTTGCTACCAAAACAAGAATAAAGGGAAATATGTTTGCAGTTGTTTCCTATGACGGTCGCCTATTAACCATTTTCCCCACTTCAGAGAGATTTTCTCTAATTTGCTGTTGTGTGTACAGGAGACAAGATTAATGGAAGTCTCCCCAAAGGGAGGCAAATGGCAATAAAAAAACTTAAAGGATTTCAACTATTCTCTATCCAAAATTAAAGCAAAAAGTGTTCATTTTAGATATACTTTAAATGTTAATTAAGTATTAAGGATTACCCATCAAAGCGATATTAAATTTGGGAATTGAACATATTTAGTAGAAAATTATCATGGGGGCAAATAATGAATTCAACTCAGTGAATCAAGCCTATGTTATTGGATTTTTTTATCCATTGTAAGTCACACCTGCAATGTCTGTGTTAACTCTTTTGAAGGCTTTATAACTATCAAAATGATCTCAAGCAATAATTAGGAGTGAAAAAAATTTAGAGCTTTAATTTTCATGAAATTTTAGCTAAAATCTGGAGGCTTTCATTTTCCTTACCTGCTTCAGCAATATTAATGTAGGCTGTGCCAGACCTTTATAAAACTGACTGCTAGAAGATTTTGTCTTGATTATAATTACAGGATCAGTGAAATGTTCAAAACTGTTCATATCTTTCTGAAAAAAATCTTCCTTTGCATTGTAACAGTGCAATTAGACCTTAAGACCTGTATAGACTTCTGGGGAAAACAATAAGTCAGTCCCAGGAGTGAAAGCAGTGCTGGGACAAGGCCATTTGGTGCCCAGGGCGAAGAAGGCAAACCCCCCCCCCTTCGTTTTTAAGAAAGAATCAATGTCGTTTCAAAACAAGAATTTACTTAAAACAATACAAATTTAATTAGGTTTAATGCATTTAATTAAACATTTTAATTATATGTATTTTTGTTGAAGGCACTTTGAAATAATAATGCAACAAATGTGCTTGTAGAAAGGCCTGTTAACTGTTTTTTTCTGTCAAGACCCATGTGAACATACTAAAGTTTTCAGTTTTGCATTATTTTGTGTGAGGTAGTGCCCCAATACCAAATATTCACATAAATAGGAAAAATGCAAAATCAAAAAATATCACAAACTTCTTAACCAACATACATGGCCTTTAGCAAAAAAGAACCCTCAATACAAAATATATATATATAAAAGTGCAAAATCAAGGGATTGCACTTATATTTCTTACTAAAACATATATAACATTCAACTGTAATCTTTCCGGAGGCAGTCAGTGCCCCAATACAATATATTCATATAAATATGAAAAGTGCAAAAAATAACAACAAACATTTTTCAAACAACATACATGGCCTTTAGCAAAAAAGGAACCCTCAATACAAAATATTAATATATAAAAGTGCAAAATCAAGGGATTACACTATTTCTCACCAAAACATATAACATTCAACTGTAATCTTTCCTAAAGGTAGTCAGTGCCCCAATACAAAAAATTCATATAAATATGAAAAGTGCACAAAAAAAACAACAAACAGACATATTTTAAACAACATACAGGGCCTTCAGCCAAAAAGAACCCCTTAGTACAAAATATTCATTTAAAAAAGTGCAAAATAGAAATCAATTGAATGCATGAAAATTTCTGTAAACTTGCTGAAAACAGTTGCAAAAATGTCAAGTATACTCCTATGGAAAAGTTAGTATTATGACATAATCACAAAGACACCTTTCTTGATTTCATAGAAGCAAAATCATCTATGGCACTATCAAAATTATTCTCTTTTGCAGTTGCATACTCAATAGAAAGTATACTGAAGTTTGAAAGCCAAAGGCAATGCCACTGGTTTCTGATACATTAGCGATCAGTGCCAGTTAATTAACCCCTATGTGCTGCATTAGTGGTACCAGTGTAACACTGACACTGGTGCCATTTATGCAGCACAAAGGGGTTCATTTACTGGCACTGGTCATCTGAATGTGAGCGAAGACTGAAGTTGAAATACTTTCAGAGGTAATATATTATCCATTAGGTAGAGAGTCAGAAAACGAAATGTTCTATGTTTTAATTAGAATCCTCCTCCTCTCAGCCAGCGGCCAGCCAATACCACCCCCCCTCACTGATGACTGACCCCCACCAAACCCTCCCGCCCCCCCTCAACCACGAAACTAAGTAGTTGATTTACTAATATGTATTATTAGTATGGGCTTACTTGAGATCTTGCATGTTGCAGAGCTTTGTCCCTCCTCCTCGGCTTTTCTAGGTTGCGGCTCAATCTGCGCTCTCTTCTCCTCCCATCACACTGCGCTCTCTGCTCCTCTCATCCCGGTGGGAGGTCTGATCTTCTGCTCCTCTGTGCCCCCTCCCATCACGCTGTGCTCTCTGCTCCTCCCATCATGGTGGGAGGTCTGATTTCCTCCCTCCCATCATGGTGGGAGGAGATCTGTTCCTCCCAGCTGGTGACGTCACAGTACAGAGCGCCTGTCAGGGGGAGAATCTCTGCTGACAGGGCACAAGGCAAATGAAAAGCTTGTCTGTGTAGGCTTGTGTCAGGTGTGCAGGACTCAGCGAACTCGGCACATCGTGAATGAATGAATGAATGAATGAATGATTTGTAAAGCGCAGCAAATGCGAACTGAATCGCCTCAAGGCGCTAAGATAACAATCTCTGTTGTCAGCTTGTTAGAAGAGGAAGGTCTTTAGTTTTTTCCTGAAGGCCTGGTGGTTTTCTTCCATGCAGATGTTGGTAGGAAGAGCATTCCATAGTCGGGGTCCTTGGACTGCGAATCTTCGTTCTCCCTTTGCTTTGTAGCGGTATTTGGGAATGATAAGGAGGTTTTGGTTGGCTGATCGAAGACTGCGATTCGGTGTGTAGTGTTTTATTTTCTCCCGGAGATATAGCGGAGCATTTCCTTGTATACATTTGTGGGTGAGGCAGAGGGTCTTGAATGTGATCCGATTCTTCACGGTTAGCCAGTGTAGGCTCTTTAGGGATGGGGAGATGGATTCCCAGGGTTTTTTCCTGTTAACAGTCTTGCCGCCGTGTTTTGAATGAGTTGTAAGCGCGCAAGCTGATATTGGGGAAGTCCTGCGTAGAGGGAATTTGCGTAGTCGAGTCGGGAATTGATGATTGTTCCCACAACTGCCGCTTTGTCCTCTTCTGGGATGAAGGGGATTAGTCTGCGTAGCTGGCGGAGGAGATGGTGGGATCCGCTCACCACTGATCCTATTTGTGCATCCATTGTCATTCCTGAGTCGAAAATGACTCCGAGGCTCTTGGCTTTGGTGCTTGGAGAGATGGTCTGTCCGAGGATGGTGGGAGGTGTCCACGGAGTCTTTGTTGTGGAATTTTTGTTAGCTTGAAGGAGAAGAAGTTCTGTTTTTGAACCGTTGAGTTTGAGGGAGCTACTTGTCATCCAGTCATCTATTAAAGTGAGGCATTTTTGTAATTGCTGATGAAGGTCTTTTTGGCCATTGATGCGAAGGTAGAGTTGGGTGTCGTCAGCGTATGAGTGGAAGCAGAGATCGGTTTTCCTGATGATATTGAGAAGTGGGCGGATGTAGATGTTGAATAGTATTGGTGACAAGGGTGAGCCTTGAGGGACTCCACAGGAGACTGCCCGGGTTTCCGAGGTGAAGGTTCCTAGTTTCACTGTCTGGGAGCGATTCTCTAAGAAGGATGTAAACCATTTTAGAGCAGAATCTGTAGCTCCTGCAACTTCAGCGAGGCGGACAAGTAAAATATTGTGGTCCACTGTATCGAATGCTGCGCTGAGGTCTAACAGTACCAGGAGACTCGGTTCTCCGTCGTCTGCTGCTTCAAGGGCGTCGTCCCATATCTTCAGAAGTGCTGTTTCTGTGCCATGACCTGGGCGAAAGCCTGATTGCAGAGGGTCCAGGAGTTGGTGTGAATCCAGGTGGTGTTGTAGTTGCTGTACTACTGCTTTCGTGCAGGCTATAGCGGCTGGAGCCTCCGAGCAATCACTCCAGTCCAGCCACCTTTTAAAAGGATGCTTCACTGCGCCCCTTCACCCCCAATATATTGTACCGCCCAGGGCATCCATCCCCTCCGCCCCCCTTGTGCCGGCTCTGAGTGAGAGTATAATGACTAAGTGCTAACATTTGTGCGAAACGCGTCTACCTCTTTGTCCCCTGCTCCATCTGTCAACCACTTGTCATATGAAGCTTCAACAAAAGGATTTTTTTGGGTGCAGCTGTCCGGAATCATTTCATCATTTCCTCATGTTACACAGCATGCGAGCTGGGCTAGCACCTGACTAGTGTGTGCGGAGACTCACTCACCTGGAGCAGCTTTTCTTGTTTCAGTGAGAGCATAGAACTTCAGGAAAATATGTTAAAAAATTACTCTGTGCAGTCTTGGATGCAAAAAAAAAAAAAATGTTGTGCAGTCTTGGATGCAAAACATTTTTTGTACAGTTTAGAAAATACCAATTGGATGCAGAATGAAATGAAATATATATTTTTTTAATAACATAGTATTGAAAAATGGTTTATGCATAAATTTTTATTTTTTTTATTTTTTTATACTAAAATTTAAACTGCTCCTACAAGCCATATTTTTATTTGAAGTTTTCATCAGTGGATTGATTTGATAATCTTTTACTGATACAAATCTTATTTCATAGCCTTGTGACGCTAGTTTATAAAAAAGCCAGTTTACTTTCGTCACATGAATAATACACCCTCTGAAGAATTTTTAATGCATACTTCACAAGGACAAGGATTAACCAAATGTAAAAAATGCTGTAGGCATGATTCATCAAACAAGGAGATGCTTAAGACAAAAGACAAAAGTTAAGCCGATTACTCTGGAACACACCTCAATGAAGCCAGCTTCAAGTTTCATTTAATATAGCTTTGGAACATAAAACATTTTCTGGCACAAAAATATGTAATAACATTTTTTACCACTATTTTAGATGTGCTAAGCCTGGTTTATATTCCCTTTTGGTACAGGAACCAGTATAGTACAATTTCCCCCCATCCTGGCTTGGCTAGGGAGTGATTCTAACTGTGGGGGTGGGGTGGGCTACCACTGACATGACAGCGATCACTGCTCCCAATGACAGGGAGCAGTATATCTCTGTCATGTCACTAGGCAGAATGGAGAAATGCCTTGTTTACATAGGCATCTCCCCGTTCTGCCGCTCCGTGATGCAATCGCAGGACACCGGCGGACATCGAGTCCACAGGACCCACGGCCACGGTCATGGAGTACGCGGCGGGCGACCCACAATGCCGTGTCTTAAAGGGGACGTACCTGTACGCCCATTTGCGCATCCGTGCCATTGTGCCGACATATATCGTCGTGCACTGGTCGGCAACCGGATAAATGAATAATGAATTGCTAGAAACTGCCATGTAAAAAAAAAAAAATACTGTTTAGCAGGGAGTGGGTCTATTAATGTGCCTTAAAGCTGAACATTAAGAATATGCTATTCCTTTACATAACATGCTTGGGGATGCCTTAAACCCGTACTTGAAATGGTGCACCTGTAGGATGTACTCTGAGATTAAAAAATAAAAAAGTATTACTGCTTAATGACAGATCCTTCCCTGCTATTTGTAAACAAAGCAGACGGGGGATCCCGGGTAATGTCATTGACCATATATGGTCAAAAACATACAACCCCAATTCCAAAAAAAGTTGGGACGCTGTGTAAAATCTACATAAAGCTAGAATGCAATGATTTTCAAATCCCATAAATAGAGATGAGCCTGCGGTTTGCCCGTTTGCAGAATTCCGAACATTATGGGGCGTTCCCGGGAAATTCGAGTGCCCACGGAACGCCCCATAATGCACTGCGAGATCGCAATGCATTGACAGCTGCTGATTGGCCAAAGCATGCACCTGACCTGCATGCATTGGCCAATCACAGTGCGCTCTGCTTTGACCTGTGGGCTTTGGCCAATCATGGCTCAGGGGGCTAAGTCCATCCCCCACACTATGTAAGGCTGCTTACATAGCAGCCGTACATAGTGTAATGAATGAGAGCAGCAAAATGACATTTCTAAAGGAAAAAAAATAATTTAAAATTGCTCGCAGCTGTATGTATTGTTGGATCCCGGCAATATAGATAAAAATCATTGAAAAAAAAACGTGTGAGTTCCCCCCAGTCCATTACCAGGCCCTTCAGGTCTGGTATGGATATGGAACCCCGCGCCAAAATTTAAAAAAATGGCATGGGGGCCCCCCAAAATCCATACCAGGCCCTTCAGGTCAGGATTTAACAAGAAAGCCCCAGATCCCCCCCTTGTGAATGGGTACAGGGTACATTGTACCCCTACTCATTCACCAAAAAAAGTGTCCTAAAAATGACGGGAGACAGTTTTGGACAATTCCTTTATTTAAAAAAAAGTGTCCCGCGATGTAAATCCATTTTCAATCACAGCGCCAATGGTCCCAGAAGAAAAAAAAATAATAGAAAAACTTCACCTCCATCGGAGGTGTCCCGCCGACTGCAGGTTTTTAGCGATGACAGCTCTTATATATCCAAGGGCGGGGCCTCCCGGTGACGTAAACGGGTGACCCGCCCCCTCTGACGTCAGGTGAGAGTTTTTCCGGGGGGTTTTTCAGTCCCTCTGCGCTGTGATTGAAGATGGATGGACATCACGGGACACTTTTCTCCTGTCATTTTTACTTTTTTGACACTTTTTTGGGTGAATGAGTAGGGGTACAATGTACCCAATACCCATTCACATAGGGGAGGCAGGATCTTCCGAAAAGCCCCCTGCCAACAGACTCCCACAACCACTGGGCAAGGGTTGTGGGAATGAGGCCCTTGTCCCCATCAACATGGGGACAAGGTGTTTTGGGGGGATCCCAAAGCACCCTCCCCATGTTAAGGGTATGTGGCCTGGTATGGTTCAGGAGGGGGGTGCTCTCTTGTCCCCCCTTTTTCCTGCAGTCTGCCAGGTTGCATGATCAAATAAGGGTCTGGTATGGATTTTGGGGGGGATCCTTGCCCCATTTTTAAAAAATTTTGGCCTAGGATTCCCCTTAATATA
Organism: Lithobates clamitans; assembly: GCA_037952925.1. Lineage (NCBI taxonomy): Eukaryota > Metazoa > Chordata > Amphibia > Anura > Ranidae > Lithobates > Lithobates clamitans. Next base: position 1,258,411 of record JBBGZY010002060.1, on the reverse strand, counting down.
CATACCAGACCTGAAGGGCCTGGTATGGATTTTGGGGAGACACCCTCGCCATTTTCTTTAAAATTTTGGCTCGGGGTTCCCCTTAATATTCATACCAGACCCAAAGGGCCTGTTATGGACTGGGGGGAACCCACGCCATTTTTTTCAATGATATTCATCTATATTGCCAGGATCCGACAATACTTTACAGCCGCGAGCAATTTTAAATTACATTTTTTCTTTCAGAAATTGTCATGTTATGAACATGGGAAAGATGCGCTACTTTACAGGCAGACCAAGGAGACCCCCAGGCACGATATTTAAAGGAATATTTCATTTTTATAGTTTCACTTTAAGCATTATTAAAATCACTGCTCCTGAAAAACGTTCACTTTTAAAACTTTTTTTTGCATTGATACATGTCCCCTAGGGCAGTGCCCGAGTCCCCAAACACTTTTTCTGGCATTAGCTTGCATATAAGCCTTTAAAATGAACACTTTAGAATTTTCATGTTCATGTCCCATAGACTTTAATGGTGTTTGTGTGTTCCCACAAATTTTTTGCCTGTTCGCATTCTGCTGCAAACCGAACTTGGGGGTGTTCCACTCATCCCTACCCATAAACCCATATTTCATTCACAATTGAAAATAGGAAGGATATCACATGTTTAAACTGAGAAAATGTTCCATTTTAGGAAAAAATAAGGTAATTCTAAAATTGATGGCAGCAACATGTCTTAAAAACGTTGGGACAGGACAAAAACAAGCTGGCTAAGTAAGTGGTACTAAGAAGGAAGCGCTAAAAGAGCATTTTTCAACTAACTAGGTTACTTGGCAACAGGTCAGTAACATAATTGGGTATAAAAAGAGCATCTAAAGCCTCGTACACACAATGGGATTTTCCGCAGACAAAACCTCAGACTTTTGTCTGAAGGCGTGTGCCTGGATTTTGTCTCGCCTACAAATGGCAAGGAATTGTCGGCCAACTAACACGAACGTAGTGACGTACTACGTGGTTTTTTAACTCTTTAGCACCACCCTTTGGGCTCCTTCTGCTAATTTCGTGTTAGTAGAAGTTTGGTGAGTGTTGATTTGCGCTTTTCATTTGGCGCTTTTAAATTTGTGCTTTTCAGTTAGTTTCTGAACGGCCATTCGCCAACCAGACATGTTGTGGAATTGGAGGCGATAACGTGTTATTTGTTATTGGTCTTGGAGTTATTGCTTTGACCTAAGTCCAGTCCAGGAACAGGAGGAGGAGGAGTTTTTGGACCAAAAAGTGGTTGCTTTAATAATCGTGACCAATTATGTTATATGCCTTTGCTGCGGGAGCTCCAGGAGAATAATCCAGATGATTTTTGGAATTATCTCCGGATGACGGACTCCTGCTTTCACCAACTCTTGTCATTGTTGACCCCCTATTTTAAGAAGCAGGACACATGCATGAGGCTTTTATTTTATTTTTTGGTTGAATAATAATTATTTGATTTGTTATATTTTCTATATTTTTGGATACATAGAATGTACTTTTTAGTTAAGATCGATTGGCATATAGCATGTCTAATTTTATTTGTTTTCTTTTTTTAATGCACAATAAAAAAATTGTGGAGAATACAGTAATACTTGGCTATGTGTTTTACTTCAAATGACAGTGGGAGTAGGCAGTTACATTTAAAAAATACAATGTAAAATTGACACCAACATAGTTGTATCTTTGATCTCATATTGATGGGGACAAGGGCCTCATCCCCACAACCCTTGCCCGGTGGTTGTGGGGGTCTGTGAGCGGGGGGCATATCAGAATCTGGAAGCCCCCTTTAACAAGGGGACCCCCAGATCCCGGCCTCCCCTCTGGTAAAAAAAAAACAAGAGACAGCTTGGCACAAGTCCTTTATTAAAAAATAAAAAAACAAAAATGTCCAGCAATGTCCATTCGTCTTCTATCACGCCGCCTGACGGACCGAAAAAAAAAAGAAGCCGCGACCATTCGGCCTCCATGGGTGGTTCCCGCCAACTGATGCATCTTCTCTGTGGCATCAGATGGGGGCAGGGTCACCCGTTTACATCACGGGGTGGCCCCGCCCTCAGTTATATAAAACTGTCACAGAGAAGATGCGTCAGTCGACAGGAGCCTCCCATTTTTTTTTCGGTCCATCGGGTGGCGTGATAGCAGATGAATGGACATCGCTGGACATTTATTTTTTAATAAAGGACTTGTCCCAAGCTGTCTGTTGTCTTTTTTACCATGTTTGACACTTTTGTGAAATGGTAAGGGTACGATGTATCCCATTACCAATTCACACAGGGGGGCCAGGATCCTGGGGTCCCCTTGTTAAAGGGGGCTTCCAGATTTCGATAAGCCCCCTGCCTGCATACCCCCACAACCACCGGGCAAGGGTTGTGGGGATGAGGCCCTTGTCCCCATCAACATGGGGACAAGGTGCTTTGGGGTCAGACCCCAAGGCACCCTCCCCATTCTGAGGGCATATGGCCTGGAACGGTTCAGGAGGGGGGGTGTTCTCTCATCCCCCCCTCTTTTCCTGCAGCCTGCCAGATTGCGTGCTCGGATAAGGGTCTGGTATGGATTTTGTGGGGACCCCTACGCCATTTTTTTTATTTTGGCGCAGGGTTCCCCTTTTTCAATAAGTTTTATCTATAATGCCGAGACCCAACAATTCATTACAGCCGCGATCATTTTGCTATTTTTCTGTGGTACTGTTCTAAACACGGGAAAAATGCACTGCTTTGCAGGCATACTATAGACCCCCCCCCCCCCCCCCCCCAGGCACGATATTTAAAGGAATATTTCATTTTTTTTGTTTCACTTTAAGCATTAAAAAAAATCACTGCTCCCATAAAAAACACCATTTAAAAAAAATGTTTTGCATTGATACATGTCCCCGGGGCAGGACCAAGGTCCCCAAACACTTTTTATGACAATAACTTGCATATAAGCCTTTAAAATTAGCACTTTTGATTATTCATGTTCGTGTCCCATAGACTTTAATGGTGTTCATGTGTTCTGCCGAATTTTTTGCCTGTTCCCATGTTCTGCTGCAAACCAAACCGGAGAGTGTTCGGTTCATCCCTATTTTTATACTATGTCTTATATATCATATTTATTTATCAATTTATTCAAATCATTAAGTTAATATAATATACTTCTATGGACTACCCCTTGGGAATTGTAACACTCAACCAATTTATAATTAGGTACGTCATTCATTAATTTTTACCAACAACGATATGTCTCATGTAAAGTAAAAGTTTCCTTTTTTTCAAACAATAAGGAAGGAATTATCCGGGATCATCTACAACGTTTTCTGTGTGAGCTGTGATCCCGCCCTGAGAACTGCTGTGAACCAAGGGAACCAAGTGTGTGATAACTGGGTGACCAGACGTGAGCGGCTTGGAGAGCGACGCCTCTTGGCGTGTGACGTCACCGGGGTTTGAGGAAACCACAAAGCATTTCAGAGCATGCGCAAAGCTCATACAGAGCATGAGCACTCCTTTCCTAAGTGATCAGGTGAAAGAAGAGGAACGAGTATAAATGCTCTGCACACAAGAGAAGTTAATTGGCCAATTAACGCAATAGACTATCAGGCTGCCATTAGCTGCATTGCAATTGACAGGCTGAGCACTAGAGGGAACTAACATTAACCACTTGACGACCACTAAAGTCAGTAGAATGACACGGGTACACAAATGGGCGTACCCGTATGTCCCTCGCTCATGCGATCGGATTAGTTACAGAACTAATCAGTCTTCAGGTCCAGGCCTGCTGATCAGGTTCTGGTGAATGAAATGCCTCCCCTGCCTGTGTAATGTATACACAGGTAGGGGAAGTGATGTCATCTCCCCTTCTGGAATTATTTTCGGTTCCAGAGAGAGGAGAGAGGACATCTAACAGTGAGTTTCACCAACACTACACTAACACTGTATACGTAGGCACACTTTTCACCCCCCGATCACCCCCCCAGTTAAAGCCTTCACTCCCTGTCACTTGTGTCACCAAGTACAGCTTTGAGATTTTCCACTGATCACTGTACTGGTGTCATTGGTGACTTTAATCAGTGTTAGGACAGTTAGTAGTACTCCCAGGTAGCATTAGGGTACCCCCCTAAACCCCCCTAATAAAGATTTAACCCCTTGATCGCCCCCAGTTAACCCTTTCACACCCTGTCACCAGTGTCACCAGTAGATCTTTTTTCTAATCGCTGTATTAGGGTCACAGGTGACGCTAGTTAGCCAGTTAGTTGGTTAGTTTCACAGTCAGGTTTTTATAGCATCAGGGTACTCCCATATACTACCTAATAAAGGTTTTAACCCCCTGATTGCCCCCTAGTTAACCCTTTCACCTCCTGTCACCGGTGATCACCGTATTAGTGTTACAGGTGATGCTGGTTAGTTTGTTTTTTATAGCGTCAGGGCACCCGCTATATATTACCCAATAAAGGTTTAACCCCATGATCGCCCGACGGGTGACATCAGTTAGGTTTTAGCATCAGTTAGGGTTAGCGTCAGTACCAGGCAGCGTCAGATTAGTGCTAGTAGCGCTAACGCCCACGCACACACCATACACCTCCCTTAATACTATAGTGTCTGAACGGATCAATATATTTGATCTGATCAGATCTATACTAGAATCCCCAGTAGTTGAGGGTTCCCAAAAACATGTAGTTAGTGGGATCAGCCCAGATACCTGCTAGCACCTGCGTTTAGCCCCTCCGCCCAGCCCAGCCCAGCCCACCCAAGTGCAGTATCAATCGATCACTGTCACAAAACATATAACTGCAGCGTTCGCAGAGTCAGGCCTGAGCCCTGCGAACGCTAACAGTTTTTTGGTAGCGATTGAAGCAGGCTCTGACAATCAGGTGCTCTTTTGCCTGTGAGTCGCACTAGTTGTACAAGTAAATTTAGAGGCCAAAATGTCCAATCGGAGGTACACTAGTGAAGAGGCCTACGTGTTTCTGAGCATGACAGATGAGATTGAAGGGGAAGTCACCAATCTGTCAGATCCAAGCTCAGAATACGAACCAGTAGACAGCAGCATCACCCTGACAGATAGCTCTGATGACGGAGAAGTGGTCCCTGCTAAGGTCAGGCGTACCCGACCCCATTCTTCTTCTGTTGTTGAAGTGCAAGAACCACAGGGCTCTTGTATGGAGCAGAGAGCCAGTACTAGTGCTGCTCATACTTCTAGTGAACTGGCAAGCACCAGCCTAGTACACCCTGGTCGTATTCAAACCAGCACTGCAACCACACGCTGTGACATTTTGAGTCCCATAAGTGCAGTTCAAGCTGGTGCGGTGGCTAGCACAAGTAGTGCCCTGCAGCCACCAAGAAGACAAAGACAGGCTCGTCGAGCCCATAGAGCCCTTCCTGCTGCATTTGCCAATCCTAATTGGGAGCCCACCACTTCTGCAGCACCGTACTTCCCCCATTCATGGGCCAACCCAGAATCCAGATGGAAACTGATTTTGAGTTGATTTTACGTCACTTGATTTTTATTCACTGTTTTTCACGGAAGATCTCTATAGATCTATTGTGGACCAAAGCAATTTGTATGCTGGTCAAGTCATCGCCACTAATCCCCAGTTAAACCCTTGCCAGAAAATGGAAACCTATTACGGTTTCCGAATTTAAGACCTTTCTGGGCCTATCCCTCTTCATGGGCATAACTAAAAAGAGTGAGTTGAGGTCATATCAGTCCACTGTCCCAATTCATCATATGCCTGTGTTTTTTGCTTCCACGGCCAAGGTTAGATACAAGCAGATCTTGCAGTTTATGCACTTCAATGACAATGAACTTTGTCGTCCTCGGGGTGACCCTGAATACGATCGGCTCCACAAAATTCGGCCCCTCATAAACCACTTCAACCAACAGTTTGCAGCCTTGATTACTCCCCATCAAGTTGTCTGCGTTGATGAGTCCCTGATTAAGTTTTCTGGCTGCTTGTCTTTCAAGCAGTGTCTTTCCAGCAAGCGTGCCAGATATGGGGTCAAGATGTATAAGCTCTGTGACAGGGCAACAGGCTATACATATAGTTTAATGGATTACGAGGGAAAAGATAGTCACGTGGAGTCTGAGAACTGCCCAGACTACATAGGGAGCGCTGCCACTTTTTAGTCACTTGTTTGATCATGAAATTGGCGCATGTGGCACCGTGCGATCTAATCACCGGGGCTTACCCCAGCGGCTTGTAGAGTCCTTACTTAGACTGGGGGTGAGAGCCTGCTTGGGAAGTAATAATTTGCTTGCAGTGAAGTGGAGGGATAATCTGAATGTTTTTATTCTGTCCTCCCTTCACGCAGATACGACTGTCCAAATTCAAACGGCGACTGGTGTTGTGGAGAAACCCCTCTGTGTCAATGAATACAACCTTAATATGGGAGGGGGGTGGACCTCAATGACCAGTTGATGGCGCTGTACTTAATTTACTGTAAGGCCAGACGCTGGTACAAAAAAATGTCTGTATACCTATTTCAATGGGCTCTGCTGAACACTTATGTGCTATACAAAGCATCAGGACAAACTGCATCCTTCCTTAAATTCCAGGAAGAGATGGTCACAGCCCTTCTGTTTCCAGACGGTGCTCCACCTCACCTTCCCAACGCAAATGCAGTGAGCCGGCTGCATGAGAGGCATTTTTCGTATCTCCTCCCTGGTACCCCTACCCAACGACCACCCCAAAGAAAATGTCATGTCTGTAGGAAACGCGGATATAGGCGTGACACCCGCTATTATTGTCCCTCCTGTCCTAGCCAACCTGGTCTTTGCATCGGTGAATGTTTTGAATGCTACCACACACTAGTGGAGTATTAGCGTAGGTACAGCGCGGTACAGCCTAGGGCACACTTTCAAAGGGTCTCCAAAGATGCCATCACATTTTGAGAGACCCGAACCTGGAACCGTTAAAGTTACAGTTATAGAATAAAAGTGTAAAAAAAATAATAAAAAAAGTAAAAATAAATAAATAAAAAAAAAAGCCTAAAATAGTTGTTGTTTCTCTCTCTATTCTCTCTCTATTGTTCTGCTCTTTTATTATATTTTATTTTATGCTTAACTGCAATGTTTTATTGTTAATATGTTTTATCTTTTTGCTTTCCAGGTATGTAATTCTTTTATACTGTACTGTTTATTGTGTTTTATTGTTAAACATTATTTTCTTTTCAGGTATGCCATTCAGCTGCAGCACTGATTTATTTATCTTGACAACAACAGCGTTTGCTCTCACAGTAAAGAATCAACAACTCCAGTGCTGTAGGAGGTGATTTCACCACCTCAGTTAAAAAAAGAGCATATATGCCGAAGCATGGGGCAGGGGTGGAGGGGAAATTTGCTCCTAACATTAGGGGGGATTGCCCCCATGCTTCGGCATATATTTTTTACTCTTTTTGTGGCACAGATTGTTGTTGTTTTATTAAGTTAGTGTTTTATTGTTACCATTGTTTGCTTTTCAGGTATGCTATTCAGCTGCAGCCCTGATTTATTTATCTTGACAGCAACAGTGTTTGCTCTCATGATATGTAAATCAGCGACTCCAGCGGTGTAGAAGATGATTTCACCACAGTTAAAAAAAGAAAGGTGCATGTATGCCCATCATTAGAAGTGGGTGGATGCAGGGCGGTATTCTAAATGTGGGCATACCCACCGATCAATCTCTTTTTTTGTTCAGCCCACAGGCTGCATAAATAAAAAGAACATTACAACAAGGACCAGCAACGTACTGGTATTAAGTAGTTATGAGTGGTTATACCGGAATGATGCCTGCAGGTTTAGGTATCATCTTGGTATTGTTCTTTTCAGCCGGCGGTCAGCTTTCATATGAAAGCAATCCTAGTGGCTAATTAGCTGCTAGACTGCCTTTACAAGCAGTGGGAGGGAACGCCCCCCCGCCATCTTCCATGGCTTTCTCGGGCTCTCCTGTCCCACTGGGGAACCCGAGAATGCAGCCGATGGTTCCGCCAGTTGACCATAGAGCTTATCAAAGACTAGATTGGCTCCAATCATAATCAGAAGATACAAGCATTTCATGATTTTAGCTGGAAAAAAACAGTGCCATTGGTAAATTGGGAAAGCATCTGATCACACCAATCTTGGTGTGGTCAGATGCTTTGAGGGCAGAGGAGAGATCTAGAGTCTAATAGACCCTATTTTTTTTTAAAGTGTACCTGTCACTACCTATTGCTATCATAGGGATATGTACATTCCCTGTGATAACAATAAAAATGATAATTAAAAAAAATGAAAGGAACAGTGTAAAAATAAAATTAAAAAAAGCAAAATAAATTTAAAAAAATGAAGCACACCTGTCCCCCTGTGCTCGCATGCAAAGGCGAATGCAAGCGTCGGTCTCATGTTGTATGTAATCAGCAATTGCACCATGCATGTGAGGTATCATCAAGAACGTCAGATCGAGGGCAGTAATTCTAGCAGTAGACCTCCTCTGTAAATCTAAAGTGGTAACCTGTAAAGGCTTTTAAAACTTTTAAAATGTATATAGTTTGTCGCCGCTGCAAGGTTGTGCACATTTTCAGACATGTCGTGTTTGATATCTATGTACTTGGCTTACTACTACTGCGTACAGGACCCTGAAAATCAATCACCGCCTTCAGGATTTCGAAGGGATTAAAATGGTAATCTTACTCCTCACTACCTATCACAGTTTTGGAGGCCCTGAAACGTCAAGATAGCACAAAACCCCCTCAAATTACCCAATTTTGCAAAGTAGACACAAAACTTTGTGACAAAAACCGAGATCTGCAAAACACTCAACATGCCTCTCAGCAAATAGCTTGGGGGAATCTAATTTCCAAAATGGGGTCATTTTGGGGGGCGGCGGGGGGGGGGGGGGGTTGTGCTATCTTCGCATATCATGGCTTCCAAAACTGTGATAGGCAGTGAGGAGTAAAATCACCATTTTACGCCCCTAGAAAGCCTGAAGGTGGTGCTTGGTTTTTGGGGTCCTGTATGTGGCTAGGCTCCCAAAAAATCTTACACATGTGGTATCCCTGTACTCAGGAGAAGCAGCAGAATGTATTTTGAGGTGTAATTTCACATATGTCAATGGCATGTTTGAGCAATATATCATTTAGCGACAACTTTGTCACCACCCACAGTCATAGCTCCCAACAGTCCCTGATTTCGAGGGACTGTCCCTGATTTGGAGCAATGCCCCTCTGTCCCTCTGTCCCTCATTCCTCCTCATTTGTCCCTCACTTTGGTCTGATCTATATAGATGTATATAAAATGCACTTTTTATCTATTAAAAAGTGTTTTCCAGCTCTAAACCTTTCATCTGATTTCTAAATCTCTGCATTTGTAAATTCCAAAAGCCAATATAAAGAAATAGTAGTGGTTAAAAAAAACACTTGTGGGTTTAACCAGTCTTGTTTTTTGTACAATTCTCCTTTAAGGGGGTGTGGAAAGGGGTGTGTCCTATGTCTGCATACTTTTGCTGATAGGTGTCCCTCATTCCCATCTCAAAAAGTTGGGAGGTATGCTCACAGTGGGTTTAAAACATACCCAAACGGGAGTTATGTAGATTAAGGCAGAATTGCACTAGAGACTGTGACTACATCTCTCAGAGTACATATCTCAAGCAGAAATTCCTTGAAAAAGGATACCCAGAAATGTTAGTAGACCAGGCCTACACCACCTTTCTTCCAGGCAAAAAAAGGAAAATTGACAAACCCCCTGAAAATGTACTTGCTCGATTTAACACTAGTTATCATGGACAATACAAGAAAATGGAACATATCCTCGAAAAAACATTGGAACATCCTAAAACAAGACCCCCACCTTAACACAATTCTCTGTGATAACCTAAGGTTACTTATAGGAGGGCCCCTACACTAAAAATCTAAATAGCTCCGAGTAAAGTTAAGTGTCCTGAAGAAGAAAACCCTTTATGTCTAATTCCCCTCAAAGGGATGTATACAGTATCTCACAAAAGTGAGCACACCCCTCACATTTTTGTAAATATTTTTTTTATATATTTTCATGTGACAACACTGAAGAAATTACATTGTGCTACAATGTAAAGTAGTGAGTGTACAGCTTGTATAACAGTGTAAATGTGCTGCCCCCTCAAAATAAATCAACACACAGCCATTAATGTCTAAACCGCTGCAACAAACTTGAGTACACCCCTAAGTGAAAATGTACAAATTGGGCCCAAAGTGTCAATATTTTGTGTGGCCACCATTATTTTCCAGCACTGCCTTAACCCCCTTGGCATGGAGTTTACCAGAGCTTCAGAGGTTGCCACTAGAGTCCTTTTCCACTCCTCCATGATGACATCACGGAGCTGGTGGATGTTAGAGACCATGCGCTCCTCCACCTTCCGTTTGAGGATGCCCAACAGATGCTTAATAGAGTTTAGGTCTGGAGACATTCTCAGCTTCTTTAGCAAGGCAGTGGTCGTCTTGGAGGTGTGTTTGGGGTCATTATCATGTTGGAATTTTTCCCTGCGGCCCAGTCTCCAAAGGGAGGGGTTCATGCTCGGCTTCAGTATGTCACAGTACATGTTGGCATTCATGGTTCTGTCAATGAACTGTAGCTCCCCAGTGCAGGCAGAGCTCATGCAGCCCCAGACCATGACACTCCCACCACCATGCTTGACTGTAGGGAAGACACACTTGTCTTTGTACTCCTCACCTGGTTGCCGCCACACACGTTTGACACCATCTGAACCAAATACGTTCATCTTGGTCTCATTAGACCACATGACATGGTTCCAGTAATCCATGCCCTTATTGTGTTTGTCTTCAGCAAACCGTTTGCGGGCTTTTTTTTTTTTGTTCCAAACATTTTTATTGGTAAATAGAAAATGTAAATGAACATATCGTATAATTTTACAAACACACAAAAACACATACATATTTGTTGAATGACATAGTTTCGCATTGTTAAGGAAACACTGTAGTAATCATAGCGATAGAACGATCAATGAACATAATATAAAGGAGATAACAGGAATTTAGAGGAGAGAGTGTTGTACAGTTTAGAGTTAGACACTTTATAGTAGACTTTAAATGGAAAGCTGTATCTATTCATTCGTGTCTTTGTTCTTGTTGTGAGCAAGGTCGTAAAGAAGCAGCTCAGAATGGGAAAGACTGCGTGTGGGTTAGAAAGACCTATGTATGAAATGAATGAGTTTAACTAGGTTGGATGTGGCCAGCACATGCAGTGTGGTTGAGGTGGGTGATGTTGTTGGGTTGAACTGCGATAGGGTGGAATGTTTGTGGTTTAAGAAATGGTGCATATTAAAGGGGGAGATGGTATGTGGTCATAAAAGATTATAGAGGTAAAAGGTGGGGGGGTTGGGGAGGGTATATGGGCGAGGGAAGAGATAAAAAAAAAGGGGGGAGGGGAAAGGGAATTGGGTAGCTTTTCTATATCTTCTCTTTTCTATACTATCTGTATAGTTTATAGAAAACGTTTTACAGGGTTTAGTAGCCTATTGGTTGGGGTGAGAGTAAAGCGGGTTTCGGTGGTGTCAACATTATTGGTGGACAAAGGGGTTTGTTTAGGTTTGGCAGTATGGGAGTTGCTCATTTCCCTAATGTATTCATTGGAAGAACAAAGGTGGATGCAGGGAGCCCAGATAGAGGTGTATTTGAAATTTTTTGTTTACGCGTTTATACCAGTCTGATAATGAGGGAATTGCTGAAGTACCCCATAGCGTGGGTATACACATTTTAGCAGCATTAATTAGCATCATGGCCAATGACTTAAAGTAGGGCATGTCTTTGGTGATGTAGGAGATATTGAGCTGGTGTGTGATCTAGGGAGTGGGTGGTTATAGTTATTGTTAGGTTGTGTATCCTAGTCCAAAAGGGTTCAATGAGGGGGCATTTCCACCAAATGTGGAGGAGACTGTGAATTTTTGTTTGCATCTCTAGCATTGATTTGGGATAGATTTGTCTATTTTGTGCAGAAGAGGAGGAGTGCCATACCAACGGGATAGAATTTTGTAATTATTTTCCTGTATGGAAACGTTGATAAACCCTTTGTGGATATGTCTGTGAATTTTTCCCATTGAGTATTGGATATTTCCATGTTTAAGTCGTAGGCCCAATGTTCCATGTTTAAGTTGTGGGCCCAATTTTTGCATGTACTGTATGTGCTTCATCGGCCTTTGTGTCGTTCCACAAAAGGTTATGCAGAGCTGAAATTACATGCCTTTGGGGTGTGGACTTAGTGCAAATTGTTTGAAGGGAATTAGTGAGGAGGATGGGTTGTGTTTGCGTTTAATAGAATGAACAAAGTGCTGAAGCTGCATGTATTCCCAATCTTTTTTCTGGAGGTGGGTGTGCCAAACTATTAGTCTTTGCAAGTGACAGGCCCTATAGTAGTTGTGCATGTTAGGGAGACCTATCCCTCCTTTGTGTTTGGGCTTGACTAGCATTTCAAAGCTAATTCTGGGGGGTTTCTGATTCCATAGGAAAGCCCTACAAGCCGTTCTGAGGGAGCTAAAGAAGGTGTTTGGTAGGCGAATGGGTATTGTTTGGAATAAGTATAACATTAAAGGGGTAAAGTTCATTTTAATGACTGCTGCTCTGCCAAACCAAGAAAAGTGGAATTTTTTTTCCAGTTTTTTAGGTCTCCCATGATTTTCTTTAGGATTGGGATGTAGTTAGTAGAATATAGATTGGAGAGGTTTGTGGTGAGATAGATTCCTAGGTAAATTATGGCATCTGAGTGCCAAGAAAAGTGAAAGTTACGTTTACAAAGATGGACTTGGGAATCTGGGAGTGTGATATTTAGGGCTTGTGTTTTAGAGTAGTTGAATTTGAAGTGCTCTATGAATTGGAATAAACAAAGGTCTTTTAAGAGGTTAGGTAAGGTTATATGAGGTTCCGTGAGAAACAACAAAATGTCATCAGCAAAAGCAGCTAGTTTGTATTGTTTGTCTCCCACGGAAACTCATTTCACAAATTCAACTAAGGGGTTCAAGGGTAAGAATAAATAGTAGTGGGGAGAGTGGGCATTTTTAATGGTAAAGGCGCTTGACAGGAAGCCATTGACATGGACTTTAGCCATTGGGTTTGTATAAAGAGACACTATTAGTCTAATTAAAGGGCTACCCAACCTAATGCATGGAGTGCAGCTTCAAGTCCCAGGCTAACCTGTCAAACGTCTTTTCAGCATCCAGTGATAGCAAAAAACCCTGTTGTTTGGTTCTAGTAAGCAAGTATTGAATGTTCAATGCTTTTAGGATGTTATCCCTTGTTTCTCTGCCTGGAACAAATCCCATTTGGTCTTTTGAGATAAGTCCTGCGATCAGGGGGAGAATGCGGTTTGATAAGATTTTTGCAAAGATTTTCAAATCTGTGTTTAGTAAGGATGTGGGGCAATAATTAGCGGCGATTGTTGAGTCTTTTCCGGGTTTAGGTATAACAGCAATATGAGCTTCTAGGAGGCTATGGCCTGGGTTGTCAGAATTTGAAAGTTGGTTGAATGCTCGTAGGAAGGGGTCAGTTAATGAATCTGGAAAGATATGCTTTCTTGACCTGTTATCATTTGGTGATTTCTGCTCAGGATTAAGATTGTAAAGGTCAGAGTAGTAATGTGCAAAGTTGTCTGCGATGTCATTGTTGGCTGAAAATACATGTCCAGAAGATGTGCGTAAGGTATGGATTGTATTGTTTGATTTTTGTTATAGCAGTGCTCTGGCTAAGAATTTTCCACTTTTGTTGCTATGCTCATAAAAGAGCTTTTGTGAATCAGGGAATTTCCTTCTGACCTTATAGCCTAGTTCCTCCTTTAACTGGATGCACTTTAGTTCAAATTCCGTCTGAATGTGTTGGGACTTCGTTAATTTGTGAGTTTTTTAGACATTCTGGATTTGTAATAAAAGTTTGTTTATAATTTCTTGATTGGTCCTTTTACATGTAGCTGCCATTTTTAGTAGTAATCCTCTAACCACACATTTGTGTGCTTCCCATTGGGTTAGGGGATTGGTATCAGGAGTGTTGTTGAATTCAAAGAATTCGGAGGTATAGTTTTTAATGATTGAAGTGTGAACAGGGTCTGTGAGAAAGATCTCCAGGTTTTAGTGTATTAAATATGTTCGGGCAATGTTAGTGTGATTGAGGTTGGATGGTGGTCTGATATGAACATGTGTTCGATACTAGCTTTAGAGTGGAATGGTAGGTCTTTTTGTGATATGAATAGATTATCAATTCTGGAGTATCGATTATGGGCGGCAAAAAAGAAGGTATAGTCCTTAACTCCTGGATGTAGGATACGCCAAGAGTTGTGTAGTGAGAGTTCCTGCAATTGAACTTTAATTTGGCATAGTGCTCTATATGTTAGAGAAGATGTGCCTGAGGATGTGTCTTCGAGTGGATTAAGGGCTACATTGAAATCTCCTCCTAGGATAAGGATTCCGGATTGGAAAGAGGCTAGTATTGTTGTTATGTTATGAAAGAAACTGACTTGGGCTGTGTTGGGGCTGTAAATATTGGCTATAGTGATCAGTCTTCCCCAGAGAGTGCCTTTAATAAAAACATATCATCCATCTTCATCTATCAATGAGACAGAGGTAGCTAAGGGGAGCTGTTTAGAGAGCAGGATGGAGACCCCCTTTGTTTTGGCTAAATTATTGGTTGCATGGTAAGCGTTGGGGAAGTCTTTATTTGTCATTTTGGGTGTGTTGTTAGATTTGAAATGAGCCCCCTAAAGGAAAATTATGCCTGCTTTTAATTTCCGCATATTTAACATGAGTTGAGACACTTTCTAAGGAAGATTAAGGCATTTTGCATTAAGAGGGACTATTTTGAAGTTTGCAGTTTTGGAGTTTGTGTCTGTGGGAGGCATTGTGCATAATTTCAGCGTGTGAATGGGGGGGGGAGGAAAAAAAGGGGGGGGGGGAGTTGAGGAGGATAGAGTGGGGTTCAGGTGGAGGGGGAGAACAGATAGAGTGGGGTTCAGGTAAAGATGGAGAACCAACAGCTAGGATATACCAGCTATCCTGCCTATAATAGGAAGTGTGTCGGTAAAGGTCAGCACAGTAATTAAGCTGTGCTGTTGTAGGGGGTGTTAGGACTAGAGAAGAGGTCACTGAGGTGTATATATATATATATATATATATATATATATATATATATATATATGAAGAATAATTTTGAGTAGTAACACTACGATACTATAGGACGTAGGTGAGTGAGAATGAGTTTGTCAATATTTGAGGGAGATGGTGAGAATGGAATGTTTGATGGATGGTAGAGGAGGAGCTTTGTAGCTAGAATGAAATTCCTATGCAGGTGTAAAATAGTGATTGCAGAAGGTAGCCTGTGATTTAGGAGAGAGTCGGGTTCTTTGTTGCCACCTTATGTCTACCTAAAGTATCTTCTTAAATGGGTGGGGTCTAGATCTATCAACCACTTAGAGGGTAACTGAGCTTTATCTAGTATAGGGTATGTGTGACCTGAGTGAGTATAGAGGGCACAGGTAGAGTTTTGTTGTTTGTTTTTTTTCTTGGTAATAAAGAAACCTATAAAAACAAGAACATTGCTTATAGACATGTTAGGATTACTTGTATGTTGTTGTAGTAATATTGTTATGGTAATGAGTTATTTGTTGGAGATGTCCATTGACACATAATTATACCAGGGTGTAATGGGATTCAACTAGTAAGCTTAACTCAGAATAAGGTAAACAGAAAGTGAACAACCTAAACAGTAGGTAGAGCAGAGCAAGGGTAGATGTGTATTTACAAATCCCCTCCTTCGTGATCCCAACACTTACATTCTCTGCTTAATCTTACCTTACTTGAGGAGAGATCAGTGTAGGGGACACGGAAGGGTGAGCCATTGAAAAAAATAAAAATAAAAAAAATAGACAATGACATTGTGAGTGCAGTGAATAAGTAACATACAATATCATGAAAACCTGCATAGCCCCATGGAGGGTTGACTCCGTATCGCGCATCTGGGTGAGACAGAGACTTACATGGGACGTATGTGCGTCATAGAGAAAGTGGGTATCTGAAGTATGTTCACTGTTTAAGCTTATAAGGGGTAATTACTGCATAGTTTTGTGTGGTTGGTCCCCAGAGGTAGAGGCTTAGCTCCTTGCTAATAGGGTTAGCCTGAGTGACAAGGAGTGAGATTACGTGACAAAAAATGTTCCCCCCTTTTTTTTTTCTTTTTTTTTTTCTTTCCTTCTCCTTCCCTTCCCTTTTTTTTAAGGTGTACAAACTGGCAAAGGTGGGGTTCTGAGTCAACTTTCTATGCAAGTTCTATTTTTACGATATTACTTTATAACCAGCATATGCATGACCTGTAATGAGACTTTGCAATGCACAAATAGGTATGAGCTGAGGAACAAATCGATATAGAGAGTGAACAGATATAGGTAAGATTGGATGTGGTATCTATCTCTATCCCATAGAGTGGAGTAAGTTTCAGAGACATTGTGGGCTAACTTACTTCAGTCTATAGGCATGACCTAGTGGTGTGTATTCAGTTGATGCAGGGTTGAGAGATTAGAATGTGTTAAGTAGAGTTCTTTTGCTTAGGATAGGATAAGTTAGACAGTGTATTCCGCTGAGGCTATATCTTAAAGCAGGATACAGGGATGGAGTTGCCTGCGTTAAGATGGACAGAATTGACAGGAAACACTGACTAGAATGGTAGGTGTAGGCGTCATAACAAAAGAAACAAACCAAAATAGCATTAACAGGATAATGTAGGGCCAGACCAGGTTGAGATGACAGTTTAACAGGCGAGGGCTGAGAAAAAATTGACTATTGTCCACAAAATGCTGAGCAATTCTAAACGGACCTTTGAGTGTGGAGCTAATCCTTTCTGGCTTTTCTATGAGCTGGCGATGCTGAAACACTGCCTCCTCCTGGGGAACGTCGGTTAGCAGGAGGTGGTGACGAGCAGAGCGATGTCTTCTGTATGGATATGGACCTCTTGGGCTCTCCTTTCCCACTGGGAGACTCGAGCGACCAGCCAATGCATCCGCTGGCTGGCCAGACAACCAAGCAAATCTGGGATCAGCTGTTCGTAACAGTAAATCGGAAGCAATGACATCACATCACTTCTGGTTTAGTCAGAAACCATCGGACCCAGTTTTTAAAATCTAAAGCATTGAAAAATACAGAATGCTTTTAAGTGCAGATGAGTGATTTAGGGTCTTTTAGACCCCAGATCTCTCCATAAAGCCTATTGCTGTCACCAGGATGTTTGCATTCCTGGTGACAGCAATAAAAGTGATAAAAAAATTCAAATAAAGCAACGGTGTTAAACAAAAAAAGAATAATAAAAAAAAAAATTTCAAGTGCCCCCATCCGTCCCAGGGAAAGGTGAAAGCATGTGTTCGTCCAGATCTCATGCAAACAGCGACTGTCCCACATATGTGAAGTATCACCGTAAACATCAAATTATGGGCAGTAATTCTAGCACACAATGTTTTCTGTAAATCTAAATTGGTAACCTGTAAAGGCTTTTAAATCATCACCCATGGATAGTAAAAATTATGTTGTTTGTCGCCAATGCACGGGTGTGCCCAATGTTAGTCTTGCCTAGGGCAGCACAAAACCAAAATACACCACTGTCCATACCTGGAGCTCTTCAAGAGCAAACATTCAGCAAGCTGCCAAAGAGGTAAGTATAAAGCTATTTTCCATGGCATTGACTGCCCCCTGACTGCCCCACACCCCACCTTTAAAAAAAGAGATAATTGATGGGAGCAAGGGGTCAACCCCTATTAATCCACCAGTAGATGTTTTTTTTTCCTTGATATACTGAAAAACCTATTCAAAGCTTTAAAGACTTCCTATACATTGGAGTTATCCAAAATATTATAATTGGCCATGTTCCTTCATTATGAAAAGAAGATCGTGTAAAAGACATTAAAAACATTTGTAGATGAGCCTGTAATAATGGTCATTATATTACATCAGCTAATACTTTGTAATACTATGTAATTACCACTGGACATATCATCTACATGAATCTACCCACTGACATCATCAATTTCCTATTTACCTATTACATATCCTACACTGATAAATGTATTGTATGATGAAGGTGACAAAGATGCTTGCAAATTCCATGTTGATGCACTTGAAAAACTGGTAGGGGTACATGCTTTTCAAGGTTTAAAAAAAATATTAATATTAATTAATATTAATACTGAAAATGTGTAATCTGTAATATGTAAAATTAATATAAAATCATTATTATGTCAAATTAATAAAATTATTCTCCTTACAGGAAACATTTTAGAAAGATGTGCCCTTACCAGATAGATAGACTCCACGTTATAGGAGCTTAGCAAAGCATGGATTCACATACCCCATTATGGATCCATCCACTTCACTTCCACTGGATCCAGTGTGCTGCATTAACAAAAATGGCAAGAATAAGACATGCACTTTTTCCTCTACTACTACAGGTAAAACGTATTTGATCAAACATTTTATTACATACACTACTAAAAATGTAGTTTACAGTGGCAAACAGTATGTGGGACGAATCATTCGGACCTTTTTCATACGAGCCAAAGAGCACATAAATAATATAACAGAAAATTGAAAGGACAACAAGGAACATACTATTCCTAAACATTTCGCTCAGCGTCACAGTAGTGATCCTATGGGTACCTCTTTTGTGGCAATAGATAAATATATACCACCATGGAGAGGAGGGTCTGCCAGAAGAGGTATATCGCAAATGGAAGTTAGGTGGATTTATGAACTAAAATCCTATGCCCCTTTTGGTATAAACATTGACTGGGATATCAATGCCTTTATCAATAATTCCTGAGGTTTTTGGCTTAATCTCCTCTATGAACATGTTTTACATATTGCAAATTATGTGATGTATTGTTTATTACATATATTTCATATTTTTTTATTTTTTAAATATATTGTTGATCTTTTTTTACTGTATGTTGTGTCTTTTGTTGACCCAATGCGGTAAGAACATAACATCAATTTTAAACCAATAATTTTTATTTTTAGTTGTATTTTTATATATTCATATATTAATTTCCCTTCTATGTTTTTATCCCTTAATACCTTTTTTATATATATTTTTATATATAAAACCAATTTTTTTCTACATTTTTTTGTATGTTGTATGGAAAAATACTTTAATATGTTTCATTTTTTTGACGCAATGCCATACATCTTGCTTCCGGGGTGATACCACGGGCTTCCTTCCTGTCTTCTTTGGATGTGAGGCTTGGTTCTTGCCTGGAACGAGGCTTGGCTATCCCTTATTGACGGCCATGTTTTTTTTCCAAACAAGGTTTGTTTTTTTCTTTTTTGCCTGTATTCCTCATTGAGAATGAGGCTTGGTTATCTAGTGTGGTGCAATTTGTAGCCATTTTCTCTTTCATTCATTAGATTCTTTACATGTGCTGGCCATCTACCCTTTTTATTCGAATAAGACTGGGAAATTCACCTTTTGTTTTTGGCAGTCACAATTAGCTATAAATGTTAAACCAGATCAGCTGTGCTCTTTCGGCCCTGGATCTTATATTAAGCGTGGTTCCTGGTATAGTAGAAACTAGTAGGGTGGAGTCTATGCTCAACTTACCATGCTGGTTTGTGACCTGCAGAATCTTTTAACCCATGATATTTTTACTTTTGTTGGACCTGTGGACTTATTCAATAAATACCACGGTTTTACACTATGTGGCAATCTCTCTCTTCCTTTATATCACTTGCATGAGAGAACAAGGCAAAGGAAATACCAGCAAGGCTGATTTCAATGCCATCTTCATCTGCTTTCCATGGATGGATCCTTAATGGGGTGTGTGAATCCATGCTTTGCTAGGCTCCTATAACGTGGAGTCTATCTATCCGGTAAGGGCACATCTTTTATATATTTACGGTGTAAGGTGCACCGTAAGGAATCTAGGAATCATGAGGAGTGTTTGGACACTTATATGGATTTATTATCCAGTGTTATTCATTAGACACCAGCGCTGTAATCTTTTGTTGTTTTACATGTTTTTAAACAAATGTTCTGTTGTGTGATTGCCAGTTGCTTCTTTTTTTGATTCATGTTTATTTTTCACCTGCGCAGTTACTACATTTTCTTTTCAATAACATTTTAGAAAGGACATTAGTTGAGCTGAAACATGAGCATGTATGATACACATAAAAATTCTGCATACGTTACAAATCTGATTGTGTAGGTTAGTGGTCAGTGTAGGAATAAAGTAGGTTAGTGTAGTGGTCAGGTAGGTCAGTGAAGTGGTCAGTATAGGGATTAGGTAGGCCAGTGTAGGAATCAGGTATGTTAGAGTAGTGGTCAGTGTAGGAATCAGATAGGTCATTGTAGTGGTCAGGTAGGTCAGTGTAGTGGTCACTGTAGTGGTCTGTGTAGGCATCAGGTAGGTCAGTGTAGTGGTCAGGTAGGTCCTTGTAGTGAACAGGTAGGTTAGTGTAGGAATCAGGTACATCAGTGTAGTGGCCAGTGTAGGTACCAGGTAGGTCAGTGCAGGGATTAGGTAGGTCAGTGCAGTGGTCATTTAGTTCAGTACTACAGTACAGGCAGTCCTGGGGTTACAAACAAGATTGGGACTGTATGTTTGTTCTTAAGTAGAATTTGTTTGTATGTCGGAACAGGTACATTTTTTAGGTGTAGCTCTAACCAAAAAAAAATATTTTTAAGCTTTTTGGATAGCATAGGGAATGGTTAACAACCCTGTAACATTTGTTTTGCTGTCTTTACCCCTGTTCAGAAGAATATACCTCACTTTCTATCCCTATTACAATTGGATTTTGAAAATTTCGGGTTGTTGTAGAGACAAGGATTGGTGATAAAGCTTCAGTGGAGACACCTTTTTCCCATGATAACTCTTTGTCAGGGCTGGGCTCAGCCCTTCCTTCTCTGAGCTGGCTGCTCAGCTGTCGGCTAATTGCCAGCTCCTATCTCTCCACAGTTACTCAGCTGTTGATGATATCCTGCTCGTCAGTCCTGCCTACTTAAGTTGTCCAGTCCAGAGGATCTCTGCCTTCGCCTTGGTCAACATCACAGAAACAATCTCCTGCGATCCTAGTCAAGACATGCTTTGCTGACATCCCTTCTGGCTGTAGATCCAGCTTGCTGTTCCACTACATTGATCCCTGACTTCTGGCTTGGCTGACTATCCATTCCGGTTACTGAACTTTGGCTATGTTTTGACTATGTTTGTTCTTTTTACTTCTATTATTAAACAAGTGTGATTTAACTGTACTTCTATCTCTGCCTGATTTCATGGTTTCTGACACTCTTACAGGTGTAAATTTCTCTTCCTAAAGGTAGATATCCTCTCGTTTCCTGTTTTCTCCCTCTGTTTGTAAGTAGGAGTAGTTTGTACAAGCATGGTACACTCATGTGAAACGCGTCAACTGTAACCCTGCATGATTGTCTGGCTTATGACAATAAAGACTTTATTCAGCAAGTATCCTGTTGACTCTCGTGTGCAACCATTTCTTATTCCTCTTAGGAGTTGTTTGTAAGTCAGATGTTTGTAACCCGGGGACCGCCTGTACGGAAGGGATTCATGGAATGCAAAAAGTCCAAGGGTAAGGGGGCGCAAATTACTTGCCTTGCCCCAGGCACTGACAACCCATGCGCAGCAGCCGGTGGGAGAGAGAAGTGGCGGCACTGCAGGGGGATGAGGGGAGCCAGTGGTCATTACATCAGCTAATACTATATAATTACCGCTGGACATATCATATACATGAATCTACCCACTGATATCATCAATTTCTTACTTAACTATTACATATCCTACACTGATAAATGTATTGTGTGATGTAGGTGACAAAGATGCTGGCAAATTCCATGTTGATGCAGTTGAAAAATTTGTAGCGGTACATGCTTTTCAAGGTTTAAAAAATTATATTAATACTAAAATGTGTAATTTGTAATATGTAAAATTAATATAAAATCATTATCATGTCAAGTTAAAAAAATGATTCCCCTTACAGGAATCATTTTAGAAAAAACATTATTTGATCTGAAACATGACCATGTATGATATACAAAAGTCTGTATAACGTTACAAATCTGAATGGACAATTTCCATTATATTTTACGGCAACTATGTTGAGTAGAGCCTTCCTGATTACAAATCAATTGAATGGATTGTACACTATATAGATATTGGTAAATAATAAGGATACTGTACATAAATTACGCAACCAGATGTTTGCACAGTGTTTATATATACCATTCTGGTAAATGTAGTCATTTGTTTAGATTAAAGTATTTGTATAGGTAAAACTATTTTCAGCTTTGGATAAAGTAGGTAAGGTTTAAAATCCATATCATTTTATCTTGTGATGTTCATGTGGAGATTTCCCTTCACTTCCTGTCCTGAAGATTCAATAGGAGGGCAGATGAAAGTTTTCCCTTATTGCTTCAGGGGTTAGGGGTTCCAATTGTAAAATTTGTATTTACCAACAGTGGTCACCAATGGTCACCAGGAAAACAGACAGTTCTCCAGGCACAGTGTCGCCTCCTCACACCTGATTTAAACTTCTAATTGCCGTACTACTGTGTCACAATCGCATGCATGGCAATCATGGGTTTAAATCAGACGGTTAGGTGGCAACATATTGCCTCCTCACCACCTGTCAAACACATTTAAATCGCTTTTCAGAGGCGCAGCAGTGCCTGTCACACTTGTGAATGAGCCCTTAGTTGCATCCCACAGCAGAATCCTTAGGGCTCATTCACATGTAAATTTGGGGGGTTATTCCCCCTAAACTGCAAATGTAAATGAACCCTAACTGTTCTCAACCCCCTATAAGGCTGCTTTTACACTGATGTGCTGCAGTTTACCTACATCGCAGGTGCAGCGCATTGCACCTGCAACTTTCCTGGGTTAGCTGTGCTTTGCCATAAACTTCTATTATATACTGCAGGTATGGTGCATTTTTTGAAAGCACGCCAAAACCCCTGCATTCAGCTGTGTGGGTAAACCGCAGTACATCAGTGTGAAAGCAGCCTTATACTATTTTGCCCAGTGCATTGCCTCACACTGACCTAAAGTTCTCTTCTTTCCTGCTGATTTCACCACTCTGAAGACCACTAGCCAGGATAAGAGGTGGAATGCAGTTGTTATCACTCCGAATGGGACAGGAGCCGGCACTACAGAAGAGGCATCGGCTTATGCAGCTCTTATTCCCTACTACAGCTCCATCTTTACAAGTAGTCCCTCTGCATTGCACTCTGTTTGATGCTCTGGGATGGTGGGTCAGCAATTCCAGACCAAGATCTACCAGTCACCTGGCTGCGATCTACTGGTTGCTGATCTAGACAAAACTAGGCAAAAGTTTTGGGTATACCTACACTTTATTGTAAAAAAAAAAAATCTAAACAAAATTTTGGTCACAGAATTTCCAGCCAGTAGCTGGAACTCTACATTTATTGTCACACAGTTACCAGGCTAATCCTAAGTCCCCTTACACATGGGGTGGGCCCTGTTGAAGTCTGCCTGTGCAGCGGGGAATCTGTCCGCTGATCACCGCCGAGCAAGCAGATGGCTGGACCGTGTCTGCTCTGCTTTTGCACAGCGGACACAGACACAGCCCACTCTCCTCTATGGACGGTCGAATGTAAAGGATCGCCTGTCCATTTACAGTTGACTGCCTTCCAATCCACCAGATCCCCATCCGTCTGTTTTTAGCAGAAAGGATTGGATTGAATGTCGGTGGGTGTCAACAGACATAGAGGAGACTGGAGAATCCGATTGAGTCCACCTGAAAAACTGACAGGTGGACCCGATCAGTCAGCCCGTGTGAAAGGGCCCTAACTGCCTTGCTAAAAGGCCTCCTGTTTACATTAGGTGAAGCGAAACATTAAGTTGGGCTTAAAGTAGAACTATAGGCAAATCTTTAGATAGAGTAAGGGTGGATTATAACCCCTGTCAGTTTTGTTAGTTTTTTTGCCAGCTGTATTCCATCCAGTGGCGGCTGGTGGGGTTTTTTTCGGGGGAGGGCAGCAAACACACTTCCCCCCACGGCGCGGCACTAACACCCCCCCCCACCACCTGCTGTCCTTACCGTGGATGTGGATGGTGAGAGCAGCGGTCAGAGCTTCTGTGGCCATCTCCCAGCGTGGCGGGCTCCAGTGTCCTCTACTGGAGTCCTCTCCTCTCTGCTCCTCCCAGTACTAGGCTTCCAATAGGATCGTCTGATGTTTTGGCCAATCGGGAAATGGGTTTCATACCTACTTCCCGATGGGCCCGGGAGGAGGATCACTGTTGCAACAGCAAATATTCGTTTCCTGAGCCCACGCTATTTTGAAGCCTATTAGAGCCTATGTCTCTAATCAGGTGCTTAAAAAAAACAACTGGCTGCTGTAATTCATGTGCCCGGTGACCTGAAAGGGGCCAGACACATGAATAGGGGGCGGCAGCGGCGGCCGTGGATAGATTCATGCTATGCGTGAATCTATCCACTGCATACAGGGGGTGGAGAAGAGAGAGGGGGTGGCGCCCGGGCGCCCCTAAAGGACAGGCCATCACTGGTTCCATCAGGGAGGTTTTTCTTCACTAAGTCCCATAGCCAAAACAGGAAGTGAGGGGAAATCCCCTGCAACTTAGAGAATCCCTTGGGGCCTTCCAGGTCACCAGAACTAGTGACCCTATTGGAAGATTTCCCCTCAATTACTTTTCTGGGTACAACCCAAAATTTGGGATTTTCTTTTACTTTCAATGATAATAATCAGAACAAATAGAGAGGGTGAATCTTCCTAACAGGAGCGCAGACAGCAATAAAAACCTTAGAGTACTTTCACGCTGGGACAGGGGGCCTTAGCGGTAAAGCGCCGCTAATTTTAGCAGCACTTTACCACTGTAATAGCGGCACTTTTCGGCTGCTAGCGGGGCACTTTTAATTCCTGCTAGCAGCCGAGTAAAGGGTTAATAGAGCCCGCAAGGCGTTGCAGCGGTGCCCATTGATTCCAATGGCAGGGGCGAAGGAGGAGCGGTGTATTCACCGATCCCGCACTGCCCGTAAGATGCTGCTTGCAGGACTTTTTCTAATGTCCCGCAAGCGCACCCCTCCAGTGTGAAAGCACTCAGGCTCTCACACTGGGCTGCAGGGGAGGCATTTTTCAGGTGCTTTACAGGCGCTATTTTTAGCCCAAAAGTGCCTGATTCTGTAATCTGGTTGAAAATGAGATGGTGTCTTACATGAAGCTGCGCATACAATAAGTTTAGGACAGTTTTGTCTTCTGTTCATTGCTATTAGGATTCTTCATCGGTCCCTGGCTATGAAGATTCTTCATCTACCCCTGGCTATGAGGATTCTTCATCTGTATCTGGATATGAAGATTCTTCATATATCCCTGGCTTTGTGGATTCTTCATCTGTCCCTGGCTATGAGGATTCTTCATCTGTATCTGGATATGAAGATTCTTCATACATCCCTGGCTATGAGGATTCTTCATCTGTCCCTGGCTATGAGGATTTTTCCTCTGTGCCTGACTAATAAAGATTCTTCTTCTATCCTTGACTATGAAAATTCTTCATCTATCCCTGGCAATGGGATTCTTCATGTATCCCTGGCTATGAAGATTCTTCATCTATCCCTGATTATGAGGATTCTTCATCTATCTCTGGCTATGAAGATTCTTCACCTATCCCTGATTATGAGGATTTTTCATCTATCCCTGGCTATGAAGATTCTTCATCTATCCCTGGCTACGATAATTCTTCATCTATCCCTGACTATGAGGATTCTTCATCTATCCCTGGCTATGAAGATTCTTCATCTATCCTTGGCTATAAAGATTCTTCATCTATCCCAGGCTATGAAGATTCTTCATCTATCCTTGGCTATGAAGATTCTTCATCTATCCCTGGCTATAAAGATTCTTCATCAATCCCTGACTATGAAGATTCTTCATCTATCCCTGGCTATGAAGATTCTTCATCTATCCCTGGCTATGAAGATTCTTCATCTATCCTTGGCTACGAAGATTCTTCATCTGTCACTGTGTAGCACTAGCCCCATAGGTGTCCCAATTCCCCACTGCTGCTAAGCCAGTCACATAGCATTTCCTTCACACATTCTAATGTAGAAAATAGTCTTTGGCTCATTTTTGATGTTTTATTAGGGGTTAAAGTGGTTGTAAATCCATTACAACCACTTTAACCTAGATTAAGGCTTACCTGTAGGTGCAAGAAATATCTCCCAAAACTAAAAGGTTTAGGAGATATTTGCAGAAATAGCACCGGTGTCTATGGCGCATGCGCACTGGGCGTGCCATTTCTAACGGCGATCATGCCGTTACTGGTGGCACCAGCGCGCATGCGCAGGAGTGACATCATCGTGGCTCCGGCCAGTCACAGCACCGGAGCCGTGATGCCCGGAAGTTACTCCAGGATAGATGGCAGCATTGGAGCAGGCAAATGAGGGCTGATGCGGGGGCTTCGATCTCAGGTAAGTAATTCATAATGAGCTAGTATGCTATGCATACTAGCTCATTATGCCTTTGTCTTGCAGGGTGTATTTTTTTTTTTCAGAGGCTTTACTTCCTCTTTAATAACTTGAATGGGGTAGGGAATTATGGGATGCCCAACTTGAAAAATGTCCAGAACTGTGAACAAAGGGACACTTCCTCCCTATTTACAAAGTCCTCTTCTTCCCTCCTCCTGCACAAACTTGGTTTACTACAGCAGCTGCTGTAGTAACTAGCAGGATCTGCTGGGAACTAGCAAGATCTTGCTAGCTCAGTAAAGGCCCATTAAGACAGGAACGCTCAGTTTTTTCACAAAGAAGTGCAATGTGAGTGACGACATTCTTCCTTCTGCTTCCCTGTGGCCACTGATCTCCGTTTCACTTGCTTGCAGAAATACTAGCTCACCTGGCTGCTATCAGCTGCGCCTGGCTTATCTTCCTTCTAGTCCTCCTGACTAACTTTCTGCTCCAGTCCTGCCCGACTGGCACACTTCCATGGAGATTCCCCAGGGTAAAGATGAAGACTAAGCCCGCTGCTGTCTTCAGAGAGCACTGCTACAGCTGACAGTCTCTCCCCTTGTGTTGTCCCTGCTCAGTGCTAATCTCTACTCACTGTCCTTCTTTATCTCTGGCCCGCTGCCTTAAGGTTCTCCTCCAACTGCCTCCTGTGTTGGGATCCTTCTAGGCCAGCTATCCCAAGCCTCCAAACTGTATCACCCCTCTCTGGCAGGGGCTTCCCTCAAGGACCACCAACAGCCTCTTCTCAGCACTACATCTCCATCTTCCACCCAACTCCCTGGCTGGAATGGCCTGTGCCTATTTATGGGGTTGTCTCTGCTCCATGCCAGCCCACATCTGGGGATTGAGGCCAATGCGGGGTCTTTGCGGGTCCCTTGTACACCAGGATAGGAGGGATGGCAGAGGTGGCATATGGAGAAACTGATGCCCTCAATCTACCTCCTGCAGCCACTGAAAACCTGCTTCTCCACCTCTCCTCCAGATGGTTAAATAGCACCCTCACACTACTCAAACAAGAACGTAGAAAAGCTGAAAGAGCATGGAGAAGAAATCCTACCAAGGAAAACCATACAAAATACAAAGAACTCACTATGAAATACCACACAGAAATCTTCAAAGCCAAAAAAGAACATTTTTCGAACACCATCTCAACTGCTTTAAACTGACCGCGGGAACTTTTCAAAATAGTCGCCCAATCAATGAACCCTACCTGCTTATAGCCCCCAGCAAATGATACTCAAGAATTCTGCAATGAGTTATCAAATTTCTTCATCGGCAAAATCGACAATATTCGGAAATCAATTTATCAGAAAAAAAAGCCCAAAGCAAGAAGAGGATATCGACACGAACATCACAAAATCACCAGATTTCTCTTTGACACCAATCTCCACTGACACGACTAGAAACATTATGAGAAGCCTTCGAGACAGCACATCACCAAATGACATCATTCCCATAAAACTCCTGAAAGAGTGTTCCGACATTTTGGCCCCTACTGTAACACACCTCATAAACCAGTCATTCAAAGAGGGGATTGTCCCAACCACCCTCAAGCAAGGTATCGTCAAACCCCTACTAAAAAAAACCAATCTCGACCCTAAGGACCCTAACTACCGCAGACCGATAACAAGCCTCAACACCATCTCCAAGATTATAAAGAAAGCGGTAGTACAACAGCTACAGTGCTACCTGGACACACACTAACTCCTGGATCCTCTGCAATCAGGCTTTCGCCCAGGGCATGGCACAGAAACAGCACCAGCTCCTGGTACTATTAGACCTCAGTGCAGCATTTGATACAGTGGACCACAATACTCTACTCGCCCGCCTCACAGAAGTAGCAGGAGTCACAGATTCTGGTCTAAAATGGTTTGCATCCTTCTTGGAGAATCGCTCTCGGACAGTGAGACTGGGAGCATTCACTTCTGAAACCCGCACAATCTCCTGTGGAGTCCCGCAGGGTTCACCCCTGTCACCAGACCTATTCAACATCTACATCCGCCCACTCCTCAAAATCATCAGAAAATCTGACCTCTGCTTCCACTCATACGCTGATGACACCCAACTGTACCTTCGCATCACCGGACAAAAAGACCATCATCAACAATTAGAGAAACGATGTTGAAAAAAGGAGGGGTGTGGAGGCGCCAACTGTGGTAGCTTGTTTATGCAAAAATAAAAGTTAGTGTAACAATTACACTTACTGGTTCGCAGGGTGGAGGTGTTTCTTTGAGATGGAAAAGTGTCCTGGGATGTGCTGTTATCTTGTTTCCGGCTCAGATTTCATTCCTTCAGGCGTTTGGGTGTGGAGTCTGTACACAGGCTGAACTGCTGCATCCAGTGCATGGAAAGCTCCACGCTGACCACTCTGGAGTGCAGAAGAGGAAATGACGTCACTGATGCACGGCAAACGTCCAGGCTGGTGTTGGGGATAATGCAGGGATAGTACAGGCTACGCGCTCGGGGCTCACAGCTCCTTCTACTGGTCTTTTTAAAGGCACACCCAATCGCAATCTTCGATCATCTAACCAAAACCTCCTTCTCATTCCCAAATACCGATACAAAACAAAGGGAGAACGAAGATTTGCAGTCCAAGGAACGCACTTCCACCCCACATCCACATGGAAGAAAACCACCTGGCTTTCAGGAAAAAACTCAAGACCTTCCTCTTCTAGAAGCTGACAACACCAACGCATTTAGCGCCTTGAGGCAATTCAGTTCGCATTTGCAGCGCTTTATAAATTTTTCATTCATTCCTTCTTGCTGGCATTCAGCGACTACATGAAGAAGATGGAGGGCATCGGTTCCTCTATGTGCCTCCCCGCCGCCCCTTCTATCCTGCTGGCCCCTGGCCATGTGTGCTTCCCTGGTCCCCCCCATCCCCCTGCATGGCTGCCGGCTTCCCCCCTCCCCTCTCCCACAGGCTGCTGCTGGGAATGCTTTCAGGATAGAGAGTGGGGGGAGAGCTGTGTCCATTCGTGGCCGAAGTATAGTAAACTGTGTTTGCTATGCTTTGGTTTGTAAATGAACAGGAAACTCTATATAGAGCTATTCCTGTCCATTCATTCTGTGCAACTGAGGCTGCAGAGATGGAGATTGAGGGCTGTGTCCTCAATCTCCTTTCTCTGTCTCAAAGATGAAACATCAGAGGTCTGTTTAGATGCTTAA
The DNA here is from genome assembly GCA_037952925.1 of Lithobates clamitans. NCBI lineage: Eukaryota > Metazoa > Chordata > Amphibia > Anura > Ranidae > Lithobates > Lithobates clamitans. Next base: position 1,228,815 of record JBBGZY010002060.1, on the reverse strand, counting down.
CTATTTTACCAAACTCTCCAACAGAGCTCTTGAATATTTTTTACTAAAAAATCATAAAAAAGAAAATTGTAAAAAAATTAAAAAATAAATAAAATGGAAAAAATAAAAATACTACTGACACCAGTGGTGGAACTACCAGGGTTGCAAAGGTTGCAGTTGCGACCGGGCCCTGGAGTTCTGCCACTCTGAGGGGCCCCAATATGGCAGGAAAGGCGCCCGCTGCAGAACGTGTGAAAAAGTCCAACTGCAGGACTGTAATAAAGGGCCCCATGGTGGGAGTAAAGGGCCTCGGAATCAATGGAAAGGGAACCAGGCCAGTGGCAGAGCTATAGGGGTCGCCGCAGTCAAACTTGCGACTAGGCCCTGTTGTTCTTCTGCTGTGGGGGGCCCCAAGATCTGGCATCTCCCCCTGTACCACTGGCTGTCCGTCTGACATGCATTGGGGGAGGTGGCGATCGGCAGCTCTATGGTGTCCGCGAGCCACAGGATCTCCCTGGGGCTTGTAGTTCTCCCTCCGAATGTATACAGTGGAGAGGGGAGGGGCCTCTGACCCAGGCATGTATCAGCTTCACTCTTCAGTGAGTCGCTCTGCTTCTACACTCTTGATGATACATTCCAGGGTTAGAGGTCCCTCCCCTCTCCAGTGGATACAGTTGGAGAGAGAACTACAAGCCCCAGGGAGATCGAGCTGTCCACAGACACCATAGAGCTGCCGATCGCTGCCTCCCACCTCCCCCAAGGTGGGGGGTACAGAGATGTGCTGTGGGTTGGAGGTGTACAGCGAAGACCAGACAGGTACAGGGCAAACCTCTGGAAGAGGGGTCTGACTATCTGGGGACCCTGATGTTAGGGGGGGCTCTCTGGGAACCCTAAGGTAAGGGGGGCTCTCTGGGGACCCTAAAGTAAGGGGGGCTCTATGGGGACCCTAAAGTAAGGGGGGCTCTATGGGGACCCTAAAGTAAGGGGGGGCTCTCTGGGGACTCCTATATAAGAAAGGCTCTCTGGGGACCATGATGTAAGGGGGAGATCTCTCTGGGGACCCTGATATAAGGAAGGCTCTCTGGGGACCCTGATATAAGGAAGGCTCTCTGGGGACCCTGATGTAAAGAGGGGTTCTTTGGGGACCCTGATATAAGGAGGGGCTCTCTGGGGACCCTGATGTAAGGGGGACTCTCTGAGGACCCTGATGTAAGGCGGCTCTCTGGGGACCCTGAAGTAAGGGGGCTCTCTGGGGACCCTGATGTAAGGGGGGCTCTCTGGAGACCCTGATGTATGGGGGGCTTTCTGGGGACCCTGATGTAAGGAGAGGCACTCCGGGGACCCTCATGTAAGGGGGGCTCTCTGGGGACCCTGATATAAGGAGGGGCTCTCTGGGAACCCTGATGTATGGGGAGACTCTCTGGGTACCCTGATGTAAGAGGGGCTCTCTGTGGACCCTGATGTAAGGAGGAGCTCTCTGGGGACCCTAAAGTAAGAGGGGCTCTCTGGGGACCCTGATGTATGGGGGACCCTGATGTAAGGGGGGCTCTCTGGGGACCCTGATATAAGGAAGGCTCTCTGGGGACCCTAATGTAAGGGGGGTTTTCTGGGGACCCTGATATAAGGAAGGCTCTCTTGGGACCCTGATATAAGGAAGGTTCTCTGGGGACCCTGATGTAAGGAGGGGCTCTCTGGGGACCCTGATGTAAGGAGGGGCTCTCTGGTGACCCTGATATAAGGAGGGGCTCTCTGGGGACCCTGATGTAAGGGGGCTCTCTGGGGACCCTGATATAAGGGGGGCTCTCTGGGAACCCTGATGTATGGGGGGGCTCTCTGGGGACCCTGATGTAAGGAGGGGCCCTCTGGGGACCCTTGTGTAAGGGGGGCTCTCTGGGGACCCTGATGTAAGGAGGGGCTCTCTGGGGACCCTAATGTAAGGGAAGTCTCTCTGGGGACACTGATGTAAAGGGGGCTCTCTGGGGACCATAATGTAAAGAAGGGTCTCTCTGGGGACCCTTATGTAAGTACGGGCTCTCTGGGGACGATGTAAGGGGGGATCTCTGGGGACCCTGATGTAAGGGGGGCTCTCTGGGGACCCTGATGTAAGGAAGGGTCTCTCTGGGGACCCTGATGTAAGGAGGGGCTCTCTGGGGACCCTGATGTAAGGGGAGGCTCTCTAGGGACCCTGATGTAAGGAAGGGGATCTCTGGGGACCCTGGTGTAAGGAAGGGAGTCTCTGGGAACCCTGGTGTAAGGGGGAGCTCTCTGGGGACCCTGATGTAAGGAAAAGCTCTCTGAGGACCCTGAGGTAAGAGGGGGCTCTCTGGGGACCCTGATGTAAGGGGGGATCCGCACTCAGATATGTAACGGTATTTATTCTTATATATATATATATATATATATATACTGTGTATGTATATATATATATATATATATATATATATATATATATATATATATATATATATATATATATATATATATATATATATATATATATATATATATATGTATGCCCACCCAAGCATATGACTTTCTTTAATTTGCTGCTATGGGTTCTAGCCCGAGATCTTTTGTAGACCTAGCAACGGCCCTGGTGGGGATCATTCATGGTTTCTTGCACCGGGGCCCTGAAGATTCTAGTTACGCTTCTGCCCCAGGTTCAGAGGGAAGGACCCCGTCTGGGGGTTGGGGAGATCCATCATGGTTTCTTGCACTGGGGCTTTGAAGGTTCTAGTTATGCCTCTGGTTTCTGACAACAAGGATTCTTAATCTTCCCCTGGCTACGAGGATTGTTCATCTATCCCTGGCTATGGGGATTCTTAATCTGTCCCTGGCTATTGTTCTGATTCTCGTATCCAGGATAATTAGAAGCCTCAACAAGCATAGGAATACTGCATTTATCTCAACAATACTACCTGCATTGAAGGAAAGGATATCATCCTGGAGCACAATCAGCATCACAGAAGAGAGAGTGAGAATAAAAAGGAAAGACGGTATGGCAAGCATGACTATGAGATAACCATTTACACAGAACTCACCGCTTCCTTTTTATACAGGGTACAATTTTATTACGTTTATCAGCTGACAGCTAAGCTTTCTAATTGATTGTCTAGCTCCATATCATCAAAATGTATTATTATTTAGTAATATCAATCATTAATGATTGGTATAGTCCCATACAGTCATTTGTTGTCATAAAAGTAATAGGAGCTTTCAATCACCTATACCAGTCTAATATAATACCTGTACAGGCTCTCATTACATTGTTATCCTTAATTAACTGTCTGCTCAAGCTGGGCGTCTGCATTTATTCAGAACAATTTGTTTGGAAAATCTGCAAGAATTGGCTTTGTCTGCCATTAAGAAAACGGTCCACTCGAAATACAAAAGTCAGTATTGAGTGGATTCAGGCTTGTTAAAGCAGTATTAAAGAGAAAGTAAACCCTGGTGGGTTTTACTTCCTCTTTATTTCCCTGCAAAGGTAAAGCATAATGTCACCAATGTCCCCACTAGCAGGGAGCGTCCATCTTCGCCCCTCTTCCTTCCGGGGCCACGAACTCCGGCTCTTTGACTGGTCGGAGTCACGTGACATCGCCCCTGCACATGCGCGCAGGCGCCGCCAGTCATGGCATGACCCGTATTAGAAAAGGCACGATGTGCCCTTTCTGAAGTGCGCATGCCCCGATTACATTGGCGCGTGCACCGCAGTCATCGGTGCTCTGGTCTTTCGTAAATGTTTCCTAAACCGTGGAGGTTTAGGAGATATTTCAAGCACCTACAGGTAAGCCTTAATATAGGCTTAATTGTAGGTAAAAGTGATTGTACAGGGTGTACAACCACTTTAAAGTGTTACTAAACCCACAACAGTAAAATAAGTCTGTATATGCAGCATAGCATGCTTGTTGGCCAACTCTAAATACCTGCCTTAACATGGGCTCATGATATTTTTAACCCATTTTTAATTTTTCATGTCTTTTACATTTTGTCACCTGTTTGCATGATACGTAGTATTGGTATTATTCAACTGCTTTTATTTGCTCTTTATTTCCTCTGAAATAAATTTTATATGTTTTGATGTAAGCTTGATCACGCGCCCTTCATCCATCACTCTCCATATATGCTTCCTGTTAGTGTCAGCAGCCTCAAGTCTCGGCATCTGTCCCGAGGGAGCGGAGGGAGCGGAGCATGTACACAAAATTACTCCACCTGGGAAGGCAGCCGGATGACTTGAATAATTTTGCAGAGCAGGTTACAGTGTGGGGTATGTACTTACAACCCAAAAATGATTAAAAAGTCCCTGCAATGACCTCCTGGAATCCACAGCTTACCTGATGGGGCCCAAGAAGATGTGTTTATACACTCCCAAAGCATGTAGGAGTGGGGGGGTTTACTTTAGTAGTGCAGTGTCTCTTAGAAATAGTTTGCGCAAGATGAGCTACTGCCCGCTCACCAATCCTGCGACACCCAGGCCCAAGGGAAGGACGTTCTGGAACAGGCTCTTGGGAGTGCCCGACTGGCAACCCAGCAACAGGAAGGGCCAGGGGAATATGTATAGGTGCCCCACACAGCAGATCAGGGGGTCTGCGACAAGTAACCTGTGGCCGACTATATCGCTGCTTCCAGGAAAGGGTCACCACCTTGCTCAGCTGTGATGTCTTCCCAGCAGGGAAAAGGTAAACAATTCTTCCCTCTCAGGCTCCCTCCAACTCGTCCTCACCACCTCATGGTCCCCTCTCATTTCCCTTGGTCTTCTTTGCAGCCTCCTGGTGTTCTCTCCCCTCCCCCTGAGTATGCTGGGGGCTACAGTCCACTTCCAGGCAATCATTATTTGACCACTGGTACCCAGAACTACATGTCCCATGATGCTCTCCTGCTCTGACTCTTCCCTCATGGCTCTTGCCATGGCCAATGAGCAAAGGAAGAGAACGGACGGCAGTCCCAATCGGCCCTGCTCCCTGTCTGTGTGAAGAAGATAGGGAGGGGAAGGAAATCCCCCGCAGCTGTGGCTCTGCCTGAATCCCTTCACTGAGCCTGTCAGTGGCAGCGCCGCTGCCCTGTGGATCCTGTGGAAGTGGTGGCTGGTGGTATGTGGGGGGGGCGTGGCTTGGGTCGGCACCCGCTACATTACTATGCCCTTTTTTTTTGCCAGACATGGACTATACAGCTGCCGCCTGCCGGGGCCTCTGATGGGGCTGGGCCCAGTGCAACAGGGCCGGTTGCTGCCCTATCAGCGGCCCTGTCTGGAAGCCACCTTTAACAAGGGGGCCCCCAGATCCTGGCCTCCCCCCTATGTGAATGAGTATGGGATACATTGTAACCCTACCAAATCACCAAAAAATAGTAGTGTAGTGTGAAAAAATACAGTAGACAGTTTTTGTCAAGTCTTTTATTAAAATATCTTCTTCTTCCCCACTTCTTCCTCTGATCTTTCTCCATCTTCTCCCGCATCTTCCTCCTCCGGGCTTCCGCTTTTTCTTTCCCCTGTCATCTTTGTCCGGTGACTTGTCAAAAATTGTCTACTGTATTTTTTGCACACTACCCTACTTTTTTTTGGTGAATGGGTAGGTAATGGGTAGGGGTACAATGTAACCGATACTCATTCAAATAGGGGGAGGCTGGGATCTGGGGGCCCCCTTGTTAAAGGGGGCTTCCGGATTCCGATAAGCCCCCCGCCCGCAGACCCTGACAACCACCGGGCAAGGGAAAAGGCCTTTGTCTCCTTCAAAATGGGGGCAAGGTGCTTTGGGGGGGTGCAGAGTCCCCCCTGCCCCAAAGCACCCATCCCCCCATGTTGAGGGCATGCGGCCTGGTATGGGGCTGCAGGGCTGCATGCTCGGATAAGGATCTGGTATAGATTTTGGGGGAGACCCTACGCCATTTTGTTTTTACATTTTGGTGTGGGGGGGTCCCCTCTGAATCCATACTAGACCCAGGGGCCTGGTATGGACCTGGGGGGGATCCCACGCCGTTGTTTTTCATGATTTTTTTTTTTGCCGACAATTCTTGTTTTTACATTCAGCGGAGAAGCCCTCTGACAGCTGATGACTCATCGGTTGTTAAGGACGTGGTCCCCTCCTTAGCAACCAGTTATATACAATTAATGTACAGCTAAAGGAAAAAAAAAAAAAAGACACAAATTGCAAAATGTAATATCGCGTCAAAATCGCTGTAAAAACGCAGATCCATTGAAGTCTATTACATGCAAAACGTTGCATTTTGTGGGGAAAAAGTCCCCGACCCTTTCCAAAAGCGCAGAGGCACAAAAATGCATTGATATGAACATGTTAAAAAAAAAGTTCCCTGCATTTCTGCAAAATGCAAAATGCATCAAAAAACACATTAGTGTGAATGGAGCCTAATACCACTTTAAAAATAGTCCGGTAAGCTGAGCATTTCCATAGTTTCCAGGCTTTCAAAGGGCCTTTCCTTTCTCCTAACTGGTCATTGATACCTCTTTATCCTAAGACTTGAATTCATGCATGATAATAGCATTAATATCCTTTATTTAAAATAATTAGATCCTTTACAGTCTTCTACTTTCATTCCAAGTATAGAAACAAAGTTTTGGCTGGTAAACCTGCAAGGCAATGCGCCATGTACTGTATAGTTTACTGGACCCAGTTTGTGTAAAACACAATTGTTTTAATGCTAATTGCTTTAAATAAAGGATATTCCTACTATGATCATGCATGAATTCATGTCACTTTCCCTTACCAGATCTGTATTTTTCCTGAAAGAACAGAACTTTATGTGGGTGTCACAGCATCAACTTCAGTTGCTATCTTGTTGCCGTACCCTCCTTTATTTTTTTGGGCGGGGGGGGGGGGGGGGGGCTTTTTTAATGTTTTAATCTTTTTTCTTTCATGTTAGGTAAAAAAAAGGGGCAGGAGAGTGTTATGCCCCGTACACACGGTCGGACATTGATCGGACATTCCGACAACAAAATCCTAGGATTTTTTCCGACGGATGTTGGCTCAAACTTGTCTTGCATACACACGGTCACGCAAAGTTGTCAGAAAATCCGATCATTCTGAACGCGGTGACGTAAAACATGTACGTTGGGACTATAAACGGGTCAGTCGCCAATAGCTTTCATCTCTTTATTTATTCTGAGCATGCGTGGCACTTTGTACATCGGATTTGTGTACACACGATCGGAAATTCCGACAACGGATTTTGTTGTCGGAAAATTTTATAGCCTGCTCTCAAACTTTGTGTGTCGGAAAATCCGATGGAAAATGTGTGATGGAGCCTACACATGGTCGGAATTTCCAACAACAAGGTCCTATCACACATTTTCCATCGGAAAATCCGACCGTGTGTACGGGGCATTAGTGGTTCTTAAGTAATTAAAGACTGCACACATACTGCTGGCTAGAATGTTTTGGGTTCTTTTTGTCAGTAAGAAAATACACTGAATTTTTTTAAAAATAAAAGCTGGCAGTTGTGGGTCCATTTAATATGTGGCTTAGTTATTTTTTTTACAACAAAAAACAGCCCAGTAAATGTATTTAAAGACAATGTGCATACTTACTTTTTTTCTGTGAATAAGTGAATAAATGACACTGTAATGCAGATTTTCAGTTACAAATGGCTGTTTGGGGGTCCTATTGAAATTGGGGCTTGAGGACAAATAAGTTATATACACTATATTGTCAAAAATATTGGGACGCCTGCCTTTACACGTACATGAACTTTAATGGCATCCCAGTCTTAGTCCATAGGGTTCAATATTGAGTTGGCCCATCCTTTACAATTATAACAGCTTCAACTCTTCTGGGAAGGATGTCCACGGGATTTAGGAATGTGTCTTTGGGAATGTTTGACCATTTTTCTAGAAGCGCATTTGTGAGGTCAGGCACTGATGTTGGACGAGAAGGCCTGGCTCGCAGTCTTTACTCTAATTCATCCCAAAGGTGTTCTGTCGGGTTGAGGTCAGGACTCTGCAGGCCAGTGAAGTTCCTCCACCCTCAAACCCGCTTATCCATGTCTTTATGGACCTTATTTGTGCACTAGTCCAAATCATTTGGTGGAGGGGGGATTATGGTGGGGGTTGTTTTTCAGGGGTTGGGCTTGGTTCCAAATGCGCTTCTGGAAGAAACATTCCCATAGACACACTCTTAAACCTTGTGGACAGCCTTCACAGAAGAGTTGAAGCTGTTATAGCTGCAAAGGGTGGGCCAACTCAATATTGAACCCTACGGACTAAGACTGGGATGCCATTAAAGTTCATGTGCATGTAAAGGCACATTCTAGCAACCTAAGATGTCATCAGCTGCTAGGGTGCTGGCGGTCGTGTGGTCATTGGTTGTTACATTGCACCATAACAACAGATGACGATGTTGAAAATAATAAAGATGTAGAGTTCCCTCCAAAATTCATACTTTACATTAGATAGGCATCTGGTATGGACTTTAAGGATGAATCTCATGCAAAAAAGAAAAAAAAAAGCATGGGGTCACCTCAGACTCTACACCAGATCCTTAAAGCAGTAGTAAACCCGCTGACTTTTTTTTTTTCTCTACACCTGTTAGGGAAAAGGCATAATGAGCTAGTATGCACCGCATACTAGCTCATTATGAAATACTTACCTTAGAACGAGGCGCCTGTATCTCACCCGGTCCACGCCGAGGGAGCTGACATTTTCCCTCGACGTGTCTTCTGGGTATCACGGCTCCGGCGCTGTGAGTGGCCGGAGCCACAATGTGGTCACTCCCGCGCATGTGCATGGGAGACTTCTTTCCGGCAAGGCGTTTGCCGGACTTTCAGCCGAGAATCCCCGGAACGCATGCGCCGCTGAAGTCAGCGGCTTATTGCGAGGGGTACGGTTTAGGAGATATTCTTTTTACCTACAGGTAAGCCTTATGCCTTTAAAGGCATCTCCCAAGCATGTAATTGAAAGGATTGGTGGTTTTTTAATGTTGCCCTTGTACTCGCATAAAAAGGAGCACCCTCTCTCCACTAAGGGCTAGTTTTTTTTTAGGGCAGTGCTCAGTTACCTAATGCCCTTTGTTTGACAATCCCTTGCCTATTAGCCTTAAAAATGGCTAGAATTGATTTTCAGGATTTGCCCCCCCGCCACTGACTTCAATTGGGTTTGGATTAAAGTTTACAATTTCCAAAACCTATGATGAGTTAGATGAACTGTGAGGCAAAGCTGAGCAAATTCTATCATCACTGTACAGGGATTTGTGTGTGCTCATCATCCTATAAACAACACCATATCATGAAAAATCCACTGGTTTATTTCAATTTGCTCAAGAAATCTAAAGTCACAAAGGTAGAGTAGAGTAGGTAGAATACCACTAAAAGTAGGCATGGCTTGGTTAATTTTAGGCAGAGTTTGGATCAATTAACATAAAATTGGTCTACTTTGTTCTAAAATGATACCCAAGAAAGTTTTGGCATTTAGGGGTCTATGTTTAAAAAAATAGATTTACGAATGTATCAGCATTTGCACAAAATTTATGAATAATACCCATAATGTTTGTAATATGTGTGAAATGTCAATTTCTATTGCCTTTTACAGGATGAATGTAGAATTCCCTAACATTTAATCCTAAGAAAAAAAAACAGCCTTAAAAACAACCAACCATATGAGACACAGAACATTCAACCAATAGAGAAAAAAGCATAATGCTATAGGTTAAGAGCATTTAACCTGAAGGGGAAATAATATGAGATCTGTGAATGCTTCCTTCTCAGAGCTCCTGGTTGTTAGGAAGCCACCACTAGCCAGCATCCTATCAACCAGTGTTTCATCCCTGCCTTCCGGTCTGACAGGTGAATTTGAGCAAAGAGGCAGTGGCAGTGTGAAAAAATGACATGGAGCCCCACAAAAGTTATACCAGTTCCTTCTGGTTTGGTATGGATTTTAAGGGGAACCCCACAAAAGAAACCCAATTAAAAAGGTGAGGTTCCCCCAATTTCTATACATAATGCTTCAGGGGACCTCCCCAGCAAAGCAATTTGTCCCCATATTGATGAGGACAAGGGCCTCTTCCCCACAGCCTTGGCTCGGTGGTTGTGGGGGTTTGTAGAGGGGTGGGGCTTAATGGAATCTAGAAGCCCCCTTAACAATACAGGGGCTGCTAGATACCATCCCCCCTATGAGAATGAGTACAAGGAACATAGTACCCCAATTCATATAAACAGTAAAAGAACACACTCACAGTTTTTAACCCTTTAATAATAATAAAAGTCCCACAATGTACATCTTCCATCAATCACATCATCCAGCAATGCAGATCCATGTAATTTTATTTTTTTTTCCTTTTTCCCTATAAATAGGGAAATTATATACCCTATACTCATTCACATGGGGGGCTGTATCTGGGGCCCCCTTTATTGCTCAAGGGGACTTCCAGATTCCGATAAGCCCCCGCCCATAGACCCCCACAACCACTAGGCCAGGGTTGTGGGGAAGAGGGCCTTGTCCTCATTAACACGGGACAAGGTGCTTTACCAAGTGGGTCCACCCTGGCAAGGTACCCCCTATGTTAAGGGCACTTCTGTGTCACACATTTCACAGAGCCTGCTATCTGAATTACAGAGATAGTGGGAGGAAGATTTTTCTACCTCATCAAGGGGTTAGTTAGTTAGTTAGTTAGTTAGTTAGTTAGTTAGTTAGTTAGTTAGTTAGTTAGTTAGTTAGTGAGATTCTGTACTTTTGAACCTGTGTACTGAGACTTGACTGATGTACTGCTGATTTACCAGCTGCCGTGACCATGCCTGATTTTCCACCTCACCCACCTTATACAAATAAGAGACGACTACTTTAGAATGGATTTAAATTGTTTGTACACCCTGTACAACCACTTTTACCTACAGGTAAGGCTATATTAGGTGCTTGAGGTGCATGCACGGGAGTGACGTCACGTGACTCACGCCAGTCACAGAGCCGGAGTTCGTGGCCCCGGTAGGAAGAAGGGTTGAAGATGGATGCTCGCTGCCTGTGGGGACAGCAGTGACATTGCAGGCTTCGGTTTCAGGTGACACATAATGGGCTACTATGCGATGCATAGTAGCCCATTATGCTTTACCTTTGCAGGGAAATAAAGAGGAAGTAAAACTCACCCTTTACTTCCTCTTTAAACTGCCATAGCAGCCTTTTATTAACAAAACACAATTAACAATACATCTTTTTTCACATTCCATGAAGGTAAAACGTTACCCCACTGATGTACACTAACTGCCTCTCTTAATTCCATGTATTTGGAGGCAAGCATGGTCTACCGAATCGGCTGTATCAAGCACCATACCATGGCCCCCAGCCGCAAATACACTGACTCGGGGACAGTTAGTTACCACATTGCCATCTGATACAGCCCCAATACCGATATCGCCTTACTGACGTCACTTATTTGGGAAGGTACCCATACCAAAGATGGGCCCCACCCATCATTCTTCACAGACAATTTTGACCATGCCCACCTTCAAAACCCTGAGACCCCTGCCGCAGACACCCAAGTGCGAAACCTCACACTTGGGTGGCCCGCCACAAATGAAAAGCCCCCTTCTTGCAGACTCAGGAACAACATCTATTCCGATGGCGTTCAGGTGAACGCCACCCTCCTCAAATAGATCCAATTATCACCCTCCAACTCCAAATGGCGCACACTCAAGCCTGCCGTTTCTGACAAAAATGTAGCCACCTCTTTGTTCACTTTAATCCTAGCCTTATTGAGCTTATCCATGGAGCAAGCCAGGCGCCAGACGGATCTACCCACAATGTCGGACCACACCAAAACAGTGTCTGGGTAAAAGAAAATCAAACTTTATGTCCCGAATGAACTCCCGCATAGCACAGAGCCCAAGATCATTACCCCCAACATGCAATAACAAGATGTCCAGGAGTCTATCCAATCTGGCATACCGATGGACTTCTGGCAACACCCGGGACCACAGCATGCTTGGGACACAGATCCACCTCACACTGGCTGAACTCCGCGAAAATCCCAACTGCCTGCCCTCCGGTCTGACTGCAGCCCTTTTGGCACCCCAAAAAACATAGAAGTGGCCGATTATACACACCAAACATTCTGTGTCTGAAAAACATAAAAGTTCAAGTATCACAAATAACATGTAATGAAAAAACAAGGAACAGAGACAAACAAAAAACTCACCCAGAACCACAACAGACAAGATGACAGGGATACAATGACAACTAGCAAGTTATAAGAGATGAGGACGAATATATAAACTGAAATGCCAGGATTCCTAGCGGCCGATCTGCTGCAGGATCTGGTCACCCAGACCCCATCTGGCCACCTCCGTGGCAGCCCCTATCCTGAAAGAATGGGAAGCATATGCCGATGGTTCAAACCCAGCAGACATTAGGCATTTCCTAAAAACCAAAATAAACTGAAACCTGGACAACGCTGACCTGTCGGCGTGTGACAAAAAAGGCCCGGGCCCTGCCGTCCTGAGCTGTAACCAAGCAAGCACGGCAGTAACCAGGCAGGAAGAAGAATGGGGAACCCAACCGAGCTTAACGCTAGCCCCGCGTCCCAACTAATTGATCTTTGATTTCCGTATGAACAAAGAAATCTTGTTTCCATGAACCGTCACGTCCAAAACTCCCAAATCTCCCCAAACACGGGTAGAAGGACTAACCAATTCCCCCACTTCGAGAGCCCCAAAAAAAAGTCAAAACAAAAGCAGTCCGAAAAAGGACTGTTCCAAAAGAAGTTGAGCAAACTTTAGGCAAATGATCCAAAAGTACTCCCAGCATAGCGAAAGAAACAGGACGGCAGGAATCCAACACCTGCCTACCTTTCCTGTAACCCCGCAAAGTGCTCATCGGTGCAGCCTCGTCAGTGCCCATCAGTGCAGACTTGTCAGTGCCCATCAATGCAGCCTTGTCAGTGCCCATCAATGCAGCCTCGTCAGTGCCCATCAAAGCTGCCTCATCAGTGCCCATCAAAACCAGTGTGAACTGAGCCTAAGCCTAGGTTCACATTGGAGCAATTTGTCATGCGATTTGAGAGATAAAATCGCAGGAAAAGTCGCAAGCTATTGGAGGCAATGGCACTGTTCCAATCGGTGTGACACAGATTTTGCAGCCTCATTAGTGCCCATCAATGCAGCCTCATCAGTGCAGCCTCGTCAGTGCCCATCAATGCAGCCTCATCAGTGCCCATCAATGCAGCCTCATCAGTGCCCAGCAATGCAGCCTCATCAGTGCCCATCAAAGCTGCCTCATCAGTGCCCATCAAAGCAGCCTCATCAGTGCCCATCAAAGCAGCCTCATCAGTGCCCATCAAAGCTGCCTCATTAGTGCTCATCAGTGCAGCCTCGTCAATGCCCATCAGTGCAGCCTCGTCAGTGCCCATCAATGCAGCCTCATCAGTGCCCCTCAAAGCAGCCTCATTAGTGCTCATCAGTGCAGCCTTGTTAGTGCCCATCAGTGCAGCCTTGTCAGTGCCCATCAATGCAGCTTTGTCAGTGCCCATCAATGCAGCCTCGTCAGTGCCCATCAAAGCTGCCTCATCAGTGCCCATCAAAGCCAGTGTGAACTGAGCCTAAGCCTAGGTTCATATTGGAGCAATTTGGCATGCGATTTGAGAGATCAAATCACATGAAAAGTCGCAGGCTATTGGAGGCAATGGCACTGTTCCAATCAGTGCGACACTGATTTTGCAGCGTCGCACCGATTTGCAAAAGTAGTTTCTGTGCTACTTTTGCCGATTTCAGGTGCGACCTCAATAGACCTCTGTGAATGAAGCCACACAAATGTCTATCAAGTAGCACCTGAAATTGCGCTGACCTTGCTACTTTGAAATCACGCTCCTTCAAGGGAAGTAGCGTGATTTCAAAGTAGCATCAATGTGAACCAGGGCGAAGAGATACAAGTAGCTATGAAAGGTTACCACATATACAAGCAGACACTAAGGTGATAAATGCCATTGATTCCAGAAGCACCAGCCTGCAGATATTGAGCTATAAAGAGTTAATCATATATGTAAGCAGCAGTGTACATGTCTCCATTGAAGCAGAGTAGTAAAGCACAGCAAGGACACAAAGGGTTAATTATCAGAGAGTCGTATTTCAGATAACAGGGAGATGATAGGAGAAACAAAGCACAGATAAGCCCTGTGTAAGGTTTTCAAGGAGAGACAGTGAAGAGGATCAGGATTTTACTCTCACCCTCTAGGATTTGCAGACTGTAGCTGAGTCTGCCCACTATAGCCACAATTCGAGTGACCCAGGATCATAACACCAGAGGAGATGCTGACAAATTCTCTCTCCTGTCTGTGCAGAGGGGAAGGGGAGGGGGAGGGGGGAACTGTGAGCACACGCTGTGTGTGCTCCATGTAAGAGACGCTTGGCCAGCAAAGCAATGGACTGACTCGGGAGGCAGAGGGGGGGCTTTTTTCATGCAGGGGGGAAGTACCGCCGCCCCCCCACAAAGTGCCGCCCTAGGCCTGGGCATTGTTGGCCTAGGCCAAAGTACAGCACTGTCGCTGAGCGAAAATTGTTCACCACCAGAGGGACAGTGGACAATGTATATGTAATTGGAAAACCGTCAGTAAGCCCTGCAACAAAAAAAACGTGCAGCAGCCCTCTCCAGATACCTACTGAGAAAGGGCGCCATTTCCCCCCCCTCACCAGAGTTCTCCCTCTTTCCAGCATCAGTCAACTTCCCCTTGCCCTGCTTAAAGCACTTTGACAAGGGATGTGAACCTCCGCATCCGGAGCATTTGTGATGGTAACGGCAGGATCCCCCAAATCTGCAGGTTCCTTCATTGAACTGCCAGCAGTACCCAGTTCTTTTCGTGGTTGATGGTGTTGAGGTAGTTGCACCCCTGACCCCCCGCTCTTGAATGGGTTGGGTAACGGTCCTCGCTTGGGTCATCAGCTTCATCCATTATGTCCTTGTGGTCCCACCGCAGTGAGGGTCTAACCACCCTACGCTCATCGTAGCGCAACCAAGCTCCCCCTGTACACTCTCTAGGTCTCACTAATAGAGTCCAAATAGCAAAAGCGAGCTGAATAGTTCTCTGGCACCTTCTCAATTCTCTGCCTTCCCAATCACACTGGCCAAAATGTTGAATGCCTGAAGCCAATTCCCAAATGTCCTAGGGATCAAGCGATAACGCCACTTTTCTTCTTCCTCCTTTTTACTTTCGTCCGGCCTAACTTTATCTAAATTAAACTTTGAGAGGCAGAAGGGAAAATATCTCAATATTCCCCCTTCCAGATTTTTTCTCTCACCTCCGGCTTAAGATGTGCACCTAAAGGGCCCTCATGGCAGACGTAAATTTCACATTTCACCGGGTCGGCTAAACACACCCTGTCTGAGGCCCCATGCGACTTCTTGGACTCCAACGCAGTCTTCGATGCACCGTCCACCGAAACCACTACAGGGCCCAGGACGACCTATGGCACTGCTCCGCCTCCAGCCACCTGTGTGCTTACAGGCGCCCCAACGGGGATTACCAACGTTGATTGTATACTTCCTGCAGCGGGTGTACCGTGTTCCCCTGCAGTCGTCCAAGCTGGTACAGGTGAAACCGCCGGAGAGGAGGAAACCCCAGCAACGCTGCGCACTAACAGATCCTTACACCCAGCCATCCAGGTCTATAGCACCTGCAACCAATAACCCCTCCTGTCCTGCAATCCCTGAAAGAGATGCAACCGGCGAGCCCATCGAAGGGACAGCCTGACCCAACAAGCCACCTGGCCCACTACCCACCAAGGCATTAGGCAGAACAGAGGGCTGTACAAATGTACAAATTATTAACTGCACTAGTGGAATATAAGTGCTAACATATAATAAATGTAAATATAATCACAAATAAAGTGCAGAGTGCAATAATGTAATACTGAATGGTGATACAATAAATAAAGTGCCAAGTGCTTCCAACAGCAATTCACGCAGCCAGGTAGAAAGGAGTCTCAGAGAACACACTGAAAGGACACACTCCCCTCTTGTGACCCCACTCACCAGAACTTATGGACCCTCAGCTCTGCAGTCTAGGGGTCAGAAAATGCTTATGCCCCGTACACACGATCGGAATTTCAGTCAGAAAAACCTTGGATGGCTTTTCTGACGGAATTCCGCTCAAGCTTGCCTTGCATACACACGGTCACACAAAAGTTATTATTATTATTATACAGGATTTTTATAGCGCTACCAGTTTACGCAGCGCTTGTTCTCTGAACTTTCGACCGTCAAGAACGCGGAGACATACAACACTACGACGAGCCGAGAAAATGAAGTTCAATGCTTCCGAGTATGCGTTGAATTGTTTCCAAGCATGCGTAGGAATTTTGCAAGTCGGAATTGCTACAGACGATCGGAATTTCTGGCACTTTTTCCGTCTGAAAAATGGAGAACCTGCTCTCAATCTTTTACTGGCGGAAATTCCGCCAGCAAAAGTGTTCTGTCTCTGGGACAGCTAGCTAAACCATCTTATCCCAATAACTGTAGATACCATATTTCTTTGATCTCAGTTTTATTACAACAAGCCAGGTGAAACTACAAACTAACAGAAATAGACCTCAATAAGTATAATATTGCATACAATACAGCATACATTGCATAAACAACAATATACAATACAAGATGTGATAGTAAAAACTTACTTCTTAAGTTCTCTAAGGGGTGATGGCGATAGATTGTGAAAGACATGACTTGCTTCCTGCAATGTGTTGAAAAGAATGGTGGATGGTTCACTTCCTGCCAAGATTCTACCCAGAATTCCCTGCTTGCTGACAACTTCCTTAATTCTACATACAATAAACAATTAAACAGAACTGCAGCAATACCAAAAAGGAACGCTAGATGGAGCTTGCACACCACATATGATTGTCTTAAGTAAATTACACATTTTGCATGTAAATGTAAAAACACAGGTACAAATAGCCAGTATAAAACATCTGGTGGACAGAACAAAAGTCCGATGGAGCATACACACGGTCGGAATTTCTGACCAAAAGCTCACATCTGACTTTTGCTAGAGGAATTTCCGATGGTGTGTATGGGGCATTAGTGGGGTTGTGGTATATAGATCCAAAATCAGAGAGGCTTCCCCAGACAATTTTCATGCGGACCGTGGAGGATAAAACATATTTGAAAAAGAGAAAAAAAGTAGCATAGTGAAGTACTACCGGCATTGGATTACTGCGCATTTAACAAACGCCCCTCACGAGACGGCTTGAAAAATAGGCATCAGTGTGTTTCGGGTTAGCATCTGCAGCGTGCATTCCACAGATACAGGAAGTTGCGTCACTGGTATGTAAAACCGGAAATGCGTTGATGTGTTTTGCCCCTCCTCCAGGGCGTCATCAAGGACATCACTTCTGGTTCTCGTAAAGCGAAATTTATATGCAAGGGAGCAGGTGTCTCCAAGCTAAATGGCCAATCGTGTGCGGGGAAAACCATCTGGTGTAATTAAACACCCAAAAACACTTCCCTTCATTCACATAACTTCCTGTTAGTAGCCATAAAGATAACAAAAACTTTATTGACAAACGATATTTGTGAAAAACATTTTAAAAAGTTTGATAATGACAAACTATAAAATTAATTAATAAATATACGATAAACAAGATCATTGATTACCAAAAAAGATGGTCAGCAAGAATAACTAATGAAATAAAAATAAAAATAAAATGAAAATAAATATGAAAATAAAAATGAAATGAAAATTAAAAAAATATATTCGCCACTGCTGCGGCCCTGAGCATGCTCTCAATGTCAGTCATTAATAAGGCCTCAAATGCACCGACCTGAAACTGTCACCAACAGGTTATTCCAAAAGTTCTGCCTGGCTCCAACTGACCCACAGTCAACTCCCCTTTCTGCCTAGACCCCCATTGACCCCACCCTTCCCTACCTTGCCACACTCTGCTCACTTCCAATAAGGTAGGCCTTTCACTCACTTTTAAACCCCCTACTAAACTGCCTGACTACAGCCTATGCTGCACACCCAGTCATGTAGGCCCTCCTCCTAATGTTGGGCATCCCGTTCCAGGCCTGTTCTTTTTCAGTAAAGGTTATCAACAGTTTCATGTCTGGTCTGAAGTTATTTGAAGGGATGCATGGAGTTACATGGAGTATCAGAAGAACAGGGCCAGTAAAGCACACACAGGGTTGAAGAGGAGGGAATGGAAGGCCACTACAAAAGGTTACCTCGGCAGGAGAGTCGGAGGAAGAGTGTAGTTGCTATGGGTAACCACAAACTGGTGAGAATGTAATAGCAGCTAGACAGCAAAGTAGTAACTGGCATGGGTGACTTTGGTAGCAAGGGGGGTCAGAATTCTGACTCCCTCCCTAGCAGTCTGCACTAATGCACAGCGGGACCCTATTCTGTCACTGGGCGTGTGGTGGCAGAGGTATGCTGGACTGGTGAAGAAGGTTACAGGCTCAATGGTGTTCCTCCTAAATGCTACATTCATACAGAAAAGGTGTGCAGTGACATGGGACAGAACGTTTCACAGAGGAACTCTATGTTACCCAGCTGCACACAGTGTACGGCTCATCTCTAAGCTGGGGTTCTGCCATAATGTTGACTTTAACATGACTGTGGCCCTGTCTGGTCCTGGGCATGCAGAGCCAGTAGGCCCGGCCCAGCGAGGTACCATAGGATATGTAGTCTTTAGAAGTAAACAGCCGAGAACGAATCGATGTAGCCATTAGCTGGGCAGGAAGACAAGTGAGGCCATTTCTATGCCCTTGGAGGGTCTGACGTCACATCTGGTTCCCAGGCCATAATAAACATTTTTTTTCCTTTTGCTATTAAAGGTAAATGAGAGATCTTTTTGACCCCAGATCTCTCAATAAAGAGAACCTGTCATCTCTATTACTATTACAAGAAAGACCTTGTAATAAGAACAAAAGTGATAAAAATAAATAAATAATAAAGGAACAGTGTAAAAATAAAAAATAAAAAGTAAAATAAATAAGAAAAAAAAAAAGTAAAGTGCCCCATCCCTATGTGCTCGCACGCAGAAGCAAACGCATGCCTAATTAGAGTGAGAGCAACAATTATAGCACAAGACCTCCTCTGTAACTCTAAACAGGTAACCTGTAAAATAGTTTAAAGCTTTGCCTATGTAGAATTTTAAGTACCATTCCACGAACGTGCGCAATTTTAAAGCATGACATGTTAGGTATCTAGTTACTTGGTGTAACATTATCTTTCACATTATACAAAAAAATGGCATAAGTATTGTGTTTTGTTTTGTTTTTTAATTCATTAACCACTTAAGCCCCGGACCATTTGGCTGGCCAAAGACCAGAGCACTTTTTGCGATTCAACACTGCGTCACTTTAATTGACAATTGCAAGGGCGTGCGACGTTGCCCCCAAACAAAATTGACGTCCTTTTTTTTCCCACAAATAGAGCTTTCTTTTGGTGGTATTTGATCGCCTCTACGGTTTTTATCTTTTGCGCTATAATCAAAATAAGAGCGACAATTTTGAACAAAACGCAATATTTTTTACTTTTTGCTATAATAAATATCCCCAAAAAATATATAAAAATACATTTTTTCCTCAGTTTAGGCTGATACGTATTCTTCTACATATTTTTAGTAAAAAATTTTTTTAAAAAAATCGCAATAAGTGTATATTGATTGGTTTGCGCAAAAGTTATAGCGCCCACAAAATAGGGTATAGTTTTATGGCTTTTTACTGTTCATTTTTTTTTTTTACAAGTAATGGCGGCGATCTGCGATTTCTATTGGGACTGCGACATTATGGCGGACACGTCGGACAATTTTGACACATTTTGGGGATTTTTACAGTGATCAGTGCGAATAAAAATGCATTGATTACTGTAAAAATATCACCGGCAGTGAAGGGGTTAACCACTAGGGGGCAGGGAAGGAGTTAAGTGTATCCTAGTACATGTTCTAACTGAAGGGGGGAGGGGACTGTGCAGGGGACATGACAGATTGTCTGTTCATACTCTGTATGAACAGACTGTCTGTTCTCCCCTCAGAGAACCCCACACTGTATGTTTACACACACAGGTTCCGGTTCTCGGTGTGCACCGAGCGATCGCGGGAACCCGGCGGTGATCGCGACCGCCGGGCACTTGCATCGGCTCCGTGGGCAAGCAGGGGGCGCGCTCGCACCCCCTAGTGGCCGTCTATGGTACCGACGTACCATGACGGCGATTCGCACAGCCGTGCCAAGTTGCCACAATACAACTGCGGCGGCTGGTCGGCATGCAGGTTAAAGTGTATTTCTTTCAAAAAATTGCGTTTGAAAGACCGCTGTGCAAATACCGTGTGAAATACTATATAACATTGCAACAATCACCATTTTATTTTTTAGAATCTCTGCTAAAAAGAAGTATATAATGTTTGGGGGTTCTAAGTATACCCTGTTCCAAATTATTATGCAAATTCTATTTCAGTGTCACAAAGATTAAATATTTTGTTTTTCAGTTTAACTCATGGATGGCATTGTGTCTAAGGGCTCTTTTGATCACTGAAAACAATCTCGGACACCTGTAATAATTAGATTGCCAGGTGAGCCCTATTAAAGGAAAAACTACTAAAGGAGGGTGTTCCACATTATTAAGCAGAGCACCATTTTCAAGCAATATGGGGAAGAAAAAGGATCTCTCTGCTGCCAAAAAGAGTGAAATAGTTCAATGCCTTGGACGAGGTATGAAAACATTAGATATTTCACGAAAACTTAACAGTGATCATCGCACTATTAAGAGATTTGTGGCTGATTCAGAGACGGGTTTCGTGCAGATAAAGCCACATTGAGGAAGATTTCTGCCAGATCCATGCATTGGATCAAGAGAGCAGCTGCTAAAACACCATTACATAGCAGCAAACAGATATTTGAATCTGCTGGTGCCTCTGGAGTCCCACAGACATCAAGGTGTAAAGTCCTCCAGAGTCTTGCAACTGTGCATAAACCTTCCATTCGGCCACCACTAACCAATGCTCACAAGCAGAAATGGCTGCATTGGGCAGAAAAATACATGAAGACTAATTTTCAAACAGTCCTGTTCACTGATGAGTGCCGTGTGCAACCCTGGATGGTCCAGGTGGATGGAGTAGTGGATGGTCGGTGTTCCAACAAGGCTGCGACATCAGCAAGGTAGTGGTGGAGTCATGTTTTGGGACAGAATCATGGGAAGAGAGCTGATTGGCCTCTTTAGGGTCCCGAAGGTGTAAAAATGACCTCTGCAAAGTTTGTGGAGTTCCTGACTGACCACTTCCTTCCCTGGTACGGAAGGAAGAACTATGCTTTTCCTAATAAAATCATCTTCATGCATGACAATGCACCATCTCATGCTGCAAAGAATACCTCCGCATCAATGGCTGCTATGGGGATAAAAGGAGAGAAAGTCATGGTATGGTCCTCCTATTGAGAACCTTTGGAGCATCCTCAAGCAAAAGATCTACGAGGGTGGGAGGCAGTTCACATCCAAACAGCAGCTCTAGGAAGCTATTCTGACATCTTGCAAACAAATTTAAGCAGAAACTGTCCAAAAACTCACAAGTTCAAAGGATGCAAGACTTGTGAAGCTGCTATCAAATAAGGGGTCCTATGTTAAAATGTAACGTGACCTGTTAAAATGTTTAAAAAGTTAAAATGTTGTTCAAAGTTTGATTAAAATAGCTTTTGATTTCATGAGTTCATGAGAATTATGCTGACTGTTGTTTACATCAATTATTTCGGTAAATGAGAAAAATATCATTGGCATAATAATTTGGAACAGGGTGTAATGTTCTAGCAAAAAATACTAATTTAAACAAAAAGTTCCAGAAAAGGTCTGGTCTTCAAGTGGTATGTAATGATTGTCAATATACACTATGGTTGGCATCACCAATAATATTGTGATCACCATGGGTGCAAATTTGTACACAATAATGACATTCTTATGATACTAATCTATAGTCCACGTGATGAGTTTCCTTAAGCTATATTTGATAGGATGTTTTAGCTTGTAGCGTTAATTAAATTACTCATTTATATTCATTAACATTGTGCATTAATGACATCAGCTATTTGCTCTGCTCACTAAATAGTTTGTTGTGTAAAGGTTGAGGCTTGGCCTCCAGGTCCATCCAGCTGATCTGTGTGTGATCTGTTCGGGTTATTCTGTAAATAAGGGCAGCCATGCAATACTTGCATAATAACACAGGGGGCAGCAGTTCACTGGACAGAAACCCTATGAACAGTGTTAGCAAGCCGCTGAATAAAACATTAAAATATGCTGAAGTGTGTATGTTCTTCTTTGATCACTGATACTTATCCAACCAGTCAATGCATGCCAAACAATATTACAAAACAAAATATTTTAGTCACTACTGAATTAAAGAAGAAATGTATGTAGTGTACCTTCGTCCTATCAGTTCAAAAAAAGCGAAAAGAATGCAGGCAACCTTGGACTTTTATGGTACAGTATAGACTCACAATGCTCACAACAATTATAAAAAGTACTAATTTATTAGAAAATTATCATTAAAAAAGTACCCACAGGGGCAGACATATAACATATTGAAATGATTAAATTGCTCTGATAAGAACTGGAAGAAAATAGATGTATCAACCCACGATGGTGAATTGGATATTCGTCTCTTCCCAGTTGTTTCACAGTGAAACTGCTTCTTCAGGAGTATAGTTCAGAGAAAGATTTGTTCAATGAAAAAAACAAACAATACATAAACAATCTTAACCACTTCAGCCCCAGAAGATTTGGCTGCTGAATGACCGGGCTATTTTTTGCGATTCGCCACTGCGTCGCTTTAACTGACAATTGCGCGGTCGTGCGACGCTGCACCCAAAAAAAAATGACATCCTTTTCCTACAAATAGAGCTTTCTTTTGGTGGTATTTAATCATCTCTGTGGTTTTTATTTTTTGCGCTATAAACAAAAAAAAGCGGCAATTTTGAAAAAAACATAATATTTTGTACTTTTTTTTAAAAAAGCTATTTTTTTTCTCAGTTTAGGCAGATATGTATTCTTCTACATATTTTTGGTAAAAAAAAATCGCAATAAGCGTATATTGATTGGTTTGCGCAAAAGTTATAGCGCCTACAAAATAGGGGATAGACTTATAGCATTTTTATTATTATTTTTTTTTTACTAGTAATGGTGGCGATCTACGATTTTATGGCGGACACATCGGACACTTTTGACACATTTTTGGGACCATTGGCATTTTTTACAGCGATCAGTGCTATAAAATTGCACTGATTACTGTAAAAATTTCACTGGCAGGGAAGGGGTTAACACTAGGGGGCAATCAAGGGGTTAACTGTGTTCCCTGTGGACTGACCTAGAGGAACTGACAGATCATGATTCCTAGCTATTCGGAACTCACGATCTGTCACTTCTCACAGAACAGAACAGGAATTTGTGTGTTTACACATACACGTCCCTATTCTGCCTCTCTTGCCCACGCGACCGTCGGCCACGAGCATCGGCACCTCCGCAGTGCAGCAGGCGTCTGCTATCCCGCTTAAAGGAGCCCACGTATAGCTACGACGGCTCGTGTGATCGTGCTGACCTGCTGCAGTATAATGATGGCGGCTGGTCGGCAAAGCGGTTAATATAACAAAACATGATAATATATTGAAATCGCAGAATATGAAGCGGACCACTAACTCACTGCCATAATAGTGAGACAGCCCATAACTACAATGAAGCATGTTACATCTAATGAGTGCATAGATAAGTCCCCATCTATAGAAGGCCACCAAGAAAAAGGACTGGGCAGCGATATGCACCAACAGGACTAAAATCAGCAAACCAGGCACCTCAAGGCCAACAAGGGCAGTCTCCCGGGCGAGTACGGGAGTCAAGAGAAGGTAACAGAGATAAAAACTGTTAAACAAAACATAAAATAAAAAAATGTATATATGAGGCAAAGCACACCCTAAAGGTGATTGCAAATGGGGTATTTAACCCCTTCCAGCCGAGCGTACACAGAAATGCGTACTCGGCTTTCGGGGGTTATACTGGGATGATGCCCGCAGCTGCAAGCATCCTCCCCGTACCATTTTGTAGAGCGGGCGATCGGCTATCCATGTATAACAACTGATGCGGCTAAAAGCCGCTCGTCTGTTATACCGGAGGAGCGGGAAGGGACGTCGCCCCCTCCCGACGCCTCCTGCCGCCTCCCGCCACTCTTATCGGGCCTCCCAGGCCCGATCACCAATCCACCGCCTCCGGCGGCTTCTGACAGTCTGGAATGAAGCCGTGAGCGGCTTTGTTCCAGCCTTCTAATTGCAAACGCGGAAACGACGTCATGACATCACTTCCGTTTACTTAGCTGCCAATGGCCCTGGTTTCAAAAAAATATACAGTATCCAGAATCGCCGTTTTCCGCGATCTGCATACTGTGAAGTGCAAAGGAGGGATCGGGGGTCTTTTAGACCCCCGATCCCTCCATTAAGAGTACCTGTCACCACCCATTACTGTCAAGGGATGTTTACAATGACAGCAATAAAAGTGATCAAATTTTTTTTTTTTAAAAACACAATTTCTAAATATAAAACTAAATAAAATAAATAAGAAAAAAAATTTTTTAAAGCGCCCCCGTCCCCGCGAGCTCGCGCAGCAAAGAAAATGCATACGAAAGTCGCACCTGCTAATGAAAGTCGCGCCTGCATTGAACGGTGTTCAAATCACACATGTGAGGTATCGCCGTGATCACCAGAGTGAGAGCAATAATTCTAGCACTAGACCTCCTCTGTAATTCTAACCTGGTAACCGTGAAAAAAATTGAAAGCGTCGCCTATGGAGATTTTTAGGTGCAATTATAAAGCGTGACATGTTTGGTATCTATTTACTCAGCGTAACATCATCTTTTACATTATACAAAAAAATTGGGCTAACCTTACTGTTTGTTTTTTTTTTAATTCATGAAAGTGTCCCTTTTTCCACAAAGTTGCGTTTAAAACACAGCTGCACAAATACCGTGTGATAAAAAATATTGCAACAATCACCATTTATTCTCTAGATTCTCTGCTAAAAATATATATACATAATGTTTGGGGGCTCTAAGTAATTTTCTAGCAAAAAATACAGCTTTTAACTTGTAAACACCAAATGTCAAAAATAGGCTTATGCCCTATACACACGGTCGGACATTGATCGGACGTTCAGACAACAAAATCCATGGATTTTTTCCGACGGATGTTGGCTCAAACTTGTCTTGCATACACACGGTCACACAAAGTTATCGGAAAATCCGATCATTCTGAACGTGGTGACGTAAAACACGTACGTCGGGACTGTAAATGGGGCAGTAGCCAATAGCTTTCGTCTCTTAATTTATTCTGAGCATGCGTGGCACTTTGTGCGTCGGATTTGTGAACACACGATCGGAATTTTATAGCAAGCTCTCAAACTTTTTGTGTCGGAAATTCCGATGGAAAATGTGTGATGGAGCCCACACACGGTTGGAATTTCCGACAACAAGGTCCTATCACACATTTTCCATCGGGAAATCCGACTGTGTGTACAGGGCATTAGTCATGAAAGGGATAACAGGGATAAGAGATTCCTCATGATCTTCCTGAGCCTCCCTCCTCTTTTGCATATCAAAACCAGATGCCAATACATAGATATGTGGTGATGCACACCAACAGAATTCCTTCATAAGATTAAGCAGAACGTGGCAGGGCTTGAGAGGAGAAGTTATCCTCAAAAAAGGGAGCTCAAGGCTGGTGGTCAGGTGTTTAAAGGTAATGCTATATATGAAATACAGGCATACCCCACTTTTAAGTGCACGATGGGGTTTATTACTAAAGCTAGAA
Source organism: Lithobates clamitans (assembly GCA_037952925.1). Lineage (NCBI taxonomy): Eukaryota > Metazoa > Chordata > Amphibia > Anura > Ranidae > Lithobates > Lithobates clamitans. The sequence continues at coordinate 1,203,086 of JBBGZY010002060.1, read as the reverse complement.
AGTGCAAAATCAGGCTCGCTTCTGCATAGAAACCAATGAGCTTCTAACCCCGACTTGTTCAATTAAGCTTTGGTAATAAAACCTGGAAACTCATTGGTTTCTATGCAGAAGTGAGCCTGATTTTGCACTTTCCAGCTTTAGTAAATAAACCCCATTGTGTACTTAAAAGTGGGGTATGCCTGTACACAAAAAGAGAGCAAAAAACATGTAGAGTGTTGAACTGGGAAGAGATGAATATCCAATTCAACATCGTGGGTTGATACTTCTATTTCCTTCTAGTTCTAATCAGAGCAATTTAATTGTTTCAATATGTTATCTGCCCCTGTGGGTACATTAATTATATTTTTTTAATAAATTTGTACTTTTTATAATTGATTTGAGCATTGTGAGTCCATACGTACCATGAAAGTCCAAGGTTGCCTCCAATTTTTTCGCATTTTTAAATATTACAAGTTAAATTTAGTCTTTCATGTGATTATTTTGAGGCAGTCAGTCCTTTAAAAATACACACGCATTTACACATAAATAAACGGCAGCTTTTTCTTTTATTTCTGAATGCTGTAATTTGTTTCCAAGAAGAAAACTGGACATTCAAATGATTTCCATTGAAGAACTGTTACTGCTTCCTTTTCTTTACTGTTACTCCATTGTACTCTTTTGAAATGATTTAATTCCTATGAGTTCACATTTCTAAATCCAATTTACTAATATGCTAAATTTAATGCGAGCAACATTGAATACTTATCCCCTGTGGCCAGGTTAAAGCAGCGACAGAACTTTGAATTTAATTCACCCTAACAGTCAACAATAAAAGCACTTCCTCAAGTTTTTCTTTGTGTCCGGTATATCATTCCGTTCCGGTCCTATTGACAGTGGACCCTGGACAGTTTATGGACAGCGTCAGGAAAGCATGAGGAGCTATCTCCTCAGCTGTAAACCAAACAATAATAATAAATCTGCCAGTCTATTGTTATTCTATTCATGTAGGTGAATAAAAGATGCAGCGCCAAAATCATCAAAAATTGATAAAAGTGAGAAGTAATGGTGAAAAAACATTCATCAGGGAAAACTAAGGCGGATACCGCAAAAAATTAATTGTAAAAGTGTAAAAATAGAATATAAGTAAATCAACGAATGCATAAGTAAGGATAATAGTGAAAAATCCCACCTAACAAAAAATAAATGATTAATGAATTACCACATAAAAATTATTGATACAATAAGTGATAAACCATAATAAGTGAGACAATCTCAGATACAAAAATCAATTAGTAAAAAATAATTCAAAGAAATCATAAACACCAGAAATCATGAGAAGAAAAAATTATTAAAAAACGCACATAAAGTCCCATTCCAGAGAAAACAATGCAAAAATAATAAAACAAAATTTATAAGTCCATGAAGAATGTGAAAGTAATAATCCAAGGGAAGAGATGTGAAACCAGATCCTGTATCCAAGATGATAACACACCCAAGTGAGTACAGAGGCTCCTTACCAACTACAGATGACCACCAAAAGTGATCTCACCAGGCACAGGGAATGTTAAGGTCTCCCAGGAACCTAAAAACGGCATCTGTAAAAGCAGCTAGGTCCGTGGTACTCGAAAGACAAAAGCAGAAATGGCTCCCATAGTGTAATCGTTCATATAAAAGATTTATTATATAAAATGGATTGCACTTACAAGAAATTCCATCCAAAATGAGCATATAACAAATCTGGATTAGTGGTTGAAAATCGCGGCGTCTCCACAAGCTTCCTGTTATTTGTTTACTTCTCACTAGTCTCGACAGAGAGAACGTAATGACGTCAGCGTCACAGTCCTGACCCTACGTGTTTCGTCATGATAGGATGTCGTCTGGGGATTGGCCAAGTGACGCTCATGTATACCTTGTTACCCCTGCACATTTGTTTGCAAATCATAGCCTGTTTGTTGCCAATGTAATGCCACAATCCCTGTTTCTTACTCACATATTACCATGGTTGTCTGTTGCCCATTTGTGGCACACATATTGCAACTAGGTATGTGCAATTCATTTCGTAACAAATCAAAATTCGGACAAATTCTGCATCTTTTGGACATTCAGATGCATCTGAATGTCCGAAGAAAAAAATAATGGATTTCAACGAATCTGAAAGAAGATATAACGATAATAACGAATAAATTCGCCATGATTTGTTAATTCGCCAAAATTATAATGAAACAGCAGGTCGACTCATAATGGCATAACGAATGATCTAAATTCAATCATATCAATTCATTTTTATTCTATTAGTTAGCAACTGAGCAAGTGGAAAGATATTGATCCAACCCGAATTACATTTTTCTAGCCCAATCAGTAGATTCCTTTTGTGTTGGGGGCTGGAATACTGGCATCAAGTAAATCAAACGGAGTAAGTCAAATGACTTTCCGAATTACGAATCGTTGTCACGAATATATATATATATATATATATATATATATATATATATATATATATATATATATATATATATATACAGTATCTCACAAAAGTGAATATTGTAAATGTCTTATTATAGCGTTTCATGTGACAACCCTGAAGAAATGACACAATGTAAAGTAGTGAGTGTACAGCTTGTATAACAGTGTAAATTTGCTGTCCCCTCAAAATAACTCAACACACAGCCATTAATGTCTAAACCGCTGGCAACAAAAGTGAGTACTGTACACCACTAAGTGAAAGTGTCCAAAATGGGCCCAGTTGTTGAATATGTTGTAATATGTTCACCGATTTATGTGGGACATTATTATATGTATGTAGACATACAGTCAATATTGACCAGGCCAGAATTCAATTGACAATGGTTGATTTGTCCAGGTCAACTGAATTTTAACATATCAAGGGGACAGCTGAAGACTCTTTGATGTGTTGATCTTAGGCAAGTCTACCTAGGTGTGTGAGGTGAGGTATGGCCTGGAAACCTAATTGGACATTTCAAAGGGTACATTGTTTAAAGGACCATAGAAGAAGTATTTATTGATGGTAATTAGACTTGAGGGGGTAATAATAAGATCAAAGAGTATTTTGGGTTGACCTAGCAGAAACTCCCTCCTAGTGGACTAATATTTCATAGAGCACATTCAAGCTGGCATTTAGTTTGAAGTTAGGCTTATCTGTGTATGCACACACAGACCTAGGAGATGGGTCTCTGAATTATATACTCTGTCAGATTTTTTGTCATCTGTGGACTTTGGACTTTGTTCTGTGTTGGAAGTCAATAAAGTGCATCTCTCTGGAAGAATTGGGTTGCTGCGGAAGAGTACTTACTAATTAATTATCATACCCACGATACCACTATACTACCACCCGATATATTTTATCACTACACCAGTTAGCCATTTTCCCTCCCCGGTGTCATGTGATTCGTTAGTGTTACAAGGACTCAGGTGTGAATGGGGAGCAGGTGTGTTAAATTTGGTTTTATCGCTCTCACTCGCTCATACTGGTCACTGGAAGTTCAACATGGAACATCATGGCAAAGAACTCCCTGAGGATCTGAAAAAAAGAATTGTTGCTCTACATAAAGTTAGCCTAGGCTATAAAAAGATTGCCAAGACCCTGAAACTGAGCTGCAGCATGGTGGCCAAGACCATACAGCGGTTTAACAGGACAGGTTCCACTCAGAACAGGCTTCGTCATGATCGACCAAAGCAGTTGAGTGCACGTGCTCAGTGTCATATCCAGAGGTTGTCTTTGGGAAATAGACGTATTAGTGTTGCCAGCATTGCTTCAGAGGTTGAAGGGGTGGGGGGTCAGCCTGTCAGTGCTCAGACCATACACCACACACTGCATTAAATTGGTCTGCATGGCTGTTGTCCCAGAAGGAAGCCTCTTCTAAAAATGATGCACAAGAAAGCCATAAACAGTTTGCTGAAGACAAGCAGACTAAGGACATGGATTAATCGAACCAAGTCTTGTGGTTTGGACACTAAGATAAACTTATTTGGGTCCAATGGTGTCAAGCGTGTGTGGCGGCAACTAGGGGAGGAGTACAAAGACAAATGTGTCTTGCCTACAGTCAAGCATGGTGGTCTGAGTGTCATTTTTCTGGGGCTGCATGAGTGCTGCCGGTACTGAGGAGCTACAGTTCATTGAAGGAAACATGAATGCCAACAAGTACTGTGACATACTGAAGCAGAGCATGATCCCCTCCCTTCAGAGACTGGGCCACAGGGCAACATTCCAACGTGATAATGACCCCAAACACACCTCCAAGATGACCACTGCCTTGGGTGAGGGTAAAGGTTATGGACTGGCCAAGCATGTCTCCAGACCTAAACCCTATTGAGCATCTGTGTGGCATCCTCAAACGGAAGGCGGAGAAGCGCAAGGTCTCCAACATCCACCAGCTCCGTGATGTCATCATGGAGAAGTGAAAGAGGACTCCAGTGGCAACCTGTGAAGCTCTGGTGAACTTCATGCCCAAGAGTGATAAGGCAGTGCTGGAAAATAATGGTGGCCACACAAAATATTGACACTTCGGGCCCAATTTGGACATTTTCACTTAGGGGTGTACTCACTTTTGTTGCCAGCGGTTTAGACATTAATGGCTGTGTGTTGAGTTATTTTGAGGGAACAGCAAATTTACACTGTTATACCAGCTGTACACTCACTACTTTACATTTTAGCAAAGTGTCATTTCTTCAGTGTTGTCACATGAAAAGATATATTAAAATATTTACAAAAATGTGAGGGATGTACTCACTTTTGTGAGATACTGTATGTAACAAATTATCCACAAACGAATCAATTAAACAATAAAATTAATCGATTAGTTAACGAATTTCTATACTTTACAGAAATAACGAATTATCTGAAAAAGAATTAACGTAACAGAACAGAACAGAACGAAATAATGTATTTTATGAATGAAAACGATACGAATCTAAACACAATTTTCAGGCGTGCACACGTCTAATTGCAACCACTGCCTCCTTATTGCTCAAATATTTTCACAACTACCCTTTTATTGTCCTGTATTTTCACAATTGCCCAATTGTTTTTCCGTATTGCCACATTTGGTTGTTAACCTTGCATTGTCATGATTGCCTGCCTGTTACCCATATTAGTACAAATGTCTGTTTGTTGCCACTTATTGTCAAGATCGTTAGTGTTGCCTACATGTTGTCATTATTATCAGTGTATTATCCACATATTGCCAAAACTGCCAGTGTGTTACCTCTTTATTGCCTATGGGTTGTCACAGCTGCCAGTGTGGTCTTCATATGTTGCCACAAGTGCTAATGTGTCATCTCATTGACACTACCCTCTCTCAGATGGGGCTACAATCATTCCCTGGTTTGATAAAGTGCTTGAAATAAATTCAATTGCCAAGGAGAATTTTAAGGAAAATATGTGGGCTAACATTGCTGGCATCCTTACTGACCAAGTGGCTTGAGTTCCTTCAAAGCTGCTGTCAGTGAGGTGCTTTACTTAAGGAAAACGGTCTGTTCATTTGCAAGGGAAGTTTTCCCAGAGCTTAGTGAAGGTGGTGAAATTTCACTTCACAAAGAATACCCAAACACATGTAAGTGACATTAAAAAATAGAATTTTTGAATGGTGCACGCAGGTGCTACCCTATCTTGGTGTTAAACTGACTTCTGATATTGCAACATTGTATAGGGTTAATTATACCCCCCTCTATAACGCAATCGAATGTGACCTGAAAAACTGGAAAGCTCATGATCTTTCCTGAATGGGTAGAAACCCGGCAGTTAAGATGACGGTTCTACTTCGAATACTATATTACTTTTGGTCTCTTTTGATCCCAGCTCAATCCATATTTTGCCAAAAGTTGCAATCTCTGATCTATAAATTTATTTGGAAAAATGGTGGTAGCTGGATGGCCTGTTCCACTCTGTATATATCCAAATGGCGAGGCGGATTGGGAGTCACTTTTTGCGATATTATAGAGCGGCCCAATTGATCCAGCTGTATCAAATCAATGCTGAGACATACATGCTTGACTGGGTCTCCCTGGATCACTTAATGTGGCTCCCTGCAAAGGAGAGTCAGGCATTCGTAAGCCCCTCCCTATCACACTCCCTACGTTTGTGGGACACAGCATGCAAATTTTACCCTCTAAAATCCCCCCACACTCCAGTGGCCTCCCTCTTTAACAACCCTCACTAACTCCAGGGCAGCAGATTCAGCAATTTGCATGGAGGGTCAACAAAAGTCTTTACAGGATAGCGTACCTCATCGATCATAAGGGGATAAGACAACTCACTTATTTTAAGGAAACACTAAAGATGCCCCCAGCAGAGACTTAACATCTGTACCAAATTACACATTTTCTGCAGTCCCTAAACAAGGATCAGGTTGACATAGCCACCAGGACCCTATTCGAGAGTAAGTGTATACACGGCACCGATTCACGGGGTGGGATTACAGAGTTATACGCTCTGTTCAAAGCCAAGGTAACATGCCTTCCAATCAAACAGCATGGGAACCGGACCTGGGTGAGACAAGAGGAGATGTGGATAAAGTGGTCTACCATGGTGCATAAGGACATACTCAATAGTTCCCTTGTGGAAGCAAATTAGAAAGTCTTATCATGTTGGTACCTTGTCCCAAGAAGGTTGGCAAAATTATACCCTAGTACAGAATCTACCCTGGTACCAAACATACCCAGAGGTGCCAAAAGAGCGCTGTTTGCTGGCCTGTCAGAGGAGATCCCCAAGACGTCTTCGAACGCTCATATTTTTTATTTTTCTAGCAGCCAAAATAACTATAGCGTGCGCAATTAAAACGCCCGTGATTAATGTGACATTGGTGAAACAAAATATCCTGGATTATGGTTAATGAAAAACTGACCAGTATCCATAAAGATAAACAAGCTAAGTTTGGAAAAGTGTGGAACCCCTGGATTGCACCTCCAAGCACCCTAAATGCTGGGTCACCTTGGGGATGGAGACCTGGGCCGAAGAGACCAACCCCGCCCTTCGCTCTCACTTTTTTTTTCTTTCTTTCTTGGTTTTTGTGATCTAATGAATCTTTGTAAGGTTGCTGATGGGGGACCATGAAGCCTCCTTAACCCTCATGCTTCCTCAGGAGGGAGGTCATGTGATATGAGGTATTGGGTTTAGTTCCTGACAATGATGTACCCCTACCTCTCCATGTACTTGGCTATGAGTGACCTACAGTTTATTGAAATGCTATTTCACAATTATTTTCATTTTTTTTAACTTACTTTTGTAACCAGTTGCTGATACTTCTGGGCTCATAGCCTTAGACATGTGGTTGCTTTACTAGATAGAGCCTGAATTCACCTTTATGTAGCTGCTCCTTAGTTACTACCTTATGGCCTATGATTATATTGGAGGAAGCATCGGCTCTTTGAGATTTATTTGACATTGTTTATGCTTTTGTATACCATACAAAACTTTGCAATAAAAAATAGAAAAGAAAAAATAGCATTTTTGCTTGCTTGGATGATGGAAGTCAGCAGGCTTCACCTTATTCACTAAGCTCTGTGGAATATTCCCTTGCAAAGTGCATCACCTTCTGCAAAGTGAATAGTCATTTTGCCATTTGTAAAGCAAGCCCAATGACTCTGGAATATTAAATTATAGCATCCAAATGACGGCCGCAGAACTAGCAATGCTAGCTCTCATAATTCTCTTGGTTTTATTTAGTTTAATACTTTAACACATTTATTTCTATTTTTGAAGTCTGGTGCCCTAATCCGCCAACCCAGTTACAAGTAATTCCTCTATCCTCCTTGTTTGTGTGTGTTTGTTCAACCCACTGGCTGAACCAAAAAAATATCCATCCATGGCCACCATTATAGAGAAGGTAGATCTTTCCAACAGGGGACATGAACAGCAATATAAATCTGCCTGGGGTTCTACCACACTATCTAAAGGTAAAGAAACAGTGGGACTGGAGTTGGGCTTTAAGCTCAAAGTGTATAAGGGTGAAAACCGCGCTCAAGAGCAGAGAACTTAAAAAAATACTACAGCTGCAACAAAAACCAATGAATATCAATCTGGCAAACAACAATATTATAAATATATATATATATATATAAGTGCACTTGCAGTAAATTGCAAAAATTGGTGACTACAAAATAATCATAGGTGATACTTATGAGAAGGTGAAATATTGACAAATATAAGTGACAAGATGAAAGTGACAAAGGTAAGAGTGATTAAAAATACATAAAAAAAAACAAAAAACAGATGATACAAAGGAAGTCCATTCATAAGTCCAAATATATAATAAGGGCAAGTGGATCCAATGAAAGAAGATTCAGCATCCAGAATTTATCCTCCCTCACCCGAAAGGGAAAGAGAGGGGAAGAGAGAAATGTGAAGAGAGTGAAGAGGGTCTCAGAATTGATGGTGAATCCAGAAAATGATAAGACTATGCTCTTACCAGAAACGGTGGACCTCCTGAAGAGCAAGGTCTTACTCGCAGGCAGATAGAGCCCTCTGCAGGGACAAATGGACCTCCAGTCAGTCTGTGTCTTTAAACATCCGTGGCGTTCCGGTGGCAAGCAGACCCAAATTCCCAATCTGAAAGGAACACTCATTGGTTGAGAAGACCGTGAGTGCAAAAATCGAAAAGACTAAAAATAGTGTAGTAGGTTGGATAAAAAACTTTTATTGCTCAAGGGGAGGGGGCGGGAACACTCTCCGCCTTAAAAACACAAGCAAAAATTGCCGGCAAGCTAAAACAATATCAAACAACCGAGTACCAAGAAGACATGGGGCGTTGTAGCTCAAAGCCCTGTCAACGACCAACTCCCCAGTGGGTATCTGGAAAATATATCATAAATAAACCATTGTGCCAGTCCCACCTTCCACCCCAATTGACTAAAATAACTAGAAATCTAGATTCTGAAATGCATATGTTTCCACCCCCAGAACATTTTGATAAGGCATTCATGATAAGCCTGATACACACGGTAAGTTTTTTTCATTCAGCCCACTGGGCCAAACGAAAAAACGATGAGGAGCTCACAAGGAGGTCCTGTACTAATAATGTTAGTACAGTGATCTCCCCGCTGAGCTATTGTGTTCTGACAGGAGGACCCCCCCACCTCCCCACCAGAGCACACAGGTCAGCGGTCAGCGCTCGCAGCCATTGGCTGAGACCACTGATTAGATGTCAATCGGCTGCTGGTTTTCAGGCAAGCTCCTTCGACAGAAGCAATGAGATTGGCTTCTATCAAACAAGGATCTGTACACATGGGCCGAATGTCGGCCAGTCTCTACTGTACTGGCTGATTTCACCCGATATTTGCACAGGGCTTTAAAGTCCAACTCTAAAACTATCTTTACATACCAAAAAAAAAAAAAAAGACTGGAGATCAAATCCCCAGTGTGATAGTAATTGCACTAACTGAACCGAATATTGATTTCATTTTGAAGTAATGCTTTCCTCAGCCAAAGAGTATTCTTGTACATTTGCAGAAATTGTTCTTCATATTTTGTAACTGAGACTGACATGAGGCCTAAAGTTATTTTTTTAATGTACGGTAACTTTTATTAGAATACTTCCTGCTGATCCTGTAATGAAGGTCTGTGTTCAGGCATGTCTTGTCATGGAGTGATGATGCTCTGTCTCCAAATTGCTCTCCTGCATGTCACCCTGTCACATGGACTTCCAATGGAGACACAGATTGTTGTCACTATCAGGAAGCCTGCCCTGGGCAGTGACAGATGCTACTGCAGCACATGCATTTGGACAGGATGTAGCTGCAAAGAGCCTTAAGGGGGTTAAAAGCACTGAGAAAAAGGACAAAATAAGTATTTTCTAAAAAAAGAACATACCTTTTGTCTTCCACACAGTGCTTTAGCTAACTAAATGCCAGTCGTCCACTAAGAAGTTACATTTACTTTAACCACTTAAGGATCGGAAAGATTTGCCCCCTTAATGACCGGGCCATTTTTTGCGATACAGCACTGCGTTGCTTTAGCTGACAATTGCGCGGTCATGCAACGCTGTACCCAAACAAGTTTGATGTCCTTTTTTCCCACAAATAGAGATTTCTTTTGGTGGAATTTGATCACCTCTGCAGTTTTTAATTTTTACGTTATAAACAAAACAAGACAGACAATTTTGAAAAACAAAAAAAACAAAAACAATATTTTTTACTTTTTACTATAATAAATATCTAAAAAAAACCCCCAAAAAATCCAAAAAATGTCTTCCTCAGTTTAGGCCGATATGTATTCTTCTACATATTTATGGTAAAAAAAAATCGCAATAAGCGTATATTGATTGGTTTGCGCAAAATATATAGTGGTTGATTTACTAAAGGCACAATAGCTGTGCATTGTGCAAAGTGCAGTTGCACTCTGCAAGTGCAGCTAATCCAGAGATTAGTAAATGAGCAGAAGCTCTGCTGACTTCCATCATTCAATCATGTGCAAGCAAAAATGCTGTTTTTTTATTTTCCTTGCACGTGATTGGGTATTCTTTGAAAAGTGAAGCTTTACCTCATTTACTAAGCTCTGGGGCAACTGCACTTGCAGAGTACAATTGCACTTTGAAAATTGCACAGCCTATTTGCCTTTAGTAAATCAACCCCATAGCGTCTACAAAATAGGGGATAGATTTATGGCATTTTTATTATTAATTTTTTTTTCTAGTAATTGGATTGCAGCAGACAGATTGGACACTTTTTCGGACACTTTTGACACTTTTTTGGGACCGTTGACATTTATACAACGATCAGAGCTAAAAATAGCCATTGATTACTGAATAAATGTCATTGGCAGGGAAGGGGTTAACACTAGGGGGTGATCAAGGGGTTAAATGTGTGTCCTAGGGAGTGTTTCTAAATGTGGGGGGATAAGACTGCCTGAAGGCGGAGACTGATCGCTGTTCATAATCAGTATGACACAGCAGATCTGTCTCCTCTCTCCTGTCAGAATGGAGATCTGTCTGTTTACATTGAATTACATTACAAAAACACTGAAAAACTATTTTTTATAACGTCCAGTGTGCATGAGGCTTAATGTATAGGTGATAGCAATTCGACTGTTTTCCACTTAATGTCTAATCTTTAGAAGTTGTAAAGTCAGAAGGTTTAATGCACATGCATTAAGATAAAAAACCTTCTGTGTGCAGCTGCCCCCCCCTCCCCCCAGCACCCCTGATACTTACCTGAGCCCAATATCTCTCCAGCGAAGTCCACGAGTGCTTCGGCCACCCGGGACTCTCCTCTTGATTGGCTGAGACACAGCAGCGCCTGCTGCTGTCAATCAAAGTCAGTTAGCTAATCAGGAGAGAGAGGAGTGGGGGCGAACCAGGGCTCTGTGTCTGAATGGACAACAGGAGGGAGGGGCCAGGAGAGCCGAAGAGGGACCCGAGAAGAGGAGGATCGGGGCTGCTCTGTGCAAATCCACTCCACAGAGCAGGTAAGTATAACGTGTTTGTTATTTTTAGAGAGAAAAAAAACAAGACATTACAATCACTTTAAGTTATGCCATTTGCTTTTTGCTTTGTGAAGGATGACATGCCTCTCTAGAGACCTTTACGTGCTGTTTTGTATTTCTTGAAGATTTAATAAAAAATGCATAAAATATAAATAAATACCTTACTGGCCAAATAAATGGAAAAAAAAAAAAACGAAAAAAAGAAAGCTAATGCTTCCACCAAATCCAACAACAGATATGCTGCAGTATAATATGTTTGTGTTTTTAGGTTTAATATCGCTTTAATATTGGTAAACTGAGCCCCCTTGTGCCTAGTAACAAATTAACTTGATTGGTATCTGTTTACTACGAGAATGTACCTTCAGTACATTTTATTGAAAATATATTTTACAAGTAATACCTGTGCAGTTATGAGTGTGGTAAAATTCCTAGTGCATGCCAGTAATGATTGGTATTTCTGATTAAAAGTTAACTTCTAACCCTTTAATCAACATCTGCAAGTTATCAGGACTTGTAATTACAAAGCATATAGCATTTTGTACTTTAACCACTTCAATACCGGGCACTTTTACCCCCTTCCTGCCCAACAGCTTTCAGCGCTGTTGCACTTTGAATGACGATTGCGCAGTCATGCTACACTGTACCCAAACTAAATTTTTATCATTTTGTTCACACAACTAGAGCTTTCTTTTGGTGGTATTTAATTACATAAATTTATTTCAGTTTTAAAATTTTGTAAATAAATAATCTTTCTTTATAAATTTAGGTCAAAGTGTATTCTGCTACATTTACTTGGTGAAAATAACCCAAATCAGTGTATATTATTTAGTCTGTAGGAAAGTTATACAGTCCACAAACTATGGTATATATCTGTAAATTTATCAATTCTGATGTACTGATCTCATTTTCCGAGGCCCAAAAATGTATCAATTCTGATGTACTGATCTCATTTTCCAAGGCCCAAAAACGTCAGGACAGTACACATACCTCCAAATGACCCCTTTTTGGAAAATAGACGGTCCAAAGTATTTAGTAAGAGGCATCGCAAGTTTTTTGAAGTTGTTATTTTTTGTCATAATTTTTGGGGAAATGAAGAAAATTATGTTTTTCGCAATTTTTTTTCCTTTTACATACCGTCGCCAGTACAGTACAGCGTTATCATATAACGGTTGTGCTGGTGATCTGGGACACTGACTGAAGACAATACGAAAAAAAAAAAGAATCATTTTATTTTGTTTTACATTTTTTTTAAATACATTTTTCTCTTTTTGTTTAATGATTTTTTTTTAACGCATTGTGACCAGAGCAATATCATTTCCAAACTGCCATTCACGGAAAATTTTGGCAAGGACCAAGTCTCGGGGTCGACGGGGAATTTGGCGGCTGGGTTATTTTTTAGGCGAATGGCTGGTGTTAGCACTTAAATCATCCTTAGGCCCCTTTCACACGAGGCGGGCTCCGTTTCTACGGAGCCCGCCTCGGTCCGCCGGCTCAGCGGGAGATCTGTCCGTTGATCTCCGCTGAGCCGGCGGATGACAGGTCCCTCTCTGCTCACTGAGCGGGGAGGGGCTTGTCAGGCGCTGCTGCCGCCTATGGAGGGATCGGACGAAAACGGACAGCGGGTCCGTTTTCGTCAGATCTCACCCGATCCGATCCCTCAGCGACGGATCTGGACGTAGAGCCATACGTCTGCTTTTAGCGGATCGGACGGGGTCGGATGTCAGCGGACATGTCTCCGCTGACATCCGACGGTCCATAGGCTAACATGGATCGCCCGTTCAGGTCCGCCGTCAAAACTGACAGGCGGATCTGAACGGTCCGATCGTGTGAAAGGGGCCTAACACCATCATATGGTGTCAGGATGATCAAATCACATTATTTGTTTTACTACATTGTGATATATATTAAAAAAAAATTGTTCAACTCACCATAATGCAGAATCAGTGGAAACCCAGAGCTTGTCACCAGATGCAGTGTGCCACCGTCACTTGCCACCACATGCAGCGCGTCACTTGCCACCATCGCCTGCCGCCAGATGCAGTGTGTCACTTGCCACCATCGCCTGCCTCCAGATGCAACGTGTCACTTGCCACCATCGCTTGACTCCAAATGCAGCGTGTCAATTGCCACCATCGCCTGCTGGCAAATGCAGCTTGTCACTTGCCATGATCGCCTGCCGCCAGATGCAGTGTGCCACTTGTCACCCGCAGCCTGCCACCACTCCAACACATCGAAGCCCCGGGAAGGTGAACGCCCCTCCTGCCGATGGCTGCAGATGTGGCTCCTCACAGTGCCAGTGAGGCCTGGGGTTGGGAACCCCTGCTGTAGAGCATGCTGGAGCCGGCCCAGAGAAGATAGAGGAAGTGGGTGACAGTGGTGTCACTAGGGTTGGAGTCACTCCACTGGTGCGGTAAAACATGGTGTCAACCTCCCCTCCACCATGTATAGGCCCACATTAGTAAAGACCCCCCTCCCTTAGTATGGACCCACCTCTCCACTATGTACAGATCCCCCTTCACCAAGTATAGCCCCACCTCAGTACAACCCCCCCCACTAAGTACAGACACCCACTAAGTACACACCCCCTCAGTACAGACCCCCCCACTAAGTACAGACCCCCCCCAGTACAGACCCCCAGTACAGACCCCCCCCTCAGTACAGACCTCCCCATCAGTATATACCCCCTCCCACACTACAGACCCCTCGCATCAGTATAGACCCCCTTCCTCTCCACTTGTGCTAGTAGGGAAATGGGGGAGGTGTTAGATATGTGCTGGGGGGGCTTTTCAACTTCAACAGCTTACAGACCTCAGATCAGTGCAGAAAAAAGCACAGTGGTGTCCCTCCTGCGACTCCTGTGTACATGTAATGATGTAAACAGCCAAGGAACGGGAGGTGGCTTCAGTTCACTCTGCTGTATGAGGCAGGGAGGGAGACAGCCGGAGTGGAGATCGTAACCCATACTGCAGTGCCGGGCCAGCTTATCAGTGTCTTTGGAGCTGCCCCTACTGACAGCCTCATCCGTTGTGGAGAGCATTCAGTGCGGAGGAGGAAGTTAACTCCTCCTCCACTTTGCACGCTGGGTAAGAAATCTGCCGCGGTCTTGACATCACTGGTTGCTAGACGCCAGGCAGCTCTATTAACCAGTTGCCAGAGTCTCAGGTGGAGGTGGAGGTGGAGGCGGAGGTAGAGTGAGAGCCAGCACTCGAGCGGGGTTTGCTCGCTCTGTCTCTGGGACCCTGGACAAACCTGCCAAATGCAGGACTGTCCCAGGCAATCGGGGACATGTGGTCACCCTAGACCAATCACAGCTAGCAACACAATTATATCCATTAGATGGCATGAAAGGAAGACATCTATTGTGTAAAATTGTCATGTGACCTGCTGTGATTGGTCACAGCGGTCCCATAGTACCGGCAGTGAGCCAGTACACTGATCAGTCATCAGCCGTGCCCAGTGGACTCAGCTGGTGAAAGATCACACCGCTGCTTGGCCCCGCAGCTGCGATGAGAGGCCCACCCAACTGTCATCTTGTTATAGGCTGGGTGGGAAGTGGTTAAAGTATTCCAGGGATGGCATTTTATACATAATTACATTGGTCCAGCTTGGACTATGGTAATTATGTAGTATGCATGTTCTCCCAGTGCCTGTGTGGGTTTCCTCTCGTACTCCAAAGACATGCTGATAGGTTAATTGGGTCCTGTCTAAATTGGCCCTAATATGTGTATGAATGTGAGTTAGGGACCTTAGATTGTAAGCTCCTTGAGGGCACAGACTGATGTGATTATACAACTGTACTATATACGTGTAAAGCACCGCATAAATTGACAGCGCTAGATAAGATCCTAAAATAAATAAATATACCTTGCTTGCCAGATCCCTCTAAGCCCTCATTCACATTAAACACAGCTTTGAAATCATGTGACTTCATCTGAAGCCACACAATTTCAAAGCCGCATGTCCATGCGACTTCGGGTGCGACTTGAAAGACACCTGTGCGGCTTCATGCACAGATGTCTATTGAAGTTGCACCTGAAATAGGCAAGAGTAGTGCAGGCACTACTAACTTTACTACCCTGTAAACTGACAATGGCTGCTGAGCCCTGACACTGCGGTCAGTTTACGTGCCTCCATCATCCGCAGCTATTTGCAGCTCATCTCTGTCCTCTTCTCCCCCCCCCCCCCCTTCGCCTGTCAGGTCTGTGTGTGAGCCGCCCCTGATCCCCCCTTTTAGCACCATCCTGAGCAGTATAAAAATGGCTGCTCACAATCACTACCAGCCCCTCTGCTAGGATAACATGTAGTAAACAGTGTATGTCATTTTTTAAAATTCTCATATATCAGCGGTCTCGTGGCCGCCCATCGATCTCTTCCTTCAACGTATGTACCACAGAGGGAGGTCACGTGATCGCCCAAGGAGATCTCGGGCCCTCCCTCTGTAGTGCATAAATCGGAGGAAGAGAGCGATGGGTGGTCACGTGACCGCTGATTGGCGAGGAGAAATAAGGTATTTAGCAGAAGAATTTAAAAAACAGCATACACTGTATAATGTATGTTATCCTAGCAGAGGGGCTGGCAGTGATTGTGACTATTTGTGCATTCACTTAGGTTAGTAAATAAGGTGTAAGGCTATGTTAACGTGACTGTGTTTCTAAAAGTGTGAAAAAAATTTGCCCCTACAAATAAATGAAATGTCTTCCCACACTGCTGAACGGCACTCCCGTGTTATTTCTGAACAGCCTTCAGAGAAGGATTTCTCTTCATTACAGCGTTGCTAAACAGCATGGGCAATGGGAGAAGTAAAAATTTACCTTCCTTGTTATAGGGTATGATTTTTTAGATATTTAATATATCTTTTTTCCAAGCGTTGCTGACCACTGGCTGCGGAACACATGATCAGGAGCCAATCCCACTTGCTTAAAATCAAAAGCCTTGACCAAAAGCTGTCAGTGTCAGCTAGGTCAGTGTACACATATGTTCAGTGGCCTGGCATTGCTGCTACATATATGCCTTATGCAGTCAGCAAGAGGTTAAAGAAGAAATTCATTCCCCCAACCAGCTGGGCTCTCATTAAGAAGCATACTCATTTACCCAGTGAATCCAGGACTGTCCTGTTGTAATCCAATGATAAGGTATCCCAACCTGTGTCCCATGTCAACCATCTTGGTGCACTCAGTCATTGGCAGCCTGGCTGCCTCTTCCAGGTTCAGCCAGCCAGGTCCCCAACGACACACGTCAGCTCCTCCCACATGCCACTTTGTTACATAGTTACATCTTTAGTCGGGTTGAAAAAAGGCACAAGTCCATCTAGTTCAACCAATAAAAGAGAAAAAAATGTCATATGATCGCATATACCCAGGGCCGGTGCAAGGATTTTTGTCTACTTAAGCAAAGGTGCATTTTAGTGCCCCCCACCAACCATCCTCCTGCCACCCCACAATGCAAACCCCCACCCCACATGGTGGGCAGGTGGGCAGAGACTGCGGGCATAGCACAAGAGAGACGGTCAGAGACTGCAGACATGGCACAAGAGATGAGCAGAGACTGTGAGAATGGCACAAGAGGTGGGCAGAGACTGTGGGCATGGCACAAGAGAAATGGTCAGAAACTGCAGACATGGCACAAGAGGTGGGCAGAGACTCTGGGCATGGCACAAGAGATGGGCAGAGGACTGTGGGCATAGCACAAGAGGGAGATGGTCAGAGACTGCAGACATGGCACAAGAGTTGGACAGAGACTGAGGGCATGGCATAAGAAATGTGCAGAGAGCAAGGGCATGGCACAAGAGGTGGCCAGAGACTGTAGATATGGCACAACAGAGAGCGGTCAGAGACTGCAGACATGGCAGAAGATTTGGGCAGAGACTGTGGACATGCCACAAGAGGTGGGCAGAGACTGTGGGCATAGCACAAGAGGTGGGCAGAGACTGCAGACATGGTACAAGAGGTGTACAGAGACAGTGGACATGGCACAAGAGGTGGGTAGAGACTGCAGACATGGTACAAGAGGTGTACAGAGACTGTGGGCATGGCACAAGAGGTGGGTAGAGACTGCAGACATGGTACAAGAGGTGGGCAGAGACTGCGGGCATGGCACAAGAGATGGGCTGAGACTGAAGACATGGTACAAGAGGTGGGCAGAGACTGTGGGCATGGCACAAGAGGTGGACAGAGACTGTGGGCATGGCACAAGAAGTGGGCAGAGACAGTTGGCATGGCACAAGAGGTGGACGGAGCCTGTTGGCATGGCACAACTTAGGGGGCGTTTTGAGATGAGAGAGGACTTGCGCTGGGGTGGTGGTGTTCAAATTTATTATCCAGGATAAGTCCTCTCTCCTCTCAAAACGCCCTCTAGGACATACAGTATCATCTTAGCCCCCCTCCTTCTCCCAAATCACTGCCAGTATTTATTTCCAGCTTTTCTCCCTCACCTTCCTGCCTCACTTGTTCCAACACTTGGTTCTGCTCCAGGATTAGCCAGAACTCCAAAACTAAACCACAATGTATGAATTTACCACCCCTGCCACCCTTGTGCCCTCAGGCGGCTGCCTGAATCGCCTAATGGTGGCATCGGCCCTGCATATACCCAATCCTATACCCACAGTTGATCCAGAGGAGGACAACAAACCTCAGCAAAGCATGATCCGATTCCTTCCTGATCCCCCGAAAAGCAATTGGATACTCACTGGATCAACTTTACCTATAAAGGTTAGTACACAATTATATTATGTACATTTAGGAAAGAATCCGGGCCTTTTTAAAGCAATCTACTGAGCTGGCCAGAACCACCTCTGGAGGGAGTCTATTCCATATTTTCACAGCTCTTACTGTACTGTGAAGAAACCTTTCCGTATTTGGAGGTGAAATCTCTTTTCCTCTAGATGTAAAGAGTGCCCCCTTGTTCTCTGTGATGACCTTAAAGCGGAGGTCCGCCCACCGCTGCAAAAATTAAAAGCCAGCAGCTGCACATACTGCAGCTGCTGCCTTTTAATAATCGGACAATTACCTGTCCTGGAGTCCAGCGATGTCGGCACCACAGCTGATGTTTCCATCAGCTGTCGGGTGCATGCCGCCTCCATTGCGAGTTGCGAGTAAGGGAACCTGGCAGTGTAGCCTTTCGGCTTCACGCCGGGAAACCTACATGCGCTCCGCTCCTCTCTCCTACTGGCCCGGCGACAGAGGGAGGAGCAGGGAGGAGGAGGGAGCCCCAGCTGTGACGTCAATACCCGTAGCTGTCCCCCCTCCCCCCAGAAAGGTGCCAAATGTGGCACCGGAGGCGGGGGGGAGTACAATGAGCGAAAGTTCCACTTTTGGGTGGAACTACACTTTAAAGTGAATAACTCAACACCAAGTTCACTATTTGGACCATTTATATATTTATACATGATGATCATATCCCCCCTTATCTTCTCTTCTCAAGAGAGAATAAATTCAGTTCCTCTAATCTAATCTTTTCTCATAGTTGAGCTCCTCCATGCCTCTTATCAGTTTGGTTGTCCTTCTCTGCACAACTCTCCATTTCATCAATATCCTTTTTGAAAACTGGTGCCCAAAACTGAACTGCATATTCCAGATGAGGTCTTACTAATGAATTGTACAGGGGTAAAATGATATCTCTCACTCTGGAGTCAAATTCTCTCTTAATACAAGAAAGGACTTTGCTCGCGTTGGAAACATTAGCTTGGCTTTGCATGCCATTATTAAAGTGATTGTAAAGTCTTCTTTTTTTGGTTTAAAATAACAGACATGTTATATTTACCTGCTCTGTGCAATGGTTTTGCACATAGTGGCCTGGATCCTCCTCTTCTTGGGTCCCTCTTCGGCTCTCCTGGCCCCTCCCTCCTGTTGAGTGCCCCCACTGCAAGCAGCTTGCTATGGGGCACCCGAGCCAAAGCACAGCTCCCTATGCCCATTCAGACACGGAGCACGGCCCAGCCCCCTCTCCTGATTGGCTCACTGAATTTGACAGCAGCGGGAGCCAATAATCGTCATGCTGCCGTCTCAGTCAATCAGGAGAGAGAGTCTCTGGCAGCCGAGACACACCTGCAACATTGCTGGATAGAGATGGGCTTTTTATCTTAATGGATAGAATGCATTAAGATAAAAAACCTTCTGATTTTACGACCACTTTAAGCTTATGATCTACCAAAACCCCCAGATCCTTCTCCACCATTGATTCCCCCAGTTGTACTCCCCCTAGTATGTATGATGCATGCATATTCTTAGCCCCCATGTGCATAACTACATTTATCAACATTAAACCTCATTTGCCATATAGTTGCCTTGTTAAACAGTGCATTGAGATCCTGTAAGGACGTTATTCCACTGAACTGGTACTTTTAATCCCAGACCCTATATCATTTATAAATATATTAAAAAGTAAGGGTCCCAACCCTGAACCTTGGGGTACACCACTGATAACCTTAGACCAGGGGTCTCCAAACTTTCTAAACAAAGGACCAGTTTTCAGACTTTAGGGGGGCCGGACTGTGGCCATTGGAAGTAGAAAATGTCCCAGTATCAGTGGGAGCAAACAATGCCCCATTTGTGCTGTCAGTGAGAGGAATTATGCCCTATTGTTGGTGTCATTTGGTGGGAAGAATCATACCCCATTGTTGACATCATTTGGTGGAAAGAATCAAGCCCCATTGTTGGTGTCACTGGGAGGAACTGTGCCCAATTATTAGTGTCATTGGGAGGAACTGTGCCCCATAGTTAGTGTCTTAGGGATGAATTGTGCCCCTTCTTTGGTGTCAATGGGGAGGGTCATGCCTCAATGTTGGAGTCAGAGGATAAAATATAACCCCAAGGCATGCAAAGGGCCGAATTTGGCCCCTGGGCCACAGTTTGGAGACCACTGCCTTAGACCATTCAGAGTATGAATCATTAACCACTACTCTCCGAATTCTGTCTTTTGGCCACTTTTCTATCCATTTACAAACAGATCTTTCCAAGCCTGTAGACTTTACCTTACATGTGACTACCCACACGTCAGTAGTTAACTGACGGGCACCCCACCGCAGCCAGTGCCTGTTCAATACCACACTGACGGAATCGTTCCAAGCAGGGGACAGGGATTTCCCAGGCCCACAGCAAGCAAGGCAAAATCTCAGACCAGATAAGAACCAAGTTGGTATAGAACGCATAACAAAGAGTGATGTCTCGCTTGATAGCGGAGATAAGGTCCACGGAACGTGTATAACCCACGTCATTCCCTCCAGCGTGAAGAATCAAGATAATGGGGCCGGAAATATGATAATGAAGACGTAAACACTCTGGGAGGACCTGAGGCCAGTGTAACCCATGGAGCCCAAACCACCGGATCCTGGCGATATCATAGGTGAAACCCAAATTCTTCCCGTAGCTCCGGACTGCTGACCGACGAGCGGCTCAGTAAATGAAGGAGTCTTCCCTTTGATGAAGACACGTGACCCTGTGTCGAGCACGCATAGGGGAAGGGCCAGGAGAGAGCACGGATCCTTTCACTCCACTGAGATGCGATGCACAGCTTATCCCTCCTGACAGGCAAACTTTGAGGCAAAACTTTGGAGACTGTTATCAGATTGGTGCACTCACGCACCTTGCAAATGTGAGCACCCTAATGTAGGGAGCTTTTATTCTAATAAATATTTATAAACAATATCACACTATCCAGTTTTTTCTTTTCCTTTATTCCTAACTGTGGAGTTGCTACTGAAAATTGTGTATCTGGATTCCATCACTGAGCCATGGGATGGCTCATAAGCGTGTTTAGACTCAGTCTCACAGCTGAGTCGCACGCTCTGAGGTGAGAGGCTGTCCCCGGGGGTCACTGGATGGCACTTGAGCATGGGATTCTGAGCACTAAGCACTAAGATTAATGCACGCACGTTGGATTTTTTATGAACTGTTTTTATGGACTTTATGTGCATTTCTTTCATATATTGGACTTTAATAATCACATAGAAAACATCTTGGATTTGATATTCACACTCATTGTGTGGCACTTGGCACTTTGTTATATTTTGCACTTATCACTGTGATATATTTATTTATATATATATATATATATATATATATTTTTTTTTTTTTCACAGTAAATTTCAGACTATATAAATGATTTTTTCATCCATGATATATACAGGTAGTAGTTCAGTAATCGCTACTCTCATTCTAATGGTATACATCTAGTATATTATTTACACATTGCACTTTATAATCACTTGTTTTATATATATATTCTTTGTGCCTTGCTGTGGCTGGATAAACCGCTTATGCAGTATTTTCAGTATACCTCATATGCGTTAATAATCTCCAGATTGATATTTTCACCTTAGCACAGCGTAACTTTTGTATACATTGTATTGCACGGCATATGAAACGTGTTCTGCGCGGGCAGCTAGGTGATTTCCACATTTGAGGCAATATACCATTGTGGCTTGCAAAATCCCCTTTTATCTATCTAGTAAGGATATGGATTACTGGAACCATGTCCTGTGGTCTGATTAGACCAGGATAAACTTATTTGGTTCAGATGGTGTCAAGCATGTGTGGCGACAACCAGGTGAGGAGTTCAAAGACAAGTGTGTCTTGCTTACAGTTAAGTAGGGTGGTGGGAGTGTCATGGTCTGGGGCTGCATGCTGCCAGAACTGGGGAGCTAAAGTTCATTGAGGGAACCATGAATGCCAACATGTACTGTGACATTTTGAAGCAGAGCATGATCCCCTCCCTTCGCAGACTGGGCCACAGGGCAGTATTCCAACATGATAACGACCCCAAACACACCTCCAAAGTGACCACTGCCTTGGTAAGGAAGCTGAAGGTAAAGGTGATGGACT
The DNA here is from genome assembly GCA_037952925.1 of Lithobates clamitans. Lineage (NCBI taxonomy): Eukaryota > Metazoa > Chordata > Amphibia > Anura > Ranidae > Lithobates > Lithobates clamitans. Next base: position 1,180,856 of record JBBGZY010002060.1, on the reverse strand, counting down.
AGCCAAGCATGTCTCCAGAGCTAAACCCTATTGAGTATCTGTGGGGCATCCTCAAACGGAAGGTGGAGGAGCGCAAGGTATCTAACATCCACCAGCTCCATGATGTCGTCATGGAGGAGTGTAAGAGAACTCCAGTGGCAACCTGTGAAGCTCTGGTGAACTCCATGCCCAAGAGGGTTACGGCAGTGCTGGAAAATAATGGTGGCCACATAAAATATTTACACTTTGGGCCCAGTTTGGACATTTTCACTTAGGGGTGTACTCACTTTTGTTGCAAGCGGTTTAGACATTAATGGCTGTGTGTTGAGTTAATTTAAGGGGACAGCAAATTTAAACTGTTATACAAGCTGTACACTCACTACTTTACATTGTAGCAAAGTGTCATTTCTTCAGTGTCGTCACATGAAAAGATAGAATAAAATATTTACAAAAATGTGAGGGGTATATTCATAGTTACATAGTAGGTGAGGTTGAAAAAAGACACAAGTTCATCAAGTCCAACCTATATGTGTGATTATGTGTCAGTATTACATTATATATCCCTGTATGTTAAAGCCATTCAGGTGCTTATCCAATAGTTTCTGGAAGCTATTGATGCTCCCCGCTGAGACCACCGCCTGTGGAAGGGAATTCCACATCCTTGCCGCGCTTACAGTAAAGAACCCTCTACGTAGTTTAAGGTTAAACCTCTTTTCTTCTGCCTTTGTCTGACTATCCCTTCCGGTTACTGAACTTTGGCTATGTTTTGACTATGTTTGTTCTTTTTACTTTTATTATTAAACAAGTGAGATTTAACTGTACTTCTGTTTCAGTCTGATTTCATGCTATCTGACAATAGGCTAAGGCCATGAATTCAGAAGATGCTGTCAATCCACTTGTTGGTAATATTTTTTCCAGATTGGAAGAACTGGATCACCGCATGGATCAGTTTGCCATGGCGTTACAAACGCTCCTGAATCACACGGCTCACCTGGAATCTCCCACTATGGCCGCCCTGATACAACCTATGTTGCAGGATGACCCTGCTGCTGCTCCAGTCTCTGTGCAGGCACCCGCCTCGAGTATTACCTCTATTAGAGGTATGTCTAGTTCCGCTCCGCTTTCCCAGCGATTTGGGGGCTATCCAGTCCAAGGCAGAGGGTTTCTCAACCAGGTTGAGATTTAATTTGAGATGCTGCCCCAGGCGTTTCCCACGGACAGAAGCAAAGTAGGTTTCGTGATATCTTTGCTTTCTGAGAGAGCCTTGGCCTGGGCAAACCCTCTATGGGTGACGCAAAAACCTGTTGTCTTGAGTTACCCTGAGTTTGTCTCCAAGCTTTGCAGTCCCACCCATGCCTCCCTCACCTCCCATGCCTCCTGGTACCGAGTTTGTCAGTGAAGGTGAACCCATGCACTTGGGCTTCACGCGTCTCTCTGCAGATGAGAGAGCCTTTAGCAGGAGGGAGAGATTGTGCCTTTATTGAGGCCAGGGAGTCCTATCCCACTCATCCAGGGAATGCTCGAACCTTGATTTCCTGTCATGGACAGACCTTAGGTAGCGTTGTTTCATCCCCAGTTATCCAGAAGGATAAGCCCCTGGTTTTGGTCACCCTTTCTAGGGCTGAGTCGTTCATCGAGATACAGGCTCTAATCGACTCTGGGGCTGCAGGCCTTTTCATTGATGCTGCCTTTGTATCGAAGCACTCAATTCCGCTGCAGCTGCGTGACACTCCACTTGCCATTGAGGCTCTTGACGGGAGACCTCTACAGTCTGCCCATGAGACTCATGAGACGATTCCATTGTCCATGGCCGTAGGGGCTCTTCACCATGAGATAATCCAATTCCAAGTTATTTCCTCACCTAAGTTTCCACTGGTTATTGGTTAACCTTGGTTACAGAGGCACAACCCCTCTTTTGATTGGCTCCATGCTGAGGTTCTCTCCTGGTCACCATAGTGCAGTGAGACATGCTTCCAGAAGGTAGCCAAGGTCCTATGCACCTCTTCACTCTCCTCCCTACCGGAGGAATACCGCGATTTTAGCTATGTCTTTGACAAAGGTCAAGCTGGTAGCTTACCTTCACATCGGCCGTATGATTGCGCAATTGACCTTCAATCTGGTGTCATACCCCCTTGTGGCCGGGTTTACATTTTGTTTTTCTTGGAGTATAAGGCCATAGAGGAGTATATTGCAGACACACTTTCTCGAGGTTTCATCCGCAAATCCTCATCTCCTGCTGATGCTGGTCTCTTTTTTGTGAAGAAGAAGAGTGGTGAACTAAAACTTTGTATTGATTATAGAAGTTTCACGATTAAGAATGCCTTTCCGATTCCATTGATTACAGAGTTATTTGACCGCCTCAAGGGAGCAACGGCTTTCACAAAACTTGATTTGAGAGGGTCATACAATCTTGTGAGGATTAAGGAGGGCGACAAGTGGAAAACTGCATTTAATACCAGAACAGGCCATTATGAGTACCTCCTAATGCCTTTTGGCCTTTGTAACGCCCCAGCAGTTTTCCAGGAATTTATTAACGGTGTCCTCCGAGATTTGTTGCAGTTATGTGTGGTGGTTTATTTCGATGACATACTCATATTTTACAAGTCCCTGGAGAGCCACCACACAGATGTCTGTCGTGTGCTTCAGAAACTAAGAGAGAACAATCTCTATTGTAAACTGGAGAAGAGCGAGTTCCATCGTGAACAGGTTAATGTATGTCATTTCCACTGCTGGTTTTTCAGTGGACCCAGAGAAACTTTTGGCACCCCTACAGTGGCCTCGACCCGTGGGTTTACGTGCTCTGCAGCGTTTCCTGGGCTTTGCCAACTATTACTGGAAGTTTATTTGTAACTTCTCGTCTCTGGTCAAGCCCCTGACTGATATGACCAGAAAGGACGGTAACCCACAGAGTTGGTCTCCGGAGTCCATTAAGGCCTTTGAGAGTTTCAAGGCTGCCTTTGTTTCTGCTCCTGTGTTGGCATATTCTGATCCTACATTACCTTTTATCCTTGAGGTTGATGCTTCTGAGACTGGTGTTGGAGCCCTTCTGTCTCAACGTCCTACCTCTGAAAGCGCTATGCATCCTTGTGGCTACTTTCCGAGAAATTGTCACCTGCATAGTGCAACTACGAGATTGGTGACAGAGAGCTGTTGGCGATCATTTTATCCTTGAAAGAATGGAGACATCTCCTCGAAGGTACCACTGTGCTAGTTCTCATTCTTACTGACCATAAGAATCTCACATTCTTGTCTGAGGCTAAACGCCTCTCTCCCAGAAGGGCAAGATGGGCTCTTTTCAATTAGTTTCAATTATACTGTCTCATTCTTACCAGGTACTAAGAATTTAAGGGCTGACGCCTTGTCACGACAATTTTCCTCCACTTCCAAGTTGGAGTTGGTTCCGGTTCCCGAGATTCCTCCTGATTGTATTCCAGCTACGGTTCGCAGCAGTCTCACTTTTCCTTTGGGTGACAAAATTCTTGCTGCTTAGGTCCATGCTCCTCCTGAGAAACCTTATGACTGCTGCTTTGTCCCAGAGAGTCTCTGTACTGCCGTGTTCCAGATTTACCATTCTCCCAAGGCAGCTGGCCACCCTGGGAGGAATCAACCCGTTTGGGCCATTTCCCAACAATTCTGGTGGCCTAGTCTACGTGCTGATGTAACTGCCTTTATAGCTGCCTGTACCTGTTCCAAATCTTTCCGACGGACTCGAGTCCGGTTGAAAAATCCGTTCGTCTGTATGCTAGTCCGATGGACAAAAAAGGACGCAAGGTCAGCTATTGGCTACTGGCTATGAACTTCCTTATTCTAGTCCCTTTGCGCGTCATCACATTCAAACCAACTGGCTTTCAAACTGACTTTAGTCTGTTCGTGTGTGGGCAAGTCCAGTCGTTCGAAAGTCCATTGTAACTCCGTCGAAAGTCCGTCGGAAAGACCGTTGGACCTTTGATGCTGAAAAGTCCGCTCGTGTGTACGTGGCATAAGACTCCATGACACCTTCCAGTGGGCCTCCTACAACCCATACCCAATGGAGAGAGGCCCTGGACCCACCTGTATATGGATTTCATTGTGGAGTTACCCAACTCCCAAGGCACCACTGTTATCCTTATGGTGGTTGACCGGTTCTCAAAGATGTGTCATTGTATTCCACTTAAGAAGTTGCCACTTCTAAGGAACTGGCTTCCATTTTTGCTCGGGAGTTCTTTTGCTTACATGGGCTACCCAAGGTGATTGTTTCGGACAGGGGTTGTCAGTTTGTGTTCCGGTTCCGGCGAGCCTTTTGTGTACAGTTGGGAATTCAGCTTGCTCTCAGCTTGATCACCCGCAGTCTAATGGGGCTGCAGAACGAGCCAATAAGTCCTTGGAGCAATTCCTATGTTGCTATATTTCTGACCATCATAACAACTGGTCAGACCTATTACAATGGGCAGACTTTGCTCACAGCAGTGCCTTGAATTCTGCTTCCCAATTGTCCCCGTTTATGGCAAATTATGTTTTCCAACCTTCCATGTTGCCTGATTTGCTTGTTCCGCAGAGTATTCCTGCATTAGAGGAGCATCTCCGTGGTCTTCGTTCCACTTGGGCACAAGTCCAGGAGGCTTTGCGTCATGCTAATGATAGGTACAGACTCCATGCTGACCGCAGACGCCTGCCTGTGCCTTCCTACCAGGTTGGGGACAGGGTCTGACTGTCATCTCACAACCTCCGACTTCATGTTCCCTCACAGAAGTTTACCTCGGTTTATTGGGCCTTTCCGTATTCGTCGCAGTGGCTTGCGCATTAGACCTTCCTTCTAATATGCGTATTTCAAATGTATTTCATGTCTCCTTTTTAAAACCTTTTGTCTGCAACCCCTTTACCACCTCGGTGCCATGTCCTCAACCTGTACTGGTTGAGAACCATGAGGAGTATGAAGTACAGTCCATTGTTTACTCCCGTAGGTTCTGTGGGTGCATACAGTACCTGGTGCATTGGAAAATAGTACAGTCCGGAGGAACGCTCTTGGGTCTCATCCTCGGACGTACATGCCCTGTCCTCCTCTGTGATTTCCATAGATGTTTTCCCCTCAAGCCTGGTGGTCCTCCGAGGGGGAGAGTCATGAGGAGGGGGTACTGTCAGGGCTGGGCTCAGCCCTTACTTCTCTGAGGTGGCTGCGCAGCTGTTGGCTAATTGCCAGCTCCCATCTCTCTCCACAGTTACTCAGCTGTTGATGATCCGCAAGATGTGCACCGAGTTGCATCTCCACACCCACCGGGCATCATACCTACTAATTTAATGAGGATTGGGGATTATACCCTGTCCAAATTACCTAACAACTAGCTTCCTGACACTAATGCCGCGTACACACGGTTGGACTTTTCGTCTACAAAAGTCCGACAGCCTGTCCGACAGACTTTCAACGGACTTTTGTCGGACTTTTGTCGGACTTGCGGCGGACTTGCGGCAGACTTTCTTACGAACGGACTTGCCTACATACGATCACACAAAAGTCCGACGGATTCGTGCGTGATGACGTACACCAGACTAAAATAAGAAAGTTGATAGGCAGTAGCCAATAGCTGCCCTTGCGTGGGTTTTTGTCCGTCGGACTAGCACACAGACGAGCGGATTTCTGGGTCCGGCGTAGTTACGACGTAAAGATTTGAAGCATGTTTCAAATCTAAAGTCCGTCAGTCTGGAAAAGTCCGCTGAAAGTCCGGGGAAGCCCACACACGATCGGATTGTCAGCCAGCTTTAGTCCGTCGGCGTCCGTCGGACTTTTGTAGACGAAAAGTCCGACCGTGTGTACACGGCATAATACTCAATAAGACAATACACAGGTACTCAACAAGATAATACTCAGGTACTTGCAGACCAATGTGCACTCGCTGATAAGGCTGAGCTGAACACCACCCGGTTCGGTTTGCACCAGAACTTGCGAACAGGCAAAAAATTTGGACAAACACACGAACACCGTTAAAGTCTAAGGGACACAAACATGAAAAATCAAAAGTGTTAATTTTAAAGGCTTATATGCAAGTTCTTGTCATAAAAAGTGTTTGGGGACTCGGGTCCTGCCCCAGGGGACATGTATCTATTAAAAAAAAAGTTTTAAAAACAGGCGTTTTTTTGGGCGTAGTGATTTTAATAATGCCTAAAGTGAAACAATAAATATGAAATATTCCTTTAAATATCATGCCTGGGGGGTGTCTATAGTATGCCTTTAAATTAGCGCAGTTTTCCCGTGTTTAGAACAGTACCACAGCAAAATGACATTTCTAAAGGAAAAAAAGTTATTCAAAACTGATCTCGGCTGTAATGAATTGTCTGAATTGTCGGGTCTTGGCAATATAGATAAAACTCATTGAAAAAAACGACATAGGACCCCCCCCCCCCCCCCGGTCCATTACCATGTCCTTTGGGTCTGGTATGAATATTAAGGGAAACCCCGAATCAAATTTTTTTTAAAAAATTGTGTGGGGATCCCCCAAAATCCATACCAAGCCCTTGAGGTCTGGTATATATATTAAGGGGAACCCTGCACCAATTTTTTTTTTAATGGCATGGGGCCCCCCCAAAATTCATACCAGACCTGGATTTTAAGCAGAACTTTGCGCCAAAATTTAAAAAGAAATGGCGTAGGGTTCCCCCCAAAATCCATTCTGGACCATTATCCGAGCACGTAACCTGGCAGGTCGCAGGAAAAGAGGGGGGCAAGAGATCGCCCCCCCTCCTGAACTGTACCAGGCCACATGCCCTCAACATGGGGAGGATGCTTTGGAGTCCCCCAAATCATCTTGTCTCCATGTTGATAGGGACAAGGGCCTCATCCCCACAACCCTTGCCCGGTGGTTGACGGGGTCTGTGGGTGGGGGCTTATTGGAATCTGGAAACCCCCTTTAACAAGGGGACCCCCAGATCCTGGCCTCCCCCCATGTGAATTGTTAACGTGTACATTGTACCCCTACCATTTTACAAAAAAAGTGTCAAAAATAGTCAAAAAGACAGGAGACACTTTAGGACAAGTCCTTTATTTAAAAATAAAAAACTAAAAATGTTCTGCAATGTAGATCCATCTCACGCGGCCCGCAAAAAGAAAAAAAAAGCCGCAACAGCTCCACCACCATGGGTGGCTCCCATGCTTCTTCTCAGTGACAGCTGTTATATAGCTGAGGGCTTGGCCACCCGGTGACCTAAACGGGTGAAACCCCCCCTCTGACACCACGTGACATCAAAGGAAGGCGGGGTCGCCCGTTTAGGTCACCGAGTGGCCCCGCCCTCAGCTATATAACAGCTGTCATTGAGAAGAAGCATCACTCGGCAGGAGCCTCCCATGGAGGTAGAGCTGTTGCTTTTTTATTTATTTTTTTGGCTCGCCGGGTGGCGTGAGATGGATCTACATCACGGGACATTTTTATTTTTTTATTTTTTAATAAAGGACTTGTCCCACAGTGTCTCCTGTCTTTTTTTCTTTTTTTGACACCTTTTTTGTGAAATGGTAGGGATACAATGTACACGTTACCAATTCACATGGGGGGGAGCCTAGAATCTGGCAGGTCCCCTTGTTAAAGGGGGCTTACAGATTCCGATGAGCCTCCTGCCCGCAGACATCCACAACAACCGGCAAGAGTTGTGGGGATAAGGCCCTTGTCCCCATCAACATGGGGACAAGGTGCTTTGGGGGGCTACTTTAAGACATCCTCCCTATGTTGAGGGCATGTGGCCTGGTACGGTTCAGTGGGGGAGTTCTCTCGTCCCCCCTTTTTTTCCTGCGACCTGCCAGGTTGCGTGCTTGGAGAAGGGTCTGCTATGGATTTGGGGGGGCCCTATGCCATTTTTTTTTATTTTGGTGCAGGGTTTCCCTTAAAATCCATACCAGACCTTTCAGGTCTGGTATGGATTTTTGGGGGGACCCCTACACCATTTTCTTTTTAATTGGCGCAGGGTTCCCCTTAATATCCATACAAGACCTGAAGGGCCTGGTATGGATTTTGGGGGGACCCCCACATAATTTTTTGCTTTAAATTTGGTTCTGGGTTCCCCTTAATATTCATACCACACCCAAAGGGCATGGTAATGGACTGGGGAGGGAACCCATGCCGTTTTTTCAATGATTTTCATCTATATTGTCAAGGCCCAACAATTACAGCCGCAATCAGTTTTAAATGACTTTTTTTCCTTTAGAAATTTAATTTTGCTGCAGTATTGTTCTAAACACGGGAAAACTGCACCACTTCACAGGCATACTATAGAAACCCCCCAGGCAAGATATTTAAAAGGAATATTTCAGTTTTATTAAAATCACATTATAAAAAATGTCAGTTTTTAAAACATTTTTTGCATTGATACATGTCCCCTGGAGCAGGACCCAGGTCCTCAAACACTTTTTATGACAAGAACTTGCATATAAGCCTTTAAAATGAGCACTTTTGGTTTTTCATGTTAGTGTCCCATAGACTTTAATGGGGTTCCGCGGCTTTCGAATCTGCCGCGAACACTGCATAATGTTCGTTGTTCGCCGAACGTCCAAACAACCAAAGTTTGACCTGAACTTATGTTTGGCCCGAACCATTCGCCCATCCCTACTTGCTGACCAATATGCACTCGCTGACCAACGTTGATTGTTCTGTAGGCTTTTGGGGATATTATGGTACGGCATTATGGCAAAAGCTGAGAGATTAGAGTCAGTGAGGCCTGCAATTAGAGTGTTTGTTTTCTGGTGTTCTTGCAAGTATTCAAAGAAACCATATTCTATGATTGAAGTTGCTGCAAGTGTTAATGCAGTGAAGTGTACCTGCATTGAGAACCTAATATGAACCCATTTTTGGACAGTCCTAAAATTGTTATTTTAGCTCAAAGTGGTTTGCAAGGAAATGTTTTTGTATTGTGACAGAGCTAGGCAGTGGCAGTGGCATTGCGGTGGAATATCCACCTCAGTTCGCTCTGTAAAAGTGCTTTATTGAAGTCATCCCCCCTAGGGCTCATAGGAATGTGGTCCAAGGCTAAAAAACGCACTTTAGGAGTGCGATCAATGTGCACTATGCGGCAGTGTCGGTCAATGGGGAGATCCGGATACTTTTTATGAATAGTCACGATATGTCGATAAATTCGTTGCCAAAAAGGTAATTTGGTTTTGCCTACATAAAAGCAGTTACATGCGCACTGCATTAGGTAAACTACCCCTGCAGTGCGACAATTTACAAAGTATTTGGATCTAAATAACTCTCCATTGGACAGCACCACGGCCTTATTTACGTCCATATATTGGCAGTAATTGCAATTACCGCATCTAAATGTGCCTGTTAGTGTGCTACGGTCACGTGTATTAGCCTTGAACTCACTATGGACCAATTTATCTTGTAGAGAGGGGGCTCTTCGTTAGTTAATGAGGAGTTGTGTTGACACATAAGGTGCTAAGGTGGTGTCCACACTTAGTAGATGCCAGCATTTTTGTATAATATCTCTAATTTGTCGATGTTGTTGGCAGTATCTGGTAATGACACATGTAGGAGGAGTTTCACAGATTGTTTTTTTGAAAAGAGAAGATCCCTCCTGCATTTACCCCTCGCCTTTTTGTATGCTTTTTTGAGGATGCTATTAGAGTATCTATGAGCACGTAATCTCTGTCATATGCCCCGTACACACGGTCGGATTTTCCAACGGAAAATGTGTGATAGGACCTTGTTGTCGGAAATTCCGACCGTGTGTAGGCTCCATCACACATTTTCCATCGGATTTTCCGACACACAAAGTTTGAGAGCAGGCTATAAAATTTTCCGACAACAAAATCCGTTGTCGGAAATTCCGATCATGTGTGCACAAATCCGACGGACAAAGTGCCATGCATGCTCAGAATAAATAAAAAGATGAAAGCTATTGGCCACTGCCCCGTTTATAGTCCCGACGTACGTGTTTTACGTCACCGCGTTCAGAATGATCGGATTTTCCGACAACCTTGTGTGACCGTGTGTATGCAAGACAAGTTTGAGCCAACATCCGTCGGAAAAAATCCTAGGATTTTGTTGTCGGAATGTCCGAACAAAGTCCGACCGTGTGTACTGGGCATAAGTGTGGCAGCTTCTTGATCAAAAAGGGCATCACTAGAACAGTTACGCCTAGCCCTAATGTATTGGGCAAAAGGGATGGATGCCAACAACGGTTCGGGATGGAAACTGGATGCTGCCAGAATCATATTTCCTGCCGTGGGTTTTCTAAAAAGTTCGCTTTGGAAGGAGCCATCACTATTTTTTGTAATAGTTAAATCCAAAAAGGAAATTTTGGACGGATCAAAAGTCATTGTAAATTGAAGATTGAAAGTATTATTAGAATTCAAGTGTTCCAAAAATGGCAACAGGAGTGTAGTTGGACCATCCCTTATCAGCATGACATCATCTATGTAGTGATACCATGTTACCACATGCCTGGTATAGCTGGCTGCTTGAGTATCCATGAATAGTAGTCGTTCCCACTCCCCCAGGTACAGATTGGCGTATGCATGCGCAACAAGTGCTCATGGCAACGCCCTGTACCCCAAAATAAATCCCAAAGCTGCCACAACAAAATCAACCAACTGATCAGTGTGTTTGCCTGAGCTTAACAAAATGTAAAGAATAACTGAAAGGCCACGATCATGTGGAATGGAATTGTATAGGGCCTCCACATCGATGGCGACCAAAAAGGTGTCACCACCGACGTGGGGGCCTACCAAAATTTGAAGTAAATGAGTAGTGTCTCTGATATAAGATGGTAATACCTCAACCAGTGGTTGGAGCAACCTGTCAATGTATCTACTCAAATTGTCTGTAAGGCTACCCCTGCCAGATATGATGGGTCTGCCTGGGGGTCTGTGGACATATATATGCACTTTAGAAAGCGCGTAAAAAGTTGCTTCAAGTGGGAACGGTGTTCTCACAAATTCCAGGTATTTCTGTCAATGATATGATGATTATATACCTGATCTACCAGTACCTAAAATTCCTGTGTATAACCATCAATCAAGGATCTAGGTATACATTTGTACCATTGTGAATTATCTAAGATGTTTTGGCACATGTTAGCATGATCTGCATTGTTCTGGATGACAATATTACCGCCTTTGTCAGCCGGCTTTATGGTTATGGCAGAGTTGTCCTTTAATGATTGCAGTGCTAACTGTTCCTTATATGTGAGATTTTTGTGTCCACGAGACGAGTATTTTAAACCCCGTATGTCCTTGGAAACTAGTTTCAGGAATGTTGCAGAATTGGGATTTGTACTAGGTGGAGGATATAAACTTGACTTTTTTTTCAAAGAGACATTTTTAGTTTTAGGTGGAGAGGGTGTCAAGGTAAGAGTGGCACCCTCTACCTTAGCCAATAGGCTTTCAAGATCTATGGAATCTATGAGCTCAGTTGGCTCATTTTCATCCAATAAGTCGGTAAGATTTTGGAGGGCCATAGCTTCAATGGAGGTATGGAATGAACGATCAGTTGGATTTGTTTTTTTGTAAAGGCATTTCAACAAAAGTTTGTGAATAAACAAATGTATGTCTTTGATGACCTCTTGTCAATGTATGTTACAGGACAGAAAGTTAAACCTTTTCCTAAAACTGAAATTTCATCGGTGGATAGAGTGTGATCAGAGAGATTGATAATACTTAATGATTGTGAGGTGATGAAAATTTTTTCTTGGATTTGTGAGAGTGAGTGTTTGTGCTTTCTTGGTGCTTTTTGTTTTGTGCCCACATGCGGTCTAAAAAACCGCTTTGATGCGATATTGCTGGAAGTGAATTAGATCTGGGAGTGTTAGATTGGTGTAAGGCATTACTGTGGGTATGAGAAATTTTAGCTTTATATAGGGAATTGGGACGTTCTCGAACCTGTGAGGTTGAGGAATCATCAGTGTCAGAGATGCCGTCGCCCGAAATATTTCTCGGACGGCCACGTTTCTGGCGTCTACGTCCATTAGCTTGAACTAATACAGGTTGTGAGATATTGGGAAAACTGGTAGTAGTAGATGTTTTTGCTCGGGTACTCCCCCGTTGGGGGACTATAGATTTGGAATGAGACGTCCGATCAGTCCATCTTTAGGCTCGTTCCTCTTGAAAAGATTTTTTGTCTCTAAAATTTTTTTTATCTTTTTTAATCAGAATATCCTTGTTAAATTTGTCAAATCTCTCCCTGAGTTGGGCTTCTAACTGATCATACAAAAGGTGTGTTTTAAATTTAGTAAGTTGGAGATTAATTATATCAATTTTGATATCAAGCTCTGTGATTTTCCTGCGATATTCCTGAATTAATAGATTCATGAGGTCAGCTGAACATTGTTTGAGTACTTTTTCCCAGGCAACTTTGAACTCCGGCTCAATCCTTTCAAAGGAGGGGAAAATTTGAACCCCGAGTCCAAATGGGTTGATGTCATTCTTTAGATAATCCTCAAATGATTTTATATGCCAAAAAAGTGAGGCCTTCTTTTGTACTGTGTGTGTTAAGTTTAAAAAAGTAAACCTGAGCTCAGATTCAATGAGTTCTTTAGTATTAAACTCCTTAGCTGTCTTACTCATAAAGTTGTCCCATTCCTCCCCTAGTCTTCCATGCACTGACGCTGTCTGTGTGAATGTCCACTGCCATGACAGTGACACAACACACTGGCCAGCGACTGCCAGTTAATTGATAGGCAATCAAAAAGGTGTGGCAAATAAAATACAGTGGAAAATAAATACGGTGTGTAAGAAGATCCTAGAAATTCCTAGCACAAAGTGTAATATAATTCATAACATTTATATAAGAAAACGATCAAATTGTGAAAACATGTATAAAATAAATATGCATAAGGTGTAATAAATACACAAACTGCCACTCCAATGTTGGAGGGGATTTGCTGGGTTTTAAACCCAAATAACAATATTGAGGTTTTGTAGAATGGCAGTGTGTGTATGGCCTGGTCTGGCCAATTCCAGCAGACAACCAAGAAAAAGGCCTAGTGCACAAGGCACAGCATAACCCCTCAGGATTGTGAGGAAAGACCAGGAAAGTATTTAAAAATGAATACATTTTATTGAGAAAGTAATTACCAATAGAAACTTTAAAATCAATGTCAGTACAAAATTGTATACATAGTAGTAATTGCCCCCTTAAAGTGGAGGGCCACCCGAAAAAAAAAAATACATGAAAATGTTCCTAAAAATTTGGAGAAAAAAAAATGTTTTTAAGTTAGAAGAAATGGCTGTTGCTAGGCAGATCCTCCTAATCTGCCACTTCCTACACCGCGGTGATCTTCAGTCTTCTCCTCCTCGCGTTGTCTTCTGAGGAATGGGGCGTAGTGTGTTCTGGGAATTGTGTGTGTCCCACAACACAGCGCGCCCCATTCACAAAGTGCTGCGTGATTCACGAATGCGCAGTAGAAAACGGGCAGTGAAGCCGCAAGGCTCCACTGCCTGTTTCCTTTAGTTCAAATGGTGGTGCCGGGACCCGAGAGCCGAGGGACGGGTCGGCTTCGGGCAGCCGACATCGCAGGCACCCTGGACAGGTAAGTGTGCTTATTAAAAGTCAGCAGCTACGGTGTTTGTAGCTGCTGACATTTAAAAAAAAAAATTTTCAGCTGGCCCACCACTTTAATTACTGAGGAGTTGATACACGCAGCTGTTATGGATGACGCCTGACCTGTTTCAGACTCAAATGTCCTTCTTCATAGGCTTAGGGCAATTATTGCTATGTATACAATTTTGTACTGACATTGATTTTAATGTTTCTATTGATAATTACTTAATTTTTAAATACTTTCCTGGTCTGTCCTCACAATCCTGAGGGGTTATGCTGTGCCTTGTGAACTAGGCCTTTTTCTTATTTGTCTGCTGGATTGGCCAGACCAGGCCATACACATACTGCCATTCTACAAATCCTAAATATATGTATGTACATGTGTATGTACAGTTAAATGAAAATGCTGTATTGTGCATATTCCCCCTCCCCACCTCTTTTTAAAGTTTTGTGTGTGTGTATATATATATATATATATATATATATATATATATATATATATATATATTTGTGTATGGATTGAAACACTTATTTGTTACTATCCTCTTTTATTATTTATGTGACCAATTTAGATTTTGTATTACATTATAATTTAATATCATCGACAGTGGACAATATTATTATTGTTCTAGTTCCACACCTGTTTTGTATGAACATGTGTGTGTTTATCATCTGTCTGCCCTCCCTTCCTTGTTTTTAACATTTTTTTTATATTTTCATAACATGTTTATAGTGTCCGTATAGACTATATCTTTATTGTGACCACAAATTTAAGATTGTATGTGACTGTCCCTTAGTCATATATTCATATATTTTTATTTCATTTTAATTATTGCTTTCTTGAAAATACATTTTCCCTTTTCTTTTTAGTAATTTTCCAGCATCAGCAATACTGGGCTTTATAGATATCTATTATTATTATTAGTTCTAATTACCATTTAAATTATGCCCATTATAAATAATAGCCCATCAAGAAATGCTCTTTTAATTGTTCGTATTTTAGGTGTATTATTATTTGCTATGATTTGCACTTATATGTGTGCCAATTGCTTCTTGACTGCATCTCTGTATACACCAATTAGTGTCACCCACATTTTTGAGTCACATTCCTCTCCCCTGTTAACGTTCTTTATAATGGCCCTGAATGGTTCCGCCACTGAAGTCTTTCGAAAAAGGAGCGCAGCTTTCCGGAATATCGCAGCGTGCATGCTAATGAAACGCGTCCATTACGAGTGACGTCATCCTTTGCTGCCATCCTTGCCTTTGCGCCTCACACCTCGTTCTGAGTCCCTCCACAGCATCTGGCTTTCCATCTACAGCAGTGGACATTCACACAGACAGCGTCAGTGCATGGAAGACTGAGGGAGCAGAAAGCAGGAGCGTCACCAGGACTTATCCTTGTTGGGACCTATATGCTTGTATTTACCACATAAATGTGAGTTCATAAACCGTATGTTTTATTAAAGTTTTAGAAACGTCTACACCATAGCTCCCAACTGTCCCTGATTTCGAGGGACTGTCTCTGATTTGGAGCAATGTCCCTCTATCCCTCATTCCCCCTCATGTGTCATTTTGGTCTGATCCATATAGTTGTATATAAAATGCACTTTTTATCTTTCAAAAAGTGTTTCCGAGTGCTAAACCTTTCATCCAAATTCTAAATTGGTGCATTTGTCCTCGCCCTGTACAGGTTGAGAACCATGAGGAGTATGAAGTACAGTCCATTGTTCACTCCTGTAGGTTCTGTGGGTGCATACAGTACCTGGTGCATTGGAATGGGTATGGTCCAGAGGAACGCTCTTGGGTCTCATCCTCAGATGTTTTCCCCTCAAGCCTGGTGGTCCTCCAAGGTGGAGGGGTAGTTGAGGAGGGGGTACTGTCAGGGCTGGGCTCAGCCCAGAGGATCTCTGCCTTCGCCTTAGTCAACATAACAGAGACACTCTCCTGCATTCCTGTTTAAAGACTTGCTTGGCTGACATCCCTTCTGGCTCCAGATCCTGCTTGCTATTTTACTACGCTCATCTCTGGCTCCCTGACGTTTGGCTTGTCTGACTATCCATTCCGGTTCCTGAATTCTGGCTATGTTTTGACTACGTTTTGTTCTATTTACTTTTATTATTAAAAAAGTGTGATTTAACTGTGCTTTTGTCTCGGTCTTATTTCATTGTTTCTGACACTTGGCTATGCAGCCACTCCGGTCCCCTGGTCGTTGCAGCCGCTCGCAACCTGGCTAAGATGAGGTCTATGTCGGGCATGGTGGTGGAGGACAGCAGCGTGTGTCCAAACTGCTTTCTCCTTTCTGCCCCTTCCTCTGCTGCCTGGAAGTCCTGCCTCCCCCTTAATAAATACTGCTCCTCCCACTCTGTCTTCTCCAATCTGTACCATAACCCTTCCTCTCACACTTTCCTGATTAACCATTTGTTGTCTCCCCTCTACACACTGTCATGCCCGGCCCTGCACTTTTTTCATTCTCTTTTCATTCCAGGCCTCACTGTACCTGGCTCCCACTGGTTTTCCATCAGTTCTGTGCCGATGGCACTGCTAGGCATCTTCTGATGTTGGAAGATGTAAGGGAAGGGAAGTAAGCACGGTGTGTCCTTGGCCAACCACTTGTGCTTCTTTAAAAAAGCTTGAACAAAACATCTTGAAACCCCAGTTTGCTTTAACATTTTTCCTGAGAAAGACTTGCTGATGCTCTATAACTACCTTGTGTCTTGTTGCTGTGCTTAGTCTTGCCATGGTGTGTGACCTGTGACATGAAACTGTCTTCCATAACCTTACCTTAGTAGCAGAGTTCGGTTGTTTCTCACCCGGTTTTAAGCCTCCTACACAGCTGTTTATGTTTCAATTAACGACTGTGTTTCAACCTAGACATGAAATGTATGATCATTACTAATAGCACCTGCTTGGTATAATTGGTTAATCATACACCTGACTCTAATCTTTCTAAAGCCTTGACTTTGGGCAAGTGTACAAAGTATGCAAATGTAAGTATTGATGCTAGTTTGAAACCAAAGGGTAGTCACATTAAATGTTTATTTGATTTAGATTTTTTTTCTGTTTGCCTCCTTTGCATTTTGTAAATTGATAAAAATAAACAAAAATAAATTAAAATATATTTCTTAAAGCTTTCTTACTTTACAGCATTCCTTTACACCTGCCTGCCAACTTGTGCTTCCACAGTGCTGTATGTGTCCAGTCTGCCTGTGAGCGGGGTCGTGAGCAGTGCCTCTGACTCTAATCACATTTATAAAAAAAAAAAACATTGGAATCCATGCGTCCAGCACCCCGGATGTAGATTAGGGGGCCAAATGCATGGATAGGGGGGTGGTGCCCCTGCGCCCTGCATTACGGGCCGCCACTGGCCAGGAGTATAGTATCCAATTTGAGGAAGCAGCTTGGCAGAAAGTGTGAAATTTTGTAATTAATATTGAAAATATGACTGATCATGCCAAAAAAAATGTTTTTTTTTAAGGATAGCAATCACATGAAGCCATTTATTATCACATCATTTTTTGGATCCTTTTTAAATCATAATGATACAGAAAACACCCAAATGGCCCCATAAAAAGTTTACATACCCTGGAATGTTTGGCCTTGGTACAGACATAGTAGGTGGCACACACAGGTTAAAATGGCAATTAAAGGTTAATTTCCCACATTTGTGGTGTTTTAAATCACAATTAGTGTCTGGGTATAAATAGTCAATGAGTTTGTTAGCTCTAACATGGATGCACTAAGCAGACTAGACACTGAGCCATGAAGAGGTAGAAAAGAACAGTCAAAAGACCTGCGTAACAAGGTAATGAAACTTTACAAAGCTGGAAAAGGATATACAGTAACAAGATATCTAAAGTCTTGAATATGCCAGTCAGTACTGTTCAATCACTTAATAAGAAGTGGAAAATTTGGGGATCTCTTGATACCAAGCCAATGTCAGTTAGGTCAAGAAAGATTCTCAATGAAACACACATTATCACATAATCCATTTATACCTTTCCAACTCTCTAAATGAAAGCCCATACCTCAGTATGGACAGTGAACTGGAAGAAGGGTCTGCGGAAGCTTGACATTTCACCCACAATCCACTGATCGAGATTGCAATGATTTGCAGGCTCATTTGCCAAATAATAATGAAAGCACATTTTTCCCCTGCTTTTTTTTATTGTTTTGCTAAATGTGGACCTAGCCTTTACATATTTTCTTATTTATGTTTATTGCACAAACACTAGTGACAAACATAATAAAGCAACATTATAAATTATTTAGAAATGTATTTATTTTTAAGACATGTACTGTACAATTTGGTACCTATTAATTACTGTTTAAGCAGCAAATCAATCCTCCCTTGCCATTTGGCATATGTAGTAACCAGCTTACTTTGCATATCAATAATAATAGTAATTACAAGTGCTTAGCATGTTATCATTGGAAGGCACCAGTGGATAAATGTATGCTAATTGTAGACTTGTTGAAACATTTAAGTTACAGGATATCCCTAGGCAAATGTACAGTATAAAAGTCTGTTAGTTCACCTTTATTCTCCTTAAAAATAAAAAAATAAATCACTAAAGTAGTATAATTATTTGTGATTTATGTTCACATTGATTACCCACACACCTACTCAAAACTAAAACCAGGCTAGCAGTGGGAGAACCTGCTCTGTGTGCTGCTGTATAAGAGAAAGGTGTGGATGGGCATTACTAGTTTTATACATGTTTGGGATCAAGAATAATTTTCTCTATTAGAGTAAATTTGTACACAGTATTGTTGCTTTTATCTAGGGTGTTAGAAGAGAAGTTTTTTATTTTTAAAGGAAAAGCATGAACACAATGAACGTAGCCAATCATTTACCATTATAAATAATAGGCCTGTGTCTTAGGAAGAGACAAAGGTGCAGCATTTCCATGTATATTTATTTCACCCCACATTTTTTCCCATCGCCAGCAGAAATACTGGTACCTTTTTAAAGCTCATTTAAACAGTGTGACAATATTCTAACACAGGTTTAAATTACCTTTCCAATAAAAAAAAGTCCTGTGCGATGATCCTAGTAAAGAAATTCTGCTTTGGAAGACAAAAATGACCTGCCTACAGGATCTACTGATCCAACCCTGACTACCATATTACTGTTTTTATCTTACATGCTCCTAATGCAGTAATAGTTATCATAATGTATGCAGTACCCATTAACCTATTAAATTACACTAGACTTTCCTTTCTGGTCCTGGAGAAAGTTGGGAGGTGCTTAGGGTGATTAGTAGACTTGAGTATATAAAGAATATGTCTTATTATGGGAAGAGCTTCCTGTAATAATGAGGATTTCCCAATAAAAGTAGAAATTTCATAAAAGATTGGTGCTTCTCCATATAGTTAAGAGGAGTGCCTATCACCTTTTACGGCCTCCTAGAAAACAATAGAGGGAGCCCTGTGTAGGATCTTTGTCCTGACATAGTTATTAACTGAGATTTTCTAGGACCCTCCATTTCGCAACACTGAAAGATCCAGAAACATTTAAAGATTGGAGGTAGAGGTTATCCATTCTTGGTGCTTTGTAAAGAAGAATGAAGGAGAGATAAATGTAAGAAACAGTTCATATCAGCTCTTTTTTATCTAGAATCCAACCTACTATACAAGTTCTTTTCAGTGATATGTGAAATTATCATTAGACATCATAAACCTTTTCCTTCAAGGTACATTTGAACAATATGAATTTACACATAGTAAAGTTTTTTTTTTCTATGACTGAATTTCACAAGAGGTTACAAGGTCTGAAGTTCCATTGACTTTCTCCGAGGCTGTTCCTGTCTTTCTTCCCAATCTTCTTCTACTTCAATGGATGGCATTTTCCCTAATAGAATTGCTAGTTTCTCACGGAAGGTTTGCTCTTGGGGACATAGCACATAGTTGTAGATCAATGATGCAAGTATGGCTCCCACCATAGGTCCAATCCAGAAGATCTGTCAAAAATTTTGTTTGATTCAAAATGTAAACTGTTAAAAAAAAATACTAAAACATCCTGTGCAACTTTTTACTATAAAGTCACCATTGATTTTAGTGTTTTCAAAACTGAACAAATTGTAAATGTGTATTCACATACGTCTGATGCCTTACCTGTTTGAACATATACACACATTGCACCTGGCAACATTAAAGTCAGTCCACTCAAAGTTGATATTTCAGATTTTGGTAGATGGAAGCCAATTGAACCATCTGACCGTTTCATATATCACCTATATCTGCACTTGAGTATTTTGGTCTAAATGTCCACTGTGGCCAGTATGAGGGGTTCTTTCTCTCCTTGTTAATTTTATTAAATATATTGTATTATTATTGATAATGCAACAAGAGGTAAAGAACACAAAGGTGGTTGGGAACACCCAAAACACAAATGCCGATGGAACAGAATTGAGAATTAAACCAGGCTGATCTCTCTGTTAAATTTATTGATCATACTGCACTTAGAGGTGCTTCTTTCTTTGTTTTAATCTTCCATGTACTTCAGAGTCTGCTTCAGCTCCTGGATCAGCTTGTCCTAGTGACAGACCTTTTTTGGACTTATTATTATTATTATTATCATTGTAATTTCTTGTTTCTCAGAGGGACTCTGCCTTTGTGCCTACCATCTTCATCTTTTCTCTGTTGTAGTATCCAAGACCTATGAAAAGTCATGGGCTTACTCAGTCTTCAAGCTTCTACCTAACTACAATATTATTTTAGGTGGACTGGCCCTTTAAACACAGAAATATAATAATAAATGTATGCAGTTTATAACTAGGAAACATTTCTTAGACCCCTTTCACACTGAGCCACCTCAGGTGTCAGCGGTAAAGCGACGTTATTTTTAGTGCCGCTTCACCGTGGTTTTAGTGGCGCTATTCGGCCGCTAGCGGGGGGCGGTTTTAACCCACCCCACTAGTGGCCGAAAAGGGGTTAAATCCGCCAGCAAAACGCCACTGCAGTGGTGCTTTGCCGGCGGTATGGCGGTGCTGCCCCATTGTTTTCAATGGGCAGGAGCGGTGTATTCACCGCTCCTCCACCGCTGCAAAGAAGCTGCTGGCAGGACTTTTTGTGATGCCCTGCCAGCACAGCGTCCCAGTGCGAAAGCACTTGGGCTTTCCCACTGGGTTTGCAGCTGAGGCTTTTTCAGGCGCTATGCAGGCGCTATTTTTAGCAAAGGGGTCTTACTGTTCTTATGAAGCCATATTATGTATTTGAGGTTAAGAGCAGATGTAGAAGATGTTCTGACTGTTGCTGTTGTTGATGCCATCAATGTTGCCTACCTGATGTAAAGCCAACAACAATATAGCTGTCTAAACACCTAAAAATCAGGCTACCGGACAAAAAGTGAGGCTGCCGCATGATTAGTCCAATCTTTGGGGAATTTAGCCATAAACATGCATGGTCAAATATGTAGAAATTAGGTATCCAGCAGCTTTGCTAATTCCTATATGTAGCACCCTCCTTGATAGGTTGCTATCTAAGTTAGGTAAATTTAGTTCTTGTGGCTCTCTGTAATCAGCTGGGCAGCTTGTCATTGCTTTGGGCTGTTCTGGGTTGAGTAGGCTTCACGTTTGAATGCTTCCCCCTGTTTTATTGAGGCTTCTAGAATATAGTGGGTTGGAAGAGTCAAATAAGCACCCTAAATATTTATGTGGTTCTAGCCAATCCCTGGGGGAGGGTGCCCAGAAGGTGGATGGGGGAGTGCATAAATAGTTTGGAGCCTAAGGCAACCCTGTTCTTCTCCAGGAGAGGTTCTAGGTAGTCCATCTGAACATTCTGCTAGCTGTGAGGGGGCAGAGTGCTATTCTGCTGCAATTTTTTTGCAAGCTAAAAGAGGGGTTTCATTGAGGATCCAGTCTGGAAGCTTTACTGAGGAGACTGTCTGCCTGAGTCTGGAGAGAGACATCCAAGAACCAGGGACACTGAGTACAGACTTGGGGAAGGTTCCTAATGACTGCTATTAACCTCTGGTGCACTAACATTAAGGCTTACCTGGCCTGGAACACTACTTATGGTGTCATTTTTGTCATTGTTGCTTGGTGTCCTTGAGTATCCCACAGCTTCCCTAAGACCCATTCAAGTTTATCAGCAACAAACTTTAAAAAAAGGCAACCCATAGACTGTTTACTGAGCCAGGGGAGTGGATGTTGCTGTTTGTCTGGCTGCCGCTGCACAAGTGGGAAAAGAACCTGGGATATAAATCAGCACCCCTTGCACTACATATAACTTGGCCCTAATATGGGCATCTTAGGTCTCTAAGATGTTTTCTCATGTGGCAACGTATGTATTCAAAAACCCATGCTGCATACTGCACTGAAAGCTACGATCAAAGCAGGAAATATTATCTTGTTATACATTTCCTAATTGTGTCAAGTTGGTGTTTGCTCATTTGCCTGCAATTCAAACACTCTGAACATAATCCTATATTTTTAACATGTTTAGATCAATGACATCTTACCCAGTGTGAGGTGAAGTTTCCCACTATCAGTGCTGGTCCGAAGGAGCGTGCTGGATTCATAGAGCAGCCAGTGAAATAAATCTAGATCCAAAAGGAAAAAATATATAATACATATCATAATATAAGTGACCTTGGAAACAACCATGCCATATTTTCAATAAAAAACTTATTAGACATAATTTGAATAACAAGATGGAAGACCACAAGCTAAGTTCTATTTTACAGGTTATGGAGAACCCAAGGTCACTTGAAATGCATGTGATAATATGTTATCATGTTTTAAAATGCTTGTTACTATTTACACCTCAGTTGATAAATGTGAATTTGGAGACAAGTCTACTCATTACATATTCATGTTCTACAATCCTTAAAGTGTATCCAAACACAAGAAAAGAAATGTAATATACTGCAGCTTACCAATCTTTAGATGTGGTGGTTGCATTAGATTTCTTCATTTCAAGGCTATTTTTCCTTTATTTTCACCTGGTGATTCTGCAAAAAGGGCTCATGCCCTGGAAGGAGACAATCTGCGATCAGGGACGCTCACCTGTCCCTGTATGTCTGTCAGTGTATCATTGATTTGTACAGGCTGCTGCTCAAGGCTGTAAGCTAACACTTGTGACTCCCAGATGCAGAAATACATATGGCCCTCTGCACCAATGTATGAGCAAGGTGCAGTGTGTTGGGGTGGGCAGTGAACACACCGAGTTCAAGTTAGGCAATAGCGTTATATTGTAGAAAGGTTCAACACCACTTAATCAGGCTCATCAGGTAGGCACACCCTTTTGGAGCCACTTAAGAACTCTGACAGCAGTCTGAAGACTTGATCATGCCGACAACATCTGCAATGAGGAGCAAAATGCGGCAGGGCAGTTACACACTTAAAAGTCAAGGCTTCCTGGAGCATGTCCTAGAGATAAAATACTCACTGACTGCACTTCATTACTCTTTGCCATCCTTTAAAATTATTTTAGAAACATTATTCAGAATCTACAGCCCAAAAGACTATCTAACATGTATAGCTTTTGTACTGTATACACCTAGGCTTATTTTTTCTAAATTGGTGTTCTGTTGACCTAGCCAGTTGGTACTTGCAACAGTGACAGCTAATATCTTCAAGCCGATACATTTGTCAGGAAAATTACCCCAACTCTCTTCACTCCTCCTATTTGGTCTGACTCTGTACTAACACATTTTAATTTGTTGTAAGTCACTTTATATAAATGTTTCCCATGGTACACAAGGATCACAAAACATACTGGGAGTCATAACTAGGGATGAGCCGAACATCCCCCAGTTCGGTTTGTGGCAGAACATGCAAACGGACCGAAACCGTTAAAGTCTATGGGACCTGAACGTGAAAAATCAAAAGTGCAAATTTTTTTTTTCTATTTATAATCTACACCAAGGAAGAAAATATTAGGTTAAAATAAGAGAATTACATAAAGGAATACAGAGTATATTCCTGAAAATATGAATCTGCAAACATATTTAGTTACAAGTAAAATGCAAACCTTTCCCTTAATTACCCTTTGCACCAAGGTTCCATTCTGATGGTTGCTCTCCCATAAAAGTGTGTGTTTCACTCCCATCTAGTCTGTGTATATCATTACATGCTGATGCCTCATTGGTTGGCATAGCGTGGCTCTGATTGGTGAGCTTCCCTATTCCTGGTTAAGTAGACCCTGATGTTCGAGTCGAACGTAGCGTTCGTGGCAAATTGGAAATCTGTGGAACACCCTATAAAAGTCTATGGGAGAAATCAAAAGTGCTAACGAATTTTAAAGGCTTATATGCATGGTATTGTCATAAAAAGTGTTTGGGGACCTGGGTCCTGCCCCATGGGACATGTATCAATGCAAAAAAAAGTTTTAAAAACGGCCGTTTTTTTGGGAGCAGTGATTTTAATAATGTTTAAAGTGAAACAATAAAAGTTAAATATTCCTTTAAATTTCATACCTGGGGGGTGTCTATAGTATGCCTGTAAAGTGGCACATGTTTCCCGTGTTTACAACAGTCCCTGCACAAAATGACATTTCTAAAGGAAAAAAAGTCATGTAAAAGTACTCGCCGCTTTAATGAATTGTCGGTCCTGGCAATACACATAAAAGTCAATGAAAAAAATGGCATGGGATTCCCCCACAGTCCATTACCAGGCTCTTTGGGTCTGGTGTGAATATTAAGGGGAACCCCGAACCAAAATTGTAAAAAAAATTGCGTGGGGGTCCCCCCAAATTCCATACCATTAAATGACACTAATCCGTTAAATGACACTCTCTCTCCATCCACGCCAACAACACTACATGAGGCCAACGTGCAGGCGGCCTTATATAGTGTGGGGCGTGGACTTAGTCCCCCTGAGCCATGGTGGGCAAAAGGCACCCTGCCTTTGGCCAATTATGGCTCTCTTAGCTGAGGGCTCTGGGATTGGCCAAAGCATGCAGGTCATGGTGCATGCTCTGGCCAATCATTATACGCAATGCACTGCGCTCCCGCAGTGTATTATGGGCCGTTATGCGCCGCTCGAATTTGGTGCGAACGGCCCATAATGTTCGGTTTTCGACGAACGGGCGAACAGCCAATGTTCGACCCAAACAGAAAGCTCATCCCTAGTCATAACATTTAAAGCTGCAGGGTGTCTCTTTCTAACTAGGGCTTTTAAACTGGTAGGAAACCAGGCAAATCAAAAAGTTATCAGCTTTTATGTTGCCCGCTTAGAAATCTTAAAGTTTCCAGCTATTCATCAGCCTAAAATATATTAGTATGCAGTAAAATGAAAATGTTGATAGTAAGTAAGAATTATGGAGCATTTTACGTAAATGATGATAGGTTGTAAAAGTTAATGGATGTTTCACATAAGATCTGACAAATTATTTCCTTTCCCACAGGGTTTCTTCTGCTCAGATGACAAACTTATTTGAAATGTTGTGCAAAGACCTGTATAGTCAGTCAAATCAATGGCTTTTGAGAGTTATTTCATGCCATTATCAAATGTCCATGCTAATAGATGAGAACTTCTAAGCTAGAATCCAAATATTGCATAGCATGGGTTTATTTACTAAAGCAACTGAAAGTGATCAAGTGAGAAGTACAGAAAATGGTGTGCCACTTTGTGTTGGTCTATCACATAAAATCTCAATAAAATACAGTTACGTTTTTTGTTGTAACATGATAAAAATGTGTAAAATTTCAAGGGGTATGAATAATTTTTCAAGGCACTGTAAATATTGTAATTCTGGTCTTATTAAAAACATTTATACTCACCCAGGTGGATGCAGCATTGATCTCATGCCACTTCTGTCCCCCGCTGGCTCTGTAGTGAGAACTGAGAGATCAAACACTGCTGATTGCTCATTTCTTCCCCTTCGCTCTGAGCAGAGAACTGTGACTGTCAGTCTCCGGCTCTCTGCTCTGCCCCTCCAGCACTCACTCGAGCACTAGGCTCTTGGCGGATCGCTGAGAGGCTGAGCCAGGTGCTGATCCAGGCTTCTGGGTGGATGCCAACTAGGGATGAGCTTCGTGTTCGAGTCGAACCCATGTTCGACTCGAACATCGGCTGTTCGGTCGTTCGCCGAATTGCGAACGATATGGGCCGTTCGCGCCAAATTCGTGTGGCGCGTCACGGCCCATAATTCACTGCGGCATCGCAGTGCATTGCTGGCTGATGATTGGCCAAGCATGCACTATGACCCGCATGCTTGGCCAATCACAGCGCCGTCAGTAGAGAGAGCTGTAATTGGCCAAAGCCAGGGTGGCTTTGGCCAATTATGGCTCAGGGGATTTAGTACACACCCCACACTATATAAGGCCGCCTGCACGGCGGCCCTGTGTAGTGTGTGTTCCGGTGTGCTGAGAGATAGAGAGAGAGAGAGACAGTGTCATTTGATTTGAGTTAGATAGATTAGGCAGAACAGTCAGTCAGTTAGCTGCACTTACAGTGTATTGTGTATATATATGCATCCCAGGTGTTGCATATATATATATACACTGTATTCAGTTTAGCTAGATCCGTTCCTGTTATCTTCTATCTAGACTATTTACATTTAGTGCAGTGTGTCCTGCTCACAGTGTTCAGCTAGATCCGTTCCTGCTATTTACATTCAGTGCAGTGCGTCCTGCTCACAGTGTTCAGCTAGATCCGTTCCTGCTATTTACATTCAGTGCAGTGCGTCCTGCTCACAGTGTTCAGCTAGATCCGTTCCTGCTATTTACATTCAGTGCAGTGCGTCCTGCTCACAGTGTTCAGCTAGATCCGTTCCTGGTATTTACATTTAGTGCAGTGCGTCCTGCTCACAGTGTTCAGCTAGATCCGTTCCTGCTATTTACATTCAGTGCAGTGCGTCCTGCTCACAGTGTTCAGCTAGATCCGTTCCTGGTATTTACATTTAGTGCAGTGCGTCCTGCTCACAGTGTTCAGCTAGATCCGTTCCTGCTATTTACATTCAGTGCAGTGCGTCCTGCTCACAGTGTTCAGCTAGATCCGTTCCTGCTATTTACATTCAGTGCAGTGCGTCCTGCTCACAGTGTTCAGCTAGATCCGTTCCTGGTATTTACATTTAGTGCAGTGCGTCCTGCTCACAGTGTTCAGCTAGATCCGTTCCTGCTATTTACATTCAGTGCAGTGCGTCCTGCTCACAGTGTTCAGCTAGATCCGTTCCTGGTATTTACATTTAGTGCAGTGCGTCCTGCTCACAGTGTTCAGCTACATCCGTTCCTGCTATTTACATTCAGTGCAGTGCGTCCAGCTCACAGTGTTCAGCTAGATCCGTTCCTGCTATTTACATTCAGTGCAGTGCGTCCTGCTCACAGTGTTCAGCTAGATCCGTTCCTGCTATTTACATTCAGTGCAGTGCGTCCTGCTCACAGTGTTCAGCTAGATCCGTTCCTGGTATTTACATTTAGTGCAGTGCGTCCTGCTCACAGTGTTCAGCTACATCCGTTCCTGCTATTTACATTCAGTGCAGTGCGTCCTGCTCACAGTGTTCAGCTAGATCCGTTCCTGCTATTTACATTCAGTGCAGTGCGTCCTGCTCACAGTGTTCAGCTAGATCCGTTCCTGGTATTTACATTTAGTGCAGTGCGTCCTGCTCACAGTGTTCAGCTACATCCGTTCCTGCTATTTACATTCAGTGCAGTGCGTCCTGCTCACAGTGTTCAGCTAGATCCGTTCCTGCTATATACATTTAGTGCAGTACGTCCTGCTCACAGTGTTCAGCTAGATCCGTTCCTGTTATCTTCCTACTGACAGGCAGGCTTGTCTGGTTACAGTATATAAAGCTACCTGAAGAAAATTACAGGTGTTCTTTTTGATCCTATTAGTACCACGGTCAGGCAGCTAGACTATTTACATTTAGTACAGTGTGTCCTGCTCACAGTGTTCAGCTAGATCCGTTCCTGTTATCTTCCTACTGACAGGCAGGCTTGTCTGGTTACAGTATATAAAGCTACCTTAAGAAAATTACAGGTGTTCTTTTTGATCCTATTAGTACCACGGTCAGGCAGCTAGACTATTTACATTTAGTACAGTGCGTCCTGCTCACAGTGTTCAGCTAGATCCGTTCCTGTTATCTTCCTACTGACAGGCAGGCTTGTCTTGTTACAGTATATAAAGCTACCTGAAGAAAATTACAGGTGTTCTTTTTGATCCTATTAGTACCACGGTCAGGCAGCTAGACTATTTACATTTAGTACAGTGTGTCCTGCTCACAGTGTTCAGCTAGATCCGTTCCTGTTATCTTCCTACTGACAGGCAGGCTTGTCTGGTTACAGTATATAAAGCTACCTTAAGAAAATTACAGGTGTTCTTTTTGATCCTATTAGTACCACGGTCAGGCAGCTAGACTATTTACATTTAGTACAGTGCGTCCTGCTCACAGTGTTCAGCTAGATCCGTTCTTGCTATTTACATTCAGTGCAGTGCGTCCTGCTCACAGTGTTCAGCTAGATCCGTTCCTGGTATTTACATTTAGTGCAGTGCGTCCTGCTCACAGTGTTCAGCTAGATCCGTTCCTGCTATTTACATTCAGTGCAGTGCGTCCTGCTCACAGTGTTCCGCTAGATCCGTTCCTGCTATATACATTTAGTGCAGTACGTCCTGCTCACAGTGTTCAGCTAGATCCGTTCCTGTTATCTTCCTACTGACAGGCAGGCTTGTCTTGTTTTCATTGGGACAAAAAAGTGAGGTGAAATCTTCTGAAGAGGAGGAAAGACGCAAAACAAATGTCACAGGGGTGATAACCCTTCCCTATGTTTTCCAAAAAGCTTAGAAAAGATTTTTTGGCTGGAGCTAAACACATTAAAAATGTTCAAAATTACAAACAGATTCTACTTAACAACAAACCTACAGTCCCTGTCTTGTTTGCACCGCCTGAATACTGCTGTTCAGAGTATATAGGGACCTTTCCTTATTTTAATTTGGGTGCGGGGTTCCCCTTAATATCCATACAAGACCCAAAGGGCCTGGTAATGGACTGGGGGGTACCCATGCCGTTTGTCTCACTGATTTTCATCTATATTGCCATGACCCGACATGACATTAAACCCGCAAGCAGTTTTAAATGAGATTTTTTCCTTTAAAAATGACATTTGGTGCAGGGACTGTTCTAAACATGGGAAACACGCGTCACTTTACAGGCATACTATAGACACCCCCCAGGTACGATATTTAAAGGAATATTTCACTTTTTTTTTTTTACTTTAAGCATCATTAAAATCACTGCTCCCGAAAAAACGGCCGTTTTTAAAAGTTTTTTTTGCATTGATACATGTCCCCTGGGGTAGGACCCGGGTCCCCAAACCCTTTTTAGGACAATACCATGCAAATTAGCCTTTAAAATGAGCACTTTTGATTTCGAACGTTCGAGTCCCATAGACGTCAATGGGGTTCTAACGTTCGTGCGAACTTGCGGTCCGTTCGCGGGTTCTGGTGCGAACCGAACCGGGGGGTGTTCGGCTCATCCCTAATGCCAACCATATGGTAAGGATTTTTTAGAGCCTGGACCTAGCCCACTATCTGCTGAAAATGGGTCACAGGAGTGCAGAACAGACTGCAATCCTGTGATCTATAGGTGAAGTATAACCAAAATTGCTTTTCCTTTAAAAATCAGTAATTGTTGATATCATATACATATGTAACATATTATTTATTTACAGTGGGGCAAAAAAGTATTTAGTCAGCCACCAATTGTGCAAGTTCTCCCACATAAAAAAGATGAGAGAGGCCTGTAATTGTCATCTTAGGTATACCTCAACTATGAGAGACAAAGTGTGGAAACAAATCCAGACAATCACATTGTCTGATTTTTGAAAGAATTTCTTTGCAAATTATGGTGTAAAATAAGTATTTGGTCACCTACAAATAAGCAAGATTTATGGCTCTCACAGACCCGTACCTTCTTCTTTAAGAGGCTCCTCTGTCCTCCACTCATTACCTGTATTAATGGCACCTGTTTGAACTTGTTATCAGTTCACAGTAGGCATGGTGTTCTTTGGTTGCAACTCAACATTCTCTTTCCTCCAAACATGATGAGTTGTGTTTCTACCAAACAGTTCTACTTTGGTTTCATCTGACCATATGACATTCTCCCAATCCACTTCTGGATCATCCAAATGCTCTCTAGCAAACCTCAGACGGGCCCAGACATGTAGTGGCTTAAGCAGGGGGACACTGCAGGATTTGAGTCCCTGGCGGTGTAGTGTATTACTGATGGTAGCCTTTGTTAGGTTGGTCCCAGCTCTCTGCAGGTCATTCACTAGGTCCCCCCGAGTGGTTCTGGGATTTTTGCTCACCGTTCTTGTGAACATTTTGACCCCACGGGGTAAGATCTTGCGTGGAGCCCCAGATCGAGGGAGATTATCAGTGGTCTTGTATGTCTTCCATTTTCTAATTATTGCTCCCACAGTTGATTTCTTCACACCAAGCTGCTTGCCTATTGCAGATTCAGTCATTCCAGCCTGGTGCAGGTCTACAATTTTGTTTCTGGTGTCCTTTGACAGCTCTTTGGTCTTCACCATAGTGGAGTTTGGAGTGTGACTGATTGAGGTTGTGGACAGGTGTCTTTTATACTGATAACAAGTTCAAACAGGTGCCATTAATACGGGCAATGAGTGGAAGACAGAAGAAGAAAGAAGAAGATACAGGTCTGTGAGAGCCAGAAATCTTGCTTGTTTGTAGGTGACCATATATATTATATATATATTAAACTCTGCCTAGACTGAGCTCTATGAATACAGGTGGAAGAAGGGCAGGGGAATGATGAGATGTTTGTCAGACCACTCCCTTCTGTTTCCTGACTCCACAGTCCCAAAGAATTGTAAAAACACTGTATTTATTTCAATACAATATGACACTTAAATCATTAGACCCGCTCTATAGTGAATAGAATTCTGGGTGGAAGTGTGAGCCCTTATGGCACAAGTGTCTTTTTATCCCTTGTGGGGGGGGGTATGTTGTAGTCTCTCAAAAGAAAAGAAGGCCTTGCATCTTCAGCTAGCTCTTTAGTGAAGTGCTTGAAGTGTACTGACAAGCAAGGTGGTGTGAAGTATACTTGTGGTGTCCTGACAAGCAGGGTGAACACTGTGGCTGCTCAGCAAAGAGTAAGTGTAGCACAGAGTTCTCCTACAGGTTACGTCAGTGACCAATCAATGGTGTCTGCATGCAGTGTTCTTTATTTTAGCAAGATGGGCAAGTGTCTACTCTCCAATCCCAAAAGTCAGTGGTAATGAGGGGAGGCGTGAAGGATTCGTGGCAGGCTCCTGCAGGGTCTGGTTTAAGGGATGGCACTCGCACCGTGCCACAGCTCGGCTGGATTTGGCATGGATGTGATGAGAGTGGCTTTCAGGCTGCCATTGATTGACCAGAAGTGGCTGGCAGTGGATGCTTCAGCACCTGCTCACGATGACTCTATTTGTCTCGGTTGTACAGGCTGCAACCTGGCACAATCTAATGCAAAGTCACTGCTAGCAGATCCAGGCCATGGACCTGAGAGCGTGATTCTGCCCCCACACAGGCTTTTTATACCCTCTCCCAGCATTCTGTTCTACTACCCCCAGCCAGCTGGGATTTGTAGTTCGTAGCAGTCCGACTGAGTATAGAACTTGGATCTTCAGGACTACATGTCCCAAGATGGTTTGCTCCAGTCTTAATTTTCATTCACCCTGGTTGCAGGATGTGATGACATAGAGTCCAGACTGGGCACTAGAGGGGAAACAGTCACACTGTAGAAATGATTCAGAGTGTCTCCTGAATATGCAGGCAATATTAGCCAAACCCTAGCTAAATTTAACCAATTAACAATTTTGCCTGATTTCTCTGTAATTGAAGAGCATCAGAATTTCAACCCCAAAACTGTACCCCTTATAATGATGAAGGTTACAGTCACTGAATTTCATATCTTCACACCTTATGAAGGAAAACAGCAAAAATACATCATGCTTTTCTTGATTCAACATCCTTCACAATATAGAAATAGAAAAAGTTGTAAATGCTCCAAAATGAAAAATTACAGTGAAAATACTTAAAGAGGCAAAAGATGTGTAGCCCAGCTGTTGGCCCTTTAAGCCGCGCAGCAGGATGAGAGCTCACATTTTAGAGAACTATGGGCTGGAGAGAGCTATGTGGTGGATGGACTGAGCTGTGCCAGGAGCCAGGGAGAGAAAGAGCAGGCCGAGTGCTACCATGCACTGCAGGCTTTGTTGCAAAGGTGCTGCTGAGTTGAGAACTGAGCTGCAGGAAGCAGAACTGCATAGTACTGTCTGTGCCCAGAGCTGCAGGAGGAGAGAGACTGCTGACTTCAGAAAAGAAAGAGCTACTGCAGCAACATAGGGCAGAGCCATAATGGACATTTACCAGAGCTTCTAAGAGTAAGACTATTGAACTCAGGTGGAAAGGACTGGGCCGTTCTGCTGCTGGACTAGAGCGAGGAACCTGGGTGAGTAGCATGATCTCTCACCGGGCCTCCAAACTACGGATCAGGATCTTCACATGTGATGAAAAGTGGCTTTGGTAATAACTTTGTGACCCTTGCATCCTAGAAAGAGCACTCCTACAGAGAATCCAGGTCCTTCAACACTAGTGTACTATACACAGACCATTGACCAGAGGCATTGTTAGGGTCCACTGAATCCTAGAATGACCAGAAATGTAACCTTTTAGTTTGGTTATGTTTGTATTTGGCTCAGAATTTACTGCTTATCTTCTGATAATGTTGCCAAACTGTTTGAACTCATACTTCTTTTCTAAAGGTATTTTTGTCATTCTTTAAATAAGCCCACTTTATACTACAGGTATATCAGTAGGTTTGGATGAGTCAGCACTGTGGCTCCTAATGGGGTAACGCTACAAATATGTAAACAGGACAAAGAATATTCACAAGCAACCCAATCCTGATAGTAACTGGACAGACCAGTACAATAAGGACTGGGTCTTTAGAGCAACCCTAGGATGAGATAATGAGTACTTCCAATGCTGGAGGCACCCATTTATGCACACAGAGATTTTACAACTTTGTAACAGAGCCCACCTTGAAATGTTGGAAGGAGGTGGTAAGTAGCCTGTGCCAGTTTGCTAGTTTCTGAAAAAATACTGGCAAATCTCAGAACTACAGAGGATGAGACAAATGTCTGTCATTTTTGGGGAGACATCTACTCATTTATCTATGTAAGATTGGATGGAAGGCACTCTAGGACTGCTCCTAAATGGGGGTTGGGAAGTAAAGCCTTTTGTTGAAGAAACACAATAATTCAGGCTAGGCTGCTCTTAAGAATTTGCTGCAGCCCATGTTTTAGTTCTATTCTAAATGATTTTTGAAGTTTATCGAGGCAGACCAGCACCTGGGAATCTTGCAGCGGAGCCTCTGATGAGCTACTCACCTTGAGCAGTATACATACCTTTTTTTTGTAACTATGTCCTGTACGTTATTTCTCTCCTGTACACATTCTGTGATTGGGGTTAGTATCAGAGCTCTAAGATCTCTGCTTAGTATTTAACACAGTTATAAGATAATAGATATAAGAAAGCATGAACACGATAAAGTATATTACACAATTCCAATATTTCATGAATTGTGGTAAGAGTTCAGCAATGAATTTCATTTTGTCCAAGTTCAGATAACGGTATGGCAGATTGCCCAAAAGAGGTTATCTTGTAGTCAGTGGAATTTATTAGAAATTCTTTTGGGGATAGTTATAAAAAAAAGAACAAACGAGAATATAAGGCAAAGTGCTAAATGTATTATGTAAACAGCTATTTATCCTTGTTTTTGGATGTATTGTACTAGGAGAAAAGAAAATAAAGTTTAGATAATGTTGATAATGCTCTAGTTTAGTTATAGGCTTACTAGCCACTGCAGATAGTGCAATTAAGGTTTAAACTCGTCTATGGAGAGTTGCTTTTTAAATGATAACTTTCAGCAAAGCTCACACAAAGAGAGTGAGGGCATATAACCTGATACTGTGTACAGTAAAAGAGTTTATTATTCTACCCAGAGATCCTTTTTATGTTTAAAACCCTACTCCAGGCAAACAACTGAGGTGGGTATCATGATAACATCAGGTACCTAAGTTGATTTTAAAATAAATAACTAAATAAAGTTAAAGCCAATCTCCAAGCATAGCTCAAGCATAACCCGTTTTGTGAATCCTTTTTCTTACTCACCTAACTCCCCCATCTGTGTCCCTCTCTTGCACCGCTTCTGTGAGTGACAACCAGTGATTCAGAGCTGCAGTCTGTGCCTACAGTGACTCATCATTTGTTTGTGACATCATTACACCGTTTCAGTTCTCTGCATCCTAAGTGGACCCTGCTACTGATAAAGCCAATAGGAAGTGTCCACGTTATCCAGGCAGTGACAGTAACAGAAGGACCCTCCTACTCTGTAGTGAGGATGCTAGAAGACTTAGGATCTAAGTACATCATTAATGCTGTTTTTTTTTTATGTAGCATGACACCCTAAGGGACTGTTTGGAATTACTTGCTCATCTGCACTGCCAGGACCTGGTGAACATTCCAACCCACCTGACACTCTGGGTTCTGACATCCTTGTACCACTGTAAAGTAATAAATCAGACAACTCTGTGTATTTATGTTCTGATAATATTTACTTGAACCAATTAAAGGGATGTTGTCACAAAGGGAGGTAATAGATCTGCTGAATTTTAAGCAACAGTGCCAACTCAGCAAAGGAATTCCTTTGAATGACACAATGCAAGATATTACAAATAAACAGTATGTTGTACACACTTCCCTAAAGAGATAATCCTATCCTCCAAAGGGATGAATACAGCTAACAGATTATACTGACACACTGTAGGAGATGGAACCTGGCAAGCCTATACCTGTTACCCTAGGGAAAGATCAGTCCTATAAGTACTAGTATAATGGCCCATGTATTAGTAATTGAACTAATGTCCCCATTGCAGATCTGCGTACGTAGGAGCTCATTAATTGTAATCTGATTAGGTGTAGTGGGAAACAGTAAGTTTCTTGTAGCGAGGAAGGCTAAAGATGTCTAAGCACAGTGTTGAAATAGGTTCAGCAAAGTATTCCTAGGGTAGAGATGTCTGTGCAAAGTGTCCCAGTGAAACCGTGACAAAGAGTGGGTAAAGATTGGGCGATTGCCCTCTCACCAACGTCCAGATAGGAAGTCTTCCGGACAGTGACTTGTGTAGCGACACTCTTGTAGCTGATCCACTGTCTCGATCTCCCGATGTAAAGCTTGATACACTGACTGGTAGGCGACCGAAGTGGTGTTGGATGGATGTCCGATGACAAACGGCAGAGCTAGGCTCCTCTGGTACGGGTTGGAAGGTGGTACACCGTGTGGTAGGCTGCAACCCCTCTCTCAATGCATGGAGAGGTCCGTCTAACGTCAGGCCCAGGAAGAAGAGAGCTCCACACAGGCTTTTGCTCCTTTTATAGCTACTCCCAGCAATCTCCCTGGAGGTAGCAAAGATCCCTGGGATATGTAGTCCAGGCGCATAATTATGCAAAGCAATTGTCAGTCTGAGGAACTACTCATCTCCCAATCCCTTTTGTTTGGCTCAAAAATATGATGTCAATTAATAACACTGAGCACTAGAGGGACATGCAATGAATGGGAATACTGGAGGATCACTGTACTTTACGGTGATAGTCCATATTGCTACAGTACATCCCTTCAGGTCAGATTTGATACACAGGGAGCCCAGGTAGTCATTGCCAAACAATGTAGGATTGGGAACTCCATTGTTCAGCCAGCTTATGTTTTTCTGGCACCCCTAGATTGCGCAACAACACCTGATCCACAGGTTGCAAATCCTGAACCCTCACTCTAAGATCAAAGTTTTTTCTTGTTCCTTTGTTCTCCGATGGTAGAGGCCTCCTTGGCTTTTTCATAAGCCACGTTTAAATTCTTCCAGAGTCTGTCAATATACAGTATCTCCTATAAGAAGCTTGGGAGGTGTGATCTAGTGATGTTCCGAAAGCCAGATCCACAGGTAGGCGAGCTTTTCTTCCGAACATTAGTCTGTAAGGGGAGTATCCAGTAGAGTCATTTGAGGTGCTATTGTAGGCATGAATTACTGCAGTGATATGATCCTCCCAATGTTGTTTCTTCTCTGATGGGAGGGTTTCCAGCATGTTCAACAGAGTACAATTGAAGCGCTCAGGTTGTGGATCCCCTTGGGGATGGTAAGGAGTAGTTCTGGATTTCTTTATGTTCAAGAGTTCACATAGTCTTCTGATCAGTTTGCGCTCAAAGTCCCAACCTTGATCCGAATGTAGGCTCTGAACCAACCCATAATGAACAAAGAACTATTCCACTAGAGTCTTGGCTACTGTACTAGCTTGCTGGTCCCTAGTGGGGAAAGCTTGAGCATATCGGGTGAAATGATCTGTCACAACCAGGACATTACTCGTTCCACTCAGATCAGGTTTCAGGCACAAGAAATCAATGCACACCAATTACATTGGTCCTTGACTTATAGATGGCCCATTGGGGCTGCCCTGCCTGGTAAAGTTTTTCTCTGGATGTACCTGACACAAGAGCGGCAGTAACTTTCCACCTCCATTCTCATGGATGGCCAGTAAAATCGATCCCTGACCAGCTTGAAAGTTCTATCTGGGCCTAAGTGATCATGATCATCATGGAGGGCGGTTAGCACAGTTAGACAATGTTCTTCAGGGAGAAACAGCTGGCTCACACCTTCTGTTTCTTCACAGGGACCTCTTTGATATATGATCCCCTTTTCCGGATTCATTCGCTGCAATTCTCTATGAATCACCTTCGGCCCTGGATGGGGCTATTCACCAATATTCGAGGGTCTTGAGCGGACTGCAATTTTCTTATCAGACTTCCTAATGGATCTTCCCACTGTTCCCGTCTCATGTCCTCTTTAGTCAGCTAAGGCAGTTCTTGGCTGCGTACTTGGGTCAAATTACCGTAGTACTTAGATACTCCCACAGGGGTGACTCCCACAGCTTCGGCCCCTATGGATCCTCTGTGCTTAAACTTTACTCCCTGACACACAGCCTGTACTCCTTTGAGAGGCAAATGAACCAAACTCTTCTGGCCAGCCTGGATGAAGTGAGGTCTTTGGGAAAGAACACCAGTGTCTGTTTCCCACTCCCGGTCGATATTTCAGGCTAAACTGAAACTCGGACAGTGCTGCCAACCATCAAAGTCCAGTGGCGTCCAACTTTGCAGTGGATAGTAAATAAGTCAAGAGGTTGTTGTCAGTCTTTACCACAAAGGTAGCCTAGTACAGATAGTCACGTAGCTTATCTACCATGGCCCACTTGAGAGCCAATAACTCCAACTTATGCACTGGATAGTTCTTCTCAGGGGGTGTGAGGCTGCAACTCATATAGGCAACTGAGTGAAGTTTCCCTTCTAACTCTTGGTACAACACCCCCCCAACGCAATCTCTGCTGGCATCCACATGTAATTCATATGGTTTTGATGGATCAGCATAGGCTAACACCGGTGCTTCAACCAGTCTCTCCTTCAGCCATTCGAAAGACCTTTCACATTTCACTGTTCATTGTTCCTGGATTAATTCATGAGGCTTCCTGGGACCTCCCCTCTGAGTTTTCTGCTGTTCCCCTTCTGTTTGCTTCTGTAACAGCTCGTTCAACAGCCAGGCAATCTGCGAGAAGTTCTTCACAAATCTTCTATAATAAGAGCAGAAACCCAAGAATGACCTTGACTCTGTGACGATATTTGGGCAAGGCCAGGAAGTGACAGCCTCCAGCTTTTGAGGGTCAGTTGCTATCCCTTCGGCGGACACCAGGTGCCCTAGGTACATGACTGAAGTCTGGTAAAACTGGAACTTCAATAAAAATCTCTCCTGCGCTCAGGTGTCCATGAACTAGACATGTGGTGCAGCCACCTAAAAAGGTAATGCCTAGCGTCTTACACCCCTCGTTTGAACAATGGGTATTCAAGCTAGAAAAAAAACTGGAACTTCTCCAATGACAGCTTCAACTCCTCGTCATGTAGTCACTGGACCACTTTCTCCAATTTCACGCTCCTCCAACGTTCGGCCAAACATGATAATGTCATAGAGGTAAACTAACACTTCCACCAAGTTCATATCACCCACAGTGTTCTCCATCAGTCGCTGGAAGGTCGCAGGGGCCCCTGTTAGTTCCTGTGGAATTCGATCAAACTCGAAAAGTCACAGGAAGGATGTACTGGAATTGGAGCGAGTATAAAGAAGGGCAACAAAGCTAATAAAGGGTCTGCAGGATATTAGTTATGAGGAAAGGTTGCAAGCACTGAACTTATTCTCTCTTGAGAAGAGACACTTGAGAGGGGATATGATTTCAATATACAAATACCGTACTGGTGACCCCACAATATGAATAAAACCTTTTCGTAGAAGAGAGTTTAACAAGACATGTGGCCACTCATTAAAATTAGAAGAAAAGAGGTTTAACCTCAAACTACGTAGAGGGTTCTTTACTGTAAGAGCGGCAAGGATGTGGAATTCCCTTCCACGGGCTGTGGTCTCAGCGGGGAGCATCGATAGTTTCAAGAAACTATTAGATAAGCACCCGAATGACCACAACATACAGGGGTATACAATGTAATACTGACATATAATCACACACATAGGTTGGACTTAATGGACTTGTGTCTTTTTTCAACCTCACCTACTATGTAACTATGTAAATATGAAAAACCCCAGAGGGCTGATGAAAGCCGTCTTCTCTCGGTCATCTGGGTGCATGGGGATCTGGTAGTACCCACTCTTTAGATCCAGCACACTGAACCATTTGGCCCCTGATAAGCATTGTAGGGCTTCTTCTATGCGAGGGATCGTGTATTGATCTGAGATGGTCCTTCGGTTCAAGGTTGGGTAATGGATACACATCCGAAGGGACCCATTCTTCTTCCTTACCACCACAATCGGGGAGGCATTCTATACTGAACTGCTAGGTTACACCAAGCAAAGGTTAGGCATAGTCCCTAAGCCATCCCTACTCCTCTGGAACCTCTCCCTAGTTCTAAACACTTTGCATAACAGAAGGGGGAACCTGTCCCTATATTCAACATTTGCAAAAATGCAAGCCAAACCTGGGAGGCAGTGTCTTCACTAGATACTGCCCTGACCCAAGATGGCTTTGGGGTTAGTCAAATCGGACGACTGCTGTCTTGACGACAGCAGGAAGTAGTGGAGTATAAAGTTCCTCACCCCTTCCTTCCCCTTCTGCACCACTGCTAGAGCCTAGTGCCACCTACTGAAGGGAGTACGGACTGAACCTGCCTAAATAAAGTCTCATATATGTATATAGGCAGTGTGAAATCTAAGGCACTGCTGCCTCTGACTGTCTCAGTAGATTTGGAGTGAGATTTGCTGATGCCACTACTGTGCTGCTCACTGTTCTCTTTGCTAGAGGCTCTGACATGAAAAGTGAAAGTCCTGCCTCTGCCAAGATGTCCACCTGCACACAGAAACAGTGCAGAATAAGGCATGGTAAGTCAGCAATTGGGAAGAGATCAGCTGCAGGGAGACCACAGGCAACTCCGGTGACTAGTCCTTTGTCCTTTGTCCTTTGCCTGCATTTTTTGGGCACAGCTTCCAGAATTCAGAAACGCCCAACTCCAGGTAGATATAGATGTAGCAATATGGACTACCATTGTAAAGTACAGTGATCCTCCAGCATTCCCATTCATTGCATGTCCCTCTAGTGCTCAGTGTTATCAAATGACATCATATTTTTGAGCCAAACAAAAGAGATTGTGGGATGAGTAGTTCCTCAGACTGACAATTGCTTTGCATAATTATGCGCCTGGATTACATATCCCAGGGATCTTTGCTACCTTCAGGGAGATTGCTGGGAGTAGCTATAAAAGATGCAAAAGCCGGCACAGAGCTCTCTTCCTCCTGGGTCTAACGCGATATGGACCTCTCCGTGCATGGAGAGAGGGGTTGCGGTCTACCACACGGTGTACCACCTTCTAACCCATACCAGAGGGGCCTAGATCTGCCGTTTGTCATCGGACGTCCATCCAGCACCACTTTGGTCGCCTGCCAGTCGGTGTAACAAGCTTCACATCGGGAGATCGAGATGGTGGATCTGCTGCATGTTGTCACTGTCCAGAAGACTACCTATCAGTCTGGTCATTGGTGAGAGGGCAATTGTCCTACCTTTACCCACCCTTTGTCACAGTTTCACTGGGACACTTTGCACAGACATCTCTACCCTAGGAATACTTTGTTGAACCTATTTCAACAGTGCTTAGACATCTTTAGCCTTCCTTACTACAAGAAACCTATTGCTTTCCACTACACCTAATCAGATTACAGTTAATGAGCTCCTACGTACTGGTGAAGACCATCAGGTCTGCAACGAGGACATTAGTGCTATTACTGATACAAGGGCCATTAGATACAAGGACTGATCTTTCCGTAGGGTAACAGGTATAGGCTGGCCAGGTTCCATCTCCTACAGTGTGTCAGTATAATCTGTTAGCTGAATTCATCCCTTTAGAGAATGGCATTATTTCTTTAAAGAAGTGTGTATAACATACTGTTTATTTGTTAATATCTTGCATTGTGGCATCCGGAGGAATTCCTTTGCTGAGTTCGCACTGTTGCCTAAAACTCAGCAGATCTATTACCTCCATTTGTGACAACATCCCTTTAATTGGTTCAAGTAAATATTATCAGAACATAAATACACAGATTTGTCTAATTTATTACTTTACAGTGGTACAAGGATGTCAGAACCCAGAGTGTCAGGTGGGTTGGAATGTTCACCAGGTCATGGCAGTGCAGATGACCAGGCAATTCCAAGCAGTCCCTTAGGGGGTCGTGCTACATTTGGGGGCTTTTCCAGAATTCTATCTGCAGCTGGCCCTAGCTGACCTAGACCACAATCTGTGTGGGAGGCCACCTCTATGGCCACGGTTGCTGGGGCAGAAGTCATGGAGCTCTAACAGAAAAAAGTACTGTTCTGGAAATCTCGTGAAATGAGCACATCAAGAGAGAGATCAGAAGGTGGCTGAGAGCCCTAGCACCAGGACAACGGGCCTACATGGTGGAAACAGAAGCCATAGAGGAGTTGGATCAAGACAGGGCACTGATAGAATGGCAGGAAGAGGTGGCTGTGTGCTTTCAGGAGGAAGAGGTACGTCTGGCTGAAGGAGTGACTGCTAGAGTGTTCCCACTCAAGATAAGGGGGGAACAGACTGAGAAGCAGCCCTCAACCAGAACTCAGGAGAAGGGTCCTCTACCAGTGGGAGTCGACTCGCAAGGGGCAAGTGTTCCTTCCCTCTCTTTCTACACAGATATGGGCCAATTGGTTGATAGCTTGGTGAAGAATGCATCTGGAAATGCCAATCAGAGCTATTGATGACTCTCAGGTTTTTCTCAGGGCACTTGCCGATCCCTGTGGGAGAAGACGAGTTTGAGACATGGATGAGTCAGGCTCTGCAGCCCATGGAAGAGTGAAGTATTCCAGAGGCTATGAAACGACAACGGCTTAGTGAGAGCTTTCGCAGCCCAGCGGCTGATGTCATCCGTAATCTGAGGATGGGCAAGAAAACTTGTGTTGCCATGGACTACATAGACGCCCTGTATGCTGTATTTGGGAGGGTTGAAACTACTGCTGACCTGATGTATAAATTCAACCACACTCACCAACAGAAGGGAGAGAGTCTGTCCTCAAGAGGGGTATTGACCCCAAAGATGTTGACCAGGCTCGTCTGAACCAGGTTCTGCACGGGGCCTGGCCAAATCATCCTATCGTATTAAAGCTATTACTGAAGAGAACTCATTTGGTGCCCACATATCCTGAATTGATAAGAGAAGTACCGAACTGCTGTGCCCAAAAAATGCAGGCAAAGGACAAAGGACTAGTCACCGGAGTTGCCTGTGGTCTCCCTGCAGCTGATCTTTTACCAATTGTTGACTTACCATGCCTTATTCTGCACTGTTTCTGTGTGGACGTGGCCATCTTTTCAGAGGCAGGACGTTCACTTTTCATGTCAGAGCCTCCAGCAAGGAGAACAGTGAGCAGCACAGTAGTGGCTGCTTGGAGTAACCTAACAGGTCGGTATAGACCAGCCAGGCCACATTCCCGCTCCTCATTGCAAAAAGCTGTCAGCATCCTCCTAAGTGAAAGCTATTCTTTGCAGATTCTGTAATTGGCTCTGGACGGCTGTGCCTACCCTTCACACCTGGTTGTACCTTGTTGGGACTTCCCGTAAATACACTTCAATCATCTACTTTAGCCTCTGTGTGATCTCTGTTCACACCATGCTGCACCCTGCTCACATGTAGGCACAGGAGTGATTGGGCAAACTTACATACTATGAAGTACACTGCTATTTTTCAGGAATAAGTCTAGACAAAAATATACTTTTTTGGTTACTGTTTAGGCACAATTCGAAATGTTCCCTATAATATAGCAATCTTTTTCAGTTTGGCACTAGTTTAAACTACAGACTGAACAATCTGGAGTTATTATCAAGAAGTAATAAAAATAAGTATTTACCCCAACCAGGTGACCCAGCACAACTGAGAGTCCTATGGAGAGCGCAGGTGATCCTACATTGTCATCCCGCCTGTTGTCTGTAGAGGCATAAATGCAAAGCAGAAGTTGCAGTGTTAAGATGATCTCCACCGTGACGGCCTGTCCTTCTGTTGCATTGTTGCTTGGCTG
Source organism: Lithobates clamitans (assembly GCA_037952925.1). NCBI lineage: Eukaryota > Metazoa > Chordata > Amphibia > Anura > Ranidae > Lithobates > Lithobates clamitans. The sequence goes on along the minus strand of JBBGZY010002060.1, from coordinate 1,138,771 downwards.
AAAAGAAACACTCACACTATAAATCAAATTCCAAACCCTAAGGATATTCACATGAGTTTACATTTCCTCATGTTTACTCATGCAGAAACAGGTTAGATTACTAATGCCATTTCTTGTGTATTAAAGAGACCTTGTCACCAGAACATTCATTTTAACGATAATCTTCTCATAAGACTATGTCTGCGTTTAACATTTTATATACATATTTACCTGTAAAAGCTCCCCCTTTGCAAAAACATCCAAAAAGACCTAAGACTGTGCTGGGTGCCACCATCTTGGATTTGATTGTCAGCAGCCTTAGCAGAGTTTTCACTCTATAATGTTCCCTTTTTTCTGCTACCTGGCAGTTTCATAAGAAGTTATGTAGGTAGGTTAGTGGCAGAGGAGCTGGGCTAGCATATACAATAATAAGAGATAAGTGATATAACGTCTGCACTGCAATAGACCAATGACCCTGGACCAGAAGCCGTTCAAACATGGGCAAGATCACCATATATGTAGGACATCCCCACGCTGCCCACATTTCAAAAACATCTGTCACTGCTGTCAGGATAAGCATGAGCAACCCTAGCCGGGACCCTATACTACCGCAGGAGCACTTTATTAACGGCCTCTAGGGTGGTAGTACTGAATGAACATTTTGTTATTGTTGTCCAAGCCTTACTCCACTTCTACCACTCAATACCAGATCCAAGATCTTGCTCCCATTGTGTCACATAGGAAAGGGTCAATAATTATGACCTACAATTAAGAGAGGCGTAAAACGATGAGATAAGACATCTTGCGAAAAGGAAAGGTGGAAGTTTGACGAAGAGGCAAAATTCAATTGCACAATTGAAAATAATGAAAGTCCTCCTGCCTGGGGATCTTGTGCATCTTCTAAAGGCCTCCCACGATGGAAATGAGCGCACAGTTAAAAAGTGGTGCACCCCGGTAAAGCCATGGGAGGCCCACCAGGAGAAGGAACAAGGTTGTTCGACATGGCTCGCTCTTTTATTCTCTACACCTCTTGCTGAATCTCTGCATCTCTCAATCTCTTCGCTCTCCTTCACCCCTTCTCTCTCTATACCTCTCTGTGTCTCTCTCTTTTTTTCTCCCCCCGCCCCTTACTCTCTGCCCCTCTCTCTTCACCTCTCTCTCTCTACCTCTCTTTCTTTCTCTCCACATCTCTCTTTCTTTCTTTATCTTTTTGTCTCTCTAACTCTTGCTCTTCCTCTACTTCTCTCACTCTCTCTCTTATTTCAAAATATGGGGTTAAGCTGTACAAGCTTTGTGACTGAGAAACGGTATATATATGCCTTCCTGGTGTATGAAGGGAAGGACATCAAGCTGCATTCCCCTGAATGCCCTGAGTATATTAGAGCCAGTGGGAAAGTTGTTTGGGAGCTTGTCTATCCACTCCTTGGAAAGGGTTACCATCTTTATGTGGACAATTTCTATTCAAGCTTGCCCCTCTTCCACAGCCTTTACCGGAAGGACACTCCAGCAGGTGGTACAGTGAGAGCCAATAGGAAGGGCTTCCTGCAAAGGCTTGTTAATGAAAGGCTATGAAGAGTGGAGACGGCGTCGAAGAGGGGATGAGCTATTGGCTGTCAAGTGGAGGGACAGACTAAACGTCCACATGCTCTCAACAATTCATGACGACACCTAAATGGAAATCCCCAAAAGAAATGGCTTAATTCAGAAACCAGCTTGTGTCCATGAATATAATTTGTTCATGGGGGGGTGTCGACTACAATGATCAGATGATCGAACCCTACCTTCTCACAAGAATATCCTGCCATTGATATAAAAAAGTTTATATTTATTTTTTCAGTTTGGCCATGTATAACACTTATATTATTTAACAAAAATCTACCAAGACCCCCTTATCCTATCTTCATTACCAAGAAGAAATTATCACCACCCTATTGTACCCTGAAGGCCCACCACAAAATATTCAATCTGATTCAGTGAGCAGACTCCACGAAGGTCACTTTCCTAAGAAACTCCCACTCTGTGAAACAGGCCAAAGACGTCAGAAGAAATGCCAGAGGAGGAGTTAGAAAAGACACCGTGTATTTTTGTCCCCAATGTCCTTCCCAACCAAGCCTCGGTATAGGTGAATGTTTCCGCTGTTACCATACCTCAGTACATTATTAGTGAAGTATGGTAAACCTAATTGTCATTTACCTCCACACCCCTTATGCAACTGCACTAACCTGTACATACCGCTGCCTTCTCCGGAACTGACCCTGGCCTGCTATACGACCATGCTTCTACCTGATGCTAAACATACCTCTGCCTGCTCTGGAACTGACCCTGGCCTGTTATATGACCAAGCTTCTGCCTAACCCTAAACTGTACCCACCTCTGCCCGATCTGGAACTGACCCTGGACTGTTTGACCACGTTTTTTGCCTTCCTCTTGGACTGATCTTTTACCCTTCTATGTTAGTGGGAACACAGGGGTCTCACATAAGTGAGGGGTTCCAGAATTGTTTTCTGGATGTAGAAAACAACATTTTTAGTTTTCTCATTCCCGGATTAGGGTCTGGTGACTCGGAGACTTCAAAGAGATTTGGGAGGGAGAAGGCTCTAACCCGTCCCCATTCTTTCCTAGCCTGCTACCTGTCCTATGGACCGTGTTCCTGCCTACTACCAATATTTTGGCACTGCTGGCAATATCTCTACCTGCACTGGCCCTGGACTGTAAATGGACAGTATCCCTGCCTGTACTGACTATGGACAATAGGGATGAGCCGAACACCCGAACACATTTTGCCCAAAATTTATGAAAAAAAAATTACTAATTTGCAAAATTTTATAACAGAAACTAAGAAAAATGCATTTTTTTTACCAAACTTTTGGTCTTTTTTCATTTGTAGCACAAGAAATAAAAATCCCAGAGGTGATTAAATACCAAAGAAAGCTCTATTTGTTTGAAAAAAAGGACAAAAATGTCATTTGGGTACAGTGTTGCATGACTGAGTAATTGTCATTCAAAATGTGAGAGCACCGAAAGCTGAAAATGAGTCTGGTTAGGAAGGGGGTTTAAGTGCCCAGTGGGTAAGTGGTTAATCAATATACGAGATGATGACATTCAAAAGGAAGAATTCATATGTGTATACATGCACGCATCTGAAATTTCATGATATGTTGTAAGAGTAACTGGTATAAAAGCCAAATGCTTACTTTAGTAATAAATAAAAATGGGCATAGGATACAGATGAATCACATTTGGGGTCAAGCTATGCATTGAGAACATGCGGGCATTGAATAGGCTCAACATGTTTCGTGGCCAATCGCCACTCATCAGGAGCAAACGCATAGTATATCTGAAAAAAATGAAAAAAGGTACCAAATAGGATCTAATGTTTTCCCCAGATGGTAAGAAAAAAGGTTGGGGCAAGGGGAAAAAAGAAAGGTATCCCCCTGGAATACTTACATATAAATTGTTCTACATAAACAGTGTTGCAAGTCACACCTTTCTATTTTTTCTCACCACTACCCTTTTGGGGAATTTCCTGATCTTCATACTATTTTTTCCTTATTTTCGTTTTCTTTTCTCTTTATGTGGTATATGATTCCCTTCAATCTGTATTAACCACACTTTTCACCTTTTCAGGCAATAATGGGAGTTATTTTATAGTCCATGAATATATACAATATATACTGATACTATTCACACATATTGGTCCTATATCATTTACTCTACAGAAATATTTGAATTTTTTTCACCCTTTCCTATTATACTTGGAGGGTGCTTCGGGGATGTGTCGGTGCGCTTGCTTCTTCCTTGGGTTCATTCCCTCAGCGAATGGGATAGACTTGCTTCGCAGATCCCTTCTTTTTTCCCCTTGCCCCAACCTTTTTTCTTATCATCTGGGGAAAACATTAGTTCCTATTTGGTACCTTTTTTCATTTTTTTCAGATATGCAATGCGTTTGCTCCTGATGAGTGGTGATTGGCCACAAAATGTGTTGAGCCTATTCAATGTCATCATATGCTCAAAACATAGCTAAACCTCAACCGTGATTCATCTGTATCCTATACCCAGTTTTATTCATTACTAAAATTAGCATTTGCCTTTTTATACCAGTTACTCTTACGAGATATCATGCGATTTCAGATGCGTGCATATATACATACAGTTGTGCTCATAAGTTGACATACCCTGACAGAATTCATGACTTCTTGGCCATTTCTTTCACTAATGGTTTGTTTTTGGCTGAAGTAATTTTGTATCAATCACCTTTGTTTACTCTTTTTAAATCATAATTGCAACAGAAACCACCCAAATGACCCTGATAACATGCACACAAATTGACACGAAGGGGTTTGGATGGCTATTAAAGGTAACCATCCTCACTTGTGATCTGTTTGCTTGTAAATAGTGTGTGTGTATAAAAGGTCAATGCGTTTCTGGACTCCTGACAGACCCTTACATCTTTCATCCAGTGTTGCACTGACATTTCTGGATTCTGAGTCATGGAAAAAGCAAAAGAATTGCCAAAGGATCTGCGGGAAAAGGTAGTTGAACTGTATAAAACAGGAAAGAGATATAAAAAGATATCCAAGGAATTGAGAATGCCAATCAGCAGTGTTCAAACTCTAATCAAGAAGTGGAAAATGAGGGGTTCTGTTGAAACCAAACCATGGTCAGGTAGACCAACCAAAATTATAGCCACAACTGCCAGAAAAAATGTTTGGGATGCAAAGAAAAACCCACAAATAACTTCAAGTGAAATACAGGACCCCTCTGAAAACATGTGGTGTGGCTGTTTCAAGATGCACAATAAGGAGGCACTTGAAGAAAGAAGGGCTGCATGGTCAAGTCACCAGAAGAAAGCCATTACTGCGCAAATGGCACAAAGTATTTCGCTTACAATATGCCAAACAGCACAGAGGCAAGCTTCAAACCTTCTGGCACAAAGTCATTTGAAGTGATGAGTCCAAAATTGAGCTTTTTGGCCACAACCATAAAAGCTACATTTGGGGAGGAGTTAACAAGGCCTATGATGAAAGGTACGGAGGTGGATCGCTGATGTTTTGGGGATGTGTGAGCTACAAAGGCACAGAAAATTCTTGGCACGATGAATGCAGTATGTTATCAAAAAATACTGGAGGAACATTTGCATTCTTCAGCCAGGAAGCTGCGTATGGGACATACTTGGACATTCCAACATGACAATGATCCAAAACACAAGGCCAAGTCGACCTGTCATTGGCTACAGCAGAATAAAGTGAAGGTTCTGGAGTGACCATCTCAGTCTCCTGACCTGAATATCATTGAGACACTCTGTGGAGATCTCAAACATGCAGTTCATGCAAGACAGACCAAGAATTTACACAAACTGGAGGCTTTTTGCCAAGAGGAATGGGCAGCTTTACCATCTGAGAAGATAAAGAGCCTCATCCACAAATACCACAAAAGACTTCAAGCTGTCATTGATGTTAAAGGGGGCAATACATGGTATTAAGAACTGGGGTATGTAAACTTTTGATCAGGGTCATTTGGGTAGTTTCTGCTGCCATTATGATTTAAAAAGCGTAAACAGTTGATTGATAACAAATGGCTTCAGCCAAACACTAACCATGAATGAAAGAAAAATTTTGTGTTATCATTCATAGTCTCTGAAAAATGGCCAAGAAAACATAAATTCTGCCAGGGTATGTAAACTTATGAGCACAACTGTGAATTCATTCTCTTTTTTGCATGTCATCATCTTGTATATCGATGAAAATACTCATGTTCAATTATGTATCACATGCTATGAAGTATGCTTTGTTTTTATGTCAAACAATTTACTTAATGTCTCCTACCACGTGTCTTGTGCCTCACTCAAAGTCCCAAAAACACCCTCTCTTTTTACTTTAATCACCTTCACTTCTTTTAGGAGATATTCCTCCTTCTCTCAGAGTACCATCCTGATACCCAATACCTGAGAATTCAGAGATAATAGTACAAGAAATTACCAGTTCCAATGCACTTTACAATAACACATACACTGTACAATTACATTGGATCCCTATATATGATAGATTCTCATTATGACCAGTCTAGTGGTCATCAGCACGTCAATGCAACCAGGTAATCAAGTTACCGGTATTTTATTAGTCAGTGATAAACAACAAATAATTATCAAATCATTATAATTATAACTAATAAGTATTGACAAACTCCAGACTTTCTATAATTAGATGCTCCATGTCACATTTAAGATTCCTCCATCATTCATCCTGGGATCTAACTTTAAAACAAGGAAGTAATGCAGTATATTTCCACCAACACAATATGGCAATTATGATCTTCATGATTTAAAAACTATAATTTTGAAACTACAGTTCATTCTTTTCTGTGCCCTAATTCTAAAGGTTCCAAAATTATTATTACTGGATAATGGAGGTGATTGATGGAAAAAGTGATATGCTTTGATTAGAGGTGACTCACAGATGTACAGAGGCAGATTGGTCTGCAAAGGTGGATATACTGGGCTTATCCCTGTGTAGGAGTAGGGTATCCACACAGGTGATACTCGAAAAATTAGAATATCGTGCAAAAGTTAATTTATTTTACTAATGCAACTTAAAAGGTAAAACTAATATATGAGATCGACTCAGGACAAATCACGGCTTGAACTAGCTTGTTTTCTATGTAATAATTGTGATGATTATGGCTTACAGCTCATGAAAACCCCAAATCCACAATCTCAGAAAATTAGACTATTATGAAAAGGTGCAATATTCTAGGCTCAAAGTGTCCCACTCTAATCAGCTAATTAAGCCATAACACTTGCAAAGGGTTCCCGAGCCTTTAAATCAGGGGTCTCAAACTACCGGCCCGCGGGCCATTTGCGGCCCGCGGACCGGTTAAAAATGGCCCGCAGGCAGGGCCGATCCAGAACTAGAAGTCGACCGATATTTGCCCATTAGACCGATATATAGCACTGGCCGCCGTTCCTCCTCCCTTCTCCACACTCAGCACTTGATGCTTGTGTGAAGCTGACATGTAACAGGAGGAGAGAGACAGAGGGATCTGTCAGATTTGAGGTTGATGTCGGGGGTGGGCGGGACCCGGCCGGGTGGGCGGGACCCAGCCAATATCAAACACCAGCCAATGGGATCTGGGCGGGACGCTACGTGTATTTGGCCCGCCCCTTTTCTTAAGCAGCCCAATCATTGGCTTGTGTTTGATAGCTGCTGGTCCCGCCCACCCCGGCCGTGTCCCGCCCACCCCGACATCAACCTCAATTCTGACAGATCCCTCTGTCTCTCTCCTCTGTGCTACGTGTCAGCTTCACACAAGCATCAAGCGCTGAGTGTGGACAGCTCCTTGTCAGTTTCACACACGGTTACACTCCGCTCAGTGTGAAACCTGCCAGTGCCAATCAGTGCCATCTGTCAGTGCTATCTGTCAGTGCCAGCTGCCAGTGCCACCGCCAATCAGTGCCAGTGCCAACCAGTCTGCCAGTGCCACCTGCCACCTCCAACCAGTACCACCTGCCAGTGCCACCTGCCACCGCCAATCAGTGCCACTGCCAACCAGTGCCTGCCAGTGCCACCGCCAACCAGTGCCCCTGCCAATCAATGCCACCTGCCAGTGCCAACCAGTGCCACCTTCCGCCACCTGCCAGTGCCACGCCAATCAGTGCCACCTGCCGGTGCCAACCAGTGCCACCTGCCACCGCCAATCAGTGCCACTGCCAACCAGTGCCTGCCAGTGCCACCGCCAACCAGTGCCCCTGCCAATCAATGCCACCTGCCAGTGCCAACCAGTGCCACCTTCCGCCACCTGCCAGTGCCACGCCAATCAGTGCCACCTGCCGGTGCCAACCAGTGCCACCTGCTGCCACCTGCCAGTGCCACGCCAATCAGTGCCACCTGCCAGTGCCAGGCCAATCAGTGCCACCTGCCAGTGCCAATAGTGCCACCTGCCAGTTCCAAACCAGTGCCACCTGCCAGTTCCAAACCAGTGCCACCTGCCAATGCCTGCCAGTGCCACCTTCCAGTGCCAACCAGTGCCACTGCCAATAAGTGCCACCTGCCAGTGCCATTGCCAATCAGTGCCACCTGCCAGTGCCATCTGTCAGTGCCAATCAGTGCCACCTGCCAATCAGTGCCATGTGCCACCTGCCAGTGCCACTTGCCTAAGCTAACCAGTGCCATCTGTACTGAGGACATCAAGTGTGTGGTAGAGTGACAGGAGCAAGCAGGGAGGAGTGGAGTGGGTGAGGTTTTTTTTTTTTTAAATCAGCCTAAAATATCGGCCACATATATATTGGCCATCGGCCGCCCCAATTTCTAAATATCGGTATCGGCATGGGCCAGAGAAAAACCCATATCGGTCGACCTCTATCCAGGATGTCTTTTTGAACTGCACCCAGGCACCACAGAGGGGGAGGCGCCAAAGAGCTTTACCTCTCCATCTCCTCTGTCCTCTCTGCTGCATGCTGCTGCAGCCCAGAGGGAGAACAGAGCAGAGGAAGGAGCGGAGGAAGGATCCGCTCATCGATCTGCCCACCTAGGCATTGACGATCGACCAGAGCCCCAAACCAGGGTCCTTCTGCCACCTCAGAGTGGGAGATTGTATTCTCTGGGTCCCCTGTCACTAGGCCTGTGTGGAAGCCAGGAAGAGAGGACTTGGGAGGCAGATGATCCTGACTGCCAGGAGAGGTGAGTGAGCATCACACTGAGGCAAAGTCCTTAGTGGGGTGACTGGGGTAGAAATTTGTGCAGAGTGGGGGGTATTTTATGCAGTGTGGAGGGTGATTGTGCAGTGTGGGGGGTAATTGTGTAGTGTGGGGGTAATTATGGAGTGTGTGGGGTATTTTATGGAGTGTGGAGGGTGTTTTATGGAGTGTGGGGGGTATTTTATGGAGTGTGGGGCTATTTGTGCAGTGTGGGAGGGGTAATGCTGGGGGTTAATAATGCGTTTGCTGACACCAATGCTGGGTTAATAATGCGTTTACGGACACAAGTGCTGGGTATAATGCATTTGCTGACACCAATGCTGGGGGTTAATAATGCGTTTGCTGACACCAGTGCTGGGGGTTAATAATGCGTTTGCTGACACCAATGCTGGGGGTTAATAATGCGTTTGCTGACACCAGTGCTGGGGGTTAATAATGCGTTTGCTGACACCAATGCTGGGGGTTAATAATGCGTTTGCTGACACCAGTGCTGGGGGTTAATAATGCGTTTGCTGACACCAGTGCTGGGTATAGTATAGTATATTATTGCTGGTATAGTTTATTGCTTTTGAAGTTTTAAAAGTTTGCATGCGGCCCCCCATGGGATATGAAAACTTGTCATGTGGCCCTCAGGCAATTTGAGTTTGAGACCCCTGCTTTAAATGGTCCCTCAGTCTGGTTCAGTAGGAATCACAATCATGGGAAAGACTGCTGAACTGACAGTTGTGCAGAAAAGCATCATTGACACCCTCCATAAGGAGGGAAAGCCTCAAAAGGTAATTGCAAGAGAAGTTGGATGATCCCAAAGTGCTGTATAAAAGCACATTAATAGAAAGTTATGTCGAAGGGAAAAGTGTGGAAGAAAAAGGTGCACAAGCAGCAGGGATGACCGCAGTCTGGAAAGGATTGTCAGGAAAAGGCTATTAAAAAGTGCTGGGGACTTTCACAAGGAGTGGACTGAGGCTGGAGTCAGTGCATCAAGAGCCAACACACACAGATGGATCCTGGACATGGGCTACAAATGTTGTATTCCTCTTGTCAAGCTACTCCTGAACAAACAACGTCAGAAGCGTCTTACCTGGGCTAAAGAAAAACAGACCTGGTCTGTTGCTCTGTGGTCCAAAGTCCTCTTTTCTGATGAAAGCAAATTTTGCATCTCATTTGGAAACCAAGGACCCAGAGCATGGAGGAAGAATGGAGAGGCACACACTGCAAGATGCTTAAAGTCCAATATGAAGTCTCCACAGTCTGTGTTGATTTGGGGAGCCATGTCATCTGCTGGTGTTGGTCCACTGTGCTTCATTAAGTCCAGGGTCAACGCAGCCAGGAGATTTTGGAGCACTTCATGCTTCTTTCCGCAGACAAAGCTCTATGGGGATGCTGACTTAATTTTCCAGCAGGACTTGGCACCTGCCCACGTTGCCAAAAACACCAAAACCTGGTTCATTGACCGTGGCCTGACCTGAACCCCATAGAGAATCTATGGGGCATTGCCAAGAGAAAGATGAGAGACATGAGACCGAACAATGCAGAAGAGCTGAAGGCTGCTATTGAAGCATCCTGGTCTTCCATAACACCTCAGCAGTGCCACAGGCTGATAGCTTCCATGCCATGCTGCATTGAGGTAGTAATTGCTGCAAAAGGGGTCCAAACCATGTACTGTGTACATATGCATGTTTATACTTTTCAGAGGTCCGATATTGTTCTATGTACAATCCTTGTTTTATTGATTGCGTGTAATATTCTAATTTTCTGAGATTGTGGATTTGGGGTTTTCATGAGCTGTATGCCATAATCATCACAATTATGACAAATCACGGCTTGAACTATCTTGCTTTGCATGTAATGAGTCTATCTCATATATTAGTTTCACCTTGCATTAGTTGAAATAAATGAACTTTTGCACGATATTCTAATTTTTCAAGTATCCCCTGTATTACATAGAAGTAGACCTCCTTTCTTTCAGCACTGCCTGAAGATGCATGCTGCTGCGTATTGAAATTCTAGGTTATGCTCTTACTGCTTGCATCCCAGGACACCATTAAACAATAAAATAGTGGCAACCTCCCCCATGGCATGCCGGCAGATGCTTTTTGGCAGTCAAACAGTAGCAATTCAAATGTCTTTGGCAGCCACCTGTAGGATGTCTGCATCCCTTGACAAGATGTCTGTAACATTTCCACAGTCCTTAATGTTAAACCAGCTTTTTTAACATTGCAACATGAAACGCCAGATGCAAATACGGCGTCCCATTGCTAAAAAAATGGGCATGCCCCATTTATACTCAATATTTGCTATAATTATGCAACATTTTTAGCCTATTGAACCATGCCTAGATTTATTAGTCTACACCCATATATTACTGCTGTGTCATATATGTGCAGTTAGGTAATGTCTGATTTTGTCCATGAAAAAAAAAAAAAAGAGAACTCCACATATACCTGTTAATATGATAAAGCCTCCATTTGTTTGTCAGATAACAATGTTATATAAATATAATAAAAAAAATAACACTGTAATTGTTAATTTTTTGCCCTATATCTATCATTGTATTGTACAGCTCCCTGATCAAGATATGACTTCTAGAGAGGGACTAAGCATGTCCAAAGCCCTACGTGCCTGATTCCGACAGGTCAGCCGACACTGCGGAGTGCTAATCACAAGCAGTGAGACATTTCCCCATCTGTGCAGCTGCGGATCGGGAAATGTCTCACTGCCTGGGATAAGCTGTGTGCAGTGTTGGCTTCCTGGCGGGATCGGGCATGTAGAATTTCGAACATGCCCAAGCCTATCTCTAATGACTGCATATTATAAGAGCGTCACAAAGTCTTCTAACCATACCTGGAAATTTAGGAAATTCGAAATTCCTGAAAATGGGGACCGAGGAGTGCTGGGTGGGGCTAATAGTGGTACACGAAAGTGAGCTACGCCAAATGCTGGCTTTGGCCAAATTGCACTTAAAAGTGGGAGGAGCCTTAAAACATAGGTCCAAAGGCAATGGTGACAATATGCAACAAACAGGCAATTTTGCATGCTGCATGTTTTCAAGCATTGCAGGCTGTAACTGGAAAATTACCTGATTCCGGTAATGACCCACCAACCTATTCAAAATTCTGGGTCAATTCCAGCAAGTTCTCAGGTATACCTGTAACTCTTCTCAGGAGGCCCCACCCTCTCTTTTTTAGTTTTGCTGCATTCTTTGCCAAGAGCTGGCCAGATAAGGCAGCAAATAAAAGTAAAGTAAACATCAATTATTAAAATTTGGTGCCAAGTATATGTCTACAAGAAATTTTGAGTGGTGACCATTTTATGAGCTAATATATTACTCATGAGAATGCAATTTATTAATCTAACAGAAATCACTATTTTGCTGTAGCGATATGTATTATTCCCCTTGCACACTGGGACAATAGAACTGCTATGCATGCCTCTTGGCATTTTGGTGTCCAGCCCCGTTGCCTGCAGTCTGTCAAAGTCTATAGCAGGCTGCAGCTTAAGAGTGCTGATTGATGTTGATCTTAAAGTCTTTATTACTTTAGTTTTTCATAAACTTGGGACAATTGATTTTGATGGTAAACTGGAATAGATTTTCCTGACCAACTTTTTTTATTATTCACTTGTGAAAATGCTAGGCCCAGCATGAAAGCTCCATGCACACTAGTGTTTTTTTATGCTCCTAGAAGATGTTATTATAATTTTTGTTCTGCTCCTAGAAGCTAAATAGTGTTATCCTATGTGTCCATGCACAGTACTTTAGGCTATTAGCGTTTTTTTGAGCTTCGGTGTCTAGGGGCAGAAAAAAAAATGTTTTTGTAGAGTTTCTTGGAGCATTTTTCCAGCAGAAATGCTCCTCAAGCTGCTAAACACTCCTAAACGCTACTAATAGCGTTTTTGGGCTTTTTTTTCCCCCTTCTCCTGCAAAAATGCTAATAAAATGCTAACGCTCCTAAACACTCCTAAAACGCTGCTAAAATGCTGCTAAAACACCACCACATAAATCTATTACCAGCATTTTTTAGCCAGCATTTTTTCTAGCATTTTTTAAGCTTAAAAAAAATGCTAGTGTGCATGGAACCTAATAGCATATTTATTTATTCCAGGTATCTACATATTGCCAACAATTTATACAGCACTTTACATACAGTATATTGTACAATTACATCAGTCCCTGCCCTTAAAGTGGTTCTAAAGGCAAAAAGGTAAAAAGCCTTCAGTGTGCAGCAGCCCCCGTCAGCCACCCTAATACTTGCCTGAGCCCCATCTCAATCCAGCAATGTTGTACGAGAGCCTCGGCTGTCCAGGGACTCTCCCTCATTGGCTGAAACCGCAGTGGAAGCCATTGACGCCCGCTGCTGTCAATCAAAGTCAGTAAGCCAATGAGGAGAGAGAGGGGGTGGGGCCGAACCATGGCTCCATATCTGAATGGACACACAGAGCAGCGGCTTGACTCGGGTGCCCCCATAGCAAGCTGCTTGCTGGGTTGGCACTCGGCAGGAAGGAGGAGCCAGGGGAGCCGAAAAGGGACCCGAGAGGAGGAGGATCTGGGCTTCTCTGTGCAAAAGCACCTGCACAGAGCAGGTAACTATAAAATGTTTGTTATTTTTTAACTAAAAAACTTTTAATATTACTTTAAGGAACTTACAATCTAAGGTCCCTGCCTCTCATGCATACTAGTGCAAATTTCCCTACCAACATGTGTTTGGAGTATGGGAGGAAACCTATGCAAACACAGGGAGAACATACAAACTCCATGTAGATCGGGTTGTGGTTGGAATTTGATCTGGTGACCCTGGTTCTGCAATGCTAACCACTAATCCCTGTGCTGTGTAAAAATAAGTATGTTTAGCTAGTACAAGGATGCATGTTTATGGCCCAAAAGATGGCGTCCTCCTGTGCAGTCACAATCTTGCTGCCTAAAATGAATATTTGTACCTGCAGTGGAGACGAGTCCAAAAAAAAAAAAAAAACCCAATAGCAATGTGCTGGGAAAGTCCATCACTTGCCTTCCTGTGAACAGACATAGCCGGGGGGGGGTTTTCAGTTAAGACCTACAGACACGCAACCTTTCCCCAATAAGATTGTAAATGGCCTGATCAGGTGAATATGATTTTATGTCTATCACATACCATATAAACTCGAGTATAAGCCGAGTTTTTCAGCACATTTTTTTGTGCTGAAAAAGCCCTCTTGGCTTATACTCGAGTCACTGTGCCCATCTGCAGCCTCATGCGCCCGGTTTCCCGGCGCTGTGACATGCAGTGTAACAAACCCCCGCCTCCTCCTCATCCTCATCCGTGATAGGCAGAACACTGACTCACTGCTGGCAAACTGAATCAGTGTTCCGTCACAGACGAGGACGAGGAGGAGGCGGGGCTTTGTTACACTGCACGGCCTCTGACCAGACTGCATGTCACAGCGCCGGTGTTCTGGAGTTTGGAAATCAGGTACATGAGGGCATGAAGATGGCACAGTGAGGCAGGCAGATGGCACAGTGAGGCATGCAGGTGGCACAGTGAGGCATGGAGATGGCAAAGTGAGGCATGGAGATGGCACAGTGAGGCATGGAGATGGCACAGTGAGGCTTCAAATGGGCACAGGGAGGCTGCAGATGGGCATTGTTGACCCTCTTTTCCACTTACAGTAGCTGCTGCATTTCCCACCCTAGGCTTATACTCAAGTCAATACGTTTTCCCAGTTTTTTGTGGTAAAATTAGGTGCCTCGGCTTATATTCGGGTCGGCTTATACTCGAGTATATATGGTAACTCATTATTAGAGAGAGCATTGCCTAAAGCCCCATACACACTTTTAGATTTTCTGCAGATTTTTGTCTTCAGATTTACCAAAACCATATAATATGAGGTCAAAGCTTAACTGCTTGCTGCCCGGCCCATTTGACGGTGGGGCATTTAGAGTCTCTTAGTGACTACACCTATCTTCGCGTATCCTCCACCTAAACCCAAATAAGCCCACCATTGAATAGGAGACACTTCACACTACTCTCCATAGACACACATAACCCCTTCTTATCAACCCTATGACAAACATTCTCACCCTCCCCCAATAGTCCTTATCTTCCAACAGATAACCAGAGAACTAGATTGATACTAAAACAGACCACAGGTTTTACCACTAAGTCAGGACTCGATAAAGCAAGTTAGACCACCTCATAAGTACCAAGACACTAAGAGACCCTGAGACGACATGTATAGGTTTATGTTGAAGTATCAGCTCTTGCATTTGTACCACAATCTTGCTAATTGAAACACCTGTTTTTGTTTGAAAAAGGATTGAGATTTCTGTACATGTTTTCTCTTTATAATAATAATAAAATGTGTTTAAAAAAAAAAAATGACGGCAGGGCAGTGCAGCTTTCATTCTGGGATGACGTCATATGACGGCGTCCCAGAACGGCCGCTCTCGTGCTCCCCCAGGGGCACGCAGCTCTCCGATTGTGGCCGCGCCGTGTTGCTAGGACACAGCCCGGCTCCGATCTCCGTAAAGAGCTGTGTCCGCGGCTCTTTAACCATGTGATCGGCTATGTCCAATCACAGCCGGTCACATGTAAACAAGGAAGTGCCGGTAATCGTCTCTCCTCGCCTCACACTGACAGAGTGTGAGGAGAGGAGAAGCAATCAGCGGCATCTCCACACAGGGGGACATCTAGGAATGTAATCAGGGCACTGATCATCAGTGCCCTGAATACAATAGTGCAATACAGTGTCACCAATCATTGCCCACCATTGCCCACCAATGCCAGATATCAGTGCCCACCAGTGGCAGCAATCAGTGCCTACCACTGCCCACAAGTGCCACCAATCAGTGCCCATTAGCGATGCCAGTCAGTGCTGGCAATCAGTGCCACCTATCACTGCTGTCAATCAATGCCCATCAGTGTCACCCATCAGTGCCACCAATCAATGCCCATCAGTGCCCACCAGTGCCACCCATCAGTGCCCATAAGTGCGGCATATTAGTGCCTCCTCATCAGTGCCACCTAATCAGTGCCCATAAGTGCCGCCTCATCAGTGCCCATGAGTGCCACCTCATCAATGCCCACCAGTTGAGCCTCTCAGTGCCCATCAGTGCCACCTCATCAGCGCACATCAGTGAAGGCGAAACATATACTGACAATAAATTTACTGACAATAAAAAAGTAAAAAAAACTTTTTTTTTCAAAATTTTTGGTCTTTTCTTTTTGTAAAAAATAAAAAACCCAGCAGTGATTAAATACCACCAAAAGAAAGCTCTATTTGTGTGAAGAAAAGCATGACTGCGCAATTGTCATTCAAAGTGCGACAGCGCTGAAAACTGAAAAATGGCTTGGGCAAGAAGGGGGTGTAAGTTCCCTGTAGGCAAGTGGTTAAGAGTTTCAATTTGTATGCAATCAGGCAGGCCCTTGCACTACATGGTTTTAGTAAATCTGAAGACAAAAATCTATAGAAAATCTAATAGTGTGTATAGGGCTTTAGACTCTCTCATTGCTCCCCAGTATTTATTAAAATATGCTCTTCATCCTCCACAGAAACAAAGGGTTTAATCCTGATGCTTTAAGAAATATATTCCGCATTTGGCAGTGTTTCTTTTTCATCTTTTATTGTTATCTTTTTTATGATTTCTTCTTAGTTCCAACAATATTTTCCAAGACATTAGTTTATGAAGTGCAGGCAAATCCCATTAGCTCAAAGCTCCAGACACATATCACTGGAGCAGATACAGTTTCACTTTATTAACTAGACTAAAAATATATTTGACTTTTTTTTCCTGTAATGTGGGGGAAAAGTGCATTATTTAACTACACACAGGTTTATAGCCACAAAAGAAATGAAGAAAATGTTTCAAATGCTATATGTTTATATTGGGAATATTCAGAACCGAGGCGCATTTTTAAAATGGCTTTTCTAGCGTTTATTTATTTTTGAATTGTAACTGGATTTTCCTATTGTGTTTGCAATGATTACTGGTTTCTGCTTTGAAACGTTTCATTATAGGCACTTTATACAGAAAGCACTGAAGGTAGAGGGTGCAACTGATATTGTTGGGTCTATAAGGCATACATTATATAAGCTTGCAAAATTGCAGCCCTACAGTTATATGCTATTGGGAAGGGAGGTTAAAGTGAACCTGCTTCGGTCTGCATTAGCGGATTACAGGATTACTTTAAAGTGCACCTGTGCTCAGACTATAGAGGTTAAAGTATTTACATATTCTTAACAATTGGTAAATTAAGTTTAAATAAATCATTGATCTCTGTAACTGCAGGAACCATTAAAGTTAGGTTGTAGTTAATTTCTCAGTAGCCTAGAGCACCTGCACTGCATTTGCATTAGAAGGCTGGAAGGCTGCCAAGTCACTGCTGTGAGAGGGAACAGAAGGTAATGGGATGCAACTTTTTTCTGGGATGCAACTTCTTTCTGAAAACACTAGATATTTGACAGTCATGACTGTCTTCTGCCTCTATCATTTCTAACTTTGCCACTGAGCAAATATGCAAGTGAGGAGTTTGACTTGACTTGCGCCATATATGCAGTGCTGGACAAGGTCATCTGGTGTCCAGAGCGGAAATGACAACTTAGCCCCCCAACCCCCCCCCCCCACCAACTGCACTTTCCTGATATGTGACCATCATGTCTTAGAAAAAGTTCCCTCCCTACCCCCCTTCCCCCCCCAAAAAATGCCGCACTAATCTGTACACTCACCCCTCTAAGTATAAATTCCCTCTGCAAGCCAAAGTTCTCCCCAAACAAAAATGCACAAATTCCACCTCCAACTACCCTGTTTCCCCGAAAATAAGACCTAGCGTGATTGTCGGTGATGGCTTCAATATAAGCCCTACCCCCAAATAAGCCCTATCTTGTTTCCCCGAAAATAAGCCCTACCCTGAAAATAAGACCTACAAGGACTTTAAATAGGGCTTATTTGGGGGGTAGGGCTTATATTGCAGCCATCACCGACAATCACGCTAGGTCTTATTTTCAGGGAAACAGGGTAGCATAAAGCCCCCTCCCAGCACAAATTTTTGGCCTCCGGGCCCCCCTCCTAGTTAAAATTCTCCCCCTTCATTCCCCCTTATAGCACCAATCCCCCTCCAAAATAAAAATCACTCCTCCTAGCTCAAGTTCTCCCCCCCCATATTTACAGTCCCAGCAGATAGAAGGAGCTGGCATGGACAGCAAAGCCCACACTTCCTCCCGGGTCTTTCCTCCTCTCTGCTGCTGACATTACTCCTGTAGGCATAGGAATGCGGAGGGGGGGTGTCAGGTGGGCCTGAACACACTCTAATCACTATGTGCAGTGCTGATTCCCCCTCCTGGCCAGCCCCCCCCCCCCCCCCCATGGTATGCCTCCCCCCAGCTGCTGCAAGGGGGATGTTTCAGGATGGGGAGAGAGTGAAGGGGCTAGTGAATATGTCTTTACCGGCTCTTTCCTTTTCTAAATGAACACAGTGAACCTACTCACTCACTGTGTTCATTCATAACTGAAGTATAGTAAACTGTGTTTATTATGCATCGGTTCCTGAACGAACAGGAAGCCGTTCAGCACAGAGCACTTCCCATTCATTCACTGTCCAGTGCAACTGAGGCTGCAGAGAAAAGCATTAGAATTTTGGGGTACACACCCTAATGCAATAGGGTTGCCCACACCTATGCCTGTAGGTAATGTTTACTGTCACTACTCCTGTAGCAAGATCCCAGCAGTGTAGCGGTGGGGACTCACACTCACCCTGTGACCCCTCCTCACCACATGAGTTCACTGCACCTGGGGCAGCCGCCCCTCTTACCTCCCCTTCCCCCTTGTCCAGGCCCTGCATACGCGTTCTGGGTCAATCAGTAAGAAATTAAATTAAACCAGACAGCCAGGCAAGTGATATTTTTAGAAGGAGATCGGCAATGGCAGTCCCTATATGTATTTGATGCCTAAAATCTTTTTTATATTAGTAGAAACCCTGTAAGTAAGTGCTGTATTCTTAGTGAACCTTTGCCAATTAGCCAGTGCACACTGATAATCAGAGGACCCATAACCAGATTTATGGACCAATGGTTTGTATATTACAATATTGCACTAATCTAGTCTTGCACTAAGGGTTCTTTTTGTGTGGGTTTCCTCTAAGTGCACTGGTTTTCTGCCACAACCCAAAAGCACCATGGTACCCTTGTAAACTTTAGGTAAGTTTGTGCCTACTTTAGCCCACTTTGTGCTTGATTGACTGCAGAAGAAATATATTGCGTAAGCTTATCTTGGTAGAAATTGTGGAATTTGCTGGAACTATATATATATGAATGCAATACATACACATACAATATATTACACATGCATCCCTGTTATTATCCATTGCCTTTCCATCACAGCAACTTACCCCATTAACACCAAAGCTTCCATGAAATTCTTCAGGAGTAAATTCATATAGCAAGCCAGCTCCAATCGCCGCTCCTAACAGTTGGGCACAGACATAACAAACGGCACGAAACAAGGAAATCTGAGATGACACCAGGAATGCCACAGTCACAGCTGGATTAAGATGTGCACC
Organism: Lithobates clamitans; assembly: GCA_037952925.1. Lineage (NCBI taxonomy): Eukaryota > Metazoa > Chordata > Amphibia > Anura > Ranidae > Lithobates > Lithobates clamitans. Next base: position 1,119,574 of record JBBGZY010002060.1, on the reverse strand, counting down.
ACTGATATGCCCAATGGACTGGACAAGCGTCCCAATGCCCAGACCAAATGTAAAGGATATCTGCAAGACTGTCGGAAGTTGTGATGGCCAAGTCAATGTTGAGCCAAGTCCGAAGAAGACAAATATCAAAGTTCCCAAAAGTTCTGCAGCAAATGCCCGTGTGAATGCCCCACTACACATCTCCATGATCATTACTGGATAATGCACGGCCAGAAGAGAAGAGAAACTCCTTATTAGAAATGTTTGCCTTCTGTAGATCTCAAAGAATGATATGGGAAGGAGCACAGCAACAAATTATATACAAGGTAGGATGATTGCAATGTTACAAGGGGTGGCACCCAGCCCACAGAAAATGATAGCTCCTATCTTTCTGAAACACAAAAACTTTCGTACTGCTCCAGAGGCTCCTTTAGTAATGATGATACAGGTGAACATCCTTCCCAACAAATTATGTCTGGATAGAAGGAGCCAATAGGCATGTCTGTCCTCTGAATACTTGCAGCTTAGATGAACAAAATGTTACTGGAGAGAGCAGACACTTTCCTTAGTATATGTAAGTATTGTCATCTGTAAACACATGTGATCTATTCATGCCACATTGTTGACTTGCTAACATGAGACACTAAGATGGAAGTCAATGACTTGTATGAAAATCGCTCCTCATTATATACTGGTTCTGTCTCTTATTAATTGTGCAGTAACTGGACATAAGAAGACATAAGAAGCTACAGTATGTTTTTCATTATGAAATGATTATCTAACTGTATGAATACAATTTGTAAAAATGTTCCCAACGTGTGCCTATGCATTAGCAGATCCCAGATAAGATTCTTTGGGGAAGAGCATTATAAATGTGGCAACAATATGCCTAAAGTAGACCTAACCGAATGACATTTGTTTTTTTAAAGCACAATGTATCATATCAATTACCACAAATACAGTATTTACCCTTTTTTATTTTATTTTTTGCATTTAAAGTGATTGTAAACTCTATTCCTAATTTTTTTTTTAAATAACAAACAGGTTTATACTTCTCTGCTCTGTGCAATGGAATTCTTCTTGGGTCCCTCATTGGCGCTCCTTGCTCCTCCTTTTCTTGGTATTCCCCTAGAACAAGCAGCTTGCTATGGGGGCACACCTGTAGGCTCGCTCTATAGACACAGACAGTGCAGCTCGGCCCTACCACCCGCGCCCCTGTTAGAGGATTTGACTGACAGCACAGAGAGCCAATGGCTACAAGCCAACCCTGTGAGAGTGAGGAAAAGGGAGAGAGCTCCTACAAATGGATGAGGACTCGGGTAAGTATGGGGGTGGCGTGAGGGGGAAATACGGCTATGTAAACATTTTGTGCCTTACTACAGGTAATGCATTAAAGTGATATTAAAGTCTTGTTTTTTTTTTTGTTTAAAAATAACAAACGTGTCATACTTACCTGCTCTGTGCAGTGCTTTTGCACAGAGCAGCCCCGATTCTCCTTTTTTTCAGGTCCCTCACTGGCGCTCCTGGCCCCTCCCTCCTGCCAAGTGCCCCCATAGCAAGCAGCTTGCTATGGGGGCACCTGGGCGGCCCCACCCCCTCATAGGCTCACTGACTTTGACAGCAGTGGGAGCTTATGGCACTTGCTGCTGTCTTGGCCAATGAGGAGGGAGAGTCCCAAACAGCCGAGGCTCTCGTGCAACATTTGGATCGAGATGGGGCTCAGGCAAGTATTAGGGGGGCTAAGGGGGGCTGCTGCACACAGAAGGTTTTTTTATCTGGATGCATAGAAATGCATGCAGATAAAAAATCCTTCTGCCTTTAGAACCACTTTAAGGTAAAAAATGTTTAGGCTCCCATACCACTTTTCCTGTCCACATATACACACCTAGTTTGCTGCAAATCATTGCTCTAGTCCAGCTTCCAGGTAGTGACAATGATGGAGACCATATCTGTGCAACATGTATGACAAAACTTGCCTGTAGTCTTACTCAGTGGCACATGTGATAATGTGATGGGGTGACAATGCAGGAGCAAAACTTAAAGACTCCATATCAGCAAATGCCCTAACAAGGACATCCATGGCATCATCACCAGTTATTCTTTTAATGAAAGCGGTAAAATTAAAGATTAAAAAAACATTTGCAATTACATTACCACTGAAGTTTAATATATTTTAGGGGAAAAAATACAGCACTAAGCACATTAGTTATCTGTAATAGTGTGTATCCCATTACCTGCAGGCAACTGCTTCTGCTAAAAATGTAAACTGAATATGTATAGAAAATTACCGCACTAGTAGACTCCTAAAAGCTGCTAGCACCACAATTGACAAATATTGTGTATTAAGTCAGACATAAAAGTGCTGAATTGTAAATACAGTAGAATACATATACAAGGGGCCACCAGGGATGTACTTCTACATAAGATGAGTCCTCATAGGTGATCATTCAAAATGTCGATCCATAAAAAGTAACAGACACCAGCGTGATGATGTCCACCACCACAGATAGTATGGGTATGCTTACCAGAAAATGTGGACCTCTATCTCCAGGCACTAAGCTCCAACCCTTGTCATTTTGTTTTCAAATGCCATAACTTTAAAGGACAGCAGAAGTAGGGGCAGGGTGGGGCTCAATCTTGACTTGGGCAGAAGTTAAACCTTTTGCAATATGTAGGTTTAGATTATAAAGGAACTCTTCAGTGACATATGAATTTGAAAATGAATATTGGTTACATTGGGAACCAAAACAAATTGCCTTAACACTGCACTACCTTAATTATTTCAACTCTCAGAGAGAGCTCTGATTACAGTGATATTAAGAGTTATGCCGCGTACACACGGTCGGACTTTTCGTCTACAAAAGTCCGACGGATGCAGACGGACCAAAGCCGGCTGACAATCCGATCGTGTGTGGGCTTCCCCGGACTTTCAGCGGACTTCTCCAGCCGCAAATCTGACGGACTTTAGATTTGAAACATGCTTCAAATTTTTACATCGTAACTACGCCGGACCCAGAAATCCGCTCGTCTGTATGCTAGTCCGACGGACAAAAACCCACGCTAGGGCAGCTATTGGCTACTGGCTATCAACTTCCTTATTTTAGTCCGGTGTACGTCATCACGTACGAATCCGTCGGACTTTTGTGTGATCTTATGTAGGCAAGTCCGTTCGTTAGAAAGTCTGCCGCAAGTCCGCCAAAAGTCAGTCGAAAGTCTGTCGGACGGGCTGTCGGACTTTTGTAGCCGAAAAGTCCGATCGTGTGTATGCGGCATTACATTAGAAATGTTTTTTTCTAGCGTAGGTTCATTTTATAGTAAATATATTACTTTCTAAGAGGACAGCATGCAAACCTGAGCTCTATAAATTAGAGGAGTAAATGTGGAAAGGCTTTCTGTCTGTGCCCCAGTAGAACTATGAAAAAGAAGAAATGGAAGACGAATTTTGTAGATTTCAATAGAATGGGGTGGGTTTAGTGGGGTTAAGGAGAGTTAGGAAGCATTAGAAACTTTTATTGATGCACATATCACCTCCCTTATACAAAGGTACCTTCTATTTAAACGTGGTGGGGTGGTTATGTAACAAGAGCTATACCTATAGTAGCATAAATAGCAATAGGGGCTTATTGACATTGGTGAATCAATACACCTGCCCGTGAGGGTGTCTCTTTACCATTTTTGGATGATCATTTATCTTCATTGTCACTAACTAAGCGTGTTTATGCTTAGCCCCACTGACTGACCGACTGGAGATATCAATTAGCTACATGGATGCATCAGAATAGTGTGGATTGTGCATCATTCCATTATGGAACAGTGTGATTTTTATCTGTGTTTCACAGAAACACACTGCTCCCTTTAGGAATTATATGCTGGTTATTCATTTACAGGTGCCTTGGGAGTTTCTTATAGGTATTATATGGGGTGTTTTTTAACTAGGGGAGGGAGGGGGTCTGTGCACTGTTGTATTAGCCCATTTTTTCTCTCTAGTTTTTGGGAGACAGCTACATGTTCATATACAGTAGGTCATCTGTTCTTATTGATGTAGGGTAGTATAGAACATTGGGGGATTTTCTTTGTCCCTCTTTGTCCTATATACAGGGGATAAGCGGGAATTTTGGCTTGTTGTGTTTTTTGTATCTTGCTCTTTTAAGCAATAAATAATTAAATTGTAGTTAACTCTTTAGGATGTGTATATAGCTTTCTATTTTTTATTTTTTTCTTTGATTTAGTGCTATCATTGATTACACCCCCCAATATATAGTCGGTAAGTACTAGTAGTTAATGAACTTAAGCAGGATTCCCATTTCTCTCTATTTTTGTATATATATAGCATAAATAGCAATAAACAATCCTAGCCAGTAAGTAGTCTGTTAATGGTACAGACAGTGATGGGTTCTTTTAGGCATGGGCTATCTATCTTGCAAAAAAACAAAGAAAAGCAATTATGTTTTACTTGATGGATTTAAAGACCACAGGTGGCACTGCATTGTGTAGTGGTTACCCCCAAAAAAGACCCTGTATTTTGGATTCCCCTGTTCCTGGTGATAATGGACCTCTAAACCAGCCTTTCTCAACCTTTTTACCTTGGAGAACCCCTTAAAATAATTTTCAGATCCACAGCTCACAGAACATTGGTGTGATCAATGAGCTGTTGATAAAGCAACTATTTTATTTTTAAAATAATATAATTAATTAATTCATGTAAAACTTGTGCTTGCTTTTTTCTATTCAGATGCTCAATTCTGGGTCAAACTTGAGATAAGCAGTGTATAGGGGGTCAGCAGGGCTGAGCATAGGGGATCAGCAGGGCAGAGGACAGGGGGTCATTAGGGCAGAGAACATTGAGACAGAGCACAGGCGATCAGCAGAGCAAGTTACAGTCAGCAGGGTAGAGTACACAGGGACAACACAGTAGAGCACAGGGTTCAGCAGGGCAGTGTCCAGGGGGTAAGCAGGGCAGATTGCAGGGTGGAGCACAGGGAGTCAGTAGAAAAGAGTGCATGCAGTCAGTGGGTCAGGGCACAGGGGTTCAGCAAGGCAGAGCACAGAGTCAGAAGGGCACAGTAGGGCAGGCAAGAAGGGCACAATAAAGGGGGGCAGCAAGGCACAGTATGGGGGAGGCAGCAGGACACATTTCAGGGGATCAGCCAGGTACAGTACAGGGGCACAGCAATGACCATTACAGGGAGACAGCAGGACACAGTAGAGGGGGGCAACAGGACACAGTACAGGGGGGCAGGAGAGCACAGTTCAGGAGGGCAGGAGGGAATCACTGGACCCAAATTTACTAGAAACAAAGAGCACAGGCTGGGGCTTTACCACATGAATTAAGATACTACACAGTAGTGTAAGATTGTCCATCAGCAAGACAATTTTAATCAGGAATATAACTAGTGTATGCCTTTTATTTTATCTATGGGGATAGAGAATGCAGTAACTGTGAGTAAAACAAGGTGATGTGTTCTTGAACGTGTACTGGTCTTGCACTTTTTTTGTCTTTCAAACAATGCAGCAGTGCACTACAAACAAAAGGTAGCTCCAAGAACAGATGGTCAGTAACAAATAAATGCTGTGCTTTGAATATCCCAAAAAGGCATATCAACACAAAATAAAAATCAACAGTGCTCATTCTCAAGCCTGAAATATATTTCACTGAGTAAACAAAATCCCCATCAGCATAACTCCATCGCAAACAGCAATAAGGGCCAAAACAGCCAAATAAACACACCAGGGTGACTAGCAGGTTTCACCACTGCAGATGTTCTGATACTGTCCACCTGGCATAGTCTTCTCCCAGATGATCACTCTCAAACTCATGATGAGGATAGATTAAATTGAGGTCAAAGGAAAGTTAGCTCATCAGGTTTAGGGCCTACCTTCCAAGCCTGCACCTTGCAGTACAATAGCTCAGCCCCAGCACACATCATGTGGTCTCTGCAGCCTGATCCTCTGCATAGCATCACTCACCACATGGCCCTAGACACGCAACCTCATGGTTCCCTACCTCCTTGAGGTTTCCTCTCCACACACAGCAACTCTTCCAGCAGCAAAGTCCCACATGGAAGTCCAGGGGGCTCTTCAAAATCTCTGTCCACTTGTACAGTTGCACAGTACCACAAATCTGTGTGCTGCTAAGCCTGCAGCTCCCAGCTAATCTGTCTCTCTGCAGGCTCCATAGGCAGGGTCCTTGCCCAGCCATCAGTGATAGCCACTAACAATCCACTTCCTGCCCTATTGCATGTGCCAGGTGGAGCAAGACAGAGGTACGGCTTAATACCTCCACTGCATTCTGGCCAAGATACCATAAACCACTGCACCATGGTGCGGCTGACAGGGTTTGCTAATAGCAAATAGCAAACTGCTTTGCCCCATACACACTTCTGAATTGAGTAATGGTGAAGGAAGGGGCTTGTGGCAATGGGGCAGTGCATAAAACTTCCTAGAGCCTACCTGGGGGATCTTCATCTCCCCATCTGCTCCTAATGAGAAATTTTTGTTTTAGGAATTACCCTCAGCACATAGCAAGAAGCTTTAGGAAGACTCTGCATGCAGCCAGAACACCGACCCGTCGCCGCCCCCTCCCCCCCCCCCCCCCAATCTTCCTCTGATGCGCCCTATGCTGCCACAACAGCTTGAATATTTTGGAGGCTAGATTTTGTGTCCTTTTGGAACGAGGCCTTAAAAAAGCCAGCAAGTGACATTAAAAGATTACTTTAGGGATGTGGGCTTATGCACTAATACCTTGTAATCTTACCTTGATCTCAAATCTACAATAATAGTTGGATTCTGCTATTGCAAAAATGTATCACTAGATAACACAGGTGCAAAATTTGCATACATAGCATGCCCGAATCTATCACAAACTTACTACAAATCTTATTACTAACATATCTGAACACAAACTGGAGATGGACCAAGCACATAGAACAGCCATCTGCTAGAACAGACTCCCAGGGGATATTAGAGTGAGACCAGATTACTATGGTATAAACAAAGAAATTATGTAAAAAGCCATAGAAACTTCAGATATCTAATTGAGGCACTAAGTTCAAATATTTTGTTACTGTACAACAGTGGAGAGCACTCAAACGTCTTTTTTTTTTTTTTTTAACATAAAGTTTATTGAAAATTTTGAAACAAATGAAATCAAAACTTTACATTGCCAGGTTATACCATCTAACAATCATACATCGAGATTTCTTGTTTCACATATCCACATATTCACAAATAGTAGCAACAATTACAATAATATGTGGTTGTCAGTCCAATATCTTATATCTCCTACCCTGTTATACAAAGGAAGTATCCGGAATCCACCGGGAGGGAGGGGAGAAAAAACGGAAGAAACCCGCCTCTAAGCGTCATTTAGGTTACATCTATGCAATATTTATATTTAAGTGCTTTGCCTTCACCCATTCTGTCCATATTTTTTCAAACTTTTTGGGACAGTTCCTGCCCATATATGTCAATTTGTATAACGGGAGTGCTGTGTTTATCAGTGATTGCCATAACTGTTTAGTAGGTGGTAAGGTCTGGTTCCACTGCAGTAGAATTGCCTTCCTAGCATAAAACGTAGTATAAAAAAGAAGCAGCTTTTTACCCCATGTCAAATCCAAAAAGTCACTTATACCCAGAAGAAGAGGAATCGGGCTATATGGAACTGACAACTTCCCAATGGTATTAATATCAGCTAGGACTTCTTTCCAGAATTCCATCACTGCAGGGCAGGACCAGGTTATATGAAAGAAGTCAGCTTTGTCAGAATTACATCTAGGGCATGTAGCTGTACGGTCGGTATAAATTCTTGCCAGGCGAACCAGAGAGTAGTAGGCTCGGTGAACGAACTTCAACTGAATAAATCTGTCTCTGGCCGAGACTACAAGGGGCAGATATTGTTGGATACCTTCCTCCCAATCATCGTCCGTCAGCTCCGGGATATCCCTCTGCCAGAGAGCAAACAGCCGGGAGACCCCAGAAGTATCCAGCGTAGCAAACATATTATATAGGGTAGACATCGTTTTGGTCTTATCAGGGGATCTAAGTATTCTCTCCACTGGTGACATCTCGAGCGTGATCGAGGAAGGGAATTGGGATTGATAGGCATTATGTAATTGGATAAACCTGAAGAACATATGGTTCGGGAGGTCGCGGTCCACTCAAACGTCTTTAACTAACAAGGGTATAAAATATATATGGGCCTTTGTCTTCAAACTTGCCTTCATCTACAAGGGCAAATCACAATAATGTTTTAATTTTGAGGAGAGATAGAGAGAGAGAGAGAGAGAAAGAGTTTACTGCTGACTTTAGGATTTATTGCCACAAAACCAACAATCAGACACCTCTCTATATGCACATCCCAAAGAAAGTCTACCATGGCTGTCCACAAGTTGGCTTGCTGTTTAAACAGCTAGGCACGTAAAAGGACAACTTACTTGAAAGGGAGGTGATCATCTTATTACTGCCCTATACCCATGGGTCCCTAATTAATTCTTCTCTGGCATTCATTTACTTGATTACTTTATTTTTTTCTTACCCAGGATTTGGCTGATGCAACTCAGCTTACTGGTACTGCATGGTTTAAATCTTAACACTACAATTCAGAACCATTCTGCCGCGTACACACGATCGGAATTTCTGTCAGAAAAAACTTGGATGGTTTATCCGACGGAATTCCGTTCAAGATTGCCTTGCATACACACGGTCACACAAAAGTTCTCTGAACTTTCGACTGTCAAGAACGCGGTGACATACAACACTACGACGAGCCGAGAAAATTAAGTTCAATGCTTCCAAGCATGCATGATTTTTTTCCGCATCCGAATTGCATACAGACGAAAGCATTTTTGGATAGGAACTCTTCCCGACTGAAAAATAGAGAACATGCTATCAATCTTTTGCTGGCTGGAATTCCGCCAGCAAAAGACAGATGAAGCATACACACGGTCGCATTTTCTGACAAAAAGCTCTCATCGGAGTTCTGCTGGCAGCATTTCCAGTCGTGTGTGCGCGGCATTATGCTGTCCGGGACAGTAATACTTTATCTGGATAAGTAAACTACAACTAATATTACAGTATATCATTCTTCTATATCCTTCCTGACCAAAAAGGATGACTTGTCCCCACAGATATTTGCTTATGTTTAGTTTCTAAAAAGTGCAGCTGATGGAGAACCTTTCTGTCCACTGTCACCACCATTGGCACACTTTAACTAGCTCTGAGTTACTCCCAATTTATGGAAATACAACAGCCTGGAGCCCAATACTCAGGCACTATTCCGTCAGTCCTGTGACAGTACACCAGATGAACTAGTGACCTCGTGATCCTGTTGCCTTTGTCGGTCATTTTTAAAGCTCATGTTGTTATGGTTAATTTCTCTATGTTTATTCTTATGTTTGGCAACCAGGTTAGACTAGATGCAGTTGCCATGGTCCTCCCTCTTAGCACACAAAGCTTTCATTAGGGTATTTTCCTTTAAATTGCAGAATAAAGGAAATTAGCTTTTCAACAGTAGATTCAACAGATGGAGGCCTATTCAAGGAACACAAATCACACCCAGACGGGGACCTTAAAAGGGGTTGTAAAGTCTCCAGGTTTTTCACCTTAATGTATTCTATGCATTACAATCACTTTAAATGTTAAATTGGATATGTCTACCTTGAACTTAATATTTTTCTCACCACTATGGCTGAATGGCGCATTAGCTAGACTAAATATAATCTTTATTCCCAATCAGACCAGTTAGGGACTTTATTGCCTAGATGGCTTAGTCCTCAACCCAATACATACGTTATTCCTAAAATCATGAAACAAAAGAGGGATTTTACCTAGAATTTCACTCTCTAGTTTGTGGGGTAAACAAAGCAAATTAGATGCCTAGTTGTGAAGTCCACTATCCCTAAGCTTCTTCAAAATCACAAGGACCTATGGAACAAGAGTTCACAAAAGAGGTGGAAAGAAAAAAAAAGTACTTAAACCACAGGACCAGATAGTTTCTCAGTACCTCACTAAATCTTTGAACACATAGGGCTTTTATAATGATGATACAAAAAAGGATAATGATCCACATGAAGTCTGCAATTACAGGCTCATCACTTTAATTATTAACTTTTCACACAAATGTATACCAACAGAATAACTGGTTTTATTGGGAAATATATCCACAAAGAGTAGGTGGAGTTTACAGTGCAGAGTAAGTCGCAGAGAATCTTACTATCTCTCAGCTTACATAAGACCTTTAACTCCCAGTGTCCTGGGAATATATGTTTTATACCCTACAGGGATTTGGCCAAAGGTTCCTAACTACCCTAAGTCACTATCAGTGGCAGCTGGTGCTCCAGCCGGCGGAAGGGGCATCAAACAGGCCACCCGACCTCCCCCTGGTGGCTGGTACTCACGTGGTCGGGCGGCGATGCAGAGGAGAGGGATTGCTCTGGGTGGCGATGCAGAGCAGAAAGATCACTTTGGGTGGCAATGCAGAGCAGAGAGATGACGGCGGATATCCCTGTACATCCTCCTCACCTTCGCTAGCAGCCATAATGTTTGCTTCTCCTCTCGGCCAATTGTGCTCGTCCTGCCTTCTGATTGTTCGGGAGGAGAAGAAGGAAGACAATAGCGAATATTAATTCGCTATTGTCATACAACTGGGTGCACTGCTCCCCGAGCCCTCCCTTTTTGGAAGCCAATTAGAGGCTCGGGCTCTAATCATGTGCTTCAAAAAAAAAAAAAACCCCAATTGGAATCCATGCGTCTGGTGCCCTGCATGTAGATTAGTGGCCGGGCGCATGAATTAGGCCTCTGCGCCCTGTATGGAGCTGGCACCACTGGTCATTATACAGTACATTGCCCTGACTGCTATAAAGTCCATGAAAAGTTATCATATTGAGGAGACAAAAATGAACTGGTGGATACAGCAAGGGTGCCTCTGTCATTCATAAATTTCAATAGCTATCATGGTGAACTTGTATATTAAAGCATGCTGAGCAAGGGCAGGGAGCATAATCATCCATTACAACATTGCCAACCTCTTGAAGGTTCTTGGGGAATTTGATTGTGTATCAGATCTCTGAGTCAACTCTGTAAAATGAAAGGCTCTCAACATAAACTTAGCAGACATCACTGTAACTCACCTACTTACCCAATTCTCTTTTACATGGTAAAAGTTTGCATTGCTTCATTTGGGAGTTAAATTGATCCCTGGCAACACATGTACACAAGTATACTCCTTTAATGAAAACATTTAAATAAGAGCTAGATACATAGCCTATGTACAATTTACCCTGGATAAATATAATTAAAGGTTTTAGAAATGATACAGTACTTTAGATCCTTTCCAATTCCATTATTGGTAGGAACCATCAAAAAATTTGAATCCACTATAACTAAATTTATTTGGGACTTACATAATGTAGACCAGGGGTAGGCAACCTTTCAGAGGTTGAGATCTACCTGGACAATATGGAGAAAAGCAAAGATCAGGAGATGGCATAATGCTAGGTGGGAGGCGGGAGCAGGACCTGCTGGAGTTAGCATTCATAACAAGCTGGTGATTGGTTGCTAGCAACCAATCACTGAGCAGCTCTCGCCCCCGCCCTCCATTCAGCACTATGTTGCCTCCCGCTCTCTGCTTTGCAGTGAACAAGTGTGGCGGAGGCTCGGGAGAGGCAAAGCTGTGGTCACGATACACCTGTCGGCTCCCTGCGATCACGGCTTGCTGACCCCTGGTGTAGACTTTCCAGCAAAAGCCTGCATTCTGGGAAACAACAAGGAGGGCTCAGAGTCCCATAGTGTCAGGGCTGGGCTCTCAGCCCTTCCTTCTCTGAGCTCAATTTGCTCAGCTGTTGATTAATTGCCAGTACTCATCATTCCACAGTGGCTCACCTGTTGATCATCCAGACAGGCTGTAAGAGAACGGTCAGAATGCGCCCGTCGTGCACACGCGTGCATTCAGGGGCATCATCAGATTCCCACACGCGCCAATGCGCATGCCCGTGCACATCGCATTGCGTGCACGTGCAGGAGCGCACCCTTGGCCACAATTGGCGCCAGACGGCCTATTTAAGGATTGCTTTGACTTCTGAAAAGTGCTGACTGATCTTCAGCTGTGCCCTGAGATTCTGAACCCTGCTTGTCTGATTTGATACCTGTTACTGAACCTTGGCCTTCCTGACCCTGCTTTTGGACTCTGATTACTCTGATTATCGGTTCCTGATCCTTGCTTCCTGTCTGACCCTGCTTCTGTTTATGCCTTGGTACCTCGCTGCCCTCCCGTTGCTGAACCCGGCTTTCCTGATGACCTCGCTCCTGTCTCCTACTTGGCTCCACGCTGTTTCCGAGTACCTGTGCTGGCTGTCCATCCTCTCAGTCTTCCCAGTTCCAGTTCTTCCCCGGATACCCTGCCTGCATCTCCAAGTCTGCAACTCCTCCTGCAAGCTCTGCACGCAGCATCTACAGGCACTTGTGTTCCTCCTGTTCCTGTTCCACCTCCATTGGGGCTTGGGTTGGAGATACAAGATAAGCCAACCTCGTCATTTCAGACTCCTACCAGGTACGTGACACAGGCCCTTCTGGAAATTTAAACTGCCTGGTTCATTTTATCAATTGCCTTCGCCTGGTCAACATATCTAGAGACTCTCTCCTGTGTTCCTGTTGAAGACTTGCCTGGCTGACGTCCCTTCTGGTTCCTGATCCTGTCTGCTGACTCTGACTATGGTGATCTCTCGCTTCTTGATTTCCTGGCTTGTTCTGACTACCTGATTTGGCTGTCAAATCCTGGCTATGTTTTGACTACGTTTACCAGTTGTACCATTTTTTCCATTTTATTAAAAGGTGTGATTTTTACTGCATTTTTTGTCTCTGTCTGTTTCATGGTTCCTGAAACACATATAATTTTTTGTTACGGAGAGGCATGATTAGCACAGCTTTTTTTAGGCTCCTTTCAAACTAGCAGCAGCTTTCTAATGTGAGCTTGACAGGCTGTGCCACCTGTCAAACTCAACATGTCGCGTTGATTGCTTAACTGTGATGTAAAGCATTGTGTCTGTGGCTATGTGCATTAATTAGAAAGGCACTATGACCACATGTAGCTAGGCGGTTGGGGGGGGTGGAGTGTTAAAAATGCAGATCAGGAGTAAAGCCTGGTCCAACATAGGAAAATGCTCCTTTAACACAGCCATGTTTGAGGCAGCCTATAGGGTCCTCCTTTGCTGGTACTGGCTTCCAGCCCGCATTGCCAATTCAAACCCATCCCATAGTGATAGATGCTTCCGAGGATATGGTCAGCGAGGAGATGAAATGCACATTTGGTTGCCCTTCCCCCCGCCTCATGGGATTTTGGTCAAGGGTCATTGAACTCCTGTCTACCATCTTCCAAGTACACTTCCATAAGGGCCCTAAACTTGTATTGCTCCATTGTCCGGGCCTCTTCTCTAACCAACAGAAACTAGCTACCTATCTGTTTATTGCAGCTAAGCGCACAATAGCCAGGGCCTAGAAAAAAGATGGCTGGGCTGTATCATTTTCAGAGGTGAAGAGCACCTTGACGACTCTTATGATCCACGAAAAAATTACCAGTATACTCCGCGACTCCCATGCCAGATTTCTCAGAGTATGGGCCCCGTGGTGGTCCTAAGCATTTCCAAATCTACACCCAACCAGCCTAGACCCCATCCCAGCCTGGGGAAACTTCCTTTCTCTACCTCTTCTTTGCCTCTCTTCCTACCCCTTTCTTCTATTTCTGGGCCTCTTGCTCGTCGCTTTTGTCCATCTCTTCCCACCCGTTGTTGTTTCATTTGTTAATTTCTTTGTCCTGTGCTTGGTTTGGTTTTGTTCACTCCATTTTCGTGGACAGGTGCCCTCCCCTGTCCACCTTAGCCCCTGAGTCTGCAGGCTCAGGCATCTCATGTTGGTCCCTGGCCCCAGCCTGAGGGTCACTGTTGATTTAGGGCCCTTTCACACGTGCGGATCTGCCCTGTCAGTTTTTTCAGAGGACCTGAATGGCCGCTCCATACATCTCTATGGAGCAACGGATGTCAGTGGTGACATATCTGCTAACATCCGATCCGCCCCGATCCGATCCGCTCCACAAAATCCAGGCAGATGGAAACCCTATTTTCCATCCATCTGGCGGATCGGATGAAAACGGACAGGCAGTCCATTTTCATCTGATCCCCCCATAGAGGAGAGTGGAGATCTGACAGGTCCATCCCTGCACAGTGTGCAGAGACGGACTTGTCATCCGCCGGCTCAGCGGGGATCAACGGAGCGATCCCTGCTGAGCAAGCGGATGGCTAAATACGGATCCGCACATGTGAAAGGGTCCTTATAGTTTAAATCCTATAACACATTTTTATTCATGTTCTTTCATGAAAATCTGTATTATGTTCCTGTTTATATCCCCTGCATGGGAATTTGACATCTTGCTTTCTTTCACATATCAATAAAAACATTGTACCAGAAAAATGCAGATCAAATGCCTGTATTAACCACCTTTACTCATTTATACTTGTGGTTGAGGAGTGAAAAAAAATAAACAGCCCCCCCCCCCCCCCCCGAGCACTCTCCCTTTAGCCGCAAAGGCTATGGCCAGGCTATGCCCCCCCCCCATCATGCCCCGTGCAATAGACGTGGTTATGGCTCAATAGTGTGGTATTTAGGGGGTTAAAACAGGCAGGCAACATATTGTTTCCTCAATGCCTGTCAAATGCCTTTGAAAAGCAATCAGGCTATGGATTACTTTTCGGAGGTAAAGCAGTCCTTGCCACATGTGTAAATAAGCCCTTACTGTAAATTCTACCAAAAACTCACCTGACTGGGTAAAATTAGAAGTAGGCTTGTGGCACATACCCCATTCATCTCCTGATGTGGATAGTCTGAAAACAGCTATTTTGTGCCCAACAATGTCACACTCCCTTAAACTGTGGGATGACAAATGTAAACAAATTTCCCTAAGATTTTCCAACTGTCCTATATCCACCGGTTTTTACTTGTCTGGCAAACTATCTCAACATCTTGTGTGGTTACTTAACAAGGGTCTTTACAGAGTGCATACTAGGGTCTCATGGACACCACAAAGGGAAGTTAACAATGCCAGTCCTCTCCAGGTTAGCTGATCCAATATGTGTAAAAATATATATATAAAAAAAAAAAGAATACAGTAAAAGGTGTTGAATAAGCAATTTCTCTGCAGGTAGGATTCCCCCATCCACACCAAGTTTGTGGATGGGGAAATCTGATCATTTTTTTTCATTCAATCTGCTGGTTGAATGAAATAAAATTAATAACGTATGGCCAGCCTAATATGTCCAACTTAGTGACACGTGGTAAATAATACATACAGTATAAACAAAGCAGATAAAATAAATAGCCCTGGAGACAAAAGTAGAAGGATGTATAAATGTACATGTGGCTAATAGCCCAAAGCCGGGCGTCCCAGTCATCTAATACTAATAAATTAGGCTGAATGTGCAGTCATCTTAGACATTAGTCATAATTATGGTATTAAGCTCCTTGTGAAGGTAAAATTCATGTACTGTGGTTTCCTCAATGGTGACTATATAGATGTATAGGAAGGAATAGGATGTTCCGGTGGACAAATCAACTGAAAGCTTGACTTGTCAGCTGATCAGAGTGTTAGTAATGTGCCTAAGACACGTAACCATGTAATATGAATTCATCTTCTCATATGGAGATGCCTAGAGTTCAGTCTTACACATACCAGGACTAATTCTCATATAAATGCATAAAACAATTAATAGCCTAAGGTAAGCATGTATATACATACATTATCAGTCATGTTACTATATGTCCATGAAGACATGAATAGACACAACACGGATTTAAAATGAAACAAGCAAGATAATCATTTAGTGAACATTTGGCACTTATCCCCCATGTCCAGGTGTTCATCCTATGCCTCATTACTTCTCTTAGTGCTGTAACTGCAATTCCATTTTCATCTATGTGTCCAGGCATATAGACATCACAAAGCTCTACATACCTGCACACACAGGCTGTGAGGCTGTGTTGGACTCCAGAACTGTTAACAAATCAGTTTCATTCTACCAGAAATCTTATCCCATTTAGGTTTTTTATTCACAAGATCAGCCAAATGTGCATAATAAACACAGAACACTTTACCTCCTTCCACGCCAGGCTTCTCTACTGTAAGTGTAAAGCACATAAAGAAGAGGTCCATCATGAAATGGCCACTCCAAGGCACCAGACCCTGCAGAAAAAGTACCTTACTCATAAAATGTATAAATAATAATTCTACAGAAAGGGTAAGAATTTCACATGTGTAAGGCCAATTACACTACTTTTGTTGTAAAATAATGTCAAAATCACCTTGACGAGGGCTCATTTGAAGTAAACAATACCCGCAACGCTAGGTTCCCACCTATGCGTTTTTTGCGGGCCGTGTTTGGGCAGGCAAGGCAGCTCATTCAAATGAATGGGCTGCCGTGCCGGCATTTCCACAAAAAAGGGTGTATGCAGCTTTTCAAAAACACAGCCGCAGGGAAAATGCCACACGCAGAAGTGTGAACCTAGCCCTAGACCTCTAGATGATGTTACATGATGCTCTACAAACTGTTCTTCTTAAGGTTTTTTCTAATGTTTGATGTCTTTTAACCACGTATCCAGAAGATTTACCCCCCTTCATGGCCAGTCCATTTTCTTGCTATACGGCAATGCGTTACTTTAACTGACAATTGCGCGATCATGTAACACTGTACCTAAATAAAATTTGGCATTTTTTCACACAAATAGAGCTTTCTTTTGGTGGTATTTGATTACCTCTGTGTTTTGCGCTATAAGCAAAAAAAGACAGACATTTTTGAAAAAAAAAAAATGAATTTTTTACTTTCTATATGACATTTCCAATAAAAAAATGTAAAAAATCAAATTTCTTAATAAATTTAGGCCAATATATATACTGCTACATATTTTTGGTAAAAAAATATCCCAATAAGCGTATATTGATTGGTTTGCGCAAAAGTTATAGTGTCTACAAGCTATGGGATATATCTTGGAACTTTAGTTTTTGGCAGGGATCAGCGGGACTGCGATATTGCGGAGGACACTAACTGACACTTTGTGGGAACCAGTGACACTAATACAGTGATCAGTGCTAAAAAATATGCACTGTCACTGTACTAATGACACTGGCTGGGAAGAGGTTAAACATGTGTGCCTAGCTAGGTGCTTTTACAGTACTAAGGGAAGTGATAGATTCTATTGCTTGCTTTGCAGGGACACCAAATTCACCACTTCCCCCCCTGTTAGAATGAAGCTCTGCCTTGCTTACATAGGCAGATCTTTGCTCTGCGTCTCTGCCGGATGATCGGTGGGCACCAGTGGATATCCAGTGCCTGACACCCGCAGATCGGCTTCTGCTGTGAGTAATCACAGCAGAAGTGAGCCACCAGCAGCACGCATGGGCTCCCTCTAGGCACAAGTTTAGAGTCACGTATATATACACGTGATTCGGCACAGGAGGGCCGCCCTCTAGCAGTATATCTTTAAGTTGTTAAACTATCTTTTATACGTACCCTCAATTGTCTTGACCTGTGAAGGACTTAAACCCCCAGTCCTCTTAACCACCCCCTTAGACATACTCAAAACCCCTCCAAATCTCCCCACAAAAGACGTGACAAGGTGCTGGAGTAAATGGCCTTGACGGCCTTTTATTAACAAAATATAAAATAAATAAATAGCATTTTAAATAACTTTTAAATAACTTTTTAATAATAAACTTTCTCAGTACTTATTAGGGTCTTGGAGGGGAACCCACCCACAGGTCACTGCAAAAACTTCGTAAAAAACGTTTTGGTCTCCAGTCGCAAACCCCAGACTGTGAGACAGTAAACAACCTTCCCCAGTGACCTAACTTTACCCCTTCCTGGTTAACACCTCGTAACCGGAAGGTACATAACAAAGCCCATATTACATATGAGTACCAACCATGTAAAATCACCATAACATAAATCTCCTCCTCCTCACAGACCCAAACCACTGCCACCGCACGCAAGGGGTAAAGCCTTACCCTTGCGCGCACCTCCAAACCCTCAATGCACGCTGTACCCCATCCTGCAATTCTAACGCCCAAAGGTCAGTACCTACTTCAGTAAGGTGCACCCCATCACTCCTAAGGTATCTCCACGTATCCACCTCCAACTCCCTATGTCGTATGGTAACCCCCCCATTACGCATAACGAACCTGCTGACTTCCTTGTTTACCTTAACTCGGGCCCTGTCAACCTTTTCATCAGACAACGCCCACCGCCATGTCGTCCTCCCCACCATATCTGACCACACTATAATCCTGCCAGGAAATGACGAAATGACGCCTGTAAGCGTAAAAAAATCGCACTTGATGTCTCGTATAAGATCCCTCATGGACCTAACCCCCATGTCGTTTCCCCCCCCACATGCAGCACTAAAACATCTGGAGCCCTGTCCCAACGAGCAAACTTGTGGACTTCTGACCTTACCCTGTTCCACAGCATACCCGGAAGCCCGATCCACCTGACCCGTGCCTCCTGTCTCGGGACACCTAGTTGCCTACCGTTCGGCCGAACGTCAGCCCTTTTTGCCCCCCAGAAAACGAAGGAGTGGCCCAAAATCCAAACCAGGGGAACAGAGTCACCTGTAAAGCAAGATTGACAAACAACACAATAAGCAACCCCCAACCTTAAACTCTATACCCTAAATGAAAAGCTCCCAAACACAAGCCTATAATAAATGTGGACGGATATAAAGCTTAAATCTGCTTAAATCCCACCTGCCAATGCGCTTCACTGTTTCACAACTAAGCCCCACCCTGGCAGCCTCTGTAGCAGCCCCTATGCGGAAAGAGTGGGATGAGTACCTGGTAGGATCGTGACCGGCCGCTGCTAAACATTTTTTGAACACTGCTACAAATTGAAATTTTGACAAGGACGATCCATCTGCATGAATCAAAAAAGAGCCCGGCAATTGCGGACGCCTATCCCTGAACAATGCCACCGCTGCTACCGGACAAATGTGGGACCCCGCAATCCGGAAAACCTCCAATTGCGCTCCCTTCCCAATCTGATCAGTTTTTTGACCTTTTAATCCATATCCTAACCGAATCGGTCGAAAACTCCAGATCATCACATTGAAGCCCCCCTGTGGCCCGTTTGGACGGGCTGACCAATTCACTTACCCGTAACGCCCCAAAAAACGCTAACGCAAAAGCCGCCCGGAATAACGCGCTTTCAAACTCAGAACTACAAATATACGATACCTGACGAAATAGGCCGTGTAACATGTCAAAAGACACTGGGCGCTGACCATCACTCTTCCGATGCTCTTTCCTGTAGCCTTGCACTGCTTGTTTCACCCAGAAGTCTTTTGTGTGGTCACGCAGCCCTTGTAACTTAAAAAGAAAGGCCAAACCTGCCAGTTTCTTATCGATGGCAGCTGCCGAGATGCCCCTCTCAAAACCCATATTAATAAAATAAAGAATCGCCTGAGGTACCTCCCGGCCCACAGGGTCGATTTCTAGTCCCTGTAGGCATGCCAGCCAGTCTTGCCATACCTTGGAATAAGCGTCCCAAGTGGCCTTACTCACGGAGTGCTGAATCCACCTTGCCACGTTCCCAAGGCAACCTTCCACATCCAGTCTGGGCAGGTAACCCCCTGCTGCTCCGCGTCTGGTGCCAACTCTCGAAACCTGTCCCACTGAAAACGAGACAGTGCGTCAGCTAAAGTGTTCTCGACCCCTCTTAAGTGTACAGCGTAGATGAAAACATTCAATTTCAAACAGCGCAATACTAAATACCTCAGCAACCTGACCACCGGCATGGACTTGGCTGACAAACGGTTAATCACCTGGACAACATCTAAGTTGTCACAGTTGAGCCGCACTTTCAGGTTGCGGAAAGACTCCCCCCAAATTTCCATTGTCACCACAATTGGAAACAGTTCCAGTAGAACCAGGTTCTTCAAGAACCCAGCCTACACCCAAGTAGGGGGCCAGCGGGCAGCACTCCAAGTTATTTGGAAAACGGCCCCATAGCCCGTAGAACCGGCTGCATCCGTAAATATTTCCAGATCCCAATTACTGATGGGACCTGACATCCAAAGAGCACGCCCATTGAATGATTCCAGGAATTCATGCCATACCCACAAATCCTCCGTATGGTCGCTGTTAAGCGTCACAAAATGAGTAGGGGCGGTGACCCCTGCAGTCGCTGCCGACAACCGCCGGCAAAAGACCCTGCCCATGGGAATTATTCAGCAAGCAAAATTTTGCTTGCCCAATAACGATTGTAGCTGCCTCAATTGCACCTTACGCTTCCCAATGGTGCCACGCACCTCTGCCTTGAGCGCTTCAAGCTTGTCCAACGGCAGACGGCACTCTATTCCCATGGAATCTACCTCAATTCCCAGGAAAACAATATTGGACATGGGGCCCACTGTTTTTTCCGGCGCTAACGGGACCCCAAAACGCTCTGCTATGTGTTGTAACGTGCCCAATAAGACTGCACAGATGTTGGAACCCGCAGGGCCAACACAAAGGAAGTCGTCCAGGTAGTGGATGACTGAATTGATCCCAGAAACATCCCGTACCACCCATTCCAGAAACAAACTGAACTTTTCAAAGAAAGCGCAGGAGATAGAACACCCCATTGGGAAGCATCGATCTACGTAGTATGCCCCATCCCATATGCAGCCTAGCAAACGGAAACTTCCCGGGTGAACTGGCAAAAGCCGAAAGGCAGCTTCAATATCCGCTTTCGCCATGAGTGACCCCCGACCGTAGCGACGGACCCATGATATCGCTGCATCAAAGGAAGTGTACGTAACTGCACACTCCTCCGGCGCAATCGAATCATTGACTGCACCACCCTTCGGAAAAGAAAGGTGATGAATCAACCTGAATTTATTTGGCTCCTTCTTTGGAACCACTCCCAATGGGGATACAACCAATCCCGGAAGTGGGACTGAAGTAAAAGGGCCGGCCATGCGCCCTAACTGTATTTCTTTTTCCAATTTTTCTGCCACCACCGTCGGATGCGTGAGGGCAGAGCGTAAATTTTTTGCTATGGGAGGTGCAGCCTCCAAGGAACACTGTATTTTAAAACCGCTCGTGAATCCTGAGTCTAATAACTAAGCTGCATTTTTGTCAGGGTACCTATTGAGGAAAGGTCGCATCCTTTCCACCCGCACCGGCATCGTCCCTCTTGTTCGCAGACTCTCCGCCACGCCCCTATCCTCTTCTAAAGCACTTTGACAGTGCGTGAGAGCCCCCGCAACCAGAACATGTGTGCTTGAATCGACAGTTTGTTCCGAACTTACAGGTGCCCTCAATAAACTGCCAGCAGAAGCCCCATTTCTTCTCGGTTGGTTGTCCTGGCGCAGCGTTACCTCCGACCCCTGCCTGAAAAAACTGGTTCGGAGCCCTCGCAGTGGTCATAAGTTTCATCCACAGGCTGATATCCTTATGATCCCAGCGTAGTGAAGGTCTGACGGCCATCCGTTGCCTGAACTGCTCGTCGCATCGCAGCCATGCCACTCCGCCGTATGTCCGGTGCGCCTCACTAATGGCATCCAAATAAACGAACAAGGCTGAGCAATGTTCGGGGGACTTTTCCCCAACCACACTCGCCAAGATAGCAAAAGCCTGCAGCCAATTAGAAAAAGTGCGCGGAATCAGCCTATATCGGCGTTTTTCCTCGTCCTCTTTCTTCCGCTCTTCCGGTTTCAATCTATCCAGATTGAATTTCTCTAACGGGAGCAATGTGAATATCTCCACATATTCTCCTTTCTAAATCTTCATCATCTTTCCTTCACTTCTGTTTTGAGGTGGGCCCCCAATGGGCCTTCAAAACAGACGTAGACCTCACTCTTTGCGGAGTCTGCCAACCTGACTGACTCCGTCTTCTTTTCCCCTGTTTTTTCCTGGCTGTCCGGGACAGAACCGCTGGTTGATGGTCCAATCGGGTCAATCACCGCCATCCCAGCTCCACTCGCCGGTGTAACCGAATCCACGCTAACCGCGACCGTCGGTGTAGACGCAATCACCGCAGCCGCATCCCTTTCCTGCGGCGTCGCCCACGCCCGCGCTGGTGCCGAATTGTCCCCCGTGGTTGGCTCAAAGCGCTGTACTAAATCCCGCAAACCAGCCAATAAATCCTCCAGGCCTGTCCTGCTCGTCCCCTCTCTGGCCTCCCTGGGTTGTTCTGCGGGTGGCCTAACCACACTCCCCCCTGCCGAGGGACCCCCTTTTCTGCCTTGCTCTAATAACTTTTCTAACAAAGAAGTAATAGATAAAGTAGAGCTGCACTCACCGGGCTGCCCAGGACTGGGTCCACCAGCCGCCACTCCGGAATCCACCGCTGGCGCGTGTCCCTGGTCCTCGTCCCTCTCCGACCCGGACAGCTCCCCTTCCGGTCTGTCGCTGACCTCATCTGGATGGACGACCATTGGCTGCACTCCAGAGGGACCGCTCTGGCTGCTGGGGGTCTGCGCTGCTGCTCTCATCCTACTCTTTGCGCTGTAACGCCAGACCCGTGACCGGCCCGCCTGGATAGACTTCTGCGCCGCCGCCCAGACTGGGCCTCCGCTGTACTCCCTCCGCCTCTGCTCGCCAACGACACTGCGCTCTTTACGGTCCTTCCTCTGGCCGGCACAGGGCTGCTGGCTGACTCCGCCACCTGGCCAGCCCCCCGTTTGACTGATGACGAACGCTGTCCGGACTGGTCACTCGAAGCCCCCTGTGACTCACCAGCCGTTTGCTCCTGACATCTGCGATGGGCTGAGGGGGGGGAACCGTGGGTTGCGTTGGTCTCCCCCATCCCTGCACTCCGGCCCCTCTGCTGTGTCCTCTTGCCGTCACCTCTTCTGGCTCCTCGAGCCTGCTGATCACTGGGGGGGCGGCTGGATCGATCCTCCTCAGGCATTCTGCTGTGGCCCCTGACCCCTGGGAGCGGAGTCAGGGCTGAAGCGCTCTGGCGGCCTGGAACGGCGTGCACGTGGAGCCTCCATGGCCTCCCCGCTCGTTGAAGCTCTGTCCTCCATCCGGATGGCTGCCACCTGAGCCTGCAGCCAGTCTGCCCCTTGTGCTGCCGCCGCTGCTCTGAGCTGTGTCAGTATCATTGCCGCTGTTAGATCTGCCATGCTGAGGGATAAGCAGTGGAGCGATGGGAGCGCGTGTGAATCTTTTCCCCGTCGCTCTCCACTGACGTCACTTCCCCCTTCTTCCTCCTAATTCTCTCCAGCACATCCTGCCCTGCTTCAGCCACTCCCCCTTTTCTTAAAGGGGAAAACAGCGTACGACAGCGGGACTGTGCAGTCCGCACATGTCATGCTGTCCCTGCGCTGATCCCCTGCAGTCCTCTGCTCTGGGACCTCCTTTATAGTTGTACCAATGTATGATGACCCACATGAACATTTGATTTGGTACACTCTACGTGAAGAACAAGTGATAAAAGATTTAATATGGAATCTTCTTTTGTATCTTATGACTAAAACATTTCACTTTTTTACATATTAGCAGATGTTACACTTGCCACATTTGAATATAAAGACCAAAGCTTTGACAAGCTCTGACGTTGGAACCAACGAGAGAATATATGGAAGGTGGAGGCTCCTTAGGAACCAATTTAACCACCTCAATACCGGGCCAATTCTGACACTTTGCTCCTACATGTAAAAATCATCTTTTTTTGCTAGAAAATTACATAGAACCCCCAAACATTATATATGTTTTTTTTAGCAAAGACCCTAGAGAATACAATGGCGGTTGTTGCAACTTTTTATCTCACACAGTATTTGCGCAGGAATTTTTCGAACGCGTTTTTTTGTGGAAAAAAACTATTTTGTGTTTAAAAAAAAAAAACAAAACAGTAAAGTTAGCCCAATGTTTTTGCATTTTGTGAAAGATGAAGTTACGCTGAGTAAATAGATACCTAACATGTCACGCTTCAAAATTGCACACGCTCGTGGAATGGCGCCAATGTTCGGTACTTAAAAATCCCCATAGGCGACGCTTTCAATTTTTTTACTGGTTACATGTTTTGAGCTACAGAGGATGTCTAGGGCCAAAATTATTGCTCTTGCTCCAATGTTCGCGGCGATACCTCACATGTATGGTTTGAACACCGTTTTCATATGTGGGCGGGACTTAAATATGCGTTGGCTTCTGCATGCGAGCACACGGGGACAGCGGCGCTTTAAAAAATTTTTTTTTTTTATTGTTAATTATATTTTATTTTTTTTATTTTGACACTTTTTTGAAAAAAAAAAAATTGATCACTTTTGTTCCTATTACAAGGAATGTAAACATCCCTTGTAATAGCAATATGACATGTCAGGTGCTCTTAATAGTGAGATATGGGGTCAATAAGACCCCATATCTCACCACTAGGCTGGGAAGCCTGAATTAAAAAAAATAAATAAAACGATCGCCGCTTCCAAGCCGAAGCGGCGCCGTTTTTTTGAATGGAGAGGCCGGGCGTGACATCATAACATTGCGCCCGGCCTCCGACGATCATAGAGACTCCAGGGACCATCTGGTCCGCCGGAAATCTCTATGATCTACATCCGGCGCCGGTGGATCCACTCTCCACCTCACCGATGGTAACGGTGAGTCGGACGTCCCCTCTCGCCTCCCATAGGAACGATCAAGCGGCAGAACGGCCGCTATGATCGTTCCTATGGTGTAGAGATTCGCCGGCTGAAACCGGCAATATCTGAATGATGTCTGTAACTACAGGCATCATTCAGATATACCCGCCCAAAGCCCAGGACGTCATATGACGGTGGGTGGTGGGCTAGTGGCTAAAGAACTAGGCTACAAGTTGAAGGGAAGAACCTCCAAAGTAATATTCTCTAAAATATTGCCTGTGCCGTGCGCAACACGAGAAAGGCAGGGGGTGATTAGAGAGCTGAATGCATGGCTAAAGACCTGGTGTATGATGGAGGGATTTGGGTTTGTAGAGCACTGGGCTGACTTTTCATTGGGGTACAACCTATATGCTAAAGATGGTGTGCACCTAAATGGAAGGGGGTCTGCTGTGCTGGGGGAGAGGTTTATGGAAAGGCTGGATGAGTATTTAAACTAGGATTGAGGGGGGAGGGTGAATTAGATTATAATGGGGCAAACAGGTCAGACAGGGGTCAGCCCCTAATGGTGGGTGGAATGGGGAAAGATGGGGGGAGGGCTATGACAGATAATATGAAGGTTTCTATGTTACAAACAACCATTGGAAATGGTACTGTTTGTACTAAAATAAAAAATATGCAACATACGTTTGCAAACTGTGACAATAGGATAAAGTGTTTGCTCATCAATGACAGAAGACTGTCAAGCTAATTAGGTGAGTTGGAAGCTCTGGTGCACAATAAGAACTATGATTTAATTGGTATTGCTGAATCTTGGCTTCATTCTTCACATGACTGGGTTATTAATATTACTGGCTATGCTCTCTTTCGGAAAGAGAGGGTAAAAAGGAGGGGTGGTGGTGTCTGTCTCTATGTGAGAAAGCGAGTGTGAAAGAGGACCTAGTTGATAGAGAGTGTGATGAGTCTGATGCATTATGGGTGGAACTGTGCATGGGTGTGTGTAGTATAAAGATTATCAATGGAGCTTGTTATAGACCTCCCAGTGTTAAGAGGAAGTAGAGACTGAGCTCCTTGCACAGATGGAAAGGGCTGCAAGGACTGGGACGGTGATAATAATGGGGGATTTTAACTACCCGGAAATTGACAGGAGTAATGGCACTGCTGGAACAGTTAAAGGGCAAAAATGTATAAACTTATTACAAGACAATTGTATGGTTCAGTTTATTGAGGCCCTGACTAGGAATGGTGGTCTGTTGGTCCTGGTAATCTCAAACCATGCTGAGCTTATTACCAATATTCATATAAAAGAACATCTGGGTAGCAGTGACCATAACATGATTTCATTTATTGTTAGCTATAAGCAACAAATACATACGGGAAACATAAAAACACTTACCTTTAAGAGAGCAGATTTTCCAAGGATGAGGGCTGCTCTCCAGGACTTAGACTGGGAGGGAATATTGGCATCGATGGACACAGAACAGAAATGGGAATTCTTCAAAAAGACTGTATGTGAACTCACTGCAAAGTATATTGCCATGGGCAATAAGTCTAAAAGGCTAAAAATAAAACCTATGAGGCTCACGGCACCAGTTCTCAAAAAGGATATTGGGGAACTGGAGAAAGTGCAGAGAAGGGCAACCAAATTGATAAGAGGTATGGAGGAACTTAGCTATGCAGAAAGATTAGAGGAACTGAATTTATCTTTAGAAGAGGAGATTAAGGGGGAATATGATCAACATGTATAAATACATAAGTGGTCCATATAGTGAACTTGGTATTAAGTTATTCACTTTAAGGTCATCACAGAGGACAAGGGAGCAGGGCTGGTGCTCCCACTAGACGAACTAGGCAGTCACCTAGGGCGCACTGCCGCCTAGGGGCGCGGCTGACCCTTGCCTCACCTCCTCCTTGTTGTCCCCCCCAAGCTCCCAGCAGAGCCGCTGATAGGGGATCCTGACAGCAAGGTGCGGCGGGCGGGTGGTAGCCTTGCAGAGCGGTGTGCAGCTCCCCCCTTTTCCCTCCCATTGGCTTTCACATGCTGGAGGGAGAAGGATGTCTGTGTGTAACAGGGCAGGCATCCAATAGTGCCGCTATTCTGACTTGGAGGGCGTGACTGCTAAGTTGCTCCGCCTCCCACTACCTCCTTAGCTAATCAGATTGTCCAGCCGGCCATATTTGACCAGAAGATGCTAGTGGCCAGAGCAGGGTGGGATGGAGAGGATCCGACAAACCTGAGCATGAAGAAGGTATGAGATCAAACATGTCACAATGCTGGCTGCAGAAATGTATCAGTGTGTTTTCCTTCTCCCTGCTGTGTGTAGAATATGCAGTGATCATCACACTGATGGAGGGATTTCCCTCTGTCTTCTCACACTGCTTCTTATCTCTGTTTTTATTTACACTCCACACAGGACAGGAGAATGCTGATTAGACTTCTGCAAGACACTGCAACTTCAGCTGTTTCTATAGCTATTTGTGCCAGAGTCCTGTGCTAGCCATCCATGATTTGTTTGAGATTTTCTTATCTTTGAAGGAATTAGCTGGTCAGGCTCGGAGCTTCACTGCTAGCCTAGGACACACTTGTATCATGTCTACAGTCTCTGACCATCTCTTGTACTATGTCTACAGTCTCTGACCATCTCTTGTACTATGTCTGCAGTCACTGACCATCTCTTGTACTATGTCTGCAGTCTCTGACCATCTCCTGTAGTATGTCTGCAGTCTCTGACCATCTTCTGTACTATGTCTGCAGTCTCTGATCATTTCCTGTACTATGTCTGCAGTCTCTGACCATCTCCTGTACTATGTCTGCAGTCTCTGATCATCTCCTGTACTATGTCTGCAGTCTCTGACCATCTCCTGTACTATGTCTGCAGTCTCTGATCGTCTCCTGTACTATGTCTGCAGTCTCTGATTGTCTCCTGTACCATGTCTTCAGTCTCTGACCGTCTCCTGTACCATGTCTGCAGTCTTTGACCATCTCCTGTAGAATGTCTGCAGTCTCTGACCGTCTCCTGTAGAATGTCTGCAGTCTCTGACCATCTCCTGTAGAATGTCTGCAGTCTCTGACCATCTCCTGTAGAATGTCTGCAGTCTCTGACCAAATCCTGTACCAAGTCTGCAGTCTCTGACTGTCTCCTGTAGAATGTCTGCAGTCTCTGACCATCTCCTGTACTATGTCTGCAGTCTCTGACCATCTCTTGTATCATGTTTGCAGTCTCTGACCATCTCTTGTATCATGTTTGCAGTCTCTAACCCTCTCCTGTAGTACGTTTTTCAGTCTCTGACCCTCTCCTGTAGTATTTCTGCAATAAAGGGGGGCTACAGGCATGGTAGGTGGTGAGGGAAGAGGGCTGCAGGTGCAGTGGGTGGTAAGGCAAGGGAGGCTGCAGGCACAGTAGATAATGAGGAAAGGGGTCCCAGGTGCAGTGGGTGGTGATGGAAGGAGTGCCTAGGCACAAGTGGTGGTAAGGCAGGAATTTAGAGAAAATTTAAATGTAGCATACAGGGCAAGGGGCTTCATAATCCAGAGCCCACCAAAATCCTCAGCACCAGGCCCATGATGCTCTAAATCCAGGCCGAACGGCCAGGGTCGCACTTACAATCGGGCCCTGGTGTTCTGCCTCTAATATATTTTTTTATAATGGCACACAGTGAAATAAATAAAAAGTGCCATTATAAAAAGAAAACACTGTGAAAATGTGGAATAGACTCCCTCCAGATGTGGTTCTGGCCAGCTCAGTAGATTGCTTTAAAAAAGGCCTGGAATCTTTCCCTAATGTACATAATATAACTGGGAACTAACATTTTTAGATAAAGTTGATCATGGGAAAATCTGATTGCCTTTCAGGGGATCAGGAAGGAATATTTTCCCCTGCTGTAGAAAATTAAATCATGCTTTGCTGGGGTTTTTCGCCTTCCTCTGGATCAACTGTGGGTGAAGGACTGTCTATATGGGATTGTATGATTTTTTTTTTATAATGGTTGAACTAGATGGACTTGTGTCTTTCCGGATGCACTCCATGTGTTTAATCCCTGAAAATCACTCTTTACAAATACATCACCTAGACTCCTAAACCTTCTTCTATCATACTAGGATAGAGGGCTAACATTTTGGTATTATCTAGGTTCACCAGAAGTATATCTCAATGCTTTTGCAAAATACATCTTGGAACACTCCAGCTGGAACCAAACCAAGAAATCAACCTAATTGGTTGATCTTTTTTTTTGTTTGTACACTC
Organism: Lithobates clamitans; assembly: GCA_037952925.1. Classification (NCBI taxonomy): domain Eukaryota; kingdom Metazoa; phylum Chordata; class Amphibia; order Anura; family Ranidae; genus Lithobates; species Lithobates clamitans. The sequence continues at coordinate 1,090,763 of JBBGZY010002060.1, read as the reverse complement.
TCATAGTACTCCCATAAATGAGGGTTGCTTGATTCATGTTGAGGCCATATCTAGAACCTCTTCTGACACTTTTACACGAGTACCCTAGCAGCTTGAAACCTAGAGACAGATCCATAGCCATATCCAGAAAGCAATATGAATAGTTCCTCCTAATGGGGAAGAACTGTCCCGTGGAGACTGCTGTAATCTTCAAGGAGAATGAAAGCTTGTGGTATGAGGGGGGTGCTGTAGATTGTATATATGTTCTGGTGGCCAACTTCATGCCACTTTTATAAATTTTGAGTTTAGGAACTGGATTTCAGGTTGGCTGGCTACATAGGTCAAATAAATATTGTATTTTCAAACAAATCGCTATTAGAGTTTAGCTCCTGACATATTCCTTAACCGCTTTCCGACCAGCCGCCACAGTTACACTGCAGCAAGTTGGCTCAGCTGTGCGAATCGTCGTACCGGTATGGCGGTTCCTTTAATGGCTTTAGCAGGCACCAAAGCCGATGCACGTGGCCGGCGGCCGCAATGTTCGTTGACCACCTGCGATCATTCCACAGAGAGCCAGAACAGGGATCTGTCAATGTAAATTTTTTGTAGATGCTATAACTTTTGCGCAAACCAATCAATATACACTTATTGCAATTTTTTTTTTTTTACCAAAAATATGTAGAAGAATACATATTGGCCTAAACTGATGAAGACTTTTTTTTGGGGGGGGGGATATTTATTATAGCAAAAAGTAAAAAATATTGTTTTTTTTTTCAAAATTGTCTGTCTTTTTTTGTTTATAGCGCAAAAAATAAAAAAATAAATAAAAAGGTGATCAAATACTACCAAAAGAAAGCTCTATTTGTGGGAAAAAAAGGACGTCAATTTTGTTTGGGTGCAACGTCGCACGACCACACAATTGTCAGTTAAAGTGACGCAGTGCCGTATCGCAAAAAATGGCCTGGTCAATAAGGGGGTAAATCCTTCCAGGGCTGAAGTGGTTAAGTTGGGTCTTAATCTACAACCAGAGGGCAATGTGCTCACCAAAAACTGGAAAATGAAATACCAGTGTCTTCCCACCACCCCAAATAAAGGCCAGCACAGGCCGGTACACACGCCCCACCATGATGATGCCCAGCTTCTGTCAATAAAACCATCTTTCAAACATAAAATAATTGATCAGTACAATAAAGCTCAGTAGGTTCACTATATACTCATTTTGGGTGTCATATCCCTCAAAACACTGACCCATGCTGTCAGTTAAATTCTGTATTATCTATTTGAACACCAAGGCTTACTAGCCGACAATCATTTTGGATCTCCACATTCTTCAGTAGAAGTGCAAATCTTGCACTTTATCTTCATCTGGCATGTTTTTCTTTAAATAAATGTTTTGGGGATTTGTTTTCTCATAGACATACAGAAAGACGGCTTATGATGAATATACTACATGCTTTTCTTCCTTTTCTAGGAAATGTCAGCTACAAGTATGTCATATCAGTTTCAGTTTTATGCATGACCATTTATGAGAACCAGTATAATCCAGGATGTTTAAAATAGAACTATATCAAATGAATCCATCTTATATGGTTACTAGGGATGAGCTTCGTGTTCGAGTCGAACCCATGTTCGACTCGAACATCGGCTGTTCGGTCGTTCGCCGAATTGCGAACGATATGGGCCGTTCGCGCCAAATTCGTGTGGCGCGTCACGGCCCATAATTCACTGCGGCATCGCAGTGCATTGCTGGCTGATGATTGGCCAAGCATGCACTATGACCCGCATGCTTGGCCAATCACAGCGCCGTCAGTAGAGAGAGCTGTAATTGGCCAAAGCCAGGGTGGCTTTGGCCAATTATGGCTCAGGGGATTTAGTACACACCCCACACTATATAAGGCCGCCTGCACGGCGGCCCTGTGTAGTGTGTGTTCCGGTGTGCTGAGAGATAGAGAGAGAGAGAGACAGTGTCATTTGATTTGAGTTAGATAGATTAGGCAGAACAGTCAGTCAGTTAGCTGCACTTACAGTGTATTGTGTATATATATGCATCCCAGGTGTTGCATATATATATATACACTGTATTCAGTTTAGCTAGATCCGTTCCTGTTATCTTCTATCTAGACTATTTACATTTAGTGCAGTGTGTCCTGCTCACAGTGTTCAGCTAGATCCGTTCCTGCTATTTACATTCAGTGCAGTGCGTCCTGCTCACAGTGTTCAGCTAGATCCGTTCCTGGTATTTACATTTAGTGCAGTGCGTCCTGCTCACAGTGTTCAGCTAGATCCGTTCCTGCTATTTACATTCAGTGCAGTGCGTCCTGCTCACAGTGTTCAGCTAGATCCGTTCCTGGTATTTACATTTAGTGCAGTGCGTCCTGCTCACAGTGTTCAGCTAGATCCGTTCCTGCTATTTACATTCAGTGCAGTGCGTCCTGCTCACAGTGTTCAGCTAGATCCGTTCCTGCTATTTACATTCAGTGCAGTGCGTCCTGCTCACAGTGTTCAGCTAGATCCGTTCCTGGTATTTACATTTAGTGCAGTGCGTCCTGCTCACAGTGTTCAGCTAGATCCGTTCCTGCTATTTACATTCAGTGCAGTGCGTCCTGCTCACAGTGTTCAGCTAGATCCGTTCCTGGTATTTACATTTAGTGCAGTGCGTCCTGCTCACAGTGTTCAGCTAGATCCGTTCCTGCTATTTACATTCAGTGCAGTGCGTCCTGCTCACAGTGTTCAGCTAGATCCGTTCCTGCTATTTACATTCAGTGCAGTGCGTCCTGCTCACAGTGTTCAGCTAGATCCGTTCCTGGTATTTACATTTAGTGCAGTGCGTCTTGCTCACAGTGTTCAGCTAGATCCGTTCCTGCTATTTACATTCAGTGCAGTGCGTCCTGCTCACAGTGTTCAGCTAGATCCGTTCCTGGTATTTACATTTAGTGCAGTGCGTTGTGCTCACAGTGTTCAGCTACATCCGTTCCTGCTATTTACATTCAGTGCAGTGCGTCCTGCTCACAGTGTTCAGCTAGATCCGTTCCTGCTATTTACATTCAGTGCAGTGCGTCCTGCTCACAGTGTTCAGCTAGATCCGTTCCTGCTATTTACATTCAGTGCAGTGCGTCCTGCTCACAGTGTTCAGCTAGATCCGTTCCTGGTATTTACATTTAGTGCAGTGCGTCCTGCTCACAGTGTTCAGCTACATCCGTTCCTGCTATTTACATTCAGTGCAGTGCGTCCTGCTCACAGTGTTCAGCTAGATCCGTTCCTGCTATTTACATTCAGTGCAGTGCGTCCTGCTCACAGTGTTCAGCTAGATCCGTTCCTGGTATTTACATTTAGTGCAGTGCGTCCTGCTCACAGTGTTCAGCTAGATCCGTTCCTGCTATTTACATTCAGTACAGTGCGTCCTGCTCACAGTGTTCAGCTAGATCCGTTCCTGCTATATACATTTAGTGCAGTACGTCCTGCTCACAGTGTTCAGCTAGATCCGTTCCTGTTATCTTCCTACTGACAGGCAGGCTTGTCTGGTTACAGTATATAAAGCTACCTGAAGAAAATTACAGGTGTTCTTTTTGATCCTATTAGTACCACGGTCAGGCAGCTAGACTATTTACATTTAGTACAGTGTGTCCTGCTCACAGTGTTCAGCTAGATCCGTTCCTGTTATCTTCCTACTGACAGGCAGGCTTGTCTGGTTACAGTATATAAAGCTACCTTAAGAAAATTACAGGTGTTCTTTTTGATCCTATTAGTACCACGGTCAGGCAGCTAGACTATTTACATTTAGTACAGTGCGTCCTGCTCACAGTGTTCAGCTAGATCCGTTCCTGTTATCTTCCTACTGACAGGCAGGCTTGTCTGGTTACAGTATATAAAGCTACCTGAAGAAAATTACAGGTGTTCTTTTTGATCCTATTAGTACCACGGTCAGGCAGCTAGACTATTTACATTTAGTACAGTGTGTCCTGCTCACAGTGTTCAGCTAGATCCGTTCCTGTTATCTTCCTACTGACAGGCAGGCTTGTCTGGTTACAGTATATAAAGCTACCTTAAGAAAATTACAGGTGTTCTTTTTGATCCTATTAGTACCACGGTCAGGCAGCTAGACTATTTACATTTAGTACAGTGCGTCCTGCTCACAGTGTTCAGCTAGATCCGTTCTTGCTATTTACATTCAGTGCAGTGCGTCCTGCTCACAGTGTTCAGCTAGATCCGTTCCTGGTATTTACATTTAGTGCAGTGCGTCCTGCTCACAGTGTTCAGCTAGATCCGTTCCTGCTATTTACATTCAGTGCAGTGCGTCCTGCTCACAGTGTTCAGCTAGATCCGTTCCTGCTATTTACATTCAGTGCAGTGCGTCCTGCTCACAGTGTTCAGCTAGATCCGTTCCTGCTATATACATTTAGTGCAGTACGTCCTGCTCACAGTGTTCAGCTAGATCCGTTCCTGTTATCTTCCTACTGACAGGCAGGCTTGTCTGGTTACAGTATATAAAGCTACCTTAAGAAAATTACAGGTGTTCTTTTTGATCCTATTAGTACCACGGTCAGGCAGCTAGACTATTTACATTTAGTACAGTGCGTCCTGCTCACAGTGTTCAGCTAGATCCGTTCCTGTTATCTTCCTACTGACAGGCAGGCTTGTCTGGTTACAGTATATAAAGCTACCTTAAGAAAATTACAGGTGTTCTATCCCAGCTTAGTGCAGCTACAGGCCATTAGTATGTCTGGAAGGCCAAGAAGGAGAGGCAGACAGTCACAAGCCAATAAGAGAGGGCAAGCAGGCTCTGTGTCTAGTGCTGGTCGTGGAGACGGTGCATCCTCATCAGCACGTGGCCATGGGACATGCTTGGCCTTTTTTTCGGCAGCTGGCCGTGTTGAGCCGCAACATGCGGAAGACTTGGTCGAGTGGATGACCAAGCCGTCCTCATCCTCCTCATCCTCTCTCACCCATGCCCAGGGTGCTTTGTCTGGCAAAGCAGCGGCCTCTTCCCTCAGCTCAATGTCATCAGTGACTCCTTCCCTAGCTCCACCATGTCCTCATGAGGATTCCCTCGAACTGTTTGACCACAGTGTTGGGTACATGCTCCAGGAGGATGCCCAGCGTTTGGAAGGCTCTGATGATGATACTGAGCTCAATGAAAGCAGTAACATGAGCACGGACAGAGGGGGTGCCCAAGAAGGACAGCAATCTGGCAGTCATGCTCCCCCTGCTGCAGCATACTGCCAGGTTTGCTCCAGTGATGAGGAGGGAGGGGATGATGAGGTCACTGACTCAACGTGGGTGCCTGATAGGAGAGAGGAGGAGGAGGAGGAGGAGGAGGAGGTGGCACATCACCAACTAGGCAGGATGCCCTCCAGGGGCCAGCCTAAGGGCAGCACATTGACTGCATCACACCCCAAAGCTCCACATGTGCAGGGCGCTGCAGTCTCTGCGCGTTATTCAAAAAGTTCTTTGGTGTGGGCCTTTTTTGAGACGAGTGCATCAGATCGCACCGCTGCTATTTGCAACATATGTCTCAAGCGTATCTCGCGTGGCCAAAACATCTCCCGCTTGGGTACCACATGCTTGACCAGACATATGTTGACCTGCCATGCAGTTCGTTGGCAAGCGTATCTAAAAGACCCACACCAAAGAACAAAGACGATCTCTCCTTGCTCCTCATCAGCTGAGATTTCCAACCCCACTAGACCTTCAGTCCTCTCTGAGACCTGCAGTGAGAGGAATGAAGGTGTAGAATTAGGTGTGTCACAGCCAAGTACTTGTGGGCAATCTGCTTTTGGTACACCGACGTCAGATTGTACCAGGCAAATTTCCCTGCCCCAGCTGCTGCACCGCCGAAAGAAGTTTGCTCCCAGCCATCCACATGCCCAGCGGTTGAATGCTGGCTTGGCAAAATTGCTAACACTTCAACTGCTGCCTTTTCAGTTGGTAGACTCTGCCCCCTTCCGTGAGTTTGTGGAATGTGCGGTTCCTCAGTGGCAGGTACCCAAACGCCACTTTTTCTCACGGAAGGCGATTCCGGCTCTCTACCGGCATGTGGAAGGCAATGTCCATGCCTCGCTGGACAGGGCGGTCAGCGGTAAGGTGCATATTACCGCTGACTCATGGTCCAGCAGGCATGGACAGGGACGTTACTTAAGTTTCACGGCGCATTGGGTGACTCTGCTGGCAGCTGGGAAGGATGCAGGACAAGGTGCAGTAGTGTTGGAGGTTGTTCCACCACCACGCCTCCAAAATGCTGATTGTGACACACCTCTCTCCTCCACCCCCTCCTCTTCTTCTTCCTCCATGGCCTCTTCCTCGGAACCAGCGGTGCTCCGTAGGCGTTCAAGGGGCTACGCAAGTACGCAGGCCAAAAGATGCCATGCGGTGCTTGAGCTGGTGTGCTTGGGGGACAGGAGCCACACTGGGGCAGAGGTTCTGTCAGCTCTGCAGGGGCAGGTTCAGAGGTGGTTGACGCCACGCCAACTTAAGGCAGGAATGGTGGTTTGCGACAATGGCACCAACCTCCTCTCTGCCCTCCGACAGGGACAACTGACCCATGTGCCCTGTTTGGCTCACGTCCTTAACTTGGTGGTGCAGCGGTTCTTGGGCAGGTACCCGGGCTTACAGGATGTCCTGAGGCAGGCCAGGAAAGTCTCTGTGCATTTCCGCCGGTCATATAATGCCAGTGCTCGGCTGACGGACCTCCAAAAGGAGTTTAACCTGCCCAAGAACCGCCTAATCTGTGACATGCCCACCAGGTGGAACTCGACGTTGGCCATGCTGCAGCGGCTGCACACGCAGCAGAGGGCCATCAATGAGTACCTGTGCGACTATGGCACCAGGACAGGGTCAGGGGACCTTGGTTTTTTTTCCCCACGCCAGTGGGCCATGATCAGGGATGCATGCACTGTCCTGTCACCATTCGAGGAGGCCACGAGGATGGTGAGCACTGACAGTGCATGCATCAGTGACACTGTCCCCCTTGTCCACCTGTTGGAGCACACGCTGCGTGGAATAATGGACAGGGCACTTGAGGCAGAACAGAGGCAGGAAGAGGAGGACTTCCTTAGCTCTCAAGGCCCCCTTTATCCAGACAGTGTTCCTGCGTGCCCGCCGATCACACAGGAAGAGGACGAGGAGGAGGAGGAGGAGGAGGAGGAAGATTGTGTCAGTATGGAGGTGGAGCCTGGCACTCAGCATCAGCAGTCTTTAAGGGATCAGTCCCAAGGAACACATGGACTTGTACGTGGCTGGGAGGAGGTGGCTGCGGACGTTGTTGTCCTTAGTGACCCAGAGGACTCCGGACCGAATGCCTCAGCAAACCTACGCTGCATGGCCTCCCTGATCCTGCAAAGCCTGCGTAAGGATCCTCGTATTCGTGGTATCAAGGAGAAGGACCAATACTGGCTGGCAACCCTCCTTGATCCACGTTACAAGGGTAAGGTTGCGGACCTTATCTTGCCATCGCAGAGGGAGCAGAGGATGAAACATCTTCGGGAGGCCTTGCAGAAAGGTCTGTGCAACGCGTTCCCAGAGACTGGGAGGTTACAAAATCCTTGTTTCTGGACAACGTGTTGCTGAGGCTTCGGTCAGTCAAAGAAGGAGCGGTGGAGAAGGTGGCCGTCTGACCGATGCGTTCAGACAATTTTTTGGTCCGCAGCCCCAAGGTATGATCGGTTCCAGCAACCATCGCCAGCGTCTGTTTTACATGGTGCAGGAATACCTAGGGGCAAGATCAGACTTGGACACCTTTCCCACCGAAAATCCTCTGGGTTACTGGGTCTTGAGGATGGATCACTGGCCAGAGCTTGCACAGTATGCAATTGAGCTACTGGCCTGTCCTGCATCCAGCGTTCTTTCGGAACGCACATTCAGTGCTGCTGGAGGCGTGGTAACCGATCACAGGGTGCGTCTGTCCACCGACTCGGTCGATCGGCTGACCTTCATAAAAATGAATCAGTCTTGGATCACCACCAGCTACCAAGCACCTGATGCAGATGTAACCGAATAATTTTTTTTGAAATCTCAGATCCCTTCAAAGACTGCCTATGCTGATGCTGAGTGACTATCCCTGAGTAATTATCCTCTTCCTCCTCAATCATCACGCTGATAGCTTGTAAGAACATTTTTGGTTCTGGGCGCCACCACCAGTGCCTAAGGCACAATTTTTCAGCCCCTGTTTAACAGGGGCGTGTAATTACAATTTTTGATGTAATACTTTGCAGCAGGGCTCGTTCCTGCATTCCAACTAGAGTGTCTGTGAGGGGTTGCAGTGTTGTGGCACCAGCACCAGTGCCTAAGACCCAATTTTTCAGCCCCTGTCTAACAGGGGCGTGTAATTACAATTTTTGATGCAATACTTTGCAGCAGGGCTTGTTCCTGCGTTTCAACTAGAGTGTCTGTGAGGGGTTGCAGTGTTGTGGCACCAGCACCAGTGCCTAAGACCCAATTTTTCTGCCCCTGTCTAACAGGGGCGTGTAATTACAATTTTTGATGCAATACTTTGCAGCAGGGCTCGTTCCTGCGTTCCAACTAGAGTGTCTGTGAGGGGTTGCAGTGTTGTGGCACCAGCACCAGTGCCTAAGACCCAATTTTTCAGCCCCTGTCTAACAGGGGCGTGTAATTACAATTTTTGATGCAATACTTTGCAGCAGGGCTTGTTCCTGCGTTTCAACTAGAGTGTCTGTGAGGGGTTGCAGTGTTGTGGCACCAGCACCAGTGCCTAAGACCCAATTTTTCTGCCCCTGTCTAACAGGGGCGTGTAATTACAATTTTTGATGCAATACTTTGCAGCAGGGCTCGTTCCTGCGTTCCAACTAGAGTGTCTGTGAGGGGTTGCAGTGTTGTGGCACCAGCACCAGTGCCTAAGGCCCAATTTTTCTGCCCCTGTCTAACAGGGGCGTGTAATTACAATTTTTGATGCAATACTTTGCAGCAGGGCTCGTTCCTGCGTTCCAACTAGAGTGTCTGTGAGGGGTTGCAGTGTTGTGGCACCAGCACCAGTGCCTAAGGCCTAATTTTTCAGCTCCTGTTCAACAGGGGCATGTAATTACAATTCTTGATCTAATATTTCACAGCAGGGCCCTGTGAGGGCTTACAGTGTTTTGGCCACAGCAACACCTAAGGCCCAAATTTCTGCTGAGTATATAGGGCAGGACCCTACTTTCAAACATCTAACTTACAAACGACTCCTACTTGCAAACGGAAGGAGACAACAGGAAGTGAGATGAAATCTACCCCTAAGGAAGGGAAATTCTCTCCTGTAAGAGTTAATATGGGTAAACAATTTCTCCTTTCCACTGATGCTTTCCAATCCTTGTTCCACAAAAAAACCCAAATTTTCAAAAAACATTTTTCATTGGGACAAAAAAGTGAGGTGAAATCTTCTGAAGAGGAGGAAAGACGCAAAACAAATGTCACAGGGGTGATAACCCTTCCCTATGTTTTCCAAAAAGCTTAGAAAAGATTTTTTGGCTGGAGCTAAACACATTAAAAATGTTCAAAATTACAAACAGATTCTACTTAACAACAAACCTACAGTCCCTGTCTTGTTTGCACCGCCTGAATACTGCTGTTCAGAGTATATAGGGACCTTTCCTTATTTTAATTTGGGTGCGGGGTTCCCCTTAATATCCATACAAGACCCAAAGGGCCTGGTAATGGACTGGGGGGTACCCATGCCGTTTGTCTCACTGATTTTCATCCATATTGCCATGACCCGACATGACATTAAACCCGCAAGCAGTTTTAAATGAGATTTTTTCCTTTAAAAATGACATTTGGTGCAGGGACTGTTCTAAACATGGGAAACACGCGTCACTTTACAGGCATACTATAGACACCCCCCAGGTACGATATTTAAAGGAATATTTCACTTTTTTTTTTTTACTTTAAGCATCATTAAAATCACTGCTCCCGAAAAAACGGCCGTTTTTAAAAGTTTTTTTTGCATTGATACATGTCCCCTGGGGTAGGACCCGGGTCCCCAAACCCTTTTTAGGACAATACCATGCAAATTAGCCTTTAAAATGAGCACTTTTGATTTCGAACGTTCGAGTCCCATAGACGTCAATGGGGTTCTAACGTTCGTGCAAACTTGCGGTCCGTTCGCGGGTTCTGGTGCGAACCGAACCGGGGGGTGTTCGGCTCATCCCTAATGGTTACATGTCCTTGACCCAGTACTTACAAACTGATTGGCTGACTAGTTTTCATTAGAAAACATCATGAATTTGTCCACTAGAACATCCTACACATCTATATAGTTACTATTGTGGTAGTCTAAGTACAAGTATTTTTCTTCCTTATAAAGCTTAAAGGAAAAGTACAGCCAAAGCCTGTTTGGCTGAACTTCTTATGTTGGTCACAGGTGTGCAGTTCGTTCTGCACTCCTGTGACCCCATTTTCAGCTGACAGCTGAACGGCTGACACATTTTCAGCTGAAGCCTGCTGTCGGCTGACCTCACAGTCCTGGCTGGGGAAAGATTGCGACCATACGCTCAGGTTCCACCCAGGAGCCTTGACCAGCACCTGTTTCAGCCTCTCAGCTGCTGAGAGACTGAGCCAGCTGCTCCCACCCACTCCACAATTTGAGCCAGGTGCTCCAGTAAGCATGAGCGGGGGGGGCAGAGCAGACAGCGGTGACTAACAGTCACCAGCTCTCTGCTAAGAGCGGCAGGGAGAACTGAGCGATCATTGGATTGATGCTGCATTCACCTAGGTAAGTATGATTTAAAAAAAAAAACTTATACCTCTTTTAATACCATTATGAGTGACCAAGAGGACTGTGCATTTGGCTTATTTATTAGTCAGCACTGGATGACAGGAAATCTCAGCATTGAGCTATTAGCCACATGTACATTTAAATATCCCTCCACATTTCTTTCTCTAGGACTAATCATTATATCTACTTTGCATAGTATACAAATTATTTACCATGTGCCACAGGGCTGAACATATTAGATTTATATCAACTATATTAGTTACCTTGTTTAACATTTTAGAGTAATATCTGTAAAAGCTTCCCTTGTGCAGATACCCAGAAGCCCCATGGCTACTGCTGAGCCCAGCCATCTCGGATATGATGTCAGCAGCCCCAGCAGACTCAGAGCTTTTTATTTTATAGACATGTGCACACTGAAATATTTCGTTTCGGAATTTTGTTTTCGTCTGAAAAATAAATGTATTTAGTTACTCCGGAAATTAGTTTTTATTTATTTCGTTTTTCGTTAAAAATTGCATTCATCCGAAAATTCAAATTAAGGTTGAATCTGTCATTGAAGGCTTATGGTGTCTGTCGAATGTTCAAAGAGATTCGACGGAGCAGCTAAACTGTACGACGCCGTATAGTTTACCTGCTCCGTCAAATCTTCTTAGAACTTTCAACAGACACCATAAGCCAAAGTACTTGTGTACTTAGTTCTAGCTATTTTACTGCTCCTCTTCTTTGGTTACAATCAGCCAATAACATTCATCATCATCATTATTTTTATTTATCTTTTCTCCCCTACGTCGTATCTTTTCTCCCCTACGTCAAATCTTTTCTCTCTATGTCGAATCTTTTCTCTCTATGTAGAATAATCCTGGACTAATAGAGTTAAGGTTAAGCACATTCGACCACAGGTTTGATGGACACAGATTGTTATTTTCATCATCATGTCGAATCTCCTATCTATATCGAACTGTTGTAGCAATGAAAACGAAAATAAAGCATTTGTTTATGTCGGATCTTTCGTTTTTCGGATTCTGCACATTCGTTATCGTTTGTTAAAACGATAACAAAAATACCTGAAATTCGGACGAAAATGCATTTGGACGAAAACGAATGCACATGTCTATTATTTTATATCATTCACCTTTGTTCCATAGTTACGTACAGTAGTTGGTAAGGTTGAATAAAGACACCAGTCCATCCAGTCTGACCTTTGTTGTGTGTTTATGTCACTAGCATTTCCCATAACCCTGTATATTGCGGTTGCTAAGATGTCCATCTAAACATTTTTTGAAAATACCAACACTCCTTGCTGACATTACCAACTGTGGAAGGGAATTTCACATCCTTACTGCTCTAACAGTAAATAACACTTTAAACAGTTTAGGAATAAATCACTTCTCATCCAACTTCATTGAGTGGCTGCATGTCTTCTTAAGCAACCTGAGACGGAGATCCTATGCTAGAATTACTGTTTAGATATTTGTAAATTGCGATTGTATCTCCTCTTAAGTGTTTCTTTTCCAGGGTGAATAAGTTTATTCGCTCCTCATAACTGAGGTCCTCCAGTCCACTTATCAGCTTTGTTGCCCTTCTCTGGACTCTCTTCAATTCCAGCGCATCCTTCCTGAGGACTGGTGACCAGAACTGTTTTTTTGTAAAGTGGTAGAATTATAGTTTTATCTCTTGAGTAAATACCCTTTTTAACCGCTTCAGCCCCGGAAGATTTTACCCCCTTCCTGACAAGAGCGTTTTTTGCAATTCGGCACTGCGTCGCTTTAACTGACAATTGCGAGGTCGTGCGGCGTGGCTACCAAACATAATTGACGTCCTTTTTTTCCCACAAATAGAGCTTTCTTTTGGTGGTATGTGATCCCCTCTGCGGTTTTTATTTTTTGCGCTATAAACAAAATAAGAGCGACAATTTTGAAAAAAACGCATTATTTTTTACATTTTGCTATAATAAATATCCCCCCAAAATATATATAAAAACATTTTTTTTCCTCAGTTTAGGCCGATCGTATTGTTCTACATTTTTTTGGTATAAAAAAATCGCAATAAGCGTTTATTAATTGGTTTGGGCAAAAGTTGTAGCGTTTACTAAATAGGGGATAGTTTTATGGCATTTCTATTAATATTTTTTTTTTTACTAGTAACGATCAGTGATTTTTATTGTGACTGCGACGTTATGGCGGACATGTTGGACATCATACAGCGATTAAAAATGCACTGATTACTGTGTAAATGACACTGGCAGTGAAGGGGTTAACCACTAGGGGGCGGGGAGGGGTTAAGTGTGTCCTAGGGGAGTGATTACTAACTGTAGGGGGATGGGCTAGCAGTGTCATTACTCTGATCACTGCTCCCGATGACAGGGAGCAGTGATCAGTGACACTTGTCACTAGGCAGAACGGGGAGATGTTGTTTACATCAGCATCTCCCCGTTGATCCTCTCCGGGAGGCGATCGCGGGTATCCCCGCGGGTATCCCCGTGGGACCCGCGACCCGACTCACGGAGCTCCCGGGCCGGCGCGCGCGCACACCGGCGGCGGCGCGCACGCAATGGCACGGCGGGGAATTCAAATGGACATACCTGTAAGTCCATTTGCCCAGCCGGGCCATTCTGCTGACGTACATCGGCGTGCGCCGGTCGGGAACCGGTTAATGCATGCTAATAGTCTGCTGGCCTTGCATGCTGCAAATTGGCATTGCACGCTATTGCTGAGCCTGGAATCTACTAGGACCCCCAGATTCTTTTCCACCTTCAATTCCCCCAGACGTCCTCCCCCTAGTGACTAACTCACATTCATATTTTTAGCCCCTAAATGCATTTCTATACATTTTTCAACAGTAAACCTAATTTTCCATGTAGTTGCTCACCCCTCTATTTTATTGTGGTCTTCCTGTAAAGTTTCTATATCCTGTTGTGAAGTTATTGCTGTGCTTAGCTTTGTATTGTCAGCAAACACTGAGATTGAAAAATTTATACCAACCTCTATATCATTTATGAATGAATTAAACAGAATTGGTCCCAGGACAGAGCCTCGTGGTGCCCCACTTACAACTCCATAATATACGCTATTTACTACCAACCTCTGGACGTGGTTCTGTAACCAGTTTTCTCTCCAGGTACATAAACTATCGCCAATGCCAACAGACCTCAGTTTTTAAATTTATGGGGAATTGTATCAAATACTCTGGATAAACAGTTTGAGGACTCTCGGGCGCAAGCCATCTGGTCCTTGTGATTTATTCACATTAAGTCTTTTTTGAACACTGGCTTCCGTTAGTCACAAGGGTCCGTTCTGTGTTGTGTTACTAACAATACAGTCCTGTTTATGATAAACCTGGAGAATGTATTTAATACAGTTGCAGTCTCCTTGTCATTTTCCTTGATTATTCTTTATGGGGCCAATATGCTCTGAGCTCGCCTTTTTTAACTAATAATATTATATTTGTAACGAGCCCCTTGCTCGCTCGGTTCCACTCTCCCGACACTCCTCTGCGGCTATAGAATCAGATTGCAGATCGCAACATCTGATGGTTTGGTTATCCGATGCTCCGGGATTTGAACTAGAGTTATGTGCCGTTCGAATCCAGTTGTGATAGCTCAGAACAAACACCAGACAGGCTGTATGTAAGTTCAAACAGGAATCTCACTTTTATTGGATGCACACAACACACTTTTATACACAGCAGTTTGAACACCCCGCCCCCAACAATCACTACCCTTTTGGCCAATTGTAAAGTACACTTTAGTCCTCAATTAGGTCCTCTTGGCCATGCAAATGAGGACTTCAAACAGGGTCAGCAGGGATTGGTCCAATAGCTTGAATTGGAGGACTGATTGTGTAATGACACAGAGAAGCCCCAGGGGGTAATTAAAGTACATAAACAAACAGTCAAACACAGAACAATGCATTCCTTCCAGACCATGGAGCCGTCTGGAGGGGGTTAGCCTTAAAACAGTTCAGAAGACCCCCCCCCCCCCACTATATAAATAGAATCAAAGGAGAAATACTTCAGAATTCCAAGCTTCATGACAATATTTTTTTTTTAAATTGGGGGGGGGATTTTTTAACCGCTTGCTGACCAGCCGCCACAGTTGTACTGCGGCAACATGGCTTGGCTGCGCGAATCGCCATCACGTTACATCGATAACATAGACGGCCACTAGGGGACGCCTGCACGCCGCCGGAGGTGCATGCGCATGTCCCCTACTCGCCCACGGAGCTGATGTGAGTGCCAAGCGGTCGTGATCACCGCCGGGCTCCCGCGATTGTTCGGGGCACACGAAGTACCGGGATCTGTGTGTGTAAACACACAGTTTCTGGCTCTCTGAGGGGAGAACAGACAGATCGTCTGTTCATACTGAGTATGAACAGTGATCTGTCATCTCCCCTGCACAGTCCCATCCCCCCTTCAGTTAGAACACACACTAGGACACACTTAACCCCTTCACTGCCCCCTAGTGGTTAACCCCTTCACTGCCAGTGACATTTTTACAGTAATCAATACAATTTTATAGCATTGATCGCTGTAAAAATGCCAATGGTCCCAAAAATGTGTCAAAATTGTCCAACGTGACTGCCATAATGTCGCAGTCCCGATAAAAATCGCAGATCACCGCCATTACTAGTAAAAAAAAAATTAATAATAAAAAAGCCATAAAACTATCCCCTATTCTGTAGATGCTATAACTTTTCCGCAAACCAATCAATATATGCTTATTACGATTTTTTTTACCAAAAATATGTAGAAGAATACATATCGTCCTAAACTGAGGAAAAAAAATGTTTTTTATATATTTTTGGGAGATATTTATTATAGCAAAAAGTAAAAAGTATTGTGTTTTTTTTTTTTTTTCAAAACTGTCGCTCTTTTTTTGTTTATAGCACAAAAAACAAAAACTGCAGTGGCGATCAAATACCACCAAAAGAAAGCTCTATTTGTGGGGAAAAAAAGGCATCAATTTGTTTAGGTGCAACATTGCACGACCGCGCAATTGTCAGTTAAAGCGACGCAGTGCCGAATCAAAAAAGTGCTCTGGTCAGGAAGGAGGTAAAATCTTCCGGGGCTGAAGCGGTTAAGTTATCCCCCACTATATGTCTCTTGTGGTCTATTTTAACTGCCTTGATCACACTCTTACATTTCTTAATGCACTCTTGTTAATGTTGAAATGCGAACCACTCTACCTTTTTTAAAGGACAGTTTTTTTTTCTCATTAATATGCCTTTTTTTCTAAAAAGAAAATGAGCCACCCAGGTTTATAATTGATTGATTGTAAAGGTTAGTTTTAAAAAAAATTAAAAATAATAACAAACATGCCTATACTTACCTGCTCTGTGCAAGGGTTTTGCACAGAGCAGCCCCGAAACCTCTTCTTCTGGAGTGCCCCGCCAGCCGCTACTGGCTCCTCCTATTCATCGTGTTCCCCCACAGAGAGTCGCTTTCCAAGGCAGCATCCATTCACACAGACAGCAGGACTAGGCTCCGCCCCGGCTCCTATGCCACTAGATTTGATTGACAGCAGTGGGAGCCAATGGCTCCTGCTGCTATCAGTCTTTCCAATGAGGACCCAAGACAGCGGCTGGAGCCGCTGGGCTCGTTCTCGTCACTGGAACGATCGGGTTCAGGTAAGAAAAAGGGGGGGGGGGGGGTCTGGGGAGCAGCTGATGCACAAATGGTTTTTCACCTTAATGCATAGAATGCATTAAGATGAAAAACCATGAGACCTTACAACCCCTTTAACTTTAGTTCTATTATATTTGTTGACCATTTGAATGCCATTATTTAATGGCTAATGCCATTATTTAATATATCCTTATAGCACTCACACATTGTCAATGTTCTTTGTTTCTAGAATTTGCATTGTTTCTAGTTGGGTCTTCCACGCATTGACACATAAAAATTGTCCTTCAAGAAATCTAAGAAATAACGATCCAAAGATGACTGAGCAGTTACGTTTGCCCAGTCAATATTCGGATAAATGAAGTCACCCATGATTATAAAATTTTCCTGCCTCTCCACCATTTCTACCTGTGAGAAGACATCAGACTCCTCTTCATTCCTCAGGATAGGGGGCCTGTAACATATACCTATTAAGTTCCCTTGTGTTTCTTCCATTTGAAGCTTCTGCCACAAGGATTGCACTTCCTTCATTGCCCAGCTAGCATGTCATCCCTCAGATTTACTAACAGATCATTTCTGACATTCGGGCAAACCCCTCCCCTTCATCTGTCTTCCTAATTATGTATGGAGGTGAAGAGATGGGCAGAAAACCCGAACCAACAAAGACAGTAATTAGACACTTTCAGAAGAGGAGAGGTATTTGATGTCCAAGCAAAGTGGATGGGGGCTGTGCAAGGGATTTGACACTTTCTGAAGTGTCAGTTCAGTAGCAAGTTTAGAGGTACATTGTAACTAATAAAAAATGTGTTTGTAGAAAGGACACAATCTGCAAGTAAGCTTTTAAAATTTTTGTTCTTTCTGTGCTTTTACCTGAAATGTGTAAGTTTGAATCTCTGTAGTCCTTGTTGTTGGCCCTTTTAAGGCAGAGTCACACAACCTGGTCATTCTTGGCCATACAACAAATTGTTTCTCCTTGACCTTGATGGATAGCTGCCAGGAGCTAACAAGAGAGGAGAGGAGGCACTAACAAGAAGTGATACAACATACAGACAGGAAGTTCCAAGTGAGAGGAGATAGTGTCCCTCATAATTTGTTGGAGACCAGAAATGAACTGGCACTAGCCACCTCTCTGAGACAGGAGCCATGCACACCTTCAACTGAGGGAAGAGGGAAGACTGCACTACTGAAAGGACAGAGAGACACAAGTTTGTAAAGGGGCTTGCAACTGGCTGGGTGTTGACACCAAATTGTACAGTCCCCACCCAGCTTCTTCTCAGATAGAACTGCTACCCACCCATTATTGATGGAACTCTCTGTCATATTGTGTCATACAACTGGCCTGAGGGCCACTCTTTACATGCCCGGCCGTACGCCTTATTATTTAGGAATGAAGGAATGGTCAAACATATGCATTTTCCACACTTTACTGTAACTTCACAGCTCCAAATAGCTTTCTGAAACATCTAACATCACATTTGACATACTATCAGAATACCACACACAAGTGTAGACATTCTGTAGCTGTCCTTTCTTTGCAGAAAGAAAACATCTTTTAAGCCATCTTCCCTTTACCCCTCCATTTCCTCCTAGGAAGCACCACAGTGTTGGAACTATTTTCCCATGTTTAACATAGCATCATGTGTCCTTCACAATGTCCCCTGCAGCCAAGGGTCAGGAGGGTCAAGGTGC
Source organism: Lithobates clamitans (assembly GCA_037952925.1). NCBI lineage: Eukaryota > Metazoa > Chordata > Amphibia > Anura > Ranidae > Lithobates > Lithobates clamitans. Next base: position 1,072,774 of record JBBGZY010002060.1, on the reverse strand, counting down.
ATTCTATAGTATACCAGTCTCTACCCAGTGTTACTACTATAGATCTGCCCAGCTGAACTTGCTCCCAGATGGAACATCCTTCGCCAGGCTTTGCCACAACTCGCAATCTACCTGTACCAACCGCAGGGGTCCTTGCACTCGCAGCATGTCTGTCCTTGGCACTCTTGTTGGTGGCCTATATCCTGTGGCACCCCCGTGTGAGTGTAGTGAGGCATCTAGCCCATGTCTGATGGCATCCTCATTTCAAGATGGTAGCACCGAAGTGCTTCCTGTTATAGACAGCAATTGCGTCACTTCTACCACATCCTCCAGAGGTAATTTCCTGTTTGATCACTATAAAGCTGAGAGGTTCCAAAGAGAGAGTGCTTAGTTGTTTTAGAGCTACCCACAGTGTGTACCTGTTCCTTGCCGTGTAATATTGCTTCCTGACATTTCCTACATTTACTGACTCTGATCCTTTACCGCCTGCCCTGACCTTCTTCTACGTTTGACTTAGATTGTTGGACTTTCCCTTTTGTACCACGTTTTAGGAAACTGTGCTGGATTCACCTCCTGAGTATCCTTATCCAAGGAGTGTACCCCTGCTATTGGGCTCCCCATACCCAAACACTGACAAAACAACTGAGCCAGTATGGAGTCTGCGGGATTGGCTAAAGCATTAGTGGGCATTGACTCAACAGTGTCTGTGCAAGATCTACAAACTAATCAAACCAACTTACAAGCCAATCAAGCAAGATTGTACAAACTGGTTAAAACACCTACACCTGCTCTTGTGCCTGAAGCACCTGTGACGAATCTAGAAAGATGTGCTGCTGCTCCTGAACCCAAAGTCGCATTACCTGATAAATTCAATGGAGATCGCTCATCTTATCAAACATTTATTACCTCATGCCAGATTCTCTTTTCTCTACAAACCTGTACCAATGCAACAGATTTTGTCAGGATACGGACCGTGAGCTCTTTATTGACTGGTGAACCTCAGACCTGGGCACATCATTTATTACACATAAATAGCCCTATATTGAATTCTTGGGGTGCCTTCATAAAAGCTATAGATGCACTGTATGAAGATCCCCATAAAGTAGCCTCTGCCGCAGCCTCACTCCAAGCCCTCAATCAAGGAAGAAGAAATGTTGAGGAATATATTACCGAATTTCATTGTCTGGCAGTAGCATCTAACTGGAATTAACCTGCTCAGGTTGAGCCAATGCAGATTGTAATAGCCTGAGGACTTCTGTCTGATATAGGGAGATCTCGTCGTACAGCTAAAGGACTATGCTTATATTGTGGAAAGCCAGGACATCAAGTGAAGGAATGTAAACCTAAGCCAAGTTCTGCGAGAGGTAAGCATAATATATCTAATATATCCTCCACCTCACAACTATTTCTACATACCAGGTCCTCTCATTTGATTATCTCTCTCTTTACAGTGGAGTAAAGAGCCTGTGAACCTTAATCCAATGATCGATTCTGGAGCTAGTGGCTGCTTTATGGACACTACATTAGCTACAGCTTTGTCAGTACCGACTACCAATAAAGAGGTACCTACACAAATACAGCTAATAGATGGAACTCCTTTAAAATCTGGTCCTATTACTACAGAAACCATTCCTCTAGAAATTACCGTGGGATCCTGCCCTAGGAAGACACTCTCTTTTAACCTTGTCTGTTCTCCCATTTTTCCACAAGTATTAGGAATAAATTGGTTAGGGAGACACAACCCTGCAGTAGACTGGCAAACTGGTGTATTAAAGTTGTCTTCTACACACTATCTAGTTGTCTAATTCCTCAAGCTGTGAATCTGACCTTGGAGCCTACTACTAATGACAACAATATGTCAAAGATTCCTGTACACTATTTGGCCTTTGATGATGTTTTTGAGAAGAAAGGGACTGATACTCTCCCTCCTCACTGAGATTATGATTGTCCTATCGAATTGTTACCAGGGGTTCCAATACCTTATGGCAGGACATATCCTCTTGCAGAGCCTGAATTACAAGTTTTAAAAGAATACATTGATGAAAATTTAAAGAAGGGCTTCATAAGGCCATATACCTCCCCTGCTGGTGCTGGGATTTTTTTTTGTAGGGAAAAAAGATGGAGGCCTTCATCCATGTGTGGATTATCGAGCACTGAATGCTATTACCATTAAAAATAAATATCCACTAATTCCTGAATTAATGAAAAGATTGCATTCTGCTACCATTTACAGCAAGATCGATCTATGAGGAGCTTATAACTTGGTGAGGATTACATAGTTACATTGTAGGTGTTAGGTTCAACTTTTAAACAAGTTAAGTTTATATTGCTTTGCCAAATTATTGCTTCTATAAGAAAGATGACACGGAGTCAGGTATGTCTGTATCACAGTTCTCAGCATAAAGGACTGCTGCCTTTACTCTTTCAAAGGCCTTTTATAGGCAATTACACAAGCAGTAATCTTATCGGCATTACCAAATGAGGTTAAGGTACAAAGAGTTTCTCATCAGCGAACATGTAATGATTATTCAGCAGTTCCAAATTCCATCTAGATACAGATTGATACGTACACAGAAGAGAAAAGCACAAACAATTTAAATAGAACAATTGATACGTACATAGGTAAGAAAGGAGCACAAACAATTTAAATAGAACAATTAATACGTACACAGGTAAGAAAGGAGCACAAACAATTTAAATAGAACAATTGATACGTACACAATTACAGTGGAACTCTAAGTCATTATTTCAACCCTATCAATTTCCCCCTTTGACATCATCCTCTCCTTCCCCCTGGGTCCTCATGAATAAGTTCTAGTCAGTTTTTCCCCAGAGTCCTTTCCCTGACCGCGAGTTGTCAGAGGGGTAGAACCCATCCCCCTAGGTATTACCAACATCTTAAAATTCAAGAAGAGGAGTTTTATAGGAGTAGGGTGATGTCAATACACATTTATCGGTATGCCCTGTCTATTCTCCTAATTTTCCTATTTATTTTCCTGTATACACATATATTCGTGATTGTAAGTGATATTAATATTAGAATAATAATTACCATTGGACTTAACAACCAGTGAAAGGTATTGGTTGCTGTAGAAGACATTCCACTGAATATATCCCACCAATGTGGTGCAGTATCCTGTTGTATCTGTGAGGAAAGATGTACTAGTCTACCTTTGTCAATAATCATTTGCTACTTTAGGATCATCTATAGCCCATTCGAAAGTTGTTGTTTCCTCTACTTCAAGTACATTAATACCAGGAGTCCATGCATATATTTGTAAAACAACAATCTTCAACAAAAAATATGTAAGTAGATATTTCATCATGTTGTTTTCTCGGGTTGTTTCTTGCAATGTGATGCGTGTATCCAGGTAGGTTTTCCTTCCAGCTTTACTGAGGTGGCTGTGGTCAAGAGTACTTGGTAAGGACCTTCAAACCTGGGTTCCAATGTCTTTCTGGTGTTTCTTTACATATACATAATCCCCTGGTAGCAGCGTATGTGTACCTGTTATTGAATTAGGGTCTGGAAGAGAAGAATACACACTTTTGTGGATCTTAGTTAGACGTTGTTGTAATTGTATCACATATGCAGTCAAACTATCACATTGCAATTGCATACTCTGTGGAAAGTATAAACCTAATCTAGGTGCATTCCCAAAAAGTATTTCGTATGGGGATAATCCTGTTTTTCCTGTTGGAGTGTACCTTATAGAGAATAAAGCCAGAGGCAGGCATTCTGGCCAAGGCTTGTTTAACTCTTGCATGGCTTTTTGTATTTTTAGCTTTATTGTCCCATTTACTCTCTCCACTGATCCTGAACTCTGTGGGTGGTAAGGGGTGTGAAAACTTTGTTGAACCCCTAACATGGTCATCACATTCTGCATGATTTCTCCTGTAAAGTGTGTCCCCCTATCTGATTCTATGGTTTCAGGAAGACCAAACCTAGGTATTAACTCAGTGATCAGTTTCTTAGCTGTGGCTTTAGCTGTAGCCGATAACTTTCGGGCCAACCTGAGAATAAATCGATACACACGAGGACAAATTCAAAAGGGCCGCTCTTAGGCATTTGTATGTAATCAATTTGCAGTCTCTGGAAGGGATATTGGGCCCGGACCTGGTGTTTTCGTGGGGTTTTTACTCTCTGTCCTGGGTTATTCAGGAGACAGATTTGGCAGGCTGCACAGTAGTTTCTCGCAGTACTACTGAATCCAGGGGCGAGCCATCCTTGGTTCACAATCCTATACATGGAATTGGAACTGATGTGTGTGGGTAGGTGAACTGCCGCTGCCGTTGCTGGGTACAGAGAGGCAGGTAGGCATATTTTGCCCCCTTCCCTCCATACATTGTCAAGGTCTGGTGCTGCTCCCATTCTGACCCACTTATCTTTCTCGCTCTCCCCTGCTTGCTCCTGTAATTTACTCAGCTGCTGCCATGTTGGTTCTGGGATACTCACCTCTACCGCTGCTAAGGTCTCAGGGCTTCCTTCCCCTAGAGCTGCCTGTTTTGCAGTCAAATCTGCAAATGCATTTCCTTTTGCCTCAATTGTTTTTGCGCTCGTGTGTGCCGCTATCTTCATGATGGCCACTCGTTTAACCTTTTGAAGATTGTTCAGGACTCTCTTAATCCCTTCTCCATGTTTTACAGGTGTACCTGCTGCTGTCAGATAACCTCTAGCCCTCCATATGTGGCCATAATCGTGCGCTACACCATAAGCGTAGGCAGAGTCAGTGTAAATATTCCCTTCTCGTTCTTTTAAGTATTCTAGGGCTTGTTCTAAAGCTTTTAATTCTGCTTCCTGTGCTGACATGTGGGCTGGTAGGGCCTGTGCTTCAATTACCTGCGTATCAGTCACTACAGCATACCCTGTGTGATATTTACCCTTGTCATCAGCAAACCTGCTGCCATCTATGTACAAAGTGTGCTCAGCATTTAAAATCGGTGTATCTGTAACATGTGGGAATCCCATTGTCTCCTGTTCCATGAGCTGAAAACAATCGTGCTCATTTACTTCCTTAAACAAAAGAGTGTCAGTGTCCTCATTTCTTTTCTCACTAGTACTATTAGTACTATCATTCCCCCTTGCCAAATCTGGTGACTGAAGAGGCAAAAAGGTGGCCAAATTTAAGGTTGTACAGCGCTGAAAAGTAACATTTGGAGGTAAGAGTAAAGTACACTGTAACCTTAATTGCCTAGCCATTGAAATGTGTTTGGGCTGTACCTGAGACAAGATTGCATGTATGTCATGTGTGGTATGCACTACGACTGGATTGTCTAGAACAATCTCTGATGACTTATCTATGATAATTGACACTGCAGCTACCGCCCGTACACAAGACGGTGAACCTCTAGATACTGGATCTAATGCTGCTGAAAAGTAAGCGACTGGTCTTTGTTTTACATGTGCCTGTGTCAGAACACCTGTGGCATGTCCAGTGATCTCAGCAATGTACAGATTAAATATCTTGCTGTAATCTGGTATACCAATAGCCGGGGCAAAAAATTAATAGCTTTTTCAAAGTGACAAACGACTCATATGCTACTTCTGTAAGCACATACGGTACAATTTTCAAACAATCGTATAATGGCTGCATCAAAGCGCTAGCATGTGGTATCCACTGTCTACAATATGACACGATACCTAAAAACATACGCAATTGTTTGAAATTCCATGGGGGTAACATTCCCTTTATCACTTGAACCCTCTCCTCAATGAGATGTCTCGTACCCTGTGATATACAATGTCCCAAAAAGATAACTTTTTCCTGACACACTTGTAACTTTTTCTTATTAACCTTGCAACCTTTTTCTGCCAAAAATCGCAACAAATTAAGGGTGGTGGCCAAGCAAGTTTCCTTGTCAGGGCAGCATAACAATAAATAATCCACATATTGTAACAATACACAGGAATCTGGTGGTACCCATTCTCCCAACACCGTTTGCAATGCTTGCGAATACAAGGTAGGTGAATGCGCCATACCCTGAGGTAGGCGTGTCCAGGTTAGTTGCCGATTTTTGATTGAAAATGCGAACTAAAGTTGGCATTCTTCAGCAAGCGGGACGGAAAAGAAAGCATTCGCTAAATCTATAACCGTAAAGTACATACTGATTGATGGTATTTGTGACAGTAATCTATGTGGATTGGGTACTAAAGGTGTCATCGGGGCTAGTATTTTGTTGACCGCTCTAAGGTCTTGGACCATTCTATACTTAACCGGACTACCGGCTACTGATTTCTTTTTAACCGGGTACAAGGGAGTGTTTGCCGGTGATTTTACCTCTTTTAGAACTCCACTTTTTAAGAAGGATTAGACCTGCATTTCTATGGCCGCCTCTTGAGGTGCACTAAGTGGATACTGCTTTTGTTGGGGAAGCACTGCTCCTGGAATCAGCTGTAGGGTAACCGGAGGTATGGTCAAAAGTCCAACATCAGCTGGATGTTTCTCCCATAGTTCTCCTGGAAGGGACGACAAAAATCTGATCTAAGTCTGAAGGAGGTGGGCCGGACAATTCTGATTCCTCCTCTAGGTATTGTATCAGGTTACACATCTCCATGTGTTCTTGATTATCCCCTATAGCTAAGGTGACAGTGCCATCTGGGTGATAGGTAATGTTAGCTCCTATTTTCTGCAAAATGTCAGCTCCTAACAAATTAGTGGGGGCTCCTCTGGATACCAGAAAGCGTGAAAGGAACATGTGGTTTCCTACTTTAACTTTCAGAGGTTTTGTAAGCGGGGCGTCGGCTAAAATGCCATCATATCCAGTTATTAGTAAAGTGTCAGGTGATTTTTGGCCAGGGAGTAGTTCAGAGTCAGAAAGTAACGAGCGTGAAGCTCCTGTATCGACTAAACAAGAGATTTTCTTATTACCAACCATTATATTTGTCTTAAGCATTGTTGTTTTGGATTTTTCTAAAACTGGGGTGAGTCATGCTCGTGGACCATCTCCCTGCTGCCTGATATGACTATTTTTGTTGTCCCTGGGCTGGTTCCTTCTCTGATTAACTGGAGAATCAACACCTTCCTCTCCTTCATCCCTTATTCTTTTCCTACAGTTGCGTCTGATGTGACCAATCTTGTTACAGTAGTGACAGGTAAGGGGTTTGCGAAAGGAACCTCTACCTTGCTCTTGGGGACCCCCGAGTGCATTGATAGCATGAGATTTCCTCCCTTTGGTTTCTGCTAAGTCCGCCTCTATGCCTTGCGCTTTTTGTAACAACGTCCCTCTATCTCTAGTTGCCCTCCACTCTGGTGTGCAGGCTTTCAGTCTCTCACTTATCTGTGGAATTAATCCCTCCATAAATTGTCTATTGAAGGCTCGGATTGTGACTGGCAGGGCCAAGTCCAATCCCTCATCTGACATCATACTTTCCTTAGATAAGTAAAATTCTGATACAGTCTGTCCTGGCATTTGTTTCATGGGTGATATTGACCCCCTCTCCTGTTGTTTTGCCTGACAGAAAGCGTCTAATCTAGCAATAAAAGGGGCCCTTGAGTCTATATGTCTGACATGTCCTGCCTCCAGGTTGCCCTCCCCATCAACTTGTCCTGCAGGTCTGTGTGGACCTATTTCTGTCATAAACTGGTTAAACAGGGTCAGAGTCATTTTGTGTCTGCATAGATCCTCCCCATCCTGCCAGGTCGCTTCATGTGTATTCATTAACTGTGTCACAAATCTACAAAAAGCAGCTGGCTTTGCTACTGGGTCTGGGGCGCTCTGTATTAATGCCATAAGGGTGTCTGCCGACCATGGTGCCCAAGTCCTTATTTGCATTCTACGAGTGACAGTAGGTGGGGCATTTGGATGGGCTGCTTGTCCAAATTCTGGATTGTTTACCTGAACAATGCGTGTATCAGTGCGTACGGGAGCTACAGTTTCTGGATGAGGTTTTTGTGCCCCACAATGCACATATTCTACTGCCCATTCTGGGTTTTGTGCTCCACAATCCTGACAAACCCATCCTCTCCCCTCAAGTATCAGATATATTTTGTGTGGTTTGCGTTCTACGTCAGTGTATGGGGGTGGGATGGCTGAGCTGGGAGCCTCGACATTTTTTGTTCTTCTATCTTTCATATCCCAACCATCACAATCTGGATTATATTTCCACCCCTCTTCTTTTGCTCTATTTGAAACCTTAATTAAGCATTGAACCTGACTCATCTATTGCTTCTCTAACACCTCGCCTTGTCTGTCTGTTTTTATTTCACTTTTTTTCACTATTTCACTCCATACATCCGGGTCTAAGCCCGCTGCTCCTTTCACCCTAAATTTACGAAGGACATCCTTTAAGTCCTGTGCTTCGGTTTTCCCATAAATGTTCTTAATTATCTGTGGCACCGTATAGTGCGCCACAATTCCCTGACGGGGTTTTGTGTTCCTCTGGCCCATTCTAACAGTCCTGCCTAGGTAGCGTGTGGGACACTTAGTGTACAATATAATGCGGCTACAACATATACAAGAATGAATAATTACTTTATATGCTAGCCCAATAACAAACCAGCTAAGTTACACTAGTTCCTCGTTGCCTTCCTCCTAGGGTGTTAGAATTCTAAAAACCTCTCCGGAATGAGATTTCTTAAATCGAATTACTTTATATGCTAGCCCAATAACAAATAATTACTTTATATGCTAGCCCAATAACAAATAATTACTTTATATGCTAGCCCAATAACAAACCAGAATGCGGCTACAACATATACAAAAATGCGGCTACAACATATACAAGCATTCCTTTAAGTGGCCAGGTATCCGACTAGATCTCCGGACTTTGTGGAGACCTTATTCCCCCCCTCGTATCTGGGATCCCTCTCATGCACTCTTATCCCTGCTTTATAAAGCAGACAGGGCTTATACTCTCAACCTGTCTATGGTTTATGAGTTAGATGTGAGGTTAAGCATAAGCGTCAGACCCCCAAGCTCACAAGCCCTCAAGTTCCCAATCATGTGAAGTAAGGCGCATTCCGTTGCTTAGTTCGGCAATCCCCTTCTAACTCATACCATCCTTGACAAGGCTCATTAACTTTCTCAACAAGACAGACAAGACAGACACAGACAACAAAACAAACAAATAATTCCAGCAATATAAACTAAAATATGCAGTAATTCTAGACTCACCACTACAGAGGCTGGTGTTTTAAAACCAGGAGAACCGTAACTGACAGAACGGATAGGCACAAATCAGGGGAGCACAGAATATAAGAAAAATAAAGCTTTTTCTTACCTGGCCAGGTTTTTTGATCTGTGGTTCCCGGAATGCCTGTCCTTTCGTTCCATCAGCGTAGCTCAGCCACCTCTTGTAGCGTCCTGGTGGGTCCCTGCTATTCGGGCGCCAAAATGTCAATAATTGCGGATACAAGGTTATTCTGTAGGGTATGTTCTAGTGTTAACTACCTACATTGTAATCCTTATTCATCTCATATCCTGAATAAAGACACAAGTACATCAAGTCCAACCTATGTGTTTGATTATTTGTCAGTATTACATTGTATATCCCTGTATGTTGCAGGGATATAGTTTTTTGAAACTATTGATGCCCCCCACTGAAACCGCCACCTGTGGAAGGGAATTCCACATCTTTGCCGCTCTTACAGTAAAGAACCCTCTACGCAGTTTAAGGTTAAACCTCTTTTCTTCTAATTTTAGTGAGTGGCCACGTGTCTTATTAAACTCACTTCCGCTAAAAAGTTTTATCCTATTGTGGGGTCACCAGTATTGGTATTTGTAAATTGAAATCATATCTCCTCAAGCATCTCTTCTCCTGAGAGAATAAGTTCAGTGCTAGCAACCTTTCTTCATAACTAATATCCTCCAGACCCTCTATTAGCTTTGTTGCCCTTCTTTGTACTCGCTCCATTTCCAGTACATCCTTCCTGAGGCCTGGTGCCCAGAACTGGACAGCATACTCCAGGTGAGGCTGGACCAAAGTCTTGTAGAGTGGGAAAATGGTCGCTTTATCCCTGGAGTTAATTCCCTTTTTAATGCATGCCATTATTCTGTTTGCTTTGTTAGCAGCAGCTTGGCATTGCATGCTATTGCTGATAGAGATGAGCTTTATGTTCGGGTCGAACATGAGTTCGCCTCGAACATCGGGTGTTCGCCCGTTCGTCGAAAAACATTACGGGGCGCTCACAGCAAATTTGAGTGCCCCATAATGCACGGCGAGATCGCCGTGCATTGCTGTATGATGATTGGCCAAAGCATGCACCATGACCTGCATGCTTAGGCCAATCCCAGCGCCCTCAGCTAAGAGAGCCATAATTGGCCAAAGGCAGGGTGCTTTTGGCCAAATATGGCTCAGGGGGACTAAGTCCACGCCCCACACTATATAAGGCGCCCTGTGTAGTGTGTTGTTGGCGTGGACAGAGAGAGAGTGTGATTTAGCAGGCAGGCAGGTTATTCAGTTGGCTGCAGTTTATTTAATATATATATATATATATTATACAGTCAGTCTCGTGTGTGTGTGTGTGTGTGTGTGTATGTGTATATATATATATATATCTATATATATATATATATATACATATATATATATATATATATATATATGTATATATATATATATATATATATATATATAATATATATATATATAGATATATATATATATGTATATATATATATATAATATATATATATATATACACATACACACACACACACACGAGACTGACTGGCAAACAGACGACACCAGAAGTCTCAAGAGACGCAGCCGCGCTCTTGAGCGAGCATGGCGTAAATCTAAATCCCTGCAAGACTTTACCCTCTACAAATCTGTCCTTCTCAAATACAACTCCTGCCTCCACACTGCTAAACAAACCTATTACAACACTCTCATCAAAACCCTCTCATCCAAACCTCGTCAACTCTTTTCTACCCTTAATTCCTTACTTCACCCCCCACTGCCCCCTCCCACCAACTTGCTTACCGCTCAACATATTGCCAACCACTTCAATAGCAAAATCAACACTATTCGCAAGGAGATATCCAGCATTAAAATTCCTCCCCTACCCAACATATCAGGTCCAACACCACACTCAATACTCTCCTCCTTTTGCCCAGTTACCACAGAAGAAGTTGATAAACTCCTCTCCATGGCACACCTCACTACATGTCCCCTGGACCCTGTCCCCTCTCAATTGCTGCGACCACCTTCCCACTCTATCCTCAACTCCCTAACCCACATCTTCAACCTCTCCCTCTCCTCCGGCACCTTTCCTTCCCTGTTCAAACATGCACTGGTTACCCCCATACTCAAAAAACCCTCACTAGACCCCACCTGTTTGAATAACTTAAGACCTATCTCCCTTCTCCCGTTTGCCTCCAAGCTCATCGAACGCCTTGTTCATGACCAAATGAGTCGCTACCTCACGGACAACAACCTTCTCGACCCCCTACAGTCTGGCTTCCGCCTACAACATTCGACTGAAACTGCCCTACTAAAAATCACCAATGACCTAATAACTGCCAAAACCAATGGCCACTACTCCATACTCATACTTTTAGACCTCTCTGCTGCCTTTGACACAGTTGACCACCTGCTGCTCCTCAGCAAATTACACTCCCTTGGCCTCCGTGATTCTGCATTATCCTGGTTCTCCTCCTACCTATCTCAGCGCACTTTCAGCGTCACTTACAACTCCACCTCCTCCGCTCCCCTTCCTCTTTCTGTTGGGGTACCCCAAGGCTCTGTCCTTGGGCCTCTCCTTTTCTCACTCTATACCTCTTCCCTGGGCCAGTTGATCACCTCCCATGGCTTCCAATACCATCTCTATGCCGATGACACACAGATCTATCTCTCCACTCCCCAACTCACCCCCACTATCTCCTCACGGATCTCAAACTTGCTGAATGACATATCGGTATGGATGTCACACCACTTCCTCAAACTTAATCTTTCTAAAACTGAGCTTGTTATATTTCCTCCTTCACGGTCCCCCTCCTGTGACTTCACCATTAATATCAACAACACAACCATTGGTCCCTCCACACATGCCAGAGTCCTGGGTGTAATCCTTGACTCTGACCTCTCCTTCAGCCCCCATATCCAATCACTGGCTAAATCCTGCCGCCTTAACCTCCGCAACATCTCCAAAATTCGACCCTTTCTGACTAATGACACTACAAAACAACTTATTCACTCTTTGATTATTTCCCGCCTCGACTATTGCAACTCTCTCCTTAATGGCCTACCCTTAAGCAGGCTATCCCCCCTTCAGTCTATTATGAATGCTGCTGCTAGACTAATACACCTCACTAATCGATCCGTGACTGCTGCTCCTCTCTGCCAATCCCTTCACTGGCTTCCCCTACCCCACCGTGTAAAATTCAAAATGCTAACCATAACATACAAGGCCCTTCACAACATCGCCCCCATCTACATCACCAACCTCATCTGCAGATATCACCCAAATCGCCCCCTCCGCTCCTCCCAGGACCTCCTGCTCTCTAGCTCCCTTGTTACCTCCTCCCATGCTCGCCTTCAGGACTTCTCCAGAGCCTCTCCCATCCTCTGGAATTCCCTGCCCCAGTATGTCCGATCAGCCCCTACCCTGTCCACCTTTAGGAGATCCTTGAAAACTCATTTATTCAGGGAAGCCTATCCCACACCCACATAACTGTCCCTGAGCCACCCCCATCAAATCATTCTTTGCAGCTATTACCTTTTGTACCACCACCCCCTCCCTTTTAGAATGTAAGCTCTACGAGCAGGGCCCTCCTGTACCTTTTGTATTGTACTGTAATTGTGTTGTCCCCCTTATACATTGTAAAGCGCTGAGTAAACTGTTGGCGCTATATAAATCTCGTATAATAATAATAATAATAATAATATATATATAGATATATATATATATATATATAGATATATATATATAATATATACTGCATCCAGTGTAGCCAAGCCTATATCTGACTGCAGGCCGTTCCTGGTGTAATTTTTCTAATATACTTCAGGTGGTGAACACAGTACCGTGCACCCATAGTGCAGTTGCTACTACTTTTCTGGCAGTGTATTCAGTACACAATACAGTGCACCCATAGTTGTTATTGCACTTCTGGTGGTGTGCACAGTACCGTGCAGTTGCTACTACTTTTCTGGTGGTGTACACAGTACACAATACAGTGCACCCATAGTTGCTATTACACTTCTGGTGGTGTACACAGTACCGTGCACCCCTAGTGCAGTTGCTACTACTTTTCTGGTGGTTTACACAGTACACAATACAGTGCACCCATAGTTGCTATTACACTTCTGGTGGTGTACACAGTACCGTGCACCCATAGTGCAGTTGCGACTACTTTTCTGGTGGTGTACACAATACAGTGCATCCATAGTTGTTATTACACTTCTGTTGGTGTACACAGTACCGTGCACCTATAGTGCAGTTGCTACTACTTTTCTGGTGGTGAATACAGTGCACCCATAGTCATTACACTTCTGGTGGTGTACACAGTACCATGCACCCATAGTGCAGTTGCTACTACTTTTCTGGTGGTGTACACAGTACACAATACAGTGCACCCATAGTTGTTATTACACTTCTGTTGGTGTACACAGTACCATGCACCCATAGTGCAGTTGCTACTACTTTTCTGGTGGTGTACACAGTTCACAATACAGTGCATCCACAGTTGCTATTAGACTTCTGGTGGTGTACACAGCACCGTGCACCCATAGTGCAGTTACTACTACTTTTCTGGTGGTGTACACAGTACAAAATACAGTGCACCCACGGTTGTTATTACACTTCTGGTGGTGTACACAGTACCGTGCACCCTTAGTGCAGTTGCTACTACTTTTCTGGTGGTGCACTCAGTACACAATACAGTGTAGTGTGGTTTCTAAAACAAAATTTACAGCATGTCCGGAAGGCCACCAAGGAGAGGCAGATGCTCACAGGCCACTAAAAGAGGGCAAGCAGGCTCTGTGTCTACAGTTAATGGTGCTGGTCGTGGACACGGTGCATCCTCAGCATGTGGCCGTGGGGCACGCTTGTCCTTTTTTCTGCAGCTGGCCATGTTATTGAGCCACAACATGCAGAAGAGTTGGTGGAATGGATAACAAAGCCCTCCTCATCCTCCTCATTCTCTATCACCCAGGCTCAGAGTAGTTTGCCTGCCAATTCAGCTGCCAAAGCGGCCTATTCCATCGGCTCCATGTTACTCCTTCCCTAGCCCCAGCATCAGGTCAACACTGTGGTCGACCTATTCGAACACAGTGTCGGGTACATGCTGCAGGAGGATGTGCAGCGACTTGAAGGCTCCCATGATGGTACCCAGGTTGAAGAAGGGAGTAACGTGAGCCTAGAGAGAGGGGGTGCCCAAGAAGGACAAGAAACTGGCAGTCATGTTCCCCCATACTGCCAAGTTTGCTCCAGTGATGAGGAGGGAGGGGATGATGAGGTCATTGACTCTACTTGGGTGCCTGATAGAAGAGACGAGGAGGAGGAGGCACATCTCCAATGAGGCAGGATGCCCTCCAGGGGGCAGCTTAAGGGCAGCTACCCTATTGCATCACACAGAGCTAAGCAGGTGCAAGGTGCTCCTGACTCCCCGCATATTTTGAAAAGTTATTTGGTGTGGGCCTTTTTTGACGCGTGTGCAGCAGATCGCACTGTTGCTGTTTGCAACATATGTCTGAAGAGTATCAAGCGTGGCCTGAAACAGCAGCCGCTTGGGCACCACATGCTTGACCAGACATATGACAATCTCCAATGCAGTCCGTTGGCAAAAGCACTTAAAAGACCCACATCAAAGAACAAGGCTGACCTCTCCTTGCTCCTCATCAGCTGGGATCTCCAACCCCACTATACCTCCAGTCCTCTCAGAAACCTGCACTGAGAGGAATGAAGGTGTAGAAATAGGTGTCCCAATCTGCTAGCGGTACACCAACATCTGATTTTAGCAGGCAAATTTCCCTACCCCAGTTGCTAAACCGTCAAAAGAAATTCAGTCCCAGCCATCCACATGCTTAGCGTCTGAATGCTAGCTTGGCCAAATTGCTAGCACTGCAACTGCTGCCTTTTCAGCTGGTAGACTCTGTCCTCTTCTGAGAATTTGTGGAATGTGCGGTACCTCAGTGGCAGGGTCCCAAAAGCCATTTCTTTTCACGAAAGGCCATTCCGGCTGTCTACCAGCATGTGGAAGGCAATGTCTTGGCCTCGTTGTACAGGGCGGTCAGCAGTAAGTTGCATATTACTGCTGACTCATGGTACAGCAGGCATGGACAGGGACGTTACCTTTCTTTCACGGCGCACTGGGTAACTCTGCTGGCAGCTGGGAAGAATGCAGGACAGGGTTCAGTATTGTTGGAGCTTGTTCCGCCACCACACCTCCAAAATGCTAGTGGTGATTCTGCCACAGCTCTCTCCTCCACCCCCTCATTTTCTTCTTCCTCTATGGCCTCTTCCTCTGCAGATTTGTCCTCTGAACCAGCGGTACTCCATAGGCGTTCAAGGGGCTATGCAAGCACTCAGGCAAAAAGATGCCATGTGGTGCTTGAGTTGGTCTGCTTAGGGGCAGGAGCCACACTGGGGCAGAGATTCTGTCAGATCTGCAGGGGCAGGCTCAGAGGTGGTTGACGCCATGCCAGCTTCAGCCAGGAATGGGGTGGTTGACGCCATGCCAGCTTCAGCCAGGAATGGTTGTATGCGACAATGGCACCAACCTCCTCTCCGCCCTCCGACAGGCACACTTGACCCATGTTCCCTATTTGGCTCACGTCCTGAATTTAGTGGTGCAGCGGTTCATGAGCAGATATCTGGGTTTACAGGATCTCCTGAGGCAGTCCAGGAAAATCTGTGGTCATTTCCGCCGGTCATATAATGCCAGTTCTCGGCTGGCTGACCTTCAAAGGGAATGCAATCTGCCCAAGAACTGCCTCATTTGTGACATGTCCACCAGGTGGAACTCAACGTTGGCAATCCTGCAGTGGCTGCACATGCAGCAGAGGGCCATTAATGAGTACCTGTGTGAGTATAGGAACCGGGACAAGGTCAGGGGAGCTTGGCTTTTTTTTGTCACACCAGTGGCTACTAATCAAGGATGCATGCACTGTCCTGTCACCATTTGAGGAGGCCACGAGGATGATGACAGTGCATGCATCAGTGATACTGTCCCTCTTGTCTTCCTGTTGGAGTACATGTTCATGGAATAATGGACAGGGCTCTTGAGGCAGAACAGCGGGAGGAAGAGGAGGACTTCCTTACCTCTCAAGGCCCCCTTAATCCAGATAGTATTCCTGCAGGCCCACCGATCACACAGGAAGAAGAAGAGGAGGAGGATTGTGTCAGCATGGAGGTGGAGGATAACACTCAGCATCAGCAGCAGTTTTCAAGGGATCGTTTTCAGTCCCCAGAAACCCATGGATTTGTACGTGGCTGGGAGGAGGTGGTTGCGTATCATGTGATCCTTAGTGACCCAGAGGACTCAGGATCGAATGCCTCTGCAAACTTATGCTGCATGGCCTCCCTGATCCTGCAAAGCCTGCGAAAGGACCCTAGGATTCGTGGAATCAAGGTGTGGGATCATTACTGGCTGGCAACCCTTCTTGATCCGCGTTACAAGGGTAAGGTTGCAGAACTTATCCTGCCTTCACAGAGGGAGCAGAGGATGAAACATCTTTGGGAGGCCTTGCAGAAAGGTTTGTGCAATGCGTTTCCAGAGCCTGGGAGATTACAATTTGCTGGTGCTGGACAATGTGTTGCTGAGGCTTCCTTCAGTCACAGAAAGAGTGGTGGAGAAGGTGGCCGGCTGAACAATGCCGTCAGACAATTCTTCAGTCCTCAGCGCCAAGGTCTGATGGTTCCAGCAACCATCGCCTGCGTCAGAATTACATGGTGCAGGAATATCTGGGGCAAGATCAGACTTTGAGACCTTTCCAACAGAACATCCACTGGGTTACTGGGTCTTGAGGATGAACCACTGGCCAGAGCTTGCTCAACATGCAATAGAGCTACTGGCATGTCCTGCATCCATCGTTCTTTCTGAACACACTTTCAGTGCTGCTGGAGGCTTTGTAACCAATCACAGAGTGTGCCTGTCCACAGACTCTGTTGATCGGCTCACATTCATAAAAATGAATCAGTCTTGGATCACCAGCTACCAAGCATCTGATGCTGATGTAACCGATTGATTTTTCTATGGATGTGGGATCCCTTGAAGACTGCCTAGCTGAGTGACTATCCTATTATGCTGAGTGACTATCCTATTCCTCCTCAATCTTCATAATGATAGCTTCTAAGAATTTTTTTGGTTCACCAAAAATGGGTGGGCACCACCACCACTGCCTAAGGACCAATTTTTCTGCCACTGTTTAACAGGGGCGCGTAATTACAATTTTTGATCTAATATTTCACAGCAGGGCTTGTTCCTGCGCTCAATAAGAGAATCTGTGAGGGCTTACAGTGTTGTGGCACCACCACCACCAAAGGCCCAACTTTTCTGCCCCTGTTTAACAGTGCAATGTAATTACAATTCTTGATATAATATTTCACAGCAGGGCCCATTCCTGCGCCCACCAAGAGTAATGCCACGTACAGACGATCGGAATTTCTGACAACAAATGTTCGATGTGACCTTGTTGTCGGAATTCCGACCATGTGTAGGCTCCATCGAACAATTTTTGTCGGAATTTCCGACAAACAAAATTTGAGAGCTGGTTCCCAAATTTTCTGACAACAAAATCTGTTGTCATAAATTCCAAACATGTGTACACAATTCCGACGCACAAAATTCCACGCATGCTCAGAATCAAGCAGAAGAGCCGCACTTGCTATTGAACTTTATTTTTCTCAGCTCGTCGTACGTGTTGTACATCACCGCGCTCTTGACGTTCGGCATTTCCGACAACATTTGTGCGACCGTGTGTATGCAAAACAAGTTTGAGCCTACATCCGTCGGAAATAAATCCAGGATTTTGTTTTCGGAATGTCCGATCGTTTGTACACTGCATAACTGTGAGGGCTTACAGTGTTGTGGCACCACCACCAAAGGCCCAATTTTTCTGCCCCCGTTTAACAGTGGCATGTAATTTACAATTCTTGATTTAATATTATACAGCAGGGCCCGTTCCAGCACCCACCAAGAGTAACTGTGAGGGCTTACAGTGTTCTGGTACCACCAACACCTAGGGCCCAATTTTCTGCAGAGTATATAGGGCAGGCCGTATAGTGTATATATACAGGCGGTCCCCTATTTTCAAACATCAGACTTACAAACGACTCCTTCTTACAAATGGAGGGAGACAGCAGGAAGAGAGAGGAAATCTACCCACAGGAAGGGAAATTCTCTCCTGTAAGAAATAATATGGGAAAAAAAGTGTCTCTACTGATGCTTTATCACCAATCCTTGTTTCCCTAATAACCCAAAATTTTCAAAATCCAATTGTCATTGGGACAGAAAGTAAGGTGAAATCTTCTGAACAGGGGCACAGACAGCAAAACAAATTTTACAGGGATGATAACCCTTCCCTATGTTATCCAAAAAGCTTAAAAATAGCTTTTTTGGCTGGAGCTACACTTAAAAAATGTACCTGTTCCAAATTACAAACAGATTCAACTTAAGAACAAACCTACAGTCCCTATCTTGTTTGTAACCCGGGGACCGCCTGTATACTGCTGTTCAGAATATATAGGGCCTTGGGGCCACACGTCTTTTTTTTTTTAAATTTGGGTGTGGGGTTCCCTTTAATATCCATACCAGACCCAAAGGGCCTGGTAATGGGCTGGGGGGGGCATGCCGTTTTTCTCAATGATTTTCATCTATATTGCCGGGACTCGACAATACATTACAACCGCAAGCAGTTTTGAATGACTTTTATTCCTTTAGAAATGTCATTTTGCTGCAGGGACTATTCTAAACACAGGAAAAATGCAGCACTTTACGGGCATACTATAGTCACCCCCCAGGCACGATATTTAAAGGAATATTTCACTTTTATTGTTTCACTTTAAGCATTATTAAAATCACTGCTCCCTGCTGTTTTTAAAACTTTTTTTTGCTTTAATAAATGTCCCCTGGTGCAGGACCCGGGTCCCCAAACACATGACAATAACTTGCATATTAGCCTTTAAAATTAGCACTTTTGATTTTTCACGTTTGGGTCCCAGACTTTAACGGTGTTCACGTGTTTGCACAAACTGCTAATGATACTGTTTTAATTACTGGGGCGGCACAGTGGTGCAGTGGTAGCACTCTCGCCTAGCAGTAAGAAGGGTCACTGGTTCGAATCCCAACCACGACACTACCTGCTTGGAGTTTGCATGTTCTCCCTGTGCCTGCGTGGGTTTCCTCCGGGTACTCCGGTTTCCTCCCACACTCCAAAGACATGCTGGTAGGTTAATTGGATCCTGTCTAAATTGTCCCTAGTATGTATGAATGTGAGTTAGGGACCTTAGATTGTAAGCTCCTTGAGGTTAGGGACTGATGTGAATGTACAATGTATATGTAAAGCGCTGCGTAAATTGACAGCGCTATATAAGTACCTGAAATAAATAAAATAAATAAAAATAAATATATATATATATATATATAGTCCCTTATCATCCCCTCCAAGAGCTTGCATACTATTGATGTTAGGCTAACTGATCTGTAATTCCCAGGGATGCATCTTGGGCCTTTTTTAAGTATTGGTGCTACATTGGCTTTTCTCCAATCAGCTGGTACCATTCCAGTCAGTAGACTGTCAGTAAAAATTAGGAACAATGGTCTGGCAATTACTTGACTCAGTTCCCTAAGTACCCTCGTTAACAAGCTATCTGGTTCCGGTGATTTATTAATGTTATCTTTCCCAAGTCTATTTCTAATTCTGTCCTCTGTTAGCCATGAGGGTGCTTCCTGTGATGTGCCATGAGGACAAACTGTCAGAAACCATGAAATCAGACCGAGACAGAAGTAAAATCACACTTGTTTAATAATAAAAGTAAAAAGAACAAACGTAGTCAAAACATAGCCAAAGTTCAGTAACCAGAACGGATAGTCAGCCAAGCCAGAAGTCAGGGATCAATGTAGTGGAACAGCAAGCAGGATCTGGAGCCAGAAGGGATGTCAGCAAAAAAGTCTTTAAACAGGAACGCAGGAGAATGTCTCTGTGATGTTGACCAAGGCGAAGGCAGAGATCCTCTGGACTGGACGGCTTTAGTAGGCAGGACTGAGGAGCAGGAAATCATCAACAGCTGAGTAACTGTGGAGAGATAGGAGCTGGCACTCAGCCAACAACTGAGCGGCCAGCTCTGAGAAGGAAGGGCTTAGCCCAGCCCTGACAGTACCCCCTCCTCAACGACCCCTCCCCCTCGGAGGACCACCAGGCTTGAGGGGTAAACATCTATGAAAATTACGGAGAAGGACAGGGGCATGTACGTCCGAAGATGAGACCCAAGAGCGTTTCTCCGGACCGTACCCCTTTCAATGCACCCGGTACTGTATGCACCCACAGAGTCAACGATGGACTGTACTTCATACTCCTCATGGTTCTCAACCTGTACAGGGTGAGGACGTGGCACTGAGGTGGTAAAGCAGTTGCAGACCAAAGGGTTTAATAAGGAGACATGAAATACATTTGAAATACGCATATTAGAAGGAAGGTCTAATGCGTAAGCCACTGGGTTAATCCTGCGAAGAATACGGAAAGGCCCAATAAACCGAGGTGCGAAATTTAGTGAGGGAACACGAAGTCGGAGGTTGCGAGATAGACTGACCCTGTCCCCAACCTGGTAGGAAGACACAGGCAGGCGTCTGCGGTCAGCATGGAGTCTGTACCTATCATTGGTATGTCGCAAAGCCTCCTGGATTTGTGCCCAAGTGAAACGAAGACCACGGAGATGCTCCTCTAACGCAGGAATACTCTGTGGAACAAGTGAGTCAGGCAACATGAAAGGTTGGAAAGCATAGTTCGCCATAAACGGGGACAATCAGGAAGCAGAATTCATGGCACTATTGTGAGCAAACTCTGCCCACGGTAATAGGTCTGACCAGTTTTTATGATGGTCAGAAATTTACATAGGAATTGCTCCAATGACTGATTGGCCTGTTCTGCTGCCCCATTAGACTGTGGGTGATAAGCAGTGGAAAAGGCAAGCTGAATTCCCAACTGTGCACAAAAGCCTTGCCAGAACGGGACACAAACTGACTATCCCTGTCCGAGACAATCACCTTGGGTAGCCCATGTAAGCGAAAGATCTCCCGAGCAAAATGGAAGCCAGTTCCTTAGAAATGGGCAATTTCTTTAGTGGAATACAATGAGACATCTTTGAGAACCACCATCAACCACCATAAAGATAACTGTGTTGCCCTGGCATTCGGGTAACTCCACAATGAAATCCATAGACAGGTGGTTCCAGGGCCTCCCTCCATTGGGTATGGGTTGTAGGAGTCCCACTAGAAGATGTTGTGGAGTCTTATGCCCCGTACACACGGTCGGACTTTGTTCGGACATTCCAACAACAAAATCCATGGATTTTTTCAGACGGATGTTGGCTCAAACTTGTCTTGCATACACACGGTCACACAAAGTTGTCGGAAAATCCGATCGTTCTAAACGCGGTGACGTAAAACACGTACGTCGGGACTATAAACGGGGCAGTGGCCAATAGCTTTCATCTCTTTATTTATTCTGAGCATGCGTGGCACTTTGTCTGTCGGATTTGTGTACACACGATCAGAATTTCCGACAACGGATTTTGTTGTCGGAAAATTTTATATCCTGCTCTCAAACTTTGTGTGTCGGAAAATCTGATGGAAAATGTGTGATGGAGCCTACACACGGTCGGAATTTCCGACAACAAGGTCCTATCACACATTTTCTGTCGGAAAATCCGACCGTGTGTACAGGGCATTACTCTGAGCACACACGGAACAGGCAGCTATGAAGGCGGATACATCAGCACGTAGACTAGGCCACCAGAATTGTTGGGAAATAGCCCAAAAGAGTTGATTCTTCCCAGGGTGGCCAGCAGCCTTGGGAGAATGGTAAGTCTGGAGTACAGCAGTACGGAGACTCTCTGGGACAAAGCAGCGGTCCCAAGGTTTTTCAGGAGGCCCAAGGACCTGAGCATCAAGAATTTTGTCACCCAAAGGAGAATTGAGACTGGTGCGAACTGTAGCCAGCACGATCAGGAGGAATCACAGGAACCGACTCCATCTTGGAAGTGGAAGAAAATTGTTGTGACAAAGCGTCAGCCCTTACATTCTTAGTACCAGGTAAGAATGAGACAAGGTAATTGAAACTTGACAAGAATAGAACCCATCGCGCCGTTCTGGGAGAGAGGCATTTAGCCTTAGACAAGAATGTGAGATTTTTATGGTCAGTAAGAATGAGAACTGGCACAGTGGTACCTTCGAGGAGATGTCTCCATTCTTTCAGGGCTAAATTGATCGCCAACAGCTCTCTATCACCAATCTCGTAATTGCACTCCGCAGGTTACAATTTCTTGGAAAAGTAGCCACAAGGATGCATAGCCCTCTGAGGTAGGACGTTGAGACAGAAGGGCGCCAACACCAGTCTCAGAAACATCAACCTCAAGGATAAAAGGTAACGTAGGATCAGGATGTGCCAACACAGGAGCAGAAACAAAGGCAGCCTTGAGACTCTTAAAGGCCTCAATGGACTCCGGAGACCAACTCTGTGGATTATTGTCCTTTCTGGTCATATCAGTCAGGGGCTTGACCAGAGACGAGAAGTTATGAATAAACTTCCGATAATAGTTGGCAAAGCCCAGGAAACGCTGCAGAGAACATAAACCCATGGGTCAGGGCCACTGTAGGACTGCCGAAAGTTTCTTTGGGTCCATCGAAAAACCAGCAGTGGAAATGACATAACCCAGGAATTTAACCTGTTCACGATGGAACTCACACTTCTCCAGTTTACAACAGAGATTGTTCTCTCTTAGTTTTTGAAGCACACGACAGACATCTATGTTGTGGCTCTCCAGGGACTTGGAAAATATGAGGATATCATTGAGATAAACCACCACACATAACTGCAACAAATCTCCGAGGACATTGTTTATAAATTCCTGGAAAACTGCCGGGATGTTACAAAGGCCAAAAGGCCTTACGAGGTACTCATAATGCAGTTTTCCACTCGTCACCCTCCTTAATACTCACAAGATTGTATGCCCCTCTCAAATCAAGCTTCGTGAAAACTGTTGCTCCCTTGAGGCGGTCAAATAACTCCATAATCAACGGAATCGGATAGGCATTCTTAATCGTGAAACGATTGAGACCCCTATAATCAATACAAGGTCTCAGTTCACCACTCTTCTCCTTCACAAAGAAGAAACCAGCACCAGCTGGTGAGGACATCTTAGATACTAGATTACGCCATGGTTGTCTGGAATACTTGATTCACTGGAAAGGCTACAGTGTTGAAGATCGTTCCGGGTCCTGCAATGTATTATATACTGCACACACTTATATACTGTACAACACCTGTACTGTATTATATACTGTACACCGCCTAAAGTGTATTATATACTGTACACACTGTATTATATACTGTACACCACCTAAAGTGTATTATATACTATACACACTGTATTATATACTGTGTACAGTGCCTGCACTGTATTATATACTGTACACTGCCTGAAATGTATTACAGTATATACTGTACACCGACTGCACTGTATTATATACTGTACACTAACTGCGTTGTATTGTACACACTGTATTATATGCTGTACACTGCCTGCACTGTATTATATACTGTACACCGACTGCACTGTATTATATACTGTACACACTTATTATATACTGTACACCGCCTGAAGTGTATTATATACTGTGCACACTGTATATATACTGTACACCGCCTGAAGTTTATTATATACTATACACACTTTATTATATACTTTGTACAGTGCCTGCACTGTATTAAATATTGTACACCTCCTGTACTGTATTACAGTATATATTGTACACCGACTGCACGGTATTATATACTGTACACTGACTGCACTGTATTATATACTGTACACACTTATATACTGTACACCGCCTGCACTGTATATACTATACACTGACTGCAAGTGTATTAAATACTGTACACACTGTATTACATATACGGTACACCATCTGCACTGTATTATATACAGTACACAGACTGCAATGTTTTATATACTGTACACACTTATAAACAAGGTGGTTGCCACCGCTCCAGGTAACCGGGTTGAAATCTCCCGTCTTCCGCTGTGTGGATAATTGTGAGAGCTCCAGGTGCCGGCAATTGCTATTCCAAAGGTATATGTGCAATGAAAAAAATCTGGACAGCCGCACTCCAGATTGGAAGAGTGAAAATAAAATCTTCTTTATTGAAAAAATAATAACATGGTTTAAAATCCGTACATGGCTCTGTTGGAATAATGCAGCATAACCGCTAACGCGTTTCACGCTCCCATAGAGCGCTTACTCATAGCTGGTTCGTACAAAAGTGATGACCACTTATATACACATTATATGTTTCCCACATGACCCCATATTAATTATATAACTCTGAACAGCTGATCGTTGGGTTGTATGGGATCTTGACATTGATGTGATTGGATATGTGTCCCATAGTGGAATCACTATTGAAGACATAAATGTGTAAGCAAAATATATTCATAAAGGACAATACAAATACCTATGAATGATTAAAAAAAATTCTTGAGGTTGAAACGCCTATGTAGCTCCCCTGAAGTCTTTGAAGCTGAGGCCAAAAATATGGCATACAGGTTCAAAGCTCGAGGTTACAAAGAAGCATCAATACAAAAGGCACTTAACACAGTAAAATCTATCCCAAGATCCTCACTTCTAAAGAAGAAACCACATAGAAAAACCCCACACAAAAGAGAAACGTCCCCTAGAATTCCGTTTTTTTTCCACCCCATACAGTTCAGAATTTAACATAATAAAGAAAATTATTTTGAAACATCTTCCTGTTCTGTATAACGACCCAATATACAACAACATCCTCTCTAAAGGGATTAAGGTTGTTTCCTGCAGAGCGCCCATGTTGGGACGCTCCTTGTCTCCCAGTCTGTTTTCAACCAATCGAACTAAACCCAATTGGCTCAACTTCACAGGCAATTTTAAATGTGGAATAAGAACTTGCAATTACTGCGGGTACATCAAAACGGGTCAACATATAAAATCATGCAGCAATCAAAAAGAGTTTGAGATTCCCGTCTTTATAAATTGTAACACCAAATTTGTGGTATATGTTATTACATGTACCAGTTGCCAGGTACAATATGTTGGAAGCACAACACAGCGTCTTAGAGACAGGCTACATGATCACCTGTACAACATTGAGAAAGAGATTTTAACCAATGTATCAAAGCACTGGATTCTTACACACCACAAAGATACCTCCAGTTTGGTTATTCAAGGGATTGAGAAAATCATGACACCGGTGAGAGGAGGTGACAGATTCCAGATATTGTGTAAACGAGAAGTCCTTTGGATATTCACATTAGACACTAGAATCCCACGGGGGTTAAATTTTGAGTTGGACGCTTCGCATTTCTATGAATAAAAACTCCTGAAGACACGTCCTCCAATAGCATATCTGTGTCTCTCTCCCCTCACCTCTTCTCTAAGTTATGCATTCACACATTTAACCCTGGTAGATAATTAAGAAATCTTACAGGAGTTCATATTGAAATGACATAACAAGCGTTGTCTCGTATTGCCTTGTTTTGACATTTTAACTCCTTCTCTTCATATATCCCCTGTAATTGACTTATTTTATTAGGCTATGCATCCACCTATTTATATGGGTGAATGATTAGGGATATATACATATATTTACATCAAGAGGAAATTATTTGTCATTTTTACTGGCTTTTTGTTGTTCAATCTCTGGTTCCGATTAGACATTATTGTTTAACGGTAGCTATATGCAAGCTATAACACCAGTTTTACAGAAATGATTCTCATTATATATGAACATGGTTTATTATTACCTTCACAAAGTCTCCATGTACATTAACTAACATTGGGAGTTATAGCTAGTAAAGAGGTAGATTATCTATTCATTTATTCAGTTATTCGTTCAGTTAGAATGTTATTCACTCATAGACATATGCACTTGTAACATCACATTCCAAGCAGGAAAGAATAGTGATATGTATTTAGATACTGCATCTTATCCTATTCTTCTCTACCTCATATAGTTCTGCTTACATATTTGAAGACGATTCAACAAGAGATGTGATTGCTCCAATGCAAGACGTTCAGTAACGTTAATCTTGTTGCCCAATTAAAATGAATGCATTTCATGCTGATGGATGTATGTTTCTTAGAGTGTGCTTTCGTGAATTGGGGCCGCGGGACTATTAGTGTATGTTTCACTATCCCTTGTTCCCGGATCATGTGCCACAAGTTTGATATTCACACACGTAGGGATCGAATGGGAAGCACCCACCCACACATGGATTGTTGAGAGTCTGGGCACAATTGATCGTATCATCTAGATAAGATGCGGATATCCTGCCCAGCTTTTAGTTTTTATATATATCTTCACGTTGTTTAAGGTTTTCTACTTAACAAGTATGGGCATACATACATATATAAAAAAGTGTTTTTCACTTTTACCCTTTTAGATTTTCGCACACACACGTATGCACACATACGTACATATATGATTTTTTCCCTTTTATTGTAAACACCAATAGTGAAGTTAAATGCGCACCCTCACATCACATACATGTGCACTTTATTTTTACTTTAAATTTTTTAATTTTGAAAGCCACACAGACACCGTTATAGGCCTTTACATATAAGGTTTTGTCTTCTTTGAAACACGGTCCCCTCATAACATTGTCTTTTTACAATATCTTCGTTTTTTATTGCGAACATGGTAGCCTCCCATTTTATTTTATTTTCTTTTTTAATTTCTTTTTTACATATAACACCATTCACACCATCTCGCGGCCACCAGTTCACACAGTTTACACACACTTGCATCCATCCGTATGATATTTTACATGTTTAAACGCCAGCTTCAGCACTCATCTCGGTTTTGTGGTTTTAAAGAGAGAAAGGATATTTTATCTTTTTCTTTTTTTCTTTTTTCCAAAACCTTTAAAAAATGTTTTTAATCATTCATAGGTATTTGTATTGTCCATATGAATATATTTTGCTTACACATTTATGTCTTCAATAGTGATTCCACTATGGGACACATATCCAATCACATCAATGTCAAGATCCCATACAACCCAACGATCAGCTGTTCAGAGTTATATAATTAATATGGGGTCATGTGGGAAACATATAATGTGTATATAAGTGGTCATCACTTTTGTACGAACCAGCTATGAGTAAGCGCTCTATGGGAGCGTGGAATGCGTTAGCGGTTATGCTGCATTATTCCAACAGAGCCATGTACGGATTTTAAACCATGTTATTATTTTTTCAATAAAGAAGATTTTATTTTCACTCTTCCAATCCGGAGTGCGGCTGTCCAGATTTTTTTCATTGCATGTACACACTTATACACTATGTATACTGCCTGCACTGTATTATATACTATACACCGCCTAAAGTGTATTATATACTGTACACACTGTATTCTGTACACCGCCTGAAGTGCATTATATACTATACATACTGTATTATATACTATGTACAGCGCCTGCACTGTATTATATACTGTACACCGCCTGCACTGTATTACAGTATATACTGTACACTGACTGCAATGTATTATATACCGTACACACTGTATTATACACTGCCTACACCGCCTGCACTGTATTATATACTGTACACCGACTTCACTGTACTATATACTGTACACCACCTGAAGTGTATTATATACTGCACAAACTGTATTACCGTGTGCATATATATATACACTACCGTTCAAAAGTTTGGGGTCACATTGAAATGTCCTTATTTTTGAAGGAAAAGCACTGTACTTTTAAATGAAGCTAACTTTAAACTAGTCCTAACTTTAAACAAATATACTCTATACATTGCTAATGTGGTAAATGACTATTCTAACTGCAAATGTCTAGTTTTTGGTGCAATATCTACATAGGTGTATAGAGGCCCATTTCCAGCAACTATCACTCCAGTGTTCTAATGGTACAATGTGTTTGCTCATTGGCTCAGAAGGCTAATTGATGATTAGCAAACCCTTGTGCAATCATGTTCACACATCTAAAAACAGTCTAGCTCCTTCCAGAAGCTACAAAACTGACCTTCCTGTGAGCAGATTGAGTTTCTGGAGCATCACATTTGTGGGGTCAATTAAACGCTCAAAATGGCCAGAAAAAGAGAACTATTATCTGAAACTCGACAGTCTATTCTTGTTCTTAGAAATGAAGGCTATTCCATGCGAGAAATTGCAAAGAAATTGAAGATTTCCTACAACGGTGTGTACTACTCCCTTCAGAGGACAGCACAAACAGGCTCTAACCAGAGTAGAAAAAGAAGTGGGAGGCCGCGTTGCACAACTAAGCAAGAAGATAAGCACATTAGAGTCTCTAGTTTGAGAAACAGACGCCTCACAGGTCCCCAACTGGCATCTTCATTAAATAGTACCCGCAAAACACCAGTGTCAACATCTACAGTGAAGAGGCGGCTGCGGGATTTTGGGCTTCAGGGCAGAGTGGCAAAGAAAAAGCCATATCTGAGACTGGCCAATAAAAGAAAAAGATTAAGATGGGCAAAAGAACAAAAGAACACAGACATTGGGCAGAGGAAGACTGGAAAAAAGTGTTGTGGACGGATGCCAAAGGTGTGCAATGCTGTAATTGCTGCAAAAGGAGGATTCTTTGATGAAAGCAAAGTTTGATGTAAAAACAATGTTATTTCAAATACAAATCATTATTTCTAACCTTGTCAATGTCTTGACTCTATTTTCTATTCATTTCACAACGTATGGTGGTGAATAAGTGTGACTTTTCATGGAAAACACAAAATTGTTTGGGTGACCCCAAACTTTTGAACGGTAGTGTATATCAAGAAGTGGAAAATGAGGGGTTCTGTTGAAACCAAGCCACGGTCAGGTAGACCAACTAAAATTTCAGCCACAACTGCCAGGAAAATTGTTTAGGATGCAAAGAAAAACCCACAAATAACTTCAGGTGAAATACAGGACTCTCTGAAAACATGTGGTGTGGCTGTTTCAAGATGCACAATAAGAAGGCACTAGAAGAAAGATGGGCTGCATGGTCGAGTCACCAGAAGAAAGCCATTACTACGCAAATGCCACAAAGTATCCCTCTTACAACATGCCAAGCAGCACAGAGACAAGCCTCAAACCTTCTGGCACAAAGTCATTTGGAGTGATGAGACCAAAATTGACCTTTTTGGACACAACCATGAACGCTACCTTTGGAGAGGAGTCAACAAGGCCTATGATAAAAGGTACGGAGGCACAGGAAATTTGGTCAAAATTGTTGACAAGAGGAATGTAGTATGTTATCAAAAAATACTGGAGGAACATTTGCATTCATCAGCCAGGAAGCTGTGCATGGGGTGTACTTGGACATTCCAACATAACAATGATCCAAAACACAAGGCCAAGTCGACCTGTCATTGGCTACAGCAGAATAAAGTGAAGATTCTGGAGTGACCATCTCAGTCTCCTGACCTCAATATCATTGAGCCACTCTGGGGAGATCTCAAACATGCAGTTCATGCAAGACAGCCCAAGAATTTACACGAGCTGGAGGCTTTTTGCCAAGAGGAATGGGCAGCTTTACCATCTGAGAAGATAAAGAGCCTCATCCACAAATACCACAAAAGACTTCAAGCTGTCATTGATGGTAAAGGGGGTAATACACAGTATTAAGAACTGGGGTATGTAAACTTTTGATCAGGATCATTTGGGCAGTTTCTGTTGCAATTATGATTAAAAAAGTGTAAACACAGTTGATTGATAATAAATGGCTTCAGCCAAACACCAACCATGAGTGAAAGAAAAGTTTTGTGTTATCATTCATATTCTCTGAAAAATGGCCAAGAAATCATAAATTCTGCCTGGGTATGTAAACTTATGAGCACAACTGTGTGTGTGTGTGTGATGTATGTATGTATATGTGTGTATATATATATATATATATATATATATATATATAAATACTGTATATATAGTAAGAAGGCCAGTCTGGTGGCCTGAATTTATGGGAGGGGCCCGGGGAGTATTTAAGCAGCCCACTTAACCATGCTCTTTGTCGATTCCAGTGCGCAATTCGTTACATCACCAGGCCGACTCTTCAGCTCTAGGAATGAGCCGAACACCTCCCCAGTTTGGTTCGCACCAGAACATGCAAACAGGCAAAAAATTTGTACGAACAAACGAACACTGTTAAAGTCTATGGGACACGACCATGAAAGATCAAAAATCCTGGGTCCTGCCCCAGGGGGCGTGTATCAATGCAAAAAAAGTTTTAAAAAACGGCCGTTTTTTTTAGGAGCAGTGATTTTAATAGTGCTTAAAGTGAAACAATAAAAATAAAATATTCTTTTAAATATCGTGCCCGGGGGTGTCCTTAGTATGCCTGTAAAGTAGCACATCTTTCCCGTGTTTAGAACAATACCACAGCAAAATTACATTTCCAAAGGTTTAAAAATCTAATTTAAAACTGCTCGTTGCTGTATTGAATTGTCAGATCCCAGAAATATAGATACAAATCATTGGAAAAACCTGCATGGGTCCCCCCAGTCCATTACCATGCCCCTTTGGGTCTGGTATGAATATTAAGGGAACCCTGCGCCAATTTTTTTTTCCAATGGCGTAGGGGTCCCCCCAAAAATCCATACCAGGCCCTTCAGGTTTGGTATGGATTTTAAGGGGTACCCTGTGCCAAAATTAAAAAAAAGGCGTAGGGGTCCCCCCAAAATCCATACCAGACCCTTATCCGAGCATGCAATCTGGCAGGCCGCAGGAAAAGGGGGGCAGAGAGAGTGCCACCCCTACTGAACCATACCAGGCCACATGCCCTCAACATGGGGAGGATGCCAAAGCACCTTGTCCGCATATTCCATAACCCTTGCCCGGTGGTTGTGGGTGTCGTCGGGTGGGGGGCTTATTGGAATCTGGAAGCCCCCTTTAACAAGGGGACCCCAGATCTCACCCCCCCATGTGAATGGGTACTGGGCACATTGTACCCCTACATATTCACCAAAAAAAGTGTCAAAATGGTAAAAATAACAGTAGACAATTTGGGACAAGTCCTTTATAAAAAAAAAAAAAAACTGTCCTGCGATGTCTATTAATCTTCTATTAATCACAGTATCCGACGACCCGAGAAAAAAAACCCGCAAGGGAGGGCCACCTGGTGATGTAAAAGGGTGACCCTGCCCCCTCTGACGCCACGTGACGTACCATTTTGACACTTTTTTTAGTGAATGTGAGGGGGAACAATGTGCCAGATACCTATTCACATGAGGAGGCCGGGATCTGGGGGTCCCCTTGTTAAAGGGGGCTTCCAGATTCCGATAAGCCCCCCGCCCGCAGACCCCCAGAACCACCGGGCAAGGGTTGTGGGGATGAGGCCCATGTCCCCATCAACATGGCGGCCTGCCAGGTGGCATGCTCATATAGTTATATAGTTAGTCAGGTTGAAAAAAGACACAAGTCCATCCAGTTCAACCTTAAAAACAAAAAAAAATATTGTACAATCCAATATCCCAAATTTTATACCTACAGTTGATCCAGAGGAAGGCAAAAAAAAACCCCAGCAGAGCATGCTCCAATTTGCTACAGCAGGGGGAAAAATTCCTTCCTGATCCCCCAAGAGGCAATCGGATTTTCCCTGGATCAACTTATATATGTTAGTACCCAGTTATATTATGTACATTTAGGAAAGTATCCAGGCCTTTCTTAAAGCAATCTACTGAGCTGGCCAGAACCACCTCTGGCGGGAGTCTGTTCCACATTTTCACAGCTCTTACTGTGAAGAAACCTTTCCGTATTTGGAGATGAAATCTTTCTTCCTCTAGACGTTAAGAGTGCCCCCGTGTCCTCTGGGTTGACCGTAAAGAGAATAACTCAACACCAAGTTCACTACAGGGACCCCTTATATATTTGAAAATGTTGATCATATCCCCCCTTATTCTCCTCTTCTCAAGAGAGAATAAATTCAGTTCCTCTAATCTTTCCTCATAGCTGAGCTCCTCCATGCCTCTTATCAGTTTGGTTGCCCTTCTCTGCACTTTCTCCAGTTCCCCGATATCCTTTTTTAGAACTGGTGCCCAAAGCTGAACTGCATATTCAAGATGAGGTCTTACTAATGATTTGAACAGGGGCAAAATTATATCTCTCTCTCTGGAGTCCATACCTCTCTTAATACAAGAAAGGACTTTGCTCGCTTTGGAAACTGCAGCTTGGCATTGCATGCTATCATTGAGCTTATGATCTACCAAAACCCCCAGATCCTTCTCCACCACGGATTCCCCCAGTTGTACTCCCCCTAGCATGTATGATGCATGCATATTCTTAGCCCCCAAGTGCATAACTTTACATTTCTCAACATTAAACCTCATCTGCCACATAGTCGCCCAATTAAATAGTGCATTGAGGTCGGCTTGTAAATTGGAGACATCCTGTAAGGACGTTATTCCACTGCATAGCTTGGTGTCATCTGCAAAGACAGAAATTTTACTTTTGATCCCAGACCCAATATAATTTATAAAGATATTAAAAAGTAAGGGTCCCAGCACTGAACCTTGGGGTACACCACTGATAACCTTAGACCATTCAGAGTAAGAATCATTAACCACTACTCTCTGAATTCTGTCTTTTAGCCAGTTTTCTATCCATTTACAAACTGATATTTCCAAGCCTGTAGACTTTACCTTGCACATGAGCCGCGTGTGGGGAACTGTGTCGAACGCTTTTGCGAAATCCAAGTATACCATGTCCACAGCCACCCCTCTGTCCAAGGTTTTACTTACCTCTTCATAAAAAGAAATCAGGTTTGTCTGACAACTTCTGTCTTTCATGAATCCATGCTGTCTGTTGCTTAAAATGTTTTTTTCCAGCAAGAACTCGTCTATTTGGTCTTTTATTAAACACTCCAGTATCTTCCCGACTATAGAAGTTAAACTACCAGGTCTATAGTTACTTGGTAAAGATTTTGATCCCTTTTTAAATATAGGCACCACGTTCGCCCTGCGCCAATCCAGTGGTACTATTTCCATCATTAATGAGTCCCTAAAAATTAGATACAATGGCTTTGAAATTACAGAGCTCAATTCTTTTAGGATCCGTGGGTGGATACCATTTGGTCCAGGCGCTTTATCCACCTTTATCCTGTCTAAATAATTCTGGACCATATCACTTTGAGCCATTTTGGATCATTCTGGGCTGTGTCACTACCACCCCCATTATGGACATGAGCTCCCCCATGCTCTTTTGTATACACAGAGCTGAAGAAAGTATTTAATAAATTTGCCTTCTCTTTGTCTCCAGTCACCCACTCTAGATTATTTTGTAAAGGGCCTACATGCTCAGACCTGGCCTTTTTACTATTCATATATTTGAAGAATGTTTTGGGGTTTGTCCTACTATCTTTTGCAATCTGTCATTCATTTTGAATTTTTGCATCCTTGATTTCCTTTTTACATATTCTGTTAAATTTGTTTTAATATTTAAACAACACTTCATTTTTATATTTTTTAAAAGCTCTTTTCTTATTGTTTATAGCTTCTTTAACTTTGGCTGTGAGCCACATAGGTTTTGTTTTTAGCCTTTTAAACTTATTGCCCATGGGAATATACTTAGCAGTGAGGTCCCAAACAGTCTTTTAAAGGAATTCCCATTTCTGTTCTGTGTTTATCAATGCAAATATTCCCTCCCAGTCTAAATCCTGGAGAGCAGCCCTCATCCTTGGAAAATTTGCTCTCTTGAAGTTAAGTGTTTTTATCTTTCCCGTATGTATTTCTTGTTTACAGCTGACATCAAATGAAATCATTTTATGATCACTGCTACCCAGGTGTTCCTTTATCTGGACATTAGTAATAAGCTCTGCATGGTTTGAGATTACCAGGTCCAACAGAGCTTCATTCCTAGTTGGGGCCTCAATAAACTGGACCATAAAATTGTCCTGTAATAGGTTTATAAATTTTTGCCCTTTAACTGTCCCAGCAGTGCCATTACTCCAGTCAATTTCTGGGTAGTTAAAATCCCCCCATTATTATCGCTTTCCCAGCCCTTGTAGCCCTTTCCATCTGTGCAAGGAGCTGAGTCTCCACCTCCTCGTTAACATTGGGTGGTCTATAACAAACTCCAATGATTAACTTTGAACTACGCACATCTATATGCAGTTTCACCCATAATGCTTCAGACTCATTGCACTCTCCATCAACCAGGTCCTCTTTCACACTCTCTTTGAGATCACTTCTCACATAGAGACAGACCCCGCCACCTTTTCTTTTTACCCTGTCTCTCCAAAAGAGTGCATAGCCAGGATTATTATTAGCCCAGTCATGTGAGGATTGAAGCCAAAGTTTCAGCAATACTGATTACATCATAGCTCTCCTCATGCACCAGAGCTTCCAACTCGCCTATTTTGCTTGGCAGACTTCTGGCATTGGTGTACAAACACTTTAATGCATTATTACATTTTGCTCTGGAGTTTTTCATATCATTTTTAGTAGTACAAATGGCACTATAGTTTCCACTGGCTGTTTGCAACATGGGAAAATTCTTGTCACCTGCCATAACCCTCCCCCCATCTATCCCCATTCCACCCTCCATTAATGTCTGACCCCTAACTGACCTGTCTGCCCGATGTAATACTAGTTCACCCTCCCCCTCAATCCTATTTTAAATACTTTGATTGTGATGTCCTCATGGAGGTTTGGAAGAGGACTCCAGTGGCAACGTGTGAAGCTCTGTGAACTCCATGCCCAAAAGGGTCAAGGCAGTGCTGGAAAATAATGGCGGCCACACAAAATATTGACACTTTGGGTCCAATTTGGAAATTTTCACTTAGCGGTGTACTCACTTTTGTTGCCAGGTTTAATGGCTGTGTGTTGAGTTATTTTGAGGGGACATCAAATTTACACTGTTATACAAGCTATACACTCACTACTCCTTTTTTTTTTGCAAAATCTTTTTTATTAAATTTTTCATTAGCATACAAAATTAGCCCAACAGGGCACGTCATACAACATAAACAAATTAACTTATACTTTAAATATATATATATATATATATATATATATATATATATATATATATATATACCGTATATACTCGAGTATAAGTCGTTCCGAGTATAAGTCGAGACCCTAATTTACTACAAAAAAAATGGGAAAAACTTATTGACCCGAGTATAAGATGAGGGTGAGAAATGCACAGCTACTGTAAGTGGAAAAGAGGGTCAACAATGTTCATTTGCAGCATCACTGTGCCCATTTGCATGCCTCACTGTGCCCATTTGCAGCCATAGGTCCCCTGAACTTCAAACTCGGTAGTTAAGGGTTCCTAGATGCCCCCTAGCTGCAGCCAAAATTTGGGGTCTCTGAACCCAAAGGGTCCTGAAATGACATTGCTGCAGATGGACACAGTTGACCGAATTTGGGGCCCCGTATCTCGGGGCCACTTAGTGCTAGGAACCCCAAATTTGGTGTGAAAAATCAGTGGAACTAGCACCATAAAATTTCCAAAGCTGGGGTTTCTAGCACCAAGTGGCCCCAAAAATTAGTTCAGAAAATGTCAAGCACTTTTCTGCAGCAGAGAATGACATTTTCAGAACCGGTTTTGGGGCCCCGTATCTCAGGGCCACTTAGTGCTAGGAACTTCATCTTTGGGAATGTTGTGGTACCTGTTCCACTGGGTTTGCACACCAAATTTGGGGTTCCTAGCACCAAGTGGCCCTGAGATACGGGGCCCCAAATTCGGTTCGGAAAATGAATTTTTTTGCTGCAGAAAAGTGCTTGACTCAAGTATAAGTGGATGGGGGCACTTTCAGCACACAAAAATGTGCTGAAAAATTCGACTTATACTCTATTATATACAGTATATATATATATATATATATATATATATATATATACTTATAACCCCAATGTGGGGAGAGGTTCAGTTCAGGAGAATCTGTGCTCAATTTGGTACCAACAGGATAATGCAACATGAGTAGTTGGGTCAATATACCAACAGACTAGAGATATAGTATTAATCTAGGAATTGGTTACTACATCAGTTGCCGTAGTATTATCATCTAACCAACAGGTCCATACCTTTTCAAATTTTTGTGGACAACCCCTGCCCGAGTAGGTGGCTTTATACAGGGGTAAACTGGCATTCACTAGGCTTTTCCAGAATCTGACAGAGGGGGGAGACGATTGTTTCCAGTTCATCATAATGGCCTTACGAGCATAGTACAATAGCAGGGATATGAGTATTTTCCTGGCTCTGAGCATTGACAGTTGTTCCACCAGCCCCAGCAGACAATGTTTAGGATCATAAGGAACACGAGTCTTGGTGACCTTAGCAATCACCTGGAGTACTTCTTTCCAATAATGTTCGATTGCTGGGCAAACCCAAAAAATGTGGAAAAGTCACCCAGTTGGTAGGAGCAACGCCAGCACCCCGGGGAATGCGCCGGCGACATCTGGTGCAGCTTGTGAGGCGTGTAGTGAGCTCTATGTACAATTTTGTATTGGACCAGTTTGTCCCTAGCTGAGACCAGAGGGGAGAAGGGAAAGTCCCAAATCTCCCTCGTACACTCACTACTTTACATCGTAGCAAAGTGTCATTTCTTCAGTGTTGTCACATGAAAAGATATAATAAAATATTTTAAAAATGTGAGGGGTGTACTCACTTTTGTGAGATACTGCATGTATATGTTTTTACAGAAGGATGATGTACATAATATATTTTGTGATATCATAAGATATGGGCCCGACTTATTTTTTCCTGTTTCTTAACAGCTGTTGTCTTCAATAGGCAGGTGATAACTAAGTTACCCTTTTTTTGTAGAGAGCCATATCAGACTTTGTGTCACCACCTGGTCAGGGGTCCTTGACATTCTAATGTCGGAACTGGTTATGCTAGGATCAAAGAGGGTTGCTTACTTAACAACCATAAACATTCTAATTCTAAAATTCGAATTCTTATTTGAGAAGCATGATGACCAACTAGGATCGGATTTCAGCCAATCAGGATTCAATGCCACTTCTGAACCAATGAAAGTAGTCCAGGGGTGTGTTTGGTGGGGATGGGTAAAGAGGGAACATAAAAATCAAAGCGCCCATTGATAAGGCCTCTCTCTTAGCTCTGTGTGGCTCCCAACAAGCATGGTAACGTAAGATCTGTGTATCCTATTTTCATTACTATATTATTTTATTTCTCTTTTCTTTTCTGTAACTTTTCCTGTCCTATGATTTGTTTTAATACATTGATAGCATTTGTATGTCCATTGTAACAACATATCCTTTTTGTATTAATTATCTTTGTCCACTGGCAACACTGTATTTGTATCATCTACTTTATATTTGGTAATATTTGATTATTCTAACGTTTCTTTTCTGTATAAATAAATTAGATCTTTGTATCTTAGCACCATTATCATTCGTTATTGATTTCATGGGTTATAGCTGCAACCATATTGGTTGATTCTTATATAGACAAGGTTGTAATCACTTATGGTATGTATCGTGAGTTAGGTAGAAATCACCATTACAGATGGTGCCTCCTTGTGTGAGGAAGTTTAACGTGTGGGTGAATGTGATTTCTTGTATGGAAGACCGAGCTGGTCTATACAGTCCTAACTCCAGAAACGCTAAGCATTTTTTTCTTATGTCTTTTGCAGGAGCGGACTGACCATCGGGCAATTCGGACAGGGACCGAGGGCCCGTGGCCAGTAGGGGGCCCCATGACAGATTCCACTTCGATCTACCCGTCAATCACAGCTGGCTGACGGGTAGATCGGGTCCCGAATCACTGCTCCCTGCTAAGAGACTGCTGCAGTGTAAACAGACCTCTCGTGATGCGCTCCTCCCCGCCGGCCCCTCCTTCCCTCCCGTCCATCCCAGGTGCTTGTATTTGTCATCACCTCGGACGGACGAGAAGAGAGGAGGGGCCGGCGGGGAGGAGCACATCACGAGAGGTCTGTTTACAGCCACTTCCCATGCTACTCTGCATCTAGGAAGGAATGTGCAGTAGCTGCTGTCCTGTGTCCCTCTATGTGCCCAGCATCCTGCTCTGTGCCCAAAAGCCCTGATGTCTGCTTATACCCTGCTATCTGCCCCATGCCCTGATGTCTGCCCCATGCCTTGCTCTTTTCCCCCATTCCCTGATGTCTGCCCTATGCTCTAATGTTTACCCCATGTCATGCTCTGTGCCCCCTTGCCCTGCTCTGTGCCCCCATGCCCTGCTGTCTACCCTATGCCCTGCTACGTGCCCCCATGCCCCGCTGTCTGCCCCCATGCCCAGCTCTGTGCCCCCATGCCCTGCTCTGTGCCCCCATGCCCTGCTCTGTGCCCAGATGCCCCGCTCTGTGCCCCCATGCCCTGCTCTGTGCCCCTATGCCCTGCTCTGTGGCCCCATGCCCCGCTGTCTGCCCCATGCACTATAGTCTGCCAATACCGTGCTATCTGCCCCATGACCTGATGTCTGCCCACGCCCTGCTCTGTGCTCCTATGCCATGCTGTCTGCCCCCTCGCCTTGCTCTTTGCCCCATGCCCTGCTCTCTGCCCATGCCCTGCTCTGTGGCCCCATTCCCTGATGTCTGCCCCATGCTCAGATGTCTACCCCATGCCATGCTCTGTGCCCCCTTGCCCTGCTCTCTGCCCCCATGCCCCGCTGTCTGCCCCCATGCCCTGCTCTGTGCACCCATGCCCCACTCTGTGCCCCCATGCCCTGATGTCTGCCCCATGCCCTATAGTCTGTCCATGCCCTGCTATCTGCCCCATGCCCTGATTTCTGGTCATGCCCTGCTCTGTGCCCCCATGCCTTGCTCTTTGCCCCATGCCCTGCTGTCTGCCCCATGCCCTGCTCTGTAACCCCATTCCCTGATGTCTGCCCCATGCTCTGCCTACCCAATGCCATGCTCTGTGCCCCCTTGCCCTGCTATGTGCCCCTATGCCCTGCTGCCTGCCTCCATGCCCCATTCTGTGCCCCCATGCCCTGATGTCTGCCCCATGCCCTATATTCTGCCCATACCCTGCTATCTGCCCCATGCCCTGTCTGCCCATGCCCTGCTCTGTGCCCTCACGCCCAGCTGTCTGCCCCATGCCTTGCTCTTTGCCCTATGCCCTGCTGTCTGCCCCATGCCCTGCGCCCCCATTCCCTGATGTCTGCCCCATGCTCTGATGTCTACCCCATGCCATGCTCTGAGCCCCCTTGCCCTGCTGTCTACCCTATGCCCTGCTCTGTGCCCCCATGCCCCGCTGTCTGCCTCCATGCTCCGCTGTCTGCCCCATGCCCTGCTCTGTGCCCCAATGCCCCGCTCTGTGCCCCCATGCCCTGCTCTGTGTCCCCATGCCCTGATGTCTGCCCCATGCCCTGCTCTTTGCCCCATGCCCTGCTCTGTGCCCCCATGCCCTGATGTCTGCCCCATGCTCTGATGTCTACCCCATGCCATGCTCTGTGCCCCCTTGCCCTGTGTCCCCATGCCCTGCTGTCTATCCTATGCCCTGCTCTGTGCCCCCATGCCCTGATGTGTGTGCCCCATGCCCTGATGTGTGTACCCCCATGCCCTAATGTGTATGCCCCCATGCCCTGGTCTGTGCCCCCATACCCTGATGTCTGCCCCACACCCTGCTCTGTGCCCCATGGCCTGCTGTCTGCCCCATGCCCATGCTCTGATGTGTGCCCCCATGCCCTCCTGCCTGCCCCCATGCCCTGTTGCCTGCCCCCATTCCTTGCCCCTATTCCCTGCTGCCTGCCCCCATGATGTGCCCTACTGTGTGCCCCATGATGTGCTCTACTGTGTGCCCTTGTGGTGTGCCCCATGTTGTGTCCTACTGTGTGCCCCATTCCCTACTATGTGCCCCACTGTGTGCCCAATTCCCTCCTGTGGGCCTTGTGATGTGCCCTGAGCCCTACTGTATGCCCCATGATGTGCCCTGTACCCTGCTGTGTGCCATATGATGTGCCCTGCTGTGTGCCCCTTGATGCATCATTCAGTGCCCCATAGTGTGCTCTTCTGTGTGCACCATACAGTGCCCTATATGTGCCCTTCTGCTTTATGTAATATACCCTGCTGTACCCCATAATGTATCCTCTTGCCCCCACGTAATATGCCCTGCTATGCCTCATAATGTGCCCTGTTGTGCCACATAATATGAGATTGTATCCCTCCTAATGTGCTCTGCTGTGCTCTTAATGTGCCCTCATGCCCCCATGTAATATATCCTGCTGTGTCCCATTATGTGCCCTCTTGCCCCCATGTAATATGCCCCATAATGTGCTCTGTTGTGCCCCATAATGTGCCCTCATGCCCCTATGTAATATACTCTGCTGTACCCCATAATGTGCCCTCTTGCCCCATGTAATGTTTCATTCTGTGCCCCTCTGCCTCCCCATATGTAATGGGCCCTATAATGTTCCCTGCTGCCCCCCCCCCATGTAATGTGTCCTACTGTGCCCCCCCCCCCAACCTGTAATGTTTCCTGGTGTGCCCCATGATGTGCCCTGCTGCTATCCATGTAGTGTGCCCTCCTGCCCTCCACACACACATATTGTGCCCTCCTGACCCCCTGTGCTATGACCTGTTGACTTTGCCATGGTTCCTCCATGCTCTGCCCTGCTGCCCCCTGTGTACTGTGCTTGCTTGACATCCAATGCTCTGCCCTGCTGCCCTTTGTTCGCTGTTTATCTCAGGTTCAACCCAGAATTGAGGCGTCCACGCAGTGCAAGATGGGGGGTGGGGCTTTGTGTGGGTGTGGCTTGAGTGTGGGCGGGGACACAGGGGGCCCCATGATCCCCTGTTGCCCGGGGGCCCCATGAGTTGTCAGTCCACCCCTGGTCTTTTGTGTTCACCTGTCTCCCATCTGTATACCCAGACTAATAAACTTCTCAGAACTTTCCTTTTTACTTTTTGTCCATAGTAATACTTTGATGAGACTGATTTTGAATAATGTGTATATATAAAATAAAATTGTAAGTGCGAATGATGAGGGCTCCATTTGGAATCTTGGAGACAGTGGAAAAGGATATGTGCCTCTCTGCCAAAAAGCAATTTCAGTTGACCCTTTGTATGAGATTAGGCCAATCTTTGTGATTGAAACGTACCTGTGGGCATAGGGATACGTTTCCACTGGTACAACTCCAAGGTCGCCAGACAAATTTACACTCTGGGTTGGAGTTGCATCCGGAGTTGCATCGGGGTGGTGCAGGTATCTTTTCAGAGTCACTGCAGCTTTGAATCGCATAGATTGGAACAGGTGCTATTGAAATCAATGGGCTGCGACGTGTAATGCAACTTTATGTGTCCAAAGTCACATGACAAATTGCACTAGTGGAAACGGAGACTAAATCACACTGAATGATCTTGGGTATGAATCTCTCTTTGCAATTCTTAACTGGGGATTGTAAGCTTTGTAATTAGACCTGGGGACACTGGCTATACTGTAACTGATACTGATAAACAACTGAACTGATAAACAGACAACTGATATTGCAAATAAGTGTGCCTCAGTTGACTGCCTTCTGTAGTCCAAGCAGGCATATATTTTCTTGATTATCTCAGTCTGCTCTAATCATTCTTGAGATAAAAAAAGGAATAACCCTACTTTAAGCCATTTTTTAGAATACTTTGAAAAAGTCAATGGGGGAGATTGAACTAAAGAGTTCGGGAAAATCTCCAGGCTGACTTGAAGGATTGTGGCGAACAGGGAAAATATTGTTCTGACAAGCAGTGAAAAGAAGCAATGGTGACAGGGCCGGTACCTGTCAACCCAATCATGGTCCAGAGAGTAGCTACCTCTGGAGAAGATACCTATAAAAGGTTGGGAAACCAGGTCAGGGTCCAAGCGTCCGTAAGGATGGGTAATAGAATTGCTTCAAAGAAGGGGTCTGAATGTGGTGAACCCTACCAACTGACCCCAAGGGAAGAGATGATAGATAAATATGGGCACTGGGTGGTAAAATATATTCGTGATCTGCCAGTGCAGTCTTTGTCCCCAATGCAGCCTGTGTCTGCCAGTGCAGCCTGTGTCCCAAATGCAGCCTGTGTCTGCCAGTGCAGCCTGTGTCTGCCAGTGCAGCCTGTGTCCCCAATGCAGCCTGTGTCTGCCAGTGCAGCCTGTGTCACCCAATGCAGCCTGTGTCACCAATGCAGCCTGTGTCCGCCAGTGCAGCCTGTGTCCGCCAGTGCAGCCTGTGTCCACCAGTTCAGCCTGTGTCCCCAGTGCAGCCTGTGTCCCCAGTGCAGCCTACCTGTGCAGGGGAAGAGAGAGGAGAACCGCCGCTTGGTTTATCAGAGCATCGAGGAACATAACAGCTTTCATTTCAATAGCTGTGTGTTCCCCGCCACGCGCCATCGTATACAGCCCCTCCCCCTTGTCCGGGGAACT
This sequence comes from Lithobates clamitans, assembly GCA_037952925.1. Taxonomy (NCBI): domain Eukaryota; kingdom Metazoa; phylum Chordata; class Amphibia; order Anura; family Ranidae; genus Lithobates; species Lithobates clamitans. The sequence goes on along the minus strand of JBBGZY010002060.1, from coordinate 1,030,336 downwards.
TTGATAGACAGTTTACCCATCCCAGGATTGGTGATCTGTCTATCAAAGTGCCCGGACAAAGAGGAGGGGCTATATATGACGACACGGCGGGGAACACACAGCTATTGAAATGAAAGCTGTTATGCTCCCTGGCATTCCAATAAACCAGGCAGTGGCTCTCCTTCTCTTCCCTTTGATCGCTGGGAGAGCGGGTCTCATACAACCCAGGCTGCTGGCGGTGCTCGCCCCCCCCCCCCCCACTCCCAGGCAGCCCACACTCGCCAGCCCTCAATATCCACTCGCAAATTGCGAGCAGGCGAGTGGAATTTTTGAGGGCTGACCTAGTGTGTGTTGTATGTTCTGATCTGACATGTATGAAGCTCTGGTGTGAACAAGTTTCTTTACTCCACTGATTAGCAGAACCAACTAACTGAAGTCTGCATTTCCAATTCTCACTTAGTTTTTTTTAATTAAAAATTGAGTAAGACTGCAGTGGATAATTGTCACTCTAACACACATATTAGGTTAAGAAGTGTTATAAATCTCTGTCAGTGTTACTGTATTTAGTGGTAAGAGTGTTTTGGTATTATGCAGAGTTTGAATAAATGTTTATCTATTAGGGACATTTACTCCTTTTTACTTATATTTATCAGTCGTGTTCATGGCATTATTTATTGGCAACATTCCCGGCACCATTCTAGTGATTTCACATTTTTGTTTATGTCCAGGTGTCCAATTCCTGCTTGTCACCTGGTCAGTATTGTGCGTCTTTGTGGTTTATTGGACGCCCGGGTGGCGATGTGCTCTTTTCTGTGATGCGTCTAGTGGGTCCTCCTCCTCCCCTTGCACTTCCTGTGCTCGGGAGGTTTGGGCGGGCGCCTCTTCGCACATCGGGGCTCACGTCTCCTACGCCGTGTGTATTACGTCATCACACCTACGTTTAGCATCAAAACACTCGTGTTTTCCTGTGAGGGAGCTTTCACGCCTTGCACTGAGTGAACTCTCAGTTCAGGTGCGGATCCTCCTCCTCCACTGGCTCACTTACGTGGTGTGGGTGGCATATATTCATCCCCCATTTGGAGCTAGCTGTGTACACGACCAGTCTCCTTTTGGGATTTTGCACACCAGCCATATTGTTTTGCTGGTTTTGCATTGATGCGGCATTGGGGTAAGTTGCACTAATTTCATTTCAACTATGCACATACTCAATATTTTGTTCCCAGATATCCCTGTTTGATGAGCTACACATCATTATTATTTGCCATATGGAGATCATTCTCACATTTTGCACTTCCCAACACTATCTGGTTCCACACCCTGACATACTGCCACCCCAGTTCCCGTGGTGAAGTTGTGCTCTTAGCTCACCTTGTGCCAGTTACCACGCCGCATTCACTGTCCGGGTTGGTAAGTGTGGTTGGTTCAGCCAACCATATAGTTTAAAGATCCATTCTTCCTGACATTTTTTCTTCTCTATTTTGAGTGTGGTTTATTACATTAATATATTCTTTAGGAATTCCTGTTGCATCTGCTCCTGATGAGTGGGCATACCCACGAAACGCGTCAAGCTCTATTTTGATGACACAGCCACACCATATATGAAATGACACCTACCCACTATATATCATGTTGGATCATGTTGTCACTATGTTACTCTATGTTAGTAGATGTACGCATACCAGGTGAACACAGATGCCAGTATCGGGCATGTTACCGTTGGCATTTTTATGCCAAGCCATTTTATACATCCACATCAATACCATGTATTTTTCATGATTTTATGTTGATATGTTTGCATTTATTTATCCATCATGTTTTTGCCTTGTGCACAATTGTTCATATATGCATGAAATTATTTTTTCATTGTTTCTATATACATGTTAATAAAAAACTTTATATTGAAAAAATACCTCCACTATTCAATTGCTTCATTCAAAGTTCCAAATTCCTTTATTCTTTATCCGAATTAGGGATGGAGGCACTTTATTGTGCTTCATTCAAAGTCCCAAATCCCCCCACCCCCCTCTTTTTTCCTCTGACATAGACCACAGCATTAGCTTTGGATTGCTATATAGGTTACCACCATAGATTACGTAGAATCCAAAATAGGCACAAATACATGTAAACTCCAAATCCTGTTGCTGTCTACAGTACATCTGTCTGCCTCATAACACAACCAGCCTGGGATTTTTTATTCCACAAACAAGTTTGAAAGTGGATTCTTAAAGTCTTTTACTCCATGCATAACAATTCAACACCTTGCTTTTCATTTCTCCTTTGTATTCTTCCCTGCAATTATACACCACTTCAAATTAGGAGTCACGGCATGCATCTTTAAACACAGAGAGTAAAATTAACATTCGGAGCTTAATTATCAAAATACTCTGTAGGAACGAACTGGAAACGATCCATCCCTAAAGGGTATTTCCCTTAAATATCTACAGCTAGTTTACCAAAGTCATTTAACTTAATGCATTCTTTCAGTTGGTATGCAGCTGTTCTTTAATTTCCTCAGTATTATTAAAGTCTTTTTTATTAGAACACTAATTGACTTTATTGGCTCCCTCTTGGCTATTCAAGTCATAAATGATGCAACATACATATTTATGTTGCAATATACTATATATTATTTGGTCGTCCTTTCAGTATTTTCCTTCTATTTTTGCTCATATGAGCAAAGTTAGTATTGTAATAGCAAATGGCAAAAACTTACTTTGTTACATCACTGATGTCACTGTGCTGCCTATCTAACACCCTATACTTTGGTCTCATCGCTCAGTGATGAAGTCAGTGATTGACATTTCTTGAAGGTAGAACTTTAGAAAATGGTGTAGATATAATGCCAGGGCAACACATGCTATTGCCAAAAGGACAGTTATCTGACCAATGGCTTTGTAAGGGACATGATATTCCCAAATCTGTTGGAGCTGTCATAGCTAAAATTGAAATAGGCTTGTATTGCATACTGCAACCTAAAAACAAATTGATTACATATATGTAGCAAGGTCCCAGGCCTCCTTCAGTCTAATGAGAACCTCCAGGGCCAGAGATAGCTGACATCGCTCTGTATATGGTGGGTTGTGAGGCATAGTGGGTGCAGGGTAGTTAAAGTAATTGGGCGCCAGACACTTCTTGAACGCAAAATAGATTTTTATTTCTCTTAATAGAACTTTGGGAGAGAGGGTTAGGGCCAGGACACCCTTAAGTAGTTGCAAGATTAACTGGCAGACTCTGAGACTTCAATAGGAGGACAGCCATGCAGGGAAAGGCATCCAGCAGGACACCACAACTGCATGTGCAGGAATGCTGTCTCCTATGGCAACAGTCTTTAACAGTTCCTAAAACAAAGCAAACAGTTCCTTCACTTCTACTACAATCACCTCTTGGAGTTCTTCAGCCCACTGAGCTTCCAGTCTCTCTCACTAGACTAGATGATTCACTGCCACTGAATCCCTTGAGCTCCTCCAATCTTCACAGTGGCATCTTCCTCAAGCGTCACCCCCGCCTCTCTGCTGGGTCCCTAGCTCGGCACTCAAGATACCGCTCAAGCTTCACCCCACTGGTCTACTCGGTCCCTGGGTTGATACCCACTGAAGTTTCCTGATTCTTCACCATCCCTGGTTGATGAGAATGCTGCTCCAGTACTTTCTTCAGTTACTCACTGTAGTCCCTGGTAATGAGGTGGTTGGTCCCTTAATGGCGATAGCTTCCCTTCTACCTTGGACCACGACAGGTTTTCCGGCCGGCACAACCATCACTTCTGGTTGGACTGCAAGCCACAGTCCCAACCATGCACTGCTCTCTTGCTTCTGGATAGGCCCTCAGACAGCCTAGCAGCCAGATGTGCCTGGGATAGTCTCAATCTCTGGCCTAGCAGCCCGGGCAGTATAACACACGTCCACCCTGACAGCCATCCAGGTAGTACATAATACAGATCACCTGACTCCACCCAAATATATAGGTATAGGTTCTCCCAGTAGGCCAATAGATTAAAAAAAAACCCCTGCCCATTGGCTAAGCTTGCATTGCCCTTCTCGTATCTAGTACCACCAGGTACCCGGCCACCTAGTGGTAAAAGAGAAAAGTGCAGCAAGGTCAAACTTAGGGAGAAATCAATTGATCTCTAACAATTAGCCAAGGTGACTATTCCTGGCAAGTAAATTTTTGAGGAGCAACCCTGCCTAAACTCCAGGGTGCTACATATAGGACCATGTATGTAATTTATGGCATGATGTGCCCCATGGGTTTTACTATAATGGTAAAACGATAAGAATTCTCAAATCCAGGAACATTTTAGTTTATTGGAGACAGGAATAAACACAATGGAAGTGAATGAAGTAAGGACATTACGGTGGGAGTAAAAAACAGTGAACTCCATTCTCTGTGGGGTAGAGAGAGAAAAAAATCTGGTTGCAGTAGTGAGCAACGTTCATGTACTAACACTACCAAGCCATTGGACTTCATTGATATGAACAAGTTGGTAGCTTTTTTTTTTTTTTTTTTAAATACTGACAAGAATCACTGTGTATGGCACAAGTTTGATCACCTTCTGTTTGGAGATTCAACTCTTGTGAAGAGGCAATTAAAGGGAAATGATCACCACGTTTAAGTGGTCCATATATTATTACTATTATTATTATACAGGATTTATATAGTGCCAACAGTTTGCGCAGCGCTTTACAATAAAAAGGGAGACAATACACAGACAATACAATTCAATACAACAGGGTTAGAAGGGCCCTGCTCACATTCAGGTAATTACAGAGGACAGGGGGAGACTCTACGTCAGGAAAAGGCTTCTTCACAGAAAGAGCTGTGAAAATGTGGTCCACACTCACACAGGAACTGGTTTTGGCCAACTCAGTATATTTTAAAAAACAGCTAGATGCTTTTCTAAGTCTAGACTCACACCAGGTGCAGTAGGACTGCGTTGTTTTTAGCCTTTGAAGTATGCATTAAAGAATAACTAAAGGCAAAGCTTTTTTTTTTTTAGTTTTGGACAGAGTGGAGAGGGATTAGAACCCCTGTCAGTTTTTATTGCTGTCTTTGCCCCTATTAGGTAGATTCACTCTCTCTATTTGTCCTGTTTACCATTATCATTGAAAGTGAAAGTAAAAGAAAATCCCAAATGTTGGGTTGTCCCCAGAAAAATAAGAGAGAGGAAGTCTTCCAATGGGGACACTAGTTTGGGTGACTTGGGAGTCGCTAGGAAATTCCCTTCATTTGCAGGAATTTCCTCTCACTTTCTGTTTGGCTATGGGACAGGAAGTAAAAGGAAATCTCCACAAAGGGACACAGATGGCGAAAAAAAAAATCTGAGAGGGGCTATAACCCTCCCTTGTTCCATCCTAACATCATCTTTGTCTAGGGAGTTTATGTTCCAACCTTTGTTTAGGACACTGTATACTAAGAGGCAAGGCAAGAATACCTCCACTTGCATTTTCACACTCTATTGTTGCATTACACTTTTAGATGTAAAACTCTCTCCTCCTTCTCTCCTTGCAGTCACGTCAATGGAGTTCACCAATGGGCGACAACAGGAAAAACATGGCAGCTGAAAGTCTGCTTCTTTAGACCAGCCTTTTTCAGCTAGGGTGCCTAGGTACACTAGGGTGCACATTTAGGTTCTTCAGGGGATGGTTCATGTCTGCTTTTTTTTTTTGTTACACAAAGCCACAAGTTATCATTGTGCAACATTACAAATGTGAGCACTGTACCAACCAGCTGACATGATTAGTTGATAAGCAGGACATCAGGCACCCACACAGCATTCTTGTTTGACCCCCGTTTTCTGTCAGCACTGAGGTCAGGTCGGAAAGAAGGGGGGAAAGAAAATGGGGAAGAAGAAATGCTGGAATACTAGTCAGTACCGGTGTGCAAAAGTGTATTTGCTTTGAAGGAATAAATAGCCTCTAATGCTGGGTATTTTACGTGCGTGGATGCTGTTGCAATATGTAAAGCTATTAGTTTTGTTTTTCACATTTTAAAAGGGGTTGATTCAAGATCGTTCATAATTTTAAATGGTCCCTTGACTGGTAAAAAGGTTGAAAAACACTGCTTTAGGCACCTCTCTTCCCTCAGCCTGCTCATTGGGCAATGAAGGAGCAGCAACACACAGATGAGATGATCCCTCTGCTCTTTCCTTCTGTAAGCATGCTCATTGAAAGCAATGCGTAAAGCATTAGAGCCTCAACTGGCTAAGAGTGCTTCCCCTTGACCTTAACGGTGCTGTGCATTGGGTTTCATGAGGTTTGATATCAACAAAAGTTCAGCAACTTAGTAATATGTGAAATATATTTTTAATCAATATATAACTGGATTATTTGTGTTTTATTTTCCAGGTGTGCTGCTTTCAAGGCCTGTAACATTAGGTCAGTTTGCTCTGTGCTTTACTTGACCCTCCTTAAAGCGGAGTTCCACCCAAAAATGGAACTTCCGCTTTTCCGGTTCCTCCCCCCCTCCGGTATCACATTTGGCACCTTTCAGGGGGGAGCAGATACCTGTCTAATACAGGTATTTTGCTCCCACTTCGAGGCATAGATACCCGTGCCACTCGCTTCATTTCCTGATTCCCTTACCGAGAAAGGCAGCGGCAGCACCCGACAGCCGAGGGATAGATCGGCTTCGGGTGCCGACATTGCGGGCTCCCTGGACAGGTAAGTGTCCATATTTTAAAAGTCAGCAGCTGCAGTATTTGTAGCTGCTGACTTTAAAAAAAATAAAAAATAAAAAATGCCGGAACTCCGCTTTAAAGTTCTATTTTAGTCTACAAGTGGACACTCATTTAGAACTTTTGCAATAAAGCCATGTTCACACAGGCAATGATGCCCATATAGGATTAATAGGCCGTTTTTTGCAGCACCTTGAACTTCTAGATGCTGTGTACAGGCAGGCCATGGAAATCTATTAGGATGCACAGCTGCATGGACCCAGCTGCTCATGAACAGCCCTGAATGCAGACAATGTGCCTGCAAGGGCTTATAGCAAGCTTTTTTTTTTCTCCTTCGTCATCACACTGTTAAAGTAGATATAAACCCTTTCCTATACCCAGTGAAGTGAACAGCCTCAGATGATACACAGAGATGAAACTAATCTCCCTACATAAGTTTTACATGTATATCTGCTGTCCTCAGCTTGCTATATTCTTTAGAAAGTGAACATCTTGTTAGAATTTTTACTCCCTCTTTCAGCAGTGGGAGGGGAGTCTGGGCATACACTGTGTGACAGCTGATTGGAGGAAAGGCACACCCCCCCCCCCTCCACATAGGCAGAGGAAGAAAGAAACTTGCAGAGCTGTGCTGTGAATAGAGAAGCTGTCTGCTAATCTATTTATAGCAACCTCCCACGACACAAATTTTCAGCTGCTTTTATCTCCCGTGTTGGAGAACTTGTCAGAAGTTATCATGCTTCCGCTAACAGAGGAACGAAGCAGCAGAAATGCACGAGGCTCAGAGCTTTGGAGAGAGATAAGTAAACACTACAGATATATGTGCACAGCTCAGATTTCCTGAATCGGGTTTACATCTACTTTAACCACTTAACCACAGGGCACTTAAACCTCCTTCCTAACCAGACCAATTTTCAGCTTTCAGTGCTCTCACATTTTGAATGACAATTACTCAGTCATGCAGCACTGTACCTCTACACAAACAGAGCTTTCTTTTGGTGGTGTTTAATCACCGCTGGTTGTTATATTAGCAGGTTATTTCTCACACACAGCATATGCATAGCACAAATTACACCCCAAAACACATTCTACTACTCCTCCTGAGTACGGCGATATCACATGTGTGAGACTTTTACACAGCGTGGCCACATACAGAGGCCCAACATGCAGGGAGCACCATCAGGCGTTCTTGGAGCATAAATTACACATTTCTTGACTACCTCTTACACTTTTGAAGGCCCTGGAGCACCAGGACTATGGAAACTCCCCAAAAATAACCCCATTTTGGAAAGAAAGCAACCCAATGTATAATCTATGAGGCATAATTAGTCTTTTGAATATGTCATTTTTTTTCTACAAGTTTTTGGAAAATGTGTAAAGAAAATGAAAACACATTTTTTTTTACACAAAGTTGTCCATTTATACAATATTTTTTAACACATAGCATGTACATACCAAAAACTACACCAAAAAATAGATTCTCCTACTCCTCCTCCTGAGTACAGTGATACCACGTGTGGGAGACTTTTCCACAGCCTGGACACAAAGAGAGGCCCAACATGCAGGGAGCACCATCAGGTGTTCTAGGGGCATAAGTTTCAAATCTAGTTTGACTATTGATTACACTTTTGTGAGGCACTCTAGTGGCATGGATTAGCATGAATGGGGATGGATGAGCCCTGGATGGGGATGGCTGAGTATGGATGGGATGACTGAGCATGAATGAGTATGGCTGAGTACGGCCAGGTACAGCTGGGTACGGCTGAGTACGGCTGAGTACGGCTGGGTATGGCTGAGTACGGCTGGGTATGGCTGAGTACGGCTGGGTATGGTTGAGTATGGCTGGGTATGGATGAAATGGCTGGGTATGGCTGAGTACGGCTGAGTAAGGCTGGGTATGGATGGGCTGGCTGGGTACAGCTGGGTATGGCTGAGTACGGCTGAGTATGGCTGGGTATGGTTGGGTACGGCCGGGTAAGTATGGGTATGAACGAGTACGGCTGGGTATGGCTGAGTATTGCTGGGTATGGCTGAGTATTGCTTGGTATGGCTGACTATTGCTGGGTATGACTGAGTATGGCTGGGTATGGCTGAGTATGGATGGGATGGCTGAACATGGATGGATAGTTACATAGTTACATAGTAGGTGAGGTTGAAAAAAGACACAAGTCCATCAAGTCCAACCTATGTGTGTGCTTTTATGTAAGTATTACATTGTATATCCCTGTATGTTGTGGTCGTTCAAGTGCTTATCTAATAGTTTTTTGAAATTATCAATGCTCCCCGCTGAGACCACCACCTGTGGAAGAGAATTCCACATCCTTGCTGCCCTTATAGTAAAGAACCCTCTACGTAGTTTAAGGTTCTGTTCTGTTCTAATTTTAGTGAATGGTCGCGTGTCTTTTTAAATTCCCTTTCGCTGAAAAGTTTTATCCTATTGTGGGTCACCAGTATGGTATTTGTACATTAAAATCATATCCCCTCTCAAGCGTCTCTTCTCCAGAGAGAATAAGTTCAGTGCTTGTAACCTTTTTTCATAACTAATATCCTCCAGACCCTTTATTAGCTTTGTTGCCTTTCTTTGGACTCTCTCCAGTTCCAGACAGAGAGAGTCCAGAGAAGACACATAGGAAGGGTAATGTTTATGGGATGACATATTTTTAATAAATATCTGTTTACAGCTTAACTCCAGTGATGATAGATTTTGTATACTTTTGGCTAGCTTGTCACAATATACTCTAAGTATGTACAGTATCTCACAAAAGTGAGTACACCCTCACATTTTTGTAAATATTTTATTATATCTTTTCATGTGACAACACTGAAGAAATTACACTTTGCTACAATGTAAAGTAGTGAGTGTACAGCTTGTATAACAGTGTAAATTTGCTGTCCCCTCCAAATAACTCAACACAGCCATTAATGTCTAAACCGCTGTCAACAAAAGTGAGTACACCCCTAAGTGAAAATGTCCAAATTGGGCCCAATTAGCCATTTTCCGTCCCCGGTGTCATGTGACTTGTTAGTGTACAAGGTCTCAGGTGTGAATGGGGAGCAGGTGGGTTAAATTTGGTGTTATCACTCTCACTCTCTCATACTGGTCACTGGAAGTTCAACATTGTACCCCATTGTAAAGAACTCTCTGAGGATCTGAAAAAAAAAAGAATTGTTGCTGCACATAAAGATGGCCTAGGCTATAAGAAGATTGCCAAGACCCTGAAATTGAGCTGCAGCACAGTGGCCAAGACCATACAGCAGTTTAACTGGACAGGTTACACTCAGAACAGGCCTCGCCATAGTCGACCAAAGAAGTTGAGCGCACGTGCTCAGCGTCATATCCAGAAGTTGTCTTTGGAAAATAGACTTTAAAGTGCTGTCAGCATTGCTGCAGAGGTTGAAGGGTGGGGGGTCAGCCTGTCAGTGCTCAGACCATACGCCGCACATTGCATTAAATTGGTCTGCATGGCTGTTGTCCCAGAAGGAAGCCTCTTTTAAAGATGATGCACAAGAAAGCCCGAAAAACAGTTTGCTGAAGACAAGCAGAAACCATGTCCTGTGGTCTGATAAGACCAAGATAAACTTATTTGGTTCAGATGGTGTCAAGCGTGTGTGCAGAAACCAGGTGAGGAGTACAAAGACAAGTGTGTCTTGCCTACAGTCAAGCATTAGGGTGGGGGTGTCATGGTCTGGGGCTGCACAAGTGCTGCCGGCACTGGGGACTTACAGTTCATTGAGGGAACCATAAATGCCAATATGTACTGTGAAATACTGAAGCAGAGCATGAGCCCCTCCCTTCGGAGACTGGGCCGCAGGGCAGTATGCCAACATGATAACGACCCCAAACACACCTCCAAGATGACCACTACCTTGCTAAAGAAGCTAAAAGTAAAGGTGATGGACTGGCCAAGCATGTCTCCAGACCTAAACCCTATTGAGCATCAGTGGGGCATTCTCAAACGGAAGTCATCGTGGATGAGTGCAAGAGGTCTCCAGTGGCAACCTGTGAAGCTCTGGTGAACTCCATGCCCAAAAGGGTTAAGGCAGTGCTGGAAACTAATGGTGGACACACAAAATATTGACACTTTGGGCCCATTTTGGACACTTTCACTTAGGGGTGTACTCACTTTTGTTGCCAGCGGTTTAGACATTAACCACTTAACGGCCGCGCCATAGCTGAATGACGGCTACAGCGCGGCTCGATAACTCTGGGAGGGCATACATTGAGGTTCTCCCAGAATCGCGCTCCCGCGCACCCCCTGGGGCACGTACCCAGGAATATCTGTGACCTCCGGACCCGGCTCATCGCGGATCAATGTAAATGGCCGCTGTCAGCGGCCGTTTACCACGTGATCGTTCCATCAAATGATGGATCGATCACTTGTTAACAAACCGGCGTCATATCTGGTTCCTCTCTCCCCTCTCTGTACTGATCGGTACAGTGTGAGCGGAGAGGAGAGAGATCAGGTGCAGCAGCGCCGCGGGCTGGATCTGTAGTGCCCACAGCGCTGATCTATGCCCATTGCAGCCTCATCCATCCATTTATGCTTAGCCATCCATCCCTAATCAGCAATACTCATCTATGCTTAGCCATCCATCCCTAGTCAGCAATACTCATCCATGCTCATCCATCCCCAATCAGCAATACTCATCCATGCTCATCCATCCATCCATCCATCCCTAGTCAGCAATACTCATCCATGCTCATCCATCCATCCATCCATCCCTAATCAGCAATACTCATCCATGCTCAGTCATCCATCCCTAGTCAGCAATACTCATCCATGCTCAGCCATCCATCCCTAATCAGCAATACTCATCCATGCTCAGCCATCCATCCCTAATCAGCAATACTCATCCATCCATCCATACTTAGCAATACTCATCCATCCATCCATACTCAGCAATACTCATCCATCCATCCATCTATATTCAGCAATACTCCTCCATCCATGCTCAGCCATCCATCCCTAATCAGCAATACTCATTCATCCATCCATGCTCAGCCATCCCATCCACCCCAATCCATACTCAGCCATACCCAGTCATTCTCAGCCATACCCAGCCATACCCAGCAATATTCAGTCATACCCAGTCATATTCAAGCATACCCAGCCATACCCAGCCTTACCTAGCAACACTCAGCCATACCCAGCATTACCCAGCCATACCCAGCCATACCCAGTCATACCCAGCAATACCCAACCATACTCAACTGTACACAGCCATCCCATCCATACTGAGCCGTACCCAGCCATACTCAGCCATACTCGTTAATACTCAGTCATCCCATCCATACTCAGCCATCCCCATCCACGGCTCATTCATCCCCATTCATGCTCATCCATGCCACATCAGTTCTCATCCATGCCTCATCCATGCCACTAGAGTGTCTCACAAAAGTGTAATAGGTAATCAAATTAGATTTGCAATGTATGCCCCTAGAACACCTGATGGTGCTCCCTGCATTTTGGGCCTCTGTATGTGGCCAGGCTGTGGAAAAGTCTCCCACATGTGGTATCGCCGTACTCAGGAGGAGTAGGAGAATCTATTTTGGAGGTGTAATTTTTGGTATGTACATGCTATGTGTTAGAAATATTGTATAAATGGACAGCTTTGTGTAAGAAAAAACTGCGTTTTCATTTTCTTTACACATTTTCCAAAAACTTGTAGAAAAAAATGACATGTTCAAAAGACTCATTATGCCTCATAGATTATATGTTAGGTTGTTTTCTTTCCAAAATGGGGTCATTTTTAGGGTGTTTCCATTGTTCTGGTGCTCCAGGGCCTTCAAAAGTGTAAGAGGTAATCAAGAAATGTGTAATTTATGCTCCTAGAACGCCTGAAGGTGCTCCATGCATGTTGGGCCTCTGTATGTGGCCACGCTGTGTAAAAGTCTCACACATGTGGTATCGCTATACTCAGGAGGAGTAGTAGCATGTGTTTTGGGGTGTAATTTGTGCTATGCATATGCTGTGTGTGAGAAATTCCCTGCTAATATAACAATTTTCTGAAAAAAAAAAAGAAAAAAAATATCTTGATTTTGCAAAGATTTGTGGGAAAAAATTACTTAAAAAAACTCACCATGCCTCTTACTAAATACCTTGGAATGTCTACTTTCCAAAAAGAGGTCATTTGGGAGGTATTTGTACTTTCCTGGCTTGTTAGGGTCTCAAGAAAAGGCACATCAGGTGTGATCACTTTTCAGAGATTGGCACCATAGCTTGTAGACTCTAAAACTTTCACAAGGACCAAATAATATACACCGATTTAGGTTATTTTTACCAAAGATATGTGGTAAATTTGGCCCAAATTTATGAAGAAAAATTACTACGGTAATTTGCTAAATTTTATAACAGAAACGAAGAAAAATGCTTTTTACAGAATTTTCGGTCTTTTTGATTTTATCGCGCAAAAAATAAAAAACCCAGCGGTGATTAAATACCACCAAAAGAAAGCTCTATTTGTGTGAATAAAAGGACAAAAATTTCATATAGGTACAGTGTTGCATGACTGAGTAGTTGTCATTCAAAATGTGAGAGCACCGAAAGCTGAAAATTGGTCTGGTTAGGAAGTGGGTTTAAGTGCCCAGTGGTCAAGTGGTAATGGCTGTGTGTTGAGTTATTTTGAGGGGACAGCAAATTTACAGTTATACAAGCTGTACATTCATTACTTTACCTTGTAGGAAAGTGTCATTTCTTCAGTGTTGTCAAATGAAAAGATAGAATAAAATATTTACAAAAATGTGAGGGGTGTACTCACTTTTGTGAGATACTGTATATGTGATAACTGATTGGCTTCAGTAGATGCCTGAGCTTCTACAGCGAAAGCAGAAGTCTGTGCCATGCAAATGGGCTGTCCTTCTGCATAGTAACCATAATATAACCATTTACAGTATAAATGACTGTTGATCCAGGGAATATCTTATTGTCTTCTGGGGGATCAGACAGGAATTTATTTTTCCCTTGCTGGAACAAACTGGATCATGCTTTATAGGAGTTGTTTTTGCTTTTCTCTGGATCGACTGTTGGTATAGGGTTTTGTATATGGAGGTTTTCTATTTATTTATTTTTTCTATTGGTTAAAGTGGGGTTCCACCCAAAAAAACAAAAATATCTAAAAAATTCTAAAAAAAAAACCAAAAAAACATTTGGATATTTTTTTTTTTTTTACTTACCTCTAAATGCCTGTTGCTAGGTGGTCCCTCGTAGTCTGCCCCTTCGTCTGCCTGGGCTGGTGACATCACTTCCCCCTGGCACAGGAAGGGCTTGGCTCTTCTCCCTCCCTGCTGTCAATCATCTGGGACCCTGTGCAGGTCCCAGGTGATTGAGCGGCCAATCACGGCGCTCGGCGCCGCTCGCGCATGCGCAGTGGGTGCCAGGCTGTGAAGCCACAGCCCGGCGCCCACAGTTGAAATGCCGGTGCCGACGAGCGGAGGGGGGGGACGAGCGGGGCTTCGATCCCCCGCACCGCTGGACCCAGGGACAGGTGAGTGTCCAATTAAAAGTCAGCAGCTGCAGTATTTGTAGCTGCTGATTTTTAATTTTTTTTTTTTCCTGGGTGGAACTCCTCTTTAAACCAAATGGACTTGTGTCAATGATAATTATAGAAAATGCATACTTATTTACTATGATCATCAGCTCCATCTAGTGGCTGTAATGTGGTACTTTACTGATTCACTTTATTCTGTATTAATAAAAAAAAAATTAGCTCCGGAGACAAAAAAAAAGTTTAATAACATTGAGTTTTGCTCCCATTTGCACAGAATGAATGTAAATGCATTTTTTTTTGTAAATACACCCCTGAATGTGATAAAACACTTCATGAATCTATCTTGCAAAAGGATAACTGCGTAGTAAACATGAAGGCCACTGAACCTGGCATTTCATATATCTGTCCTATAATGTGTAGAAATTTTGGTTATATGCCATACAAAGTTTTCTGTAATGTTTGTGATAAAAAGGCCTGCTACAGAAAAGAAAAAGCCAGTTACTTACAAATCAATATCATAAAATATAAAATGCCAAATACTTCTGAAAAAAATCCATAAACATTAGATCTTTTTTCCTTTCCTTATTCTTACATGACCCTGAACGCTGGATTTATTCCAAGAACATTCCACAGAAAGGCATTTTCCTCCAGATTAATATTATTAGTGGATGGTAACATAGTCAGCTCAGAAGATTTAGTGGAGGGATGTTTCAGAGCTGAAAAGCAATGCTAATGTTTCTATTTAATTTGCTTGTGATGTAAACCTAAAATATTGCGCTGGCACTAAATTCCGTCGCAGTGTTTTGATTTACGTTTTCAGTGTATCCATTTCCTTGTCATTCTCTTGTGTCTTACCTAATGAAATATGCTGTACAATACTTTATCTTATGGCTTCCTAGATCAGCCAATTCAAATACATGATAATAAAAGCACATGATAAAGAGCTGAATTTTAATTCCCGACACACTGCTCCGTGTGTAGTCCATAAATAGTGCACAAATGATCTACCGAGGGTTATCATGGGTGGTAATGCACCTGCTGCTGTAAAATATCAATTACCAGTGGTGTTTTTATTGGTCTTGGCACCTGTCTGAACCAGCAAAGTGACCAATAATAAGGCCAGAGAAGGTGTCATCTTGGAGAAACAATGCTACAATGATAACCATTGGGTGTTACTTCCCATTAGTGCTCCCTGTTGGTCAAGCCAACTGTGAAACCACCAGGATGGATCTTCTCCCAGTCTTTCATCGGTTCTACCACAGGAATTCAAATAGCTACTGGAAAATTCCAGCAGAAGATATACTGCACGCTAAAGAGGAACTTCACTCCACCCTGCTTTTTTTTAACACCCACACACACTTACCTGTTATGTTGGGTTGTCCTTAATACAAATATACGGGGCTTTTTTTCTCAAAGAGCTCCCCTTTTGGGTCACTCCTTGTCTCCACCCCCTACCCACCTCTGAGCACTGTGCCCTGGCTCCACCCCCCTACCTACTGCCCAATACTACCCCCTTTAGAGAATACAGAACCAAGTATGATTTTGTGGTGTTAAGATATTTGTATGGAATTTGTTAATGATAGCAAAAAAAAGGCAGTAAAATTGATCCCCTGCAGCCAGCAACAATAGATCCCTCAGCAACAATAGAACCCCCAAGCAACAGTAGATCCACCTCAGCAATAATAGATCTCCGAGCACACCCTAGCACCCCTTTGCCATTACATACATTCAGTGGCGTACCTATGGGAGGCAGGGGGTGCCACACATGGGGGGGTGTCATGCCCGAGGCAAGGCAGTGGAA
The DNA here is from genome assembly GCA_037952925.1 of Lithobates clamitans. Classification (NCBI taxonomy): domain Eukaryota; kingdom Metazoa; phylum Chordata; class Amphibia; order Anura; family Ranidae; genus Lithobates; species Lithobates clamitans. The sequence continues at coordinate 1,014,401 of JBBGZY010002060.1, read as the reverse complement.
GAGGTGCTCTCTGCTCTGTAGCTGTGCTGGCTCTCGTTCGTATGAGTCAGCTGCTCTGTCATTGAGCTCACATCAAGTTCTATACTGCCATCTCTGGCTACTTCATGTATGTGCACCCCTTGTGTGTGCTGTACAGTAATGTATTTTCATAGAGACATATGGAATCAAGACCTGGGACAAGAAGGAAGACCACATTATAAATGGGGGCTGTGAGTACAATGGAAGAGGCTGTTTGTGTATAGGGGTGGAGGTGGGGGGCAGAGCAGAGCTGTGTGTGTGTTTACAGATGTGTGTGTGTGTCTGGGGGGGGGGGGGGGGCAGCTGAGTGTGTACAGGTATGAGGGGGCCAAGTGCATACAGGTATGAGGGGGCTGAGTGCGTACAGGTATAAGGGGGGCTGAGTGCGTACAGGTGTGTGGGTGGGCTGAGTGCGTACAGGTATGAGGGGGGCTGAGTGCGTACAGGTATAAAGGGGGCTGAGTGCGTACAGGTATAAGGGGGGCTGAGTGCGTACAGGTGTGTGGGTGGGCTGAGTGCATACAGGTATGAGGGGAGCTGAGTGCGTACAGGTATGAGGGGGACTGAGTGCGTACAGGTATAAGGGGGGCTGAGTGCGTACAGGTATAAGGGGAGCTGCGTGCACACAGGTGTGGGTGCGCTGAGTGCGTACAGGTATGAGGGGGCTGAGAGCATACAGGTGTGTGGGTTGGCTGAGTGCGTACAGGTGTCAGGGTGAACTGACTGCATACAGGTGTGAGAATGGGCTATGTGCGTACAGGTATGAGGGGGGCTGAGTGCGTACAGATGTGTAGGTGGGCTGAGTGCATAAAGGTGTGAGGGTGGGCTGAGTGCGTACCGGTGTGAGGGTGGGCTGAGTGCGTGCAGGTATGAGGGGGGCTGAGTGCATACAGGTGTGTAGGGGGGATGAGTGCGTACAGGTGTGAAGGCGATGAGTGCGTACAGGTATAAGGGGGGCTGAGTGCGTACAGGTGTGTAGGGGGGATGAGTGCATACAGGTGTGAAGGTGATGAGTGCGTACAGGTATAAGGGGGGGCTGAGTGCATACAGGTGTGTGGGTGGGCTGAGTGCGAACAGGTATGAGGGGGGACTGAATGTGTACAGGTATGAGGGGGCTGAGTGTGTAAAGGTATGAGGGAGCTGAGTGTGTACAGGTGTGTGGGTGGGCTGAGTGCGTACAGGTATGAGGGGGGCTGAGTGTGTACAGATATGAGGGTGCTGAGTGTGTACAGGTGTGTGGGTGGGCTGCATGCGTACAGGTGTGAGGGTGGGCTGAGTGGGTACAGGTGTGAGGGTGGGTTGAGTGCATACAGGTAGGAGGGGGCTGAATGCATACAGGAAGGAGGGGGCTGAGTGTGTACAGGTATGAGGGGGACTGAGTGCATACAGGTTTGAGGGGGGGCTGAGTGCGTACAGGTATGAGGGGGGCTGAGTGTGTACAGGTATGAGGGGGCTGAGTGCGTAAAGGTATGGGGGGCTGAGTGTGTACAAGTATGAGGGGGGCTGAGTGCGTACAGGTATGAGGGGGACTGAGTGCGTACACATATGGGGGGCTGAGTGCGTACAGGTATGAGGGGGCTGAGTGAGTAAAGGTATGAGGGGGACTGAGTGCGTACAAGTATGAGGGGGGCTGAGTGCGTACAGGTAGGAGGGGGCTGAGTGTGTACAGGTATGAGGGGGGCTGAGTGCGTACAGGTATGAGGCGGGCTGAGTGTGTACAGGTATGAGGGGGGCTAAGTGTGTACAGATATGAGGGGGGGCTGAGTGCGTACAGGTATGAGGGGGCTGAGTGCATACAGGTGTGTGGGTGGGCTGAGTGCATACAGGTGTGAGGGTGGGCTGAGTGCATACAGGTGTGAGGGTGGGCTGCGTGCACACAGGTGGGGGGGCTGAGTGCGTACAGGTATGAGGGCGGCTGAGTGCGTACAGGTGTGTGGGTGGGCTGAGTGTGTACAGGTAGGAGGGGGCTGAGTGCATACTGGTGTATGGGTGGGCTCAGTGTGTACAGGTATGAGGGGGACTGAGTGCGTACAGGTATGAGGGGGGATGAGTGCGTACAGGTTTAAGGGGGGCTGAGTGTGTACAGGTATGAGGGGGCTGAGTGCATAAAGGTATGAGGGGGCTGAGTGCATACAGGTATGAGGGGGGCTGAATGCGTACAGGTATGAGGGGGGCTGAGTGCGTACAAGTGTGAGGGTGGGCTGAGTGCATACAGGTGTGAGGGTGGGCTGAGTGCGTACAGGTATGAGGAGGGCTGAGTGCATACAGGTCTGTGGGTGGGCTGAGTGCGTACAGGTGTGAGGGTGGGCTGAGTGCGTACAGGTATGAGGGGGGCTGAGTGTGTACAGGAAGGAGGGGGCTGAGTGCGTACAGGTGTGCGGGTGGGCTGAGTGTGTACAGGTATGAGGGGGACTAAGTGCGTACAGGTATGAGGGGGCTGAGTGCGTACAGGTGTGTCAGTGGGCTTAGTGGGTACAGGTGTGTGGGTGGGCTGAGTGCATACACATGTGAGGGGGCTGAGTGCTACAGGTATGAGGGGGGCTGAGTGCGTACAGGTATGAGGGGGACTGAGTGCGTACAGGTATGAGGGGAGGCTGAGTGCGTACAGGTATGAGCGGGGCTGAGTGCGTACAGATGTGTGGGTGGGCTGAGAGCATACAGGTGTAAGTGGGGCTGAGTGCATACAGGTATGAGGGGGGCTGAGTGCGTATAGGTGTGTGGGTGAGCTGAGTGCGTGCAGGTAGGAGGGGGCTGAGTGCGTATAGGTGTGTGGGTGAGCTGAGTGCGTGCAGGTAGGAGGGGGCTGAGTGCATACAGGTGTGTGGGTGGGCTGAGTGCGTACAGGTATGGGGGGGCTGAGTGTGTACAGGTATGAGGGGGCTGAGAGCATAAAGATATGAGGGGGCTGAGTGTTAAATTTGTGGTATGCTCCGCTCTCAGGATGATAACGGGTTACAGCCCCCCCTATTGGGTTCCCAAGGGAACTTACGGTGAGTAGAGGTAAAAAAGTGGGGTGGTTGGCTCTACCCTATTAAACTAAGTAAGTATAAGTGAAGGTAGTGGGTAAGTGCCCTGTCTGCAAGAAAAACAGTGAGTGCCTGTCCTATGAGGACTAAGTTATATATGTGTACCTGTCCTTTGAGGACTAAGTATGTATATGTGTACCCTCCAGTGGTGGATATAAGCATAATCACGCACAAGTGTACTTAAACAAATAATCAGTGCATGTGAAGCAAATAAAAGCAGTTATGTATAAGTGATCAAACACGAATTAACATACACATAATAGAAAAATATATATAAATGTGCCCATCAGGTCAAAAACTGAGACCTAAAACATATACGTGTTACACAAATGTAACTAGCTAACTGTCCAACCATATAATTAAATGTAAAATATAATAAAAATAAAAAATCAAAAATGAAAAATCAAAGTGCAAGTCCCAAAAAATGATAATATCAGTATAATTCCAAAGTAGCCGGTTATATTCCTTCAGGTAAATTCAGTGCTCAGCAAATCAGGTGACTGGTAGTGCGCCCCCCGTCAGGTCCCCACTCACAAATGTAGTAACCCCTGCCGGGGTAATGGGCATGCGTGGGTAACTGTGGATGGAACTCCTCCTCAGCTCTCTTAGTGTCCCATCTGTTGGTCTATCGGGCTCCCGCAGCTGGCTCCACACAGTACAGGTATGAGGGGGGCTGAGTGCGTACAGGAATGAGGGGGCTGAGTGCATAAAGGTATGAGGGGGCTGAGTGCATACAGGTATGAGGGGGTCTGAGTGCGTACAGTTGTGTGGGTGGACTGAGTGCGTACAGGTATGAGGGGGGCTGAGTGCGTACAGGTATGAGGGGGGCTGAGTGCATACAGTTGTGTGGGTGGACTAAGTGCGTACAGGTATGAGGGGGGCTGAGTGCGTACAGGTATAAGGGGGGCTGAGTGCGTACAGGCATGAGGGGGGCTGAGTGCATAAAGGTATGAGGGGGCTGAGTGCGTACAGGTATGAGGGGGCTAAGTGCGTACAGGTGTGTGGTTGGGCTAAGTGTGCACAGGTATGGGGGGCTGAGTGCGTACAGGTATGAGGGGGCTGAGAGTGTACACAGGTGTGTGGTTGGGCTGAGTGCGTACAGGTATGAGGGGGGCTGAGTGCGTACAGGTGTGTGGGTGGGCTGAGTGCATACAGGTGTGAGTGGGCTGAGTGCGTACAGGTGTGAGGGTGTATTGAGTGCGTACATGTATGAGGGGGGCTGAGTGCATGCAGGTATAAGGGGGGCTGAGTGCGTACATGCATGAGGGGGGCTGAGTGCATAAAGGTATGAGAGGGCTGAGTGCGTACAGGTAAGAGGGGGCTGAGTGCGTACAGGTATGAGGGGGCTGAGTGCGTACAGGTGTGTGGTTGGGCTGAGTGCATACAGGTATGGGGGACTGAGTGCGTACAGGGAAAAAACAGTGGGAAAAAGAAGACAGTACCCAACCTTCGCAGTGACCTAACTTTACCCCTTCCTGGTTAGCCCCTCATAACCGGAAGGTACCAGATAAATCCCCAAATTACATATGGGTACCAACCATGCTATATCTCCATATAACACACATCTCCTCCTCCTCACAGACCCAAACCACTGCCACCGCCCGCGAGGGGTAAAACCTTACCCTTGCGAGCACCTCCACACCCTCAAAGCCCGCTCTATACCCTCCTGTAGGCCCAGAGCCCAAAGGTCTGTGCCAACTTCGTTGAGGTGCACCCCATCACTCCTAAGGTACCTCCATGTGTCCACCTCTAACTCCCTATGCCTTATTGTCACCCCCCATTACGTATAATACACCTGCTGACTTCTTTATTTACTTTCACCCGGGCCCTATCAACCTTTTAAGCTGACCAAGCCCACCGCCAAGATGTCCTGCCTATCATATCTGACCACACAATGACCATACCTGGGAATGCTGCCTGTAGTCGTAGAACATTTAATGTCCCGAATTAAATCCCTCATGGACCTAGATCCCATGTCATTCCCCCCAACATGTAGCACCAAGACATCGAGTGCCCTGTCCCAACGGGCAAACCTGTGGACTTCAGACCTTACCCTACTCCAAAGCATGCCCGGTACCCCGATCCATCTGACCTGCGCTTCCTGCCTTGGAATGCCCAAATGCCTACCATTAGGCCGAACATCAGCTCGTTTGGCCCCCCAAAAGACGAAGGAGTGACCCAGGATCCAAACCAAGCCCACCTCTCCACCTGTGAAACAGAAGATGACAAACAAAACAGTAATGCCCTCCCTACAACAAGCACTAAACCCCAAAAATCAACCCCCAAAACTAACCCACCCTCTTTTTTTTATTTATTTTTTATTAACTATAACAAATTAGGGTGAATATAGAGCCGAAATCTGTCAGAATCCCACCTCCCTATGCGCTTCACCGCCTCCGATTTAAGCCCGGCCTTGGCTGCCTCTGTAGCAGCGCCGATGCGGAAAGAATGTGAGGAATAACTATTGGGATCTTACCCAGCAGCCACTAAACACTTTTTGAACACCGCTATAAATTGAAACTTGGACAAGGCCAACCCATCTGCGTGCATCAAAAAGGAGCCCGATAACCTAGGCCGCAAGTCCCTGAATGATTGCACCGCTCTTACCGGACAAATGGTGGATTCCGAAATACGAAAAACTTCCAACTGAACCCCCTTCCCAAACTGATCCGTTTTAGACTGTTTTAACCAAATCCTAACCGAATCCTTGGAACAATCCAAGTCCTCCCACTGCAGCCCCCCTTGGGCCCGCTTGGAAGGGCTGACTAGCTCGCTAACCCTTAACGCTCCGAAGAATGCTAGAGCAAACGCCACTCGGAATAAGGCACTTTCGTATTCAGACACACAAATGGATGAAATATGAAAGAATAGGCCCTGTAGCATAGGAAAAGACAATGGGCGCCGCCCACCCATCTTCCTGTGCGCTTTCCTGTATCCTTTTACCAATGCTTCACCCAAAATTCTTTTGTATAATATAGTCCCTTGTAATTTAAAAAGAAAGGCAAGACCTGCCAATTTCTTATCAATGGCCGATGCCAAAACCTCCCCTTCAAAACCCATATTAATAAAGTAAAGAACCGCCTGTGTGACCTCCGGGCCCTCAGGGTCGATGTCCAAACTGTGCAAGCATGTTAACCACTCCTGCCATACCTTAGAGTAGGCTTCCCAAGTGGCCTTACTCACGGAGCGCTGAATCCACCCTGCCACATTCCCAAGGCAACGTTCCACATCCAGTCCGGGCAGGTAACCCCCTGCTGCTCCGCGTCTGGTGCCAATTCCCAAAACCTGTCCCACTGGAAACGAGACAGAGCATCAGCCAAGGTGTTCTCAACCCCTGGTAAGTGTACAGAGTAGATGAAAACATTCAATTTCAAACAGCGCAACACTAAATATCTCAACAACCTGACCACCGGCTCAGACTTGGCCGACAGCCGGTTAATCACCTGGACGACCCCCAGATTGTCGCAGTTGAGCCGCACCTTCATGTTATGGAATGATTCCCCCCTATATTTCCATTGCTACCACAATTGGAAACAATTCCAGGAGGACAAGGTCTTTTAAAAATCCAGCTTCCCCCCAAGCCTGTGGCCATCGAGCGGCGCTCCAATGTCTTTGAAAGACAGCCCCGTAACCTGTCGAGCCTGCCGCATCCGTGAATAATTCAAGGTCCCAATTACTAATGGGACCCGACATCCAAAGGGAGCGTCCAATAAATGATTCCAGGAATTCCTGCCATGTACGCAAATCGTCCCTGTGCTCCTTGTTAAGACTCACAAAGTGAGTGGGAGCGTGAACCCCGGCCGTGGCAGCCGACAACCGGCAAAACACCCTACCCATGGGAATTATTTGGCAAGCAAAATTCAGCTTCCCCAATAATGATTAAAGTTGCCGCAATTGCACCTTGCGCCTGCCGGTGGTCTCGCGTACCTCGGCCTTGAGACTTTCCAACTTGTCCACCGGCAGTCGGCACTCCATTCCCAAGGAATCCAAGTCAATTCCCAGGAATACGATGTTGGACTTAGGGCCTTCAGTTTTTCCCGGAGCTAGTGGTACCCCAAAACGCTCCGCTATATGCTGCAAAGTTCCCAATAGGACAGCACAAATATTGGAACCCGGTGGGCCGACGCATAAGAAATCGTCAAGTGCACGATCGAGTTGATCTCAGATATGTCACGAACTACCCATTCCAAGAATGAGTTGAATGTTTCAAAGAAAGCGCAAGAAATGGAGCACCCCAGCGGAAGGCACCGATCCACGTAGTACGCCCCATTCCATGCGCAGCCCAGCAGTCGAAAGCTGTCCGGGTGAACCGGCAAAAGCCGGAAAGCAGATTCAATATTTGCTTTGGTCATCAGCGACCCCTGTCCGTAGCGACGCACCCAAGATATCGCGGCATCAAAAGAAGTATATGTCACCGCACACTCCTCTGGCGCAATCGAATCATTAACCGACCCACCCTTCAGAAAGGAAAGGTGGTGAATTAATCTGAATTTGTTTGGCTCTTTCTTGGGAACTACGCACAATGGGGATACCACCAAGCCTTTAAAGAGGAACAGAAGTAAAAGGGCCGGACACGCGGCCTAAACTTACCTCTTTTTTAATTTTTTCCGAAACCACAGTTGGATGCAACAGGGTTGAACGTAAATTCGTCACCATAGGAGGGGCAGCCGTCATTGAGCACGGAATTTTAAAACCAAACGCGAATCAAGCGTCTAACAATTGGGCCGCTTTGCGGTCAGGGTACCTACTGAGGAAAGGACGCATCCTTTCCACCCACACCGGCATCGTCCCTTTAATTCGCAGGCTCTCCGCCACACCCCTTCCCTCTTCTAAAGCACTTGGACAATGCATGAGAACCCCCGCAGCCGGAGCAGGTGTGTTTAAATCGGCAGTTTGTCCCATACTTACATGTGCCCTCCTTGAACTGCCAACAGAAGCCCCATTTCTTGTCGGTCGGTTGTTCTGGAGCTGTGTTACCTCCGACCCCTGCCTGAAAAAACTGTGTGGGAGCCCTCGCCGCTGTCATAAGCTTCATCCACAGGCTGATATCCTTATGATCCCAGCGTAGCGACGGTCGGACAGCCATCCGTTGTCGAAGCTGCTCGTCATACCGTAGCCACGCTATGTCGCCATACGTCCGGTGCACCTCACTAATGGCCTCCAAGTATACGAACAAAGCCGAGCAGTGCTCCGGGGACTTTTCCCCAATTACACTAACTAAGATGGCGAATGCCTGCAGCCAGTTAGAAAAAGTACGCGGGATCAACCTATTTCTGCGTTTTTCCTCATCTTCCTTCTTATTCAACTCCGGCTTCAATCTGTCCAGATTGAACTTCTCTAACGGCAACAATGTGAATATCTCCACATATTCACCCTTCCAAATTTTTTCTTTTACCTCTGTCTTCAGATGCGCTCCAAGTGGGCCCTCAAAACAGACATAAACCTTGCTTTTTGTGGAATCCACCAGCCTAACCGACTCCGCCTTTTTCTCAGCCGATTTTTCCTGACTTTCCAGGGCTGGAACGCCAGCCGGTGTTGTCGGCGGATCGACCACCGCTGACACAACACCCGTCACCAAAGTAACCGCAGCGTTCCCAGCCATCCCTGTCGCCGTTGGAGTGGCTGCAGTAGCACCTGCGGTCCCCTGCGGTGTAGCCCACGCCTGCGCCGGGGACAAACTGACACCCGCCGCAGGTTCGAAGCGCTGTACTAACGCCCGCAAACCCGACAGTAAATCCTGTAACCCTGCTTCCTTAGGCTGTTCTGTAGGGGGCCTAACCACTCTTGCCCCCGCTGAACTACTCCCCCCAGGGGACCCCTTGCTTTTTTCCTGTTCTAACAACTTCTCTAATAAAGCAGAAACAGATAAAGTGGAAATGCACTCACCAGGCTACCCAGGACTGGGCCCATCAGCCGCCATTCCCGAATCCATCGCTGCGGTAGTCCCCTGTTCCTCGTCCCTCTCCGACCCTGACAGCTCACCCTTCGATCTGTCGCTGACCTCCTCTCGCTGAACAACCGCTGTCTGCACCCCAGAAGGACCTGCTCTGGGTGACGTGGGTCTGCGTTGTCTCTCTCTTCCAGCTCTCTGTGGTGTACCGCCAGACTAGTGCGTTGCCCACCTTGATGGACTTCTGCGTCTCTGACTGATCTGGGCCGCTGCCTCGCTTTCTCCGCCTCCGCTCACCCGCGTCACTGTGCTTCTCATCCTCCCTCTGGAAATTGCAGGGCTGCTGGCCGCTTCAGGTACATGGCCAGCCCCCCGGGGCTCGATCCTCTCACGTCGGGCCGGCTGGTTGCTTGTACCCTCCATCGCATCCCCGGCCGCCTGCTCTTGGCATCTGCGAAGAGCCGGGGGGGCAGAGCCGTGTGCTGCGCTGGGCTCCCCCTTACCTCTGCTCCTGCCTCTGCGCTGTGTCTTCTTCTTATCACCATCCCTGCTGCCTTGTGCCTGTCTCTCACTGGGGGGTGGATGTACAGCTCCTCTCTCCTCAGGCAATCGCCTCTAAACACCAGGTGCGGTGTCAGGGCTGAAGCGCTCCGGCTGCCGAGAACGGCGCGCACGTGAAGTCTCAGGGCCCCCCCCCCCAGTCGCCGCCGCTCCGCTCTCCTGTATCACCGCCGCCACCTGAGCCTGCAGCCATTCGCCCCCTTGCTCTGCAGCCGCCTTTCGTAGCCGCATTAGCAACTCCTCCATCGCCGAGATCTCCATTGGAAAAGTTAAGCAACAGAGCGGTGGGAGCGTGTGTAATCTTCCTTCCCGCCGCTCACCACTGACGTCACTTCCCCTTGTTCTCCAAACTAATTCCCCCTGAGCGCCTCCCCTGCCAGGACCACTCCCCTTCACTTAAAAAGACCTATCTAACAGCGTGACTGTGCAGTCCACACATGCCATGCTGTCCCTCCGCTGATCCCTTCGTTCCGTTGCTGCAGGACTCACTTTTCCAGTCACTGCAGACCGCATGCAGGTCCAACATGTACCCTGAGCTGGGCAAGGCATTTCCTTTTATGCTGATATAAACGCATGTGAGCCATTGCCACGTGAGCTGCTTGAGGAGCATAAAAGCGGCCCTGTGAAGGAATCTGAGGAATGCAGATGGTCCTGGTCAGGAGATGACTGATGGAAGGTCTTAAGTTTTCTGGAGTGTTTGCTTAAGGAATGCAAAGTATAGTGTTTTGTATTGTTTTAGGAGCAGAAGCCTTAAACGCAGTCCTTTAAAAACATGTCCCACATTGCCCCCTCATACATTTCCATAGTCTTCTGTGTCACTGATAGGTGTGGTGAGCTCATATCTGCACAGCAAAATATGGAGAAAACCATAATTCTCTCACCAAAAAAACCCCCACAGGTACATTGTCTCTTTAAGACCCATGTGCTTTAATCTTCTTACTTCAGAAGTAGTAGCAGGTGAGCCAGGTAACCCTTCCAGAGACAGACAGAAGGTGAGTCCAGGCAGCCCTTCCAGAGGCAGACAGAAGGTGGGTCCAGGAAGCCCTTCCAGAGGCAGACAGAAGGTGGGTCCAGGCAGCCCTTCCAGAGGAAGACAGAAGGTGAGTCCAGGCAGCCCTTCCAGAGGCAGGCAGAAGGTGAGTCCAGGCAGCCCTTCCAAAGGAAGACAGAAGGTGAGTCCAGGCAGCCCTTCCAGAGGCAGGCAGAAGGTGAGTCCAGGCAGCCCTTCCAGAGGAAGACAGAAGGTGAGTACAGGTAGCCCTTCCAGAGGCAGGCAGAAGGAGTGTCCAGGCAGCCCTTCCAGAGGAAGACAGAAGGTGAGTCCAGGCAGCCCTTCCAGAGGCAGACAGAAGGTGAGTTAAGGCAGCCCTTTCCAGAGATGGAAGGTGAGTCCAGGCAGCCCTTTCAAAGACAGACTGGAGACACAGAATCTGAGATAAAACCAGTCAGACTGTCAAGCCTCCAAGAGCACACACCACGGGAGGGGAGCAAACAGCAACAAGTCTTGTTTAAAGACTTATGTAGTTTGGCATGTAAATTGCCATCATCCCTGTAAATATGAAAAATTGTAAATACCTCTAAATGGGATTTTTAAGGCAATTTGTAAAGAAAAAACTATATATGCATTAAAAAAGTTTATTTATACATAATTTCAACATGATTAAAAAAATCCCAGATTTTAAACAATACAAAAAGACACATAAATGTATTATAATATTGCACAAATGATCATCCTGAAGTGGTATTTCCCAACTACTTGGGAATATACCATTCATGCATGTTGCAGATGGTGATAGGTAGTGGGGACATCCAACGCGTTTCAAGATGTGTATGAACTATATATTTCTTCAGGGACTAATACCACTTCTGAAGGTATAGAATATAAATGCAATTTAGAATCCAAATAAATGAATAGCATACATAACATTTTGGAAAAATATAAAGTATCAAACTTTTTATAAAGTATCTTGCTATATTACTGGAGAAGGCACTCCTTCAACAAGAGTGGCAGTCATGAATGTCTGCAGAATAAAGCCTTTCACCACATACAGGGACCACTGAATGAGATCCCATAAGGGCACCCAAAACAAGAAAGGAGGGAGGCAGATGACTTTCAAACTGAAAAATATAAAAATATATATAGAGAGGAAAATATTATACTCCATTCGAAAATGTATGTATATATACCTCACAGGGGGTTGCTTAATCCATATGGATAGCGAACATCCTATGAAAGGATAAAGAAAAACATACTTACAGAGCAGAGCCTCCTATATATTCATCTGAGGAAAAAAATGGAGCTAGAAGCAGACTTTATCCAGATAGATTAAGGCAGGTTGTTCTAGTGCCCCCCCCCCCGTGAAAAGAGGTTGCTCCACTGCAAAGACGTCCACATTGGACTCAGTGGAGGAAGGAATGGTGCTAATGTGGTCCCCAGCGTTTCCTTATATACCACATGTGTGCCAATAGTCCCGCTGTACGTGGCGTGGCACGTCACACACAGCGTGACACGATCACGACACATGCATCAGGTGTGGCGTGAATGGTGTGATATGATGAAAACACACGCATTAAGCGTGACACAGAGCGTGGCGCAAACACACCAAGCGCGGCACGGAACAATGACACCATGTGTGGCCGCATCATATCCTGTCACCACCAGGATATACCCATCCGGGGAAAAGGACAGCGGCCACATTGGAAACTAAAACCGCCGACGCAGAGTCTCCTCAATCTAGGAGAGGGTGCAGAAAACACTCAGTCCAAAGATTCAGGAGAGAAATAACGGCCCCAAATATAAATTAATATAAAGGGGCCTGAGTGTGCCGGGTATGTAGCTGAAGGCCTGCAGACAAAGATCCCTATGTTGAAAAGTATTGCCCTCACCATTACAAGTAATATGAAAAGCAAGGAAAAATATAACAATGAAAATATAACAATCAGCAAAAAAATATACACTGTATACCGAAAAAAATAAAAAAAAATAAAAAAAAAACCCAAAGATGTACCATCCAAATCCATAACAAAAGAGAGAAAACAAAGCCAGGAGAGCAGTGGGGCACGCTGTCTATACAGGAGACACGAAACACACCAAGGGAGAGGCCAATGGTGACATTGCAAAGCTTACTGATACCCCACCTGTTTAATATTGTGCTGTACCAAAGTACTTACCAACTGCAAACAACAGGTGGCCTAGAGCATGACCAAAAAAAGAACACTTCAGTTGGGCGGGGGCTGTCTTTCGATTAGCTAGGAAGAGGTGGTCCTGTGGTTTCCAGAGGATACGTTAACCCGTTGTGTGCTGACCAGGGATGAGCCGAACACCCCCCTGTTCGGTTCGCACCAGAACATGCGAACAGGAAAAAAATTCGTTCGAACACGCGAACACCGTTAAAGTCTATGGGACACGAACATGAATAATCAAAAGTGCTAATTTTAAAGGTTAATATGCAAGTTATTGTCATTAAAAGTGTTTGGGGACCTGGGTCCTGCCCCAGGGGACATGAATCAATGCAAAAAAAAGTTTTAAAAACGGCAGTTTTTTCAGGAGCAGTGATTTTAATAATGCTTAAAGTCAAACAATAAAAGTGTAATATCCCTTTAAATTTCATACCTGGGGGGTGTCTATAGTATGCCTGTAAAGGGGCGCATGTTTCCCGTGTTTAGAACAGTCTGACAGCAAAATGACATTTTGAAGGAAAAAACACATTTAAAACTACCGCGGCTATTGCATTGCCGACAATACACATAGAAGTTCATTGATAAAAACGGCATGGGAATTCCCCACAGGGCAACCCCGAACCAAAATTAAAAAAAAAAAAATGATGTGGGAGTCCCCCTAAATTCCATACAAGGCCCTTCAGGTCTGGTATGGATATTAAGGGGAACCCCAGCCAAAATTTTAAAAAAAAATTGACGTGGGGTTCCCCCTAAATTCCATACCAGACCCTTCAGGTCTGGTATGGATTTTAAGGGGAACCCCGCGCCAAAAAAAAAAAAAAAAACGGCGTGGGGTCCCCCAAAAATCCATACCAGACCCTTATCCGAGCACGCAACCTGGCAGGCCGCAGGAAAAGAGGGGGGGACGAGAGTGCGCCCCCCCCCCTCCTGAACCGTACCAGGCCACATGCCCTCAACAGTGGGAGGGTGCTTTGGGGTAGCCCCCTAAAACACCTTGTCCCCATGTTGATGAAGACAAGGGCCTCATCCCCACAACCCTGGCCGGTGGTTGTGGGGGTCTGCGGGCGGGGGGCTTATCGGAATCTGGAAGCCCCCTTTAACAAGGGGACCCCCAGATCCCGCCCCCCCCCTGTGTGAAATGGTAAGGGGGTACTTACCCCTACCATTTCACTAAAAAACTGTCAAAAATGTTAAAAATGACAAGAGACAGTTTTTGACAATTCCTTTATTTAAATGCTTCTTCTTTCTTCCTTCATCTTCTTCTGGTTCTTCTGGCTCTTTTGGTTCTTCCTCCGGCGTTCTCGTCCAGCATCTCCTCCGCGGCGTCTTCTATCTTCTTCTCCTCGGGCCGCTCCGCACCCATGGCATGGGGGGGGGGAGGCTCCCGCTCTTCTCTTCATCTTCTTCTCTTCTTCATCTTCTTCTTCTTCTTCTTCTCTTCTTCCTTCTTCTCTTCTTCATTTCTTCTCCGGGCCGCTCCGCAGCCATGCTGGCATGGTGGGAGGCTCCCGCTGTGTGACGGCGTCTCTTCGTCTGACGGTTCTTAAATAACGGGGGGCGGGGCCACCCGGTGACCCCGCCCCCCTCTGACGCACGGGACATGACGGGACTTCCCTGTGGCATTCCCCGTGACGTCACAGGGAAGTCCCGTCAAGTCACCGTGCGTCAGAGGGGGGCGGGGTCACCGGATGGCCCCGCCCCCCGTTATTTAAGAACTGTCAGACGAAGAGACGCTGTCACACAGCGGGAGCCTCCCACCATGCCAGCATGGCTGCGGAGCGGCCCGGAGAAGAAATGAAGAAGAGAAGAAGGAAGAAGAGATGAAGAAGAAGAAGAAGAAGATGAAGAAGATGAAGAGAAGAGCGGGAGCCTCCCCCCTCATGCCATGGGTGCGGAGCGGCCCGAGGAGAAGAAGATAGAAGATGCCGCGGAGGAGATGCTGGATGAGAACGCTGGAGGAAGAACCAGAAGGGCCAGAAGAACCAGAAGATGAAGGAAGATAGAAGAAAGAAGAAGTATTTAAATAAAGGAATTGTCAAAAACTGTCTCTTGTCATTTTTAACATTTTTGACAGTTTTTTAGTGAAATGGTAGGGGTAAGTACCCCCTTACCATTTCACACAGGGGGGGGGCCGGGATCTGGGGGTCCCCTTGTTAAAGGGGGCTTCCAGATTCCGATAAGCCCCCCGCCCGCAGACCCCCACAACCACCGGCCAGGGTTGTGGGGATGAGGCCCTTGTCTTCATCAACATGGGGACAAGGTGTTTTGGGGGGCTACCCCAAAGCACCCTCCCAATGTTGAGGGCATGTGGCCTGGTACGGTTCAGGAGGGGGGGGCACTCTCGTCCCCCCCTCTTTTCCTGCGGCCTGCCAGGTTGCGTGCTCGGATAAGGGTCTGGTATGGCTTTTTGGGGGGACCCCACGCCGTTTTTTTTTTTTTTTGGCGCGGGGTTCCCCTTAAAATCCATACCAGACCTGAAGGGTCT
Source organism: Lithobates clamitans (assembly GCA_037952925.1). NCBI lineage: Eukaryota > Metazoa > Chordata > Amphibia > Anura > Ranidae > Lithobates > Lithobates clamitans. Next base: position 999,241 of record JBBGZY010002060.1, on the reverse strand, counting down.
GGTATGGAATTTAGGGGGAATCCCACGTCAATTTTTTTTTTTAATTTTGGCTGGGGTTCCCCTTAATATCCATACCAGACCTGAAGGGCCTTGTATGGAATTTAGGGGGACCCCCACATCTTTTTTTTTTTTTTTTTTTTGGTTCGGGGTTGCCCTGTGGGGAATTCCCATGCCGTTTTTATCAATGAACTTCTATGTGTATTGTCGGCAATGCAATAGCCGCGGGTAGTTTTAAATGTGTTTTTTTCTTCAAAATGTCATTTTGCTGTCAGACTGTTCTAAACACAGGAAACATGCGCCCCTTTACAGGCATACTATAGACACCCCCCAGGTACGAAATTTAAAGGCATATTACACTTTTATTGTTTGACTTTAAGCATTAATAAAATCACTGCTCCTGAAAAAACGTCCGTTTTTAAAACTTTTTTTTGCATTGATCCATGTCCCCTGGGGCAGGACCCAGGTCCCCAAACACTTTTTATGACAATAACTTGCATATAAGCCTTTAAAATGAGCACTTTTGATTTCTCCCATAGACTTTTAAAGGGTGTTCTGCGGCATTCGAATTTGCCGCGAACACCCCAAATTGTTCGCTGTTCAGCGAACTTGCGAACAGCCAATGTTCGAGTAAAACATGAGTTCGACTCGAACTCGAAGCTCATCCCTAGTGCTGACGTAAGGTAGGGCCAGAAAATCAAAATACACAAAATATGAAAAAACACAATAAGAATGCCTAAAGCTTTCTTTTGACATTTTGTTCTCATTAATTGAGATTTTTTTAAATTTGTTCTCTTTTAATCACAGCATGCATAATCATGATCTCTGACTATGATCACGTATGATGTAAGTAAAAAAAAAAAATTCTCAAAGTATGGATTTTTTTACTTTTAATTGTCTTTTTGTTTTTTTCCTGGCATAGCAGTGGGGCCGTGGGTACTGGAGGGGGAACTACAAGGCTTTTTACTGAGCAGTGGAGGGGACTATAGCAGTGTGAACGTCACATAGCCATTGTCTTAAAGTAACAGTGGGTTCCTGAATTTATCTAAATAATAAGTCCAGTGCACAGAGCGGTCAGGTGATTTCTAGACCTACTCACTTATGTTGGGCACCTTCACATTACTCATCTTTTCTTTTTGTTTTCTTTTTAACCTTGTCTTGTACTGCTGCAAGGGGAAAATAGATCTTTACAAAATTTTGGCCAACACAAAACCACTAATTCAAAATCAATTTTGATAAAATATCTGCACTCGTTCTGATGCAAGGACTTTCTTTTTTTGGATGTCTCTCTTTTTTTACATTTTTTTGAATTCAAAAGGGGTCTATACATAAAGCATTCTCTGTGAAGATGTCTTAAACTCTCACACAGGAGCCATGAATGTTTGCCATATTGTTTTTAACATGATCGGGAGTGTTGTGGAAATTTTTATTAATGTATGAAATAAATAGGAATGTGGCGCTTACTGAGCTAAAACTAAATGAACATTAATGATAATGCTGATAAATAATAACTGTAAATTAACAGTATCAAATATCCACTAAAGGTGATTGTGCAAACAAATGTTCAAAAATAGCAAAAGACAAATAAAGTGCAAAATAGTGCTGCAATCTGGCAGACAATATGTGTGCAACTAACAATTGTGCAATAATTGTGCAAACAATAGCAACATAAAGTGCAAAAAGCAATCCAAGACTTCCACAGTGCAAAAAGAGATTCTTTGTGCAAATTATAAAGTCCAATGTGTAAACAAGTCTCTTTATAAAGTGCAATAAACTCCAAATAAGGTGCTATATCCAAACATGCGGGCCACTTCCTTCGATGTACAGTGCATATGCCACAATCTAACAAACTTCCTCCATCGAGTGTAGGTGATAACGTTTCCCCCAGCCTCTCTCCTCATAAATTGAATAAATATGCCAAACTTGAGCGATCCACACTGGCCGATCGGTCTCTGGCAGACCGATCCCCTGATTATTCAGGAACAATCAAACTCTCAGGATGACAACGCTCAGTAACATGGAAAAGTAAGAGGAGGGCTCCATGGTGCCATATTTCAATAACACTTTTAATATAGTTAGTAAAAACTTATGCCGCGTACACACGGTCGGACTTTTCATCTACAAAAGTCCGACAGCCTGTCCGACAGACTTTCGGCGGACTTTCGGCGGACTTGCGGCAGACTTTCTAATGAACAGACTTGCCTACACACGACCACACAAAAGTCCGACGGATTCGTACGTGATGACGTACACCGGACTAAAATAAGGAAGTTGATAGCCAGTAGCCAATAGCTGCCCTAGCATGGGTTTTTGTCCGTAGGACTAGCATACAGACGAGCGGACTTCGGGGTCCGTCGTAGTTATGACGTAAAGATTTGAAGCATGTTTCAAATCTAAAGTATGTCGGATTTGAGGCTAAAAAAGTACGTTGAAAGTCCGGAGAAGCCCACACACGATCGGATTACCAGCCAGCTTTAGTCCGTCAGCGTCCGTTGGACTTTTGCAGCTGAAAAGTCCGACCGTGTGTACGCGGCTTTACAGTTGATGTAACAGGAATACAACATATACAAACAGGAACAAGACTTCTGATCTCGGCCACGCCCGGAAGTGATGTCACCACGGCTCTTTTCGCTGACGCTTTGCGCATTAGTAATCCCTATACACATTCACTTTTTATAAATGTATGTTGTCAGATGTCCCCCAGTGTCAGTTTTACTGTTATATGCTCTTGCGAGCTTGTTCGCACATACAGACGTTGGTGGAAGACCATTGGCCGCGGAAACCTTCCCTTGGACACTGCAGATCCGTTTGCTCTTTTAGGGATGATCATTTATGCCTCGCCAAGGGACTGGCCACCTCATGGCAACTCCATTAGCACTCCAAGCAGGCAGATCTGCATACATGGGAGCCATAGCATAACCATATAAAAATGATGGTTCACTGAGCCAAGATATAGTATGGCTTGTGTCATTGGTAGCAGTGGGAGTGTGCACACCATCGTGTTCAGAGCCATGTAATTAGTGTTCAAATTGTGAGACACTTTTGTCTTACAGGATGCTTGCTACATGGCTCTACAGTATAAATAAAAGCAGTAAAGCATTCTATGGCAGGATTCTGCTAAGCTCAACATGATACCAGCATCTGTGTCTGTGTTACTTGGAGAAATAGAAGTACTCTTTACCGGAATTATACAAGAGATCTGTATTTGTGCTTTTAAGCGCAAAGAAATGATTTGCTTATAAGGAGAAGCTTAACATTTCCAGGACAGGAGCTGGGTTTAAAGAGGACTTAGAAGTCTTTTTCGGACGACTTAGAAGCTTCATCTTTATGTGAGTAACATATTACAACAAAAAGGAGCTAGTTTACACACTGGTTCCATTTTTGCCATCCAGTAGTTCTGGCGAGTCAGTATTCAACCCGATTAGCACCTGCAAACATTGTGGCCATTCGGCTCGGAAAACAGCATTTTAGCGGTATGATTGTAAACAGTAGGAGCCTGTCAGCGAGTCCCATGCAATAATTTTCAGCCAGGACCTGCTGACTGGCTGTGTGCAATCACAGCCCAGAACTCTGTGGCGGTAAACACCACAGAGCTCTGTACAGAGGGGGCAGTCTGTCAGTTTCTCATCCCTGCAAAGAGAAACTGAGAGATCTAGTAGTAAAAGCAGCACACTTTACACACATTACCCATGGTTAGGCACAAATGTAACCCCCTGATCTCCCTAGATGTGTGTAATATAAACAATGATCACTGTATTAATGAAACTATTGATGTCAGTGGCAGTTAGTTCCCCCCAGCATCAGTTAGTGTCAGATTGGCCACCTCACTATTGCGGTCCCCATTATAAGATTGCCACCATTAGTAGTATAAAAAAAATTAGAAAAATAAAAATTCCAGTATATATAACATCAATATACACTTATTGGGGTTTTTTATGAAAAACATGTAGCATTATATGAAGAAGGGAATAAGTGCAGCGCTCACAACGGGGAACAGATCCATGAATTGCCCATGGAATCCAAAAACAGGTGCTTTGGCTCGTTATTGTGTCCTTGATACACCAGAATTCAGCAAAAAAGCAAAAGTGGTAGCCGGCAACTCCAGCTGTTAACAAGGCTACTCACCAAAACATGTAAGCATTTTATCAACTCCTGTGCAAGAAATAAAGATAGTCATATGGATGTTGGAGTTGCCTGCTACTACTTTTGCTTTATGTAGCACAATATATTTTGGCCAAAATTCATGAAGAAATTAGATTTTTTACATTGTTATTATTGAATATGTTTTATAGCAGAAAGTAAAAAATATTGTTTCTTTTCTTTTTTTAGTTTATATTGCAAAAATTAAAAAAAAACAGTTGTGATCATTGCGCTCTATTTGTGTGAAAAAAAAAAATATATAAAATTATTTTGGGTACAGCGTTGCATGACCGCTCAATTACTAGTTAAAGTAGGGCAGTGCCGAATAGCAAAAAATGGCCTGGTCATGAAGGGGGTAAAATCTTCCAGAGGTCAAGTGGATAAAATACTGACAGTTCATATCTTACAAAAGTGGAGCTACTTAAGACCAACTTTCTTTAGGTGTACAGAGATAAAACGGCGCAGACAGATTTTGCCAAAGTGTCTGGTGTGTATTCTAAAAGTGGTGCAGCATAAGCAAAATTCAAGTACAAGTTCTAGACAGGTACATGAATTTGGCGCACGCTGCACCACTTTTAGAACGAATGAGAGACACTTTTGCAAAATCTGTCTGAGCCAGTTTTATGAATTGCAGAGATTCTATGTTAGCTGCCATTTAAAGCGAATACAACAAAATGATCGCTGGCTATTTTAGCTAAGGGTAAGGGAGGGCTGGCAATTTTAGGTAAGGATCTACAGATGGGTCTAGCTGAGACTCACTCCTTCCTTCCTTCCTTCCTTCCTTCCTTCCTTCCTTCCTTCCTTCCTTCCTTCCTTCCTTCCTTCCTTCCTTCCTTCCTTCCTTCCTTCCTTCCTTCCTTCCTTCCTTCCTTCCTTCCTTCCTTCCTTCCTTCCTTCCTTCCTCTTCCTCCTCTCTCTCCCTCTCTCTGCACCAGGGGCAGAGCCCCCAACACAGGGGTCACCTCCAGTCAGCTGAACCCTGGACTCTGTTCCAAGACTGCCAGGCTTCAGAATATTTATGGGTTGCTTCCCCACTTTCTGAGCCCACCTGCCCAGGAATTGGTGGAAGTCCCATGAATACTGAGGCTGCAGCCTCTGTCCCCCCCACTCATTATTTTCCAGAACCCTCCAGTGAGTTCCAGAATAAAAGGGGAGGTAACAGAAACACAGACTGTGAATCACTGCACAGCCTCCTAAACACAATTTACCCTTGTTCCTCTGCCTAAAGGTGAGCCAACTAAACTTGCCTAACCACTACCAACTAGGAGGGTGCTACATAGATTAGTGTCTGCAGGGGCCCCAAGGGGCCGTATGACAAGTGTCAAAGGTCCGCCCGCTCGTGGCCCCCATGCTGCAGGTTGGGCACCAGGGGTATAACTAGTTTGTGAACTGCAATCTTTGCTGAAGGTTACCACTTTGCTTTGCCTAGCTTATAGAATGATGTATTGACATAAATTAAAAGTGTTGAGACCAAAAAAGGCTGACTCCATATTGGGAGAGATTTCTCTTTTTTTCTTTCCCGGAGGCACAACAGGAAGTGAAAGGAAATCCCTCCAAAGTGAAGAGAAATACCATCTTAGACTGCTGGAACTGGAACAAGTGGGATAATTATACTATACAGATATGTATTTGTAAAGAAATTTTAAGAAAATGTCCCTGTCACTTCAGGAGGGACACTTTTTTTTAGGTTCTAATGGCAGAATACCAATAGAAAACATAGTGGACTAATATCCCTTTAAAAATGTAATATAGGGAATAACTTTTCTGGTGGCATTGAAAATCTGCTAAATATGGGTGGTTAAATATTTTATTGACCGATAAAAGGGAAAAAATAAGCCTTAAAAAGGTGTCAAGATATCAGTTCTCTTCTTTTAAAACTTGTCCCCTGTATTGTTCATGTAATACATTTTGCCAAATTAGCATTTTCCAAGTAGAATGGACTTTTCAAAATTGAAACCCTGGCAAATGTAAGAGCGGCCACAACTGTGCAATACAATAAAGAGCACAGCAGGCACTAAGCAACAATGCAATCAGCACCGAGGACAGGAAAGTGTTTCTATAAACTGCTGTCTAGAATTTGGCCAATATGGCTTGCACTCATGTCTGGCTGGAGTCTTTGGCAGAGTTATCTAATGAAAATGACACCCAGGAGTCGAGAACAAGAACAACAGACTGATGATGCCACAGTATGTGCTGCTCAGGCCAGTGAGCAAGCAAATTCACTTTCATAACCTTGAGATCTTTTTTGTTTTGTTTCTTCTCACACATGGATAACCAAAGGAACAGCACAAACATTACCAGGAAAATGATGTAGGCTCAAACATTGTGTGAACAGTTTTGCAGATGGTGAAGTAAATAGTATACTCTTCAATTACACGCCTTCTCTGTACTTTTCCCATGCAGGTCCAAATAACATAATTACTTTAGTGAAGACTTCCACAGACCCATGTACTAACCTTCCTTTTTGCTTCCCTTGGGCATGTTCAGCCCCCGAAGTGAAAGGAAAGCGCTGTGCAAGCTATGAGTCACTGGAGTCCTAGCTTACACATGACTATGACTACTTGCGTGACAGCAATGATTGGTCCAGCTCTGTCACATGGCTGAGTGACATGCTCCTCCAAGTATTGGTTATTTCCATTGGCTTCCAATGCTACATGGAGCCTTGGGGGAGCAAAGGAAAAGTGAGAATATGCCCCTGAGCAGGAGGGGTTAAAAGAAAATCTTTGCATTGCTGTGAACCTGCAAAGTCAGAATTGTCAGTTTTCATATTTTTACCATGACATGTTCTCTTGAATGATGATGTCACGAATATGAAAAAAATAAAATAAAAAATACTCTGTATACAACAAAAGAAGAATGCAAATACTGCTAACTGTGCTAAATGTGCCTCCAGTTGGCACCAGTGTTAATTTTGACATCAAATTTTGATTTACCGGTAGTTTTAGTTATAGTCTTTTTACTATAATGCCATTTTAGTTTTAGTCCCATTTTAGTCATCTGCAATTGTTTTAGTTTTAGTCGTATTTTAGTTGACTAAAATCTCCAATACATTTTAGTCTAAAAAAAATAATTTTAGTCAACTAAAATCTAATATGTTTTGTTAAATTGGAATGCATTATTTAAGCTATTCTATATAATTTCCAAACTCATTATATACTCCTGGAGAAAAAAAAATCTCATATGATATTATTTATGGTATTAAGGTTTGAATAAATTCACAGATACAGATTTAGCCACTCTGGATGTTCTGAGTAATGTAATGCTGCACAGTGCTCTGGATGGTGGTTTGTCTGAGAAGGCCTGTAATGTTGCACAGTGCTCTGACAGTGGTCTGAGGAGGCGTGTAATGCTACACAGTGCTCTGGACGGTGGTCTGAGGAGATCTGTAATGCTGCACACAGTGCTCTGGACGGTGTTCTGAGGAGGCCTGTAATGCTACATACAGTGCTCTAGACAGTGGCTGTAATGCTACACAGTGCTCTGAACAGTGGTCTGAGGAGGCCTGTAATGCTGCACAGTACTCTGGACAGTGGTGTGACGGTGAGGAGGCCTGTAATGCTGCAAAGTGCTCTGGAAGGTGGTCTGAGGGGTTTGTGATGTTGCACAGTGCTCTGGACGGTGGTCTGAGGAGACCTTTAATGCTGCACAGTGCTCTGGATGGTGGTTGTAATGCTACACAGTGCTCAGGATGGTGGTCTGAGGAGGCCTGTAATGCTGCACAGTGCTCTGGCTGGTGCTATGAGATGCTGCACAGTGCTCAGGATGGCCATGTGAAAGGTCTGTAATGCTGCACAGTGCTCTGGATGGTGGTATGAGAGGCCTGTAATGCTGCACAGCTGCACAGTGCTCTGGATGGTGGTCTGAGGGGGGTGCCTGTAATGCACAGTGCTCTGGGATGGTGGTCGGACTCTGTGTAATGCTGCACAGTGCTGGATGGGGGTATCAGGTCTGAGGGATGGCTTGTAATGCACAGTGCTCTGGATGCTGGTGGCCAGAGGAGGCCCGTAATGCATACACAGTGCTTTGGATGGACATGGGTCTGAGGGGAGGCCTCAGGCCTGTTATTGTAATGTACACACTCACGGGAGGCCTGTAATGTTCAATGCTGCTCTGGTCGGTCATCTGAGGACCTGGAAGCCTGTATTGCTGGCTGCACAGCCTGCTAACTGCTGCTAAGCGAAGTACGCTATGGACTAGAGTCGCTTGCATGCTGGGAGCAGAAGCAGACAGAGCTCCGTGGAAACCCGAAGTTTATGAGGGTAAACGTCCCTGCCTTACATTTTCATTTAGTTTTCATTTGTTAACAAAAACTAAATTGATTTTTGTCATAGTTTTCGTCAGTGGACGAAAACGTGGTGTACTTTTCATTTAGTTGTCACAGTAAAAAGGCTGCTGATGAAAACTTTGACAAAAATTAACACTGGTTAACACTCTGTTCCAGAGAGGTAGTCTCCCAAAGTCCATTGGGAAACTAACACGTCTGGGAGTGTTGGTTTCCTGTGTCCTCTGCTGTGCTCACTGGTTTCTCCTTTCAATCCACATAGCACCATTATGTCCTCTGGTGCAAGAAGCTCCCATTAATGTACCCCTTGGAGTGGAGTTCCAGGGTGCCAGAAAAAACACTTTGGCAGCAGTACACCTTTGGCACCTGGTCACGGCACTAATTACACACATTTCTCAGGCAGCTTTGTGTTTAGTCCAGGGGAAAGTTTTATACCCACCATAAGGTCTGCCTTGTATCACTGCCCCTGGTACCTTCTTTCTATTTCATTCACTATTTATCACAGGCATTGCACTGCATGTGTGTTTGTTGTTTTTTTTTTTGCACAGAGACAGAGAGTGCAGGCTCATCAGGGCCATCCCTGTTAATGGGGAGAGGATCTGTGGCCTTCAGGTCTTTTTCCTCTTCCCAACCGGGGGTCTCTCTTTGGGAGAGCCCTCACCAAGTACTTGGAGGACCAGCTTTGGCAGGTCTCTTAGCAGCAGGGTAAACCTGGCTTTAGCCTAGATAGACCGCAGTATGCCTTGTCCCTGTCAGAAGCCTTGCGCTTGGTGGGTTCAAGGATTGCAGCCCTTCCTCTTTGGAGGTTGGTCCTGTTCTGTATATTTTGCGCACTCTTTTTTGCCCTGTAATTTCACAGTTCACTTTTTTGTTCACAGGAGATCAACTACGCGCTTCACTGAGCATTGAAAAAGAAAAAAAAATTATGTCCTGATATAAGAAAGGGAAAGGCATGTATCCACATTCTTCCTTTAAAGGGTATTCATTTTGGCCCCTTTCATATTTATGGCAGGGTCATTTTAACCACTTCTGTACTGAGTAATTTCACCTACTTCCTGCCCAGGCCAATTTTCAGCTTTCAGCGTTGTCACACTTTGAATGACAATTGCGCGGTCATGCAACACTGTACCCATATGAAAATGTTATCATTTTCTTTTAGACAGATAGTGCCTTCTGTTGGTGGTATTTAATCACCACTGTCTTTTTTTTTCTACTCAAACAAAAAATGCGTAAACAATTTTCTTAGTGTCTGTTAAAAAATATTGCAAATAAGTGATTTATCGTCTTCACTAATGTGCGCTGTTGAGGCTGCACTGATAGGCTGCACTGATGGGTACTGATGAGTCTGACCTGGTAGGTGGCACTGATGGGCACTGATAAGCAATGATAGGCTACACTGATGAGGAGGCACTGATAGGTGGCACTGATAAGGAGGCACTGATAGGCTTCACTGATGAGCACTGATAAGTAGCACTGATGGGCACTGATGGGGCTGCACTGATAATCAGGGCCCCGATTATCAGTGCCCTGATTACCTGTGTAAATGTCCCCTGCCAAACTTGCTGTTTACCGGGTCCCCTCTCCACACGCTGTGACAGCACATGAGGAAAGAAATGCAGATAACCAGCAAGTTTGTTTACATGTGATCAGCTGTGATTGGACACATTGAGGGCCGCTGTGATTGTCCCTTTACCACGATGAGAGAGCGCACTGAATGTAGGCACCAGGGGGCGCGCGAGGGCGTGGTTCTGGGAGGACATGGACACCTACCTGGAAAAGAGAAGCGCGCTGTAGCCATCTTTCGATGGTTAAAAAAAAAAATCTGACTTCTGTATGTTTCTACTTAATAACTGCATATTGAGGTGGTTTTAATGTTTGTAGACATATATGTTCTTCGATGATATAAATGTACCTAATAGGCACATGAGATAGGGATGATTTTTTATTCATGGAAATATCTGTCTTTGCCTTTTGGCTTTTCTTTTTTTATCTGATCCTATGTTAGCTAGAGATAAACATTATTATAATACACATGTGGGTGGTGCCCACTCGCCCCGGAACATAAAGGGTACCTTTCGATGTGCACGCGCTTATCAATGCCCGGGACCAGGCGGGGTCGTGTTCATGTCATGTTCGTGTTCAAGGCAACATTATGGCGGCGCCCCGGCTTAGAGATGAGCCGTACACTGTGTACAGCAGTTACCCTAAATGTACAGAGTCTCTATCATTGTGTGTTGCATTTAGGAGGGACACTGCTGAGCCCATGCCGTCTCCACCTGTCCAGTGTACTTCTGTCCCCTCACTCCCAGTTACAGAATGGGGTCCTGCAAAGCACCTATCGCTCTCCCATACCATGTGGCCAGGTACTTGGAGTCTCCGTACTGTGGGTTCAGTCCTAATTTCTTTCGGAGAACCGACCGCTAGGGAGGGAGCCAGAATACCGACCCCCTCGCTACCTGCGCTCCTGTCATTTACGTCAGGTACCAAGCTTCATGACCGGCTGCTTTGTACTTTGCACTAATTCTGGTTACCCATAGCAACTGCCTTCCTCCTTTCTCTTGTTTTGCCAAGTAAACCTTTTGTAGTAGCCATACTTCATACCCCGTTGTGTACAGGGCCGGTGCTGCCTATAAGCACATCGGTCAGGAGCACCATGGCCTCGCTCATTGCCAAGCAACACAGTCCCCCCGCCAGCTCGCCCGCTGTACACATCCCCCACCAGCTGAAAACCTCCCCTGCCCACTGTACATCCCCACCTGCTGAACACATCCCGTCCACTGTACATCCCGCCAGCTTAACACATACCTGTCCATTGTACATCCCCGCCCGCTGAACTCATCCCGCCCACTGTACATCCCCACCCGCTGAAGACATCACCGCCCACTGAACACATCCCTGCCCATTGTACATTCCGCCCACTAACCACTTCCCCACTCACTGTACATCCCTGCCCACTGAACACATCCCCACCTGCTGTACATCCCACCCCCTGTATTCTCTACATCCTGTAAGAGGAGGGAGAAGGAGGAAGGCTAGGTCTGCCCGACCTCCTCCCAATGTCCCCCTAGTGCCCACCCACAACCTCAGCGTGCAGCCAATCTGTGCCTGGGAAGGGGGTGTGGGCGGGAGAGACTCTCCCCTCTCTCTCTTCCTGAAATGTGCCATAGTATCCCTGTCTTTCATGTGCCATAGTCTTTCTGCCTTCCATGTGCCATAGTGATTCTTCCTTCCTGCCTTCCATGTACCATAGCGATCCTTCATTCCTGCCTTCCTTGTACCACGTTGATCCTTCCTGCCTTCCATGTGCCACAGTAATACTTCCTGCCTTCTAGGTGTCATAGTGGTCCTTCCTGCCTTCCATGTACCATAGAGGTCTTTCCTTCCCGCCTTTCTTGTGCCACAGTGATCCTTTCTGCCTTCAAGGTGTCAAAGTGATCCTTCCTGCCTTCCATGTACCATAGTGATTCTTCCTTCCTGCCTTCCATGTGCCATAGTGATCCTTCCTCCTTCCATGTGCCATAGTGATCCTTCCTGCCTTCCATGTGCCATAGTGATTCTTTCTGCCTTCCATGTGCCATAGTGATTTTTCCTGCGTTACATGTACCACAGTGATCCTTCCTGCCTTCCATGTGCCATAGTGATACTTCCTGCTTTCCAGGTGTCATAGTGATCCTTCCTGCCTTCTGTGTGTCATAGTGATCCCCCTTCATTTCTTCCATATACCATACTGATCCGTCCCTCTCTCTCTCTATCTAAGGGTTGGTTCATACTGCAGAACTTGTCTACCTAAAGTGTCCCTCGTTCTCAAGTTCAAAAGTTGGGAGGTATGCGTATACATGGGCAGGGCAAAGGGGGTGGAGTCAGGAGCGGAGCCATGGGGGCGGCAAAATGCAGTTTTGCCTAGGGTGTCAAAAATCCTTGCACCAGCCCTGATTGTGCAATATACACCCTGTTCTTTCATACACCAGAGACCATCATGCACTCGTTTGAATGACTTCAGATCAAGCTTAAGAACAGTTTAAAGAGAAACTGCGGTCTGCTCACATAATTTGTAATAAAAACATCTTTGCCATTCTGAAGCTTCCCTAAAAACCACTTTGCATATTATTTTATACATACTGTGATTATGTATTTGCCAAATATGCTGCAGAAATCTCCCTTCACTAAGTCTGGCCTTGAAAAGGCGATAGTCCATTATAGGCATCCTCCAAAGCTTAGCCGTTCTCCAATCTTACTGTGTCCTGAAGAACTACGGGGTGCAGCAATCCCTTCTTAGTGTCCCATGTCTGTTGAGGCCAGGAGCGGGAATGAAACAGGACCGTGAACCAGGCCTTCCCCCTCTTTTTATAGCACAGGGTGGAAAGGCAGGGCCCAAATAGCCAGAGAAAGAAGCCCAATGCTGGTAGACCCCTTCCCTACCTGGGCAAGCTAACTCACTTGCTGTAGCAAAACCCACACTTGTAGGCAACCTGCCTACATACAACAAAGATTTGATGTATTTGACACCTTTTAATGGCTAATTCAAAGTTATGAACTCAGTATAATGACTTAATGGGGTAAAGAAGTTTCAAAAGACATTACATGGTGCAGTGTGTTGGTCAACAGGTACTTGATGAATTCCATTGAAACTACAACGTAGACATCTTCATCAGCTAAATTATTTGTCATGTGGATACATATTATGTGCAAAATTAGCAGAAGGGCTAACCAAAATGCCAACTGGAGTGCAATTAGTAGCTTATGACTGGGAATGCAGTTATTAGGTGGCATCGCAAATGTATAAAACCAGGACTGTCCTTCAAGATTCAACAATACATGATTATACAATATATGTGCACAGTCACATGGCATTTACTTATTTATTATGTAATTTGTCCTGACTGAAGAATATTAAGAATTACTTTTGGTAACCAATATGTATTACTAAATGTGTAACAACCTAAACTGTTTGTCATTTAGGTTTAATGACTATTTTCTAAGTGCAGTTGACGATTCTTCACATTCCGTTCAAACTTTCTCTGACATCCCAATCCTTGGCATTGTCTGCGGTGAGTGTAACTCTACTGACTGTCTTCTCCGTATGTCCCTCTCTTCCCAATCTTCTTCAAGTTCCAACTCTCCTCGCAGGATTGCCAGCTTCTCTGAAAAGGTCTTGGTGTTTGGAATAAGGATATAGTGATAGATTAAAGATCCTAAAACAGCACCAAGCATTGGTCCTAACCAGAACACCTGAAATGAAAATGTCAAATTAGGGAGCAACTCCAGGAAAATTGTTAAATGAACTGCTAAAGCTACCCTGTAACCATGCTGGTTCTGCTTAAACCAGAGCAAACAATCATTTTACCAAGGACTCATCTCTAACCTGCGCTAGGAGTAAAAGGCGAAATATTTCAGCCGCTGTACCAAACACACACCTGAATTAATCACCACATACTGTATATATACAACGCTATACACTACCCAAATTCACCACCAACTAAAATTCACCACCAACTAAAGTGTTGCTGTATAAGACATTGATAAAAAAAAGACTAATGACAATAAAAATAAAATTTCATTAAAAAATTGAATTACATCCTAACTCATTAAGTGAATGAGTAAAGTGCTATAAGTGCTGTTAGTGTCCAGTGCGTAAATTAGATGAAAAAATTTCCAGTGCTTCAAGTGCTAGACCTTAAAGTGATCTTCAAATCTAGAGCTGCACTAAAATTAGTAATCAACCAACATAGCTTTATCAAATAGATATATACCATATAATAAAAATAAAATAAAACACAAAAGAGACATTAGTCCATGTAAAGTCCATGTGAACAGAGAAATTCTCATTGAATCAGTGAATGTCCATCACCAAATCACAAGTAGCATCCCTGTGTTAACCACCACCACTTGTAGTGAAATTCTGCACTTACCAGGTGTATAAGACCTTCTATCTCTAGATAGGTCATAAGAGCTCAAAACAGAATCATCCAATCAATGACCATTGGGAGACGCCTCCAACCCTTTTGTCTCAGTGAACCAGGAATTTAGAATAGTCCTCCACCAAACATCCTCTCATTGGATAATGCATATGGACATGCAAAACAAAGCGCTCCAATAAGATTAAAAGCCCTCTTGAATCATTTATTAAAATGTTAATGATCATGATGCAAAGTAATAGGGCTGTCTCCTCACTAGCAATGTAGCAAACACCTGCACTTCCAGTATTGCAAAAAAAAAAACAAACAACACAAGTAGCTCCACCCTAAGCGTTTCGTCATACATGACGTGGTGGTTTACACAAGGATGCTACTTGTCATTTGGTAATGGACATTCATTAATTCAATAAGCAAGAGGAGAATTTCTCCATTCACATGGACTTTTCGTGGACTAATGTCTCTTTTTTTGTTTTATTTTAATTATATAGTATACTGTATGTCTATTTAATTCAGGCTATGTTGATTGATTACTAATTTTTAGTTTGGAGATTAGCCTAGCACTGTGTTGAATATCCCACAGTACAGTTTGCTGCTTTATATATCACTATTTTTGTATTTATAACTTTTGGGTCACATATTTGGATTCAATACACAAGTGCAGTTTTTCCAGTAATTTTCATAGTCCTTAAAGTGGTTTTAAAGGCAGAAGACTTTTTACCTTACTGCATTCTATGCACTAAGATTAAAAAAAAACCTTCTGCATGCAGCTCCCCCCACAGCCCCTATAATGCGGCTTGCTATAGGGGCATTCGGGGGACACTGTCATCTGCTGTATGTTAGAGGTACCATGGGATTCCCAGATAGCTGACCTGGAAAATGTGATTACTGTGCATTGCCTTGGTTTGTTCACAGACATATCACGGGCACTTTAACTGATACATTTAGACCTAAGAATCCTAATTATTTTTCATGCTGGTATAGAAACAATTAAAGTTGAAGTTTAGGTATGGCATCTTTACATAGTTGCCCCGGTACCCCGGCGGAGGCCCTGCTTACAAGCTGCTCAGCACAAAACCCAGAAGCTAGTGGCAATCACTATAGTAGCTGTGGCTCCTACAGAGATTTCCAGCTTCCACAGGGATCCCACAGGTGTGGCACATACAGTATCTCACAAAAGTGAGTACACCCCTCACATTTTTATAAATTTTTTATTATATCTTTTCATGTGACAACACTGAAGAAATGACACTTTGCTACAATGTAAATTAGTACAATGTACAGCTTGTATAGCAGTATAAATTTGCTCTCCCCTCAAAATAGCTCAAAACACAGCCATTATTGTCTAAACCACTGGCAACAAAAAGTGAGTACACCCCTAAGTGAAAATGTTCAAATTGGGCCCAATTCGCCATATTCCCTCCCCGGTTTCTTGTGACTCGTTAGTGTTACAAGGTGTGAATGGGGAGCAGGTGTGTTAAATTTGGTGTTATCGCTCTCACTCTCTCATACTGGTCACTGGAAGTTCAACATGGCACCTCATGGCAAAGAACTCTCTGAGGATCAGAAAAAAAGAATTGTTGTTCTACATACAGATGGCCTAGGCTATAAGAAGATTGCCAAGACCCTGAAACTGAGCTGGAGCACATTTGACAAGACCATACAGCGCTTTACCAGGACAGGTTCTACTCAGAACAGACTTCACCATGGTTGACCAAAAAGGTTGAGTGCACATGCTCAGTGTCATATCCAGAGGTTGTCTTTGGGAAATAGATGTATGAGTGCTGCCGAGGTTGAAGTGGTGGGGGGTCAGCCTGTCAGTGCTCAGACCATACGCCGCACACTGCATCAAATTGGTCTGCATGACTGTCGTCCCTGAAGGAAGCTTCTTTTAAAGATGATGCACAAGAAAGCCCACAACAGTTTGCTGAAGACAAGCAGACTAAGGACATGGATTACTGAAACTGTGGTCTGATGAGACCAATATAAACTTATTTGGTTCAGATGGTTTCAAACGTGTGTGGCGACAAACAGGTGAGGAGTACAAAGACAAGTGTGTCTTGGCTACAGTCAAGCATGGTGGTGGGAGTGTCATGGTCTGCATGAGTGCTGCTGTCACTGGGGAGCTACAGTAAATTGAGGGAACCATGAATGCCAACATGTGATGTGACATACTGAAGCAGAGCATGATCCCATTGGAGACTGGGACAAAGGGCAGTATTCCAACATGATAACAACCCCAAACATACCTCCAAGACAACCACTGCCTTGCTAAAGAAGCTGAGGGTAAAGGTGATGGACTGGCCAAGCACGTCTCCAGACCTAAACCCTATTGAGCATCTGTAGGGCATCCTCAAACGGAAGGTGGACCAGCTGTCCTCATGGAGGAGTGGAAGAGGTCTTCAGTGGCAACCTGCGAAGCTCTGGTGAACTCCATGTCCAAGAGGGTTAAGGCAGTGCTTGACACTTTGGGCCCAATTTGGACATTTTCACTTAGGGGTGTACTCAATTTTGTTGCCATCGCTTTAGACATTAATGGCTGTGTGTTGCGTTATTTTGAGGGGACAGCGAATTTACACTGTTATACAAGCTGTACACTCACTACTTTACATTGTAGCAAAGTGTAATTTCTTCAGTGTTGTCACATGAAAAGATATAATAAAATATTTACAAAAATGTGAGGGGTGTACTCATTTTTGTGAGATACTGTACATACTTACATTGGTCCAATGTTAAGGGAGGGGGGGTAAGGATGTGGGGGTAGTTGCCGGGGCTAACCCATACACATAGATACCCAATACATTTTGAATGGACTTTCATCGGGACGCACATGTGCAGTAGCACGGACATTGTGCACCTGCGCAGTGTGGGTGAACTGACCCCGTGACTTCAGGCGCCGCCTTCAGCGGCGTGCGTTCACGCGTTCTCCCTTCCCCCCTTCCTTCCCCCCTCCCCCTTCTCTCCCCCCTTTCCCTCCCCCTCTTTCCCTCCTTTCTTTTTCTCCTTCCTGTTATCTCTTTTTCTTCATCTCGTACCACATATGCACCTTTCCTTGGTTTCTCATCACCAAAAATCATCACGCATTAGTATTTATACAACTTTTGAAAAAATCGATGAACAAATAATAAATATTTATACCCATTTAATTATGTATTTCAATCAGTTATGGTTCTTTGCACTCCCCCTTGTCCGCCGGGGAGAGAATCTGTGGGAATCCGCTGCTAGCCTTGCCTGGCCCACTTGGGTGAGCAGACCTTTTCGCATCCATGTCACTATTACTATGCCTTGTGAATGATTTGTCTGTATTATATCATTTTTTTGTATATTGCCTTTAATATACTGTTTCCTTGTAGACCATTTCATCCTCCTGAAGAAGTGGTTTTACCGCGAAACCGGTAGAGGAATATGTACATCCCACCTGAACAGAAATTGTACCGGGGAAACCTGCTATGAGTTAGTTCCCGTGTGGTGTATAGTGTATTATTTTCTAAAGTGTCTTTGTTTACATTGTTGTGTTTTTAAGACATTGTTTATGTATTGTTTCAGAATAAAATTTTGCATTTTTTAATCAATGTGTGGTTATATCAGTACCGAGAAAGTCCATTCAAAATTTATTTGGTACCTATGTGTATGGGTTAGCCTCGGCAACTACCCCCACATCCTTACCCCCCCCCTTAACATTTACGTAATTTTGCACAATGATACTTTTCTACTGTCATCAATTTAACACTATGTGAGGCTATAGGGTTTAAACATTACACATGGTTTAAACATTGGTCCAAGCCGATATCTACACCTCAGCTTTAACAGGGAAGTACAGCCAAAGCTCGTTTGGCTGTACTTCTCCTATGCATCACAAGAGTGCAGTTCGTTTTGCACTTCTGTGACCCTTTTTTTGCAGAGAGCGGGCTGAAGTCAGTCCAAGCTCCGCGTCATCACGACCATGAAGTCGGGATCTGCCTAGATCCCTGGACTGATACCCGGCTCAGCCTCAGCTAGCTGCTGAGAGCCTGAGCAGGCGGCTCCCATCTCCCCCACAGCTCAGTGCTCCAGTGAGTGAGAAGGGGCAGAGCAGAGAGCTGTGGCTGACAGTCAGAGCTCTGAGAACCGAGAGATCTTCGGCATTCGATTGCTCGGTTCTCAGTGTTAGAGGCGCCGGGGGACAGATGCAGTATCGGACCGATGCTGCATCCACTAGGTAAGTATGAATCTAAAAAAAAAATACCCATACTTCTAATTAGTCAATATTATAAAATGTTACAGCGATTTTGTTTTATAACTATCCCAATATGTTATGTGTAAATTGCCACCTAGCAATGACCTTAAATAAACAAACATCCAAGCCATAGCCACATGTTCTTCATCAGCGGTCTCCAAACTGAAGCACGTAGGCCACATGTGGCCATTTGCTTGCTTTTATCTAGTCCTTGGGGCACTATTTCATCCACTGATGCTAACAGTGGGGCATAATTCCTCCCACTGACACCAATGATGGGGTCTAATTTCTCCCAATGACGCCAACAATGGCCCCAATTCCTCCCATTGGCACCAACAATGGGGCCCAATGACACCAACGATGGGGCCCAACTCCTCCCTTAGACGACAATAATGGTCTGACACCAATGATGGGGCAATATTCCTCCCAATGACACCAATGATGGGGCACAATTCCTTCCACTGACTCCAAAGATGGGGCATTGTTTTTTCCTACTGACTTCAGGACCTTTTCTACGCCCAATCGTCACAGTTCGGCTCCCCTAAAGTCTGAAGGAAATTGACTCTTTGTTTTGAAAGTTTGGAGACCCCTGTTCTACATCATGGCATGGAATGTAATTATATTCATGGCACAATGGAATGAAGGAGTGGAGGAATTATTCTCACCCAGTGGGCAGTAAAGTTTCCTGTTATAACTGCAGGTCCAAAAGATCTTGCTGGATTCATGGAGCAGCCGGTGTAATGGATCTAAGACAGAAGACAGTAGTTTATTACAAGCAAGAGACATTATAATCTATTTTAATATTATGAGCAAGCATGGAACATATTATTCAAGATACTAGGGACTAGAAAGCTGCCCAGCTAAACATGCCCTTAGATGCTAACCTGAGCCATATGTATGACCAGAAAGCCTGCCCAGAACCTGTTTTTGAAAATGCCTATGCCCTCCTCACAACGTGACCCTCACCTGTTCCTACCTGCAATCAAGACCTGTCATTGCTTCTGCCATGTAAGAAAATATATGGTAAGTAACTTGTAGGTCATTTGTAACATTCTAGGGGACTGGGACAGACAGTGAACAAGGACCCAAAGGACCTAATTTGCTAAAAAAAAAAAAAAAAATTCTTTACATTCTGCTGTCAGCAGGGAATCCCGCTGACAGCAGATGAGTCATGGTTGTTAAGGACGCAGCAGGTGCCAGCTCCTTAACAACCAGTTATTCACCAAAATTCCATTGACAGCAGATGAGTCGAGGTTGTTAAGGACATGGCGGGTGCCGGCTTCTTAACAACCAGCTATTCACTGGAATCCTGCTAACAGCAGATGAGCCATGGTTGTTAAGAACGCAGTAGGTGTCGGCTCCTTAAAGCGGAAATCCACCCAAAAATTGAACTTCCACTTTTCGGATCACCCCCCACCTCCGGTGTCGCATTTGGCACCTTTCAGGGGGAAGGGGGGAGCAGATACCTGTCTAATTCAGGTATTTGCTCCCACTTCGGTGCATAGATCACCGCAGGCTCCGCCGCGATCTACGCCATGTCCGGTCCCTCCTCCATCCCCCCGCTGTCTTCTGGGAGACACAAAGGTCCCAGAAGACAGCAGGGACCAGTGAGGATGCGCAGCGTGACTCATGCATGGGCAGTAGGAAACCAGGCTGGTTCTCAAATTTTCCGACAACAAAATCCATCTTTGGAAATTCCGATCGTGTGTACACAATTCTGATGCACAAAATTCCATGCATGCTCAGAATCAAGCAGAAGAGCCGCACTGGCTATTGAACTTCTTTTTTCTCGGCTCGTCGTAAGTGTTGTACGTCACCGCGTTCTTGACGTTTGGAATTTCCGACAACATTTGTGTGATCATGTGTATGCAAGACAAGTTTGAGCCAACATCTGTTGGAAATAAATCCAGGATTTCATTGTCAGAATGTCCGATCGTGTGTACGCGGCATTACAGTTCCAGCGTATCACTTTGATAATTGTTGTTTGATGGTTTTGGCACTTTATACACTGGGTATTTATTTAGCTTGAGAACACTTGGAACGCTGGGCTACACACTTTCCAACTTTTTTTTTCGTGTAGGAACAATAGCCACCATCTCTTGCTCACTGCCGGGATGGATTAGGATCTATGGACTACGGGATTTATGGTGTGCATAGAGCAATGCACAAATAGAAGTGAGGGAGAAAAAAGAGGCCTGGGAGCTCACGGAGGACATTACAAAGAAGGGAAAAAAGACACAGTAATGCCCCGTACACGCGATCTGACTTTCCGACGTAAAAAGTAGGATCGGAGCTTGTTGTCGGAAATTCGGACCGGGTGTAGGCTCCATCGGACAGTTTCCATCGGAATTTCCGTCGCACAAAATTTGAGATCTGGCTCTCAAATTTTCCGACAACAAAATCCGTGCCACGCATGCTCGGAATCAAGCAGAAGAGCCACACTGGCTATTGAATTCCATTTTTCTCGGCTCATCGTACGTGTTGTACGTCACCACGTACTTGACGTTCGGAAATTCCGTCAACTTTGTGTGACTGTGTGTATGCAAGACAAGTTTGAGCCAACATCCAGTCGGACAAAATCCATGGATTTTGTTGTCGGAATGTCCGATCAATGTCCGATTGTGTGTATGGGGCATAAGAATGATTTCATGAAAAATAGATTACAGGGTCATTAAGAAGTGGATGCATTTGGGTTTATTTTGGAGAATACGAAAATCATTTAGTGTTACTTTAAAAAGGTTTACATTTTTTCTAAAATTTAGGAAAGAGTGTTGTGGAAGTGAGGGATGAAGGGGAACCAGGAGCAAAAAAGCTTCTTTATTGGGCAAAGGCCTGCTTTCAGTTAGGACTTTTGTCAGCTCTTTATTGCTGTAAGGATGCCTTTTTGGAGACATTTCCCCACAGGAAGTGATAGACAATCTCCCCAATGGGTACACACATAAAAACAAAAGTACATTTTTAACAGCATAAAAAGTCAGAATTTTCTGTACTGTGTCACAAGGACACAAAGTTAACGAAAATATGCCCAGTGGTCTCACAATCAGAAATACACACCTAGCAGATGTTGCAACCCTTTGTTGCTCTATCCAAAACCAGAAAAAAGAAATTTGGATGTAGTTATGTTTTAATAGTCAGTATATAAATATAGAGCAGTGATTATTTTACAGAGAGTTAAGCCTCGTATACATGGTCTGATTGTTGGAAGACCGAGCGTCTGATTTTTGTCAAAAGGGCGTGTGCAGGATTTTGTCTAGCATACTAACTATCTGCAAATTGTCGTTTCACAAACACGAACGTAGTGATGTACTATGAGAGTATAAAGAGGAAGTTCATTTCTCAAGCGCCACCCTTTGGGCCCCTTCTGCTAATTTCATGTTAGTAGAAGTTTGGTGAGCGTTGATTTGCGATTTTCCGATTGTACAAAACAAATGCCTTTTAAAATACGTTTGGCATAACTACATGCAAATCAGTTTCATTATTATCCCATTAAAGAAGATGAGAATTTTGACATTTCATCAATTGCCGCGTCATGAATGTTAATTCTAGATGACGAACGGTAGTTTACAAGCCCAAACTCTTCCCAGTCGTTCCTTGATTCCGATCATGCGTGTTTGTACTTTTGACTTTTGTGTGACGGATTTCTGTACTGACCAATCAGACATTGTGTTCACATCAGACAAAAATTTTATAGCCTGCACATCCAGCTTTTGTCTGATGTAAAAGTCAAATCGTCTGTCGAAAGCGCCGTACTAAAGATCCGCAGACAGCTCGTCTTCAGACTTTTCACTTCTGATTTTCCTATCGTGTGTACGAGGCCTAAGGGAGCAGCTAATTGGTTGTACTGGACAATAGGAAGAATTCTTTAAACATTTAAGTGCTTTATTTTCTCAGTACTCCTGTCTTCCTACCAAGAGATTCTCCTTGACTTGTAAATAAAACATAATAGTATATTCAAAGGTTATTGCTTAGTGTGATAGTTATGTTGGTGTAGCTATAAATAATGTTTTATGAATATATAATACGCTGAAGTGTGTGTTTATCTATGTGTATAGCTAATTTATAAGCAATAATATACCCACTGCCATAAACTGAATGGTATTTTTTTTCACCATTATTGAGAGACGCATTTCATAGTTGTATGATATCAAAGCAGCCTGGCAGCGGAGTAAAAGTAAGTTGGTAATTATTTATATTGTTGGAAGTTAGGATTCTTGCTTCTACCAATGGACATCATATATTGTACCTGCAATGGCAGAGTGATAATAGAGAGCATGAAACCAGGTAAGAACGGGTGCTGCTTGTGATAATCAGGCAGTCCTGAGGAATAAGACTGGCCATAGATGACCGCTTTTTTTTTTTCAATCAGCCAGCGGGCTGATCAAAAAAAAAAAAAAGATGCCCCCATCCACACAAGCGAGGTGAATAGAGGAATCCCACCTGCTACACTATATTACAAAAAGTATTGGGACGCCTGCCTGTACATGCACATGAGCTTTAAAGGCATCCCAGTCTTAGTCCGTAGGGTTCAATATTGAGTTGGCCCACCCTTTGCAGCTATAACAGCTTCAACTCTTCTGGGAAGACTGTCCACAAGGTTTAGGAGTGTGTCTATGGGAATGTTTGACCATTCTTCCATAAGCACATTTGTGAGGTCAGGCACTGATCATGGATAAGAAGGCCTGGCTTGCAGTCTCCTCTCTATTTCAACCCAAAGGTGTTCTATCAGGTTGAGGTCAGGACTCGCTCATCCATGCTTTTATGGACCTTGCTTTGTGCACTGGTGCGCAGTCATGTTGGAACACAAAGGGGCCATCCCCAAACTGTTCCCACAAGATGATGATTATGTTGATACCTTAGGAGTTCCCTTCACTGGAACTAAGCCAAGCCCAACCCCTGAAAAACAACCCCACACCATAATCCACCAAATGATTTGTACCAGTGCACAAAGCAAGGTCCATAAAGACATGGATGAGCTAATTTGGGGTAGAGGAACTTGACTGGCCTGCACAGAGTCCTGACCTCAACCCGATAGAACACCTTTGGGATGAATTAGAGTGGAGACTGTGAGCCAGGCCTTTTCGTCCAATATCAATGCCTGACCTCACAAATGCACTTCTGGAAGAATGGTCAAACATTCCCATAGACACACTCCTAAACCTTGTGAACAGCCTTCCCAGAAGCGTTGAAGCTGTTATAGCTGCAAAGGGTGGACCAACTCAATATTGAACCCTATGGACTAAGACTGGGATGCCATTAAAGTTCATGTGCGTGTAAAGGCAGGTGTCCCAATACTTTTGATGATATAGTGTATGTCACTGTATTCTGACAACGGGGACTCAGAATACACTGATCGGTGTCTGCAGTTCATTGGGTGCAGCTATTAATCGAGAAAACTTTCCAACAAGCCTATTCAATAAAGGCCTGTAAAATTGAAAAAAATCTTATACTGGCTACTATTATTACAAGTATTACCCATATACAGTCACCATAATACAATATTATACCATAATACAATATATTTTTCACGATAGTTGCTATAATGGTATTACTAATGTTAGTAGCTAGTAGGCCATAACATTAGTAATACCATTATAGCCACTATCATGAAAAATATTGTATTCTAGTGACTATATGGGTAGAGTGGGAATGTTCCAGGCGCATCGCTTGCACCCGAGGACACTCCAAAGCCCGCCCAATAAAGCTTTTCAGCTGCAATCACCTGATTGCAACAATCAAGCTTCCCATAGACAGCTCGGTGTCCAGCGTCCAGACACACTTAAAGGAGCACTTTTTTTTGTCTAGCTTTGGAGGCAGCGCCCGTGCACCCCCTATTGATGGGCTAGTAGCAGTTTGTCACATTGAAATGGACTTGTTCTGTAATGTTAAGACATTTAGGCATTCATCTAAGTATCTTCATCAGCTCTACTCAGTGTCAGAACTTACCTACCAAATGTACCAATTACCAATCTACCAATTCACATATCCACTTCACTTCACCTGTTTATTAGCAGACACTTCATAGATGTAACACCCTCCCAGATAGGCTGCTAGTTAGGGAAGGCAAATTTAGTTCTATGGCTCTTCTGTAATCAGTCGAGCCACATGTGATTGCTTTGTTCTTCTCTGTCCTCCACAGGCTGCAAGTTTGACTGCTTCCCACTGTCTTCTGGAGGCTTCCAGAATATAGTGGGTGGGAGAGTCAAATGAGCAGCCTGAAAATATAAGCAGCTTCAGCCAATCCCTGGAGGAAGGTGCCCACATGGAGGCTGGGAAGGGGCATAAATAGTTTGGAGCCCATGGGAGCAGTGTTCTTCCCTCGGAGGAGAAGATCCTAGCCAGAAGAGTTGCTGACCTTCCTGCCAATCCAGCTGAAGATTTTGCTAGTCTCATCAAGGTCCCAGCTGTGCATAGCAAGGGGTTCTATTTTGCTGCAAATTTCTTTGAAGCTGAGTGAGACAGGTGTTCTACTGGGGATCCTGTCTGGAAGTTTTATAGAGGAGACTATCTGCCTGAGTCTGGAGGGAGGCATTCAAGTCCCAGGGACACTGTGAGTACAGACCTGTGAGAAGCATCCTAGTGACTGTTGCTGATGTTACACCCCCTGGCAGTGGTGTTGCCTTGGGGATCGGGGGGGGCAGCCCACACCAAGTGACACCCGCCAGAGGGGTGACACCGGGGCCGCCGCTAAACACTGTACTGTATTGCTTGCAGCGGAGCGGTGTGAGCAGGGCATTCAGCCATGCGGGGGAGGCTGCCTATAACACTTCTTAGTCAGTCTAATATCCTTGAATGAGCCGGAATTGGTGGGCGGAGCTGGGGGTGTGGCTGCCTCCTCCACTCCTCCCACAGACTCTTTCACTATGGATGATCCCGCAGCTGAAGCAGATAGAGGGTAGGACACAGCAGCCCTGCCTGGGTCTTCATCTGCAGGCATGAGGCATGCTGTGTACGTTACTCTGCACACTGCACACTGTCACTACATAGAGTTCTAAGTTGCCCTGTACCACCCCAACCTGCTGCCCTATACCACTCCCGCCTGCCCTGTGCCACCCTAACTTGCCCTACACCACCCCAACCTGCCCTGTGCCACCCCAACCTGCCCTATGCCACCCTAACTTGCCCCATACCACCCCGAACTGCCCTGTACCACCCCAACCTGCCCTATACCACCCCAACCTGCCCTGTGTCACCCTAACTTGCCCTATACCACCCCAACCTGCCCTGTACCGCCTTAACCTGCCCTGTACCACCCTAACCTGCCATATAGCACCTCAAACTGCCACTATACCACCCCAACCTGCCACTATACCACCCTATACTACCCTAACCTGCCACTATACCACCCTATATTATAATTTACAGGGGCTGGTTTGGGTGCTCTCCGTGACCATGCACCGCCTGCATGGTGCTAGGCAGCCTAGACAGGGGGAGGTGACACCATGTTTTAACGCACTAGACCAACCCTAGTGACGCCATTGCCCCTTGGTACAATACCATTGAGGCCTGTCTGGCCTGGGACATTGTTGATGGTGTCCTACTGCTGAAGGGACTGTTCTGAGAAGTAGCTGCAGTGTGGTGAACATCCTGTCAGGAAATGTTCCATCCGCTGGTAAGACCTGTTATTTGGCATACAGTACTGAGGTCCACCAGCAGGTGTCTCCTGGCAGTTTGGAACTGTCAGGAGAGCTTTTCCCTGTTAATAATATATCATCTTTGGGCCGCAGTACTGGCGTCCACCAGCGGATGGATCCTGGCAGTGTGGAGTAGACAGTACCTCCTACAATTAGGTGTCACTTGAGGCCAATCATAGGCCTATAAATACCCGGCAAACATTCACATGCTTGCCTTGACTTCTTCATTGCCTCCTGACCTGCTAGCGATCTGATCCTGTGCCCTGAACCTGTCTCCCTGTCTCGGACCCTATCCTGTCCCACCTGTTACCTTGCATCCCTGCCTGCAGTCTGACCCATCCATCCTCTCCCTGTCCTGTGTTCCTTACCCCATCTGCTGATCTCCCTGTGTATGACCTTGGCCTGGCTTACGTTTATGTCTCTGGAACATCCCTTGTCCATCTGCTGATCTGCTGTGTATGACCCTGGCCTGGCTATTGTTTATGAACCTGGTATTTCCCATTTATTACACTTATCTGTCTATTGTTATTTGCATATTGGAGTTGGTTGGTTGTATTTATATTATTCACTTTCTTTAATAACTTAATATATTTTCACTTACATACGTTTTGGTGTCCTTTGTCGCAGATCACACGGTTCTGGTCACACCTGCTCATGACAGTAAGTCAAGGCCATCCCTGACTAGAAGTGGCTGCACAGGGGAACCATTTTGATTCAGTTGGTTGCAAACATGAATACCGATGAGGTTATTTATCTTTCTCTGCTGGCATCTGAAAGTGGTGATTATTGCCGCCAGGCTTTGAAAGGATGGTCTAGTGATCAGTTGTTTGCCACTATACGTTTGGCTCACTCCCTGGTCGATCAGGGTTATATTTTGTTTGGGGAGGTGCAGCCTTTGATCAAACTATGTACTGAGCTGGCCCTGCCCTGTATTCCTGAGGGCCGTGATGATTTCACTCCTCCTTTTGATATAAATCAGGTTGTATCACTAGTTTGGCTTTTTGAAGATGATCCAGACGATTTTTGTGAGCACTATTCAGCTTGTCCCTCACAGGTGATTGCTGAGTGCATTGTGTCTGCTCAGTCTTTTGTTAGACAGGGAGGTTTAAAAGCACAGTTTGTACAACCTATACTTTCAGCATGGTCTGACATGATGCAAGCAGCTCCAGTCAAACAAACCACCTCTGCCACCAAACACCAGCCTACCCAAATGTATGTTTTTCCATCACCCATGTCAACCGCAGTTGCAGCTCAGTATACGCTGCTGCCAAACAAATACTCATATCCAGTCTCTGCTCCCTGTACCTATCCTGCATTCAACCCACCTGTCTCTTCCCTGCTGCCTGCAAACCCACACGAACTTCCTCCAGCCACTGTTACCTCTTCCCTGCCATATCCCAATCCTCCTCTCCAGTCTGCTGCACCCCTCACCTACAGATCTTCAGTAGTTCAGCCCAAGAAGAAACGGAAGTTCTTCCCCACTCACACAATCCTGCCAGTAACCCAACCTGCTCCCAATTTCCAGTCTGACGTTCCAGCCTTCCAGTCTGACGTTCCAGCTTTGCAGTCTGACGTTCCAGCTTTGCAGTCTGACGTTCCAGCTTTGCAGTCTGACGTTCCAGCTTTGCAGTCTGACGTTCCAGCTTTGCAGTCTGACGTTCCAGCTTTGCAGTCTGACGTTCCAGCTTTGCAGTCTGACGTTCCAGCTTTGCAGTCTGACGTTCCAGCTTTGCAGTCTGACGTCCCGGTGTCTGCCCTCCAGCCTGATGTCCCGGTGCCTGCCCTCCAGCCTGATGTCCCGGTGCCTGCCCTCCAGCCTGATGTCCCGGTGCCTGCCCTCCAGCCTGATGTCCCGGTGCCTGCCCTCCAGCCTGATGTCCCGGTGCCTGCCCTCCAGCCTGATGTCCCGGTGCCTGCCCTCCAGCCTGATGTCCCGGTGCCTGCCCTCCAGCCTGATGTCCCGGTGCCTGCCCTCCAGCCTGATGTCCCGGTGCCTGCCCTCCAGCCTGATGTCCCGGTGCCTGCCCTCCAGCCTGATGTCCCGGTGCCTGCCCTCCAGCCTGATGTCCCGGTGTCTGCCCTCCAGCCTGATGTCCCGGCTGCCCAGTTGAAGTGCCCATGCCAGCTGCCCAGCTTGAAGTGCCCATGCCAGCTGCCCAGCTTGAAGTGCCCATGCCAGCTGCCCAGCTTGAAGTGCCCATGCCAGCTGCCCAGCTTGAAGTGCCCATGCCAGCTGCCCATCTCGATGACCCGGAGTCCGCTGCCCAGCCTGATGTGCCCACTGCCCAGCTGGACACCATGGACTTTCCCCAGCAACGGCTAGTTGGAGCGTCCGGAGGTCGCTCCTTTGAGGGGGGTACTGTCAGGAAATGTTCCATCCGCTGGTAAGACCTGTTATTTGGCATACAGTACTGAGGTCCACCAGCAGGTGTCTCCTGGCAGTTTGGAACTGTCAGGAGAGCTTTTCCCTGTTAATAATATATCATCTTTGGGCCGCAGTACTGGCGTCCACCAGCGGATGGATCCTGGCAGTGTGGAGTAGACAGTACCTCCTACAATTAGGTGTCACCTGAGGCCAATCATAGGCCTATAAATACCCGGCAAACATTCACATGTTTGCCTTGACTTCTTCATTGCCTCCTGACCTGCTAGCGATCTGATCCTGTGCCCTGAACCTGTCTCCCTGTCTCAGACCCTATCCTGTCCCACCTGTTACCTTGCATCCCTACCTGCAGTCTGACCCATCCATCCTCTCCCTGTCCTGTGTTCCTTACCCCATCTGCTGATCTCCCTGTGTATGACCTTGGCCTGGCTTACGTTTATGTCTCTGGAACATCCCTTGTCCATCTGCTGATCTGCTGTGTATGACCCTGGCCTGGCTATTGTTTATGAACCTGGTATTTCCCATTTATTACACTTATCTGTCTATTGTTATTTGCATATTGGAGTTGGTTGGTTGTATTTATATTATTCACTTTCTTTAATAAATTTAATATATTTTCACTTACATACGTTTTGGTGTCCTCTGTCGCAGATCACACGGTTCTGGTCACACCTGCTCATGACACATCCTCACATCCTTCTTCAGTGTTCTTGAGCATACCACAGCTTCCACTAAGCCCATCCAAGTAACTCTGTGATACATTTAAAAAAAGGCAAGGACAAGGTGTCCTCAACCCATGGGCCACAAACTGGTACTGGTCCTTGGCCTGTTAATGGCCAGGCCACGCAGCAGGAGGTGAGCTGTGACCACGGTCCTGACAGGACTATCACAGGCTGCAGTTGCCGCTCACCTCCCACTTCACGTCTGTGTCACTGAGCCTGTGTGTCTTATACCGGGTCTCCCACCCCGCCAGCTGCAGAGCGGGAGACTTTCATATTAACAAGCGGGTAGTCACCCACTTGTTAACATACGTTTTGGCAGCTCCCGCCCTCCATACAGATCTGCAGCTCCTTCTGCCCCCTGCCCTGCTGACAGGTTGACATTGGCAGTGGGGTGGGAGACCCGGGAGATGGCACATGGCTGAAAATTGCCTCTACCCTGCCACAGGTAGGACTGTGCATGGGAGGTTGTACCTGTTTATCTGCAGCACTCTCCCCTCTACAGCCTAAAGTACACATTTTAAGCAACATTTCTGAGCACCAGGAGGCAGAGGGCAGGAATCTGACATCAGACACTGCACAGCATAGAACAAGGAGCTGAGTGTAATCTGAGACCCTGAATGGAGGGAATGGACACATAGTTGCCAACATTTTTAAAAAATGTATAGGGACACTTTTTTTGTCTGTAGGCGGAGTCTTATTATAATTAGTAGTCACGGTGTAATGGGGGTGGGAAAATGTAGAGCGCTAGGCAAAAAATGGGAGTGGTTTAAATGAAATATCGGGCGTGGCCTAAAGGGGGTGTGGTTAGAGTCTGGGATTAAAGAAGGATGGAGAGAGAAAGAAGAAAGGGATGGAGGGAGAAGGAAGAGAGGGAGAGAGAAAGAAAGAGAAAGGGAGAACGAGAGAGGGAGAGAGAAGGAAAGAAAGAAAAAGATAGGGAGGGAAGGAGAGAGAAGGGAGGAAAGAAAGAGGTGGATACAGGAGACGGTCACAGAGTGTGCGGATATGATATAGGAGACAGTCACAGAGTGTGCGGAAATAGTACAGGAGACGGTCAGAGAAGGTGAGGACATGGTACAGGAGACGGTCAGAGAGGTACAGGAGTTGGGCAGAGAGGGTACAGACATGATACAGGAGACTGCAGACCTACTACAAGGTCTACAAGATGGTCTCCAACCTTTTTGGCACTGAGGACTGGTTTCATGAAAGAAAATGACAAGGACCGTGGGGGGTTGGCAGGTCGATCTACATGGCCGATTTGCCTGGGCAATGGCTGGTTTTAGCGCTTCAATCATCACAACACCATGGTTGATATGGTGTCAGGAAGATTGAAGTGCATGATTTCTATTATTACATTGTAATTAGGGATGAGCCGAACACCCCCCGGTTCGGTTCGCACCAGAACCCGCGAACGGACCGCAAGTTCGCACGAACGTTAGAACCCCATTGACGTCTATGGGACTCGAACGTTCGAAATCAAAAGTGCTCATTTTAAAGGCTAATTTGCATGGTATTGTCCTAAAAAGGGTGTGGGGACCCGGGTCCTACCCCAGGGGACATGTATCAATGCAAAAAAAACTTTTAAAAACGGCCGTTTTTTCGGGAGCAGTGATTTTAATGATGCTTAAAGTAAAAAAAAAAAAGTGAAATATTCCTTTAAATATCGTACCTGGGGGGTGTCTATAGTATGCCTGTAAAGTGACGCGTGTTTCCCATGTTTAGAACAGTCCCTGCACCAAATGTCATTTTTAAAGGAAAAAATCTCATTTAAAACTGCTTGCGGGTTTAATGTCATGTCGGGTCATGGCAATATGGATGAAAATCAGTGAGACAAACGGCATGGGTACCCCCCAGTCCATTACCAGGCCCTTTGGGTCTTGTATGGATATTAAGGGGAACCCCGCACCCAAATTAAAATAAGGAAAGGTCCCTATATACTCTGAACAGCAGTATACAGGCGGTGCAAACAAGACAGGGACTGTAGGTTTGTTGTTAAGTAGAATCTGTTTGTAATTTTGAACATTTTTAACGTGTTTAGCTCCAGCCAAAAAATCTTTTCTAAGCTTTTTGGAAAACATAGGGAAGGGTTATCACCCCTGTGACATTTGTTTTGCGTCTTTCCTCCTCTTCAGAAGATTTCACCTCACTTTTTTGTCCCAATGAAAAATGTTTTTTGAAAATTTGGGTTTTTTTGTGGAACAAGGATTGGAAAGCATCAGTGGAAAGGAGAAATTGTTTTCCCATATTAACTCTTACAGGAGAGAATTTCCCTTCCTAGGGGTAGATTTCATCTCACTTCCTGTTGTCTCCTTCCGTTTGCAAGTAGGAGTCGTTTGTAAGTTAGATGTTTGAAAGTAGGGTCCTGCCCTATATACTCAGCAGAAATTTGGGCCTTAGGTGTTGCTGTGGCCAAAACACTGTAAGCCCTCACAGGGCCCTGCTGTGAAATATTAGATCAAGAATTGTAATTACATGCCCCTGTTGAACAGGAGCTGAAAAATTAGTCCTTAGGCACTGGTGCTGGTGCCACAACACTGCAACCCCTCACAGACACTCTAGTTGGAATGCAGGAACGAGCCCTGCTGCAAAGTATTGCATCAAAAATTGTAATTACACGCCCCTGTTAGACAGGGGCAGAAAAATTGGGCCTTAGGCACTGGTGCTGGTGCCACAACACTGCAACCCCTCACAGACACTCTAGTTGGAACGCAGGAACGAGCCCTGCTGCAAAGTATTGCATCAAAAATTGTAATTACACGCCCCTGTTAGACAGGGGCAGAAAAATTGGGCCTTAGGCACTGGTGCTGGTGCCACAACACTGCAACCCCTCACAGACACTCTAGTTGGAACGCAGGAACGAGCCCTGCTGCAAAGTATTGCATCAAAAATTGTAATTACACGCCCCTGTTAGACAGGGGCAGAAAAATTGGGTCTTAGGCACTGGTGCTGGTGCCACAACACTGCAACCCCTCACAGACACTCTAGTTGGAACGCAGGAACGAGCCCTGCTGCAAAGTATTGCATCAAAAATTGTAATTACACGCCCCTGTTAGACAGGGGCTGAAAAATTGTGCCTTAGGCACTGGTGGTGGCGCCCAGAACCAAAAATGTTCTTACAAGCTATCAGCGTGATGATTGAGGAGGAAGAGGATAATTACTCAGGGATAGTCACTCAGCATCAGCATAGGCAGTCTTTGAAGGGATCTGAAAAAAATTATTCAGTTACATCAGCATCAGGTGCTTGGTAGCTGGTGGTGATCCAAGACTGATTCATTTTTATGAAGGTCAGCCGATCGACCGAGTCAGTGGACAGACGCACCCTGTGATCGGTTACCACGCCTCCAGCAGCACTGAATGTGCGTTCCGAAAGAACGCTGGATGCAGGACAGGCCAGTAGCTCAATTGCATACTGTGCAAGCTCTGGCCAGTGATCCATCCTCAAGACCCAGTAAC
This sequence comes from Lithobates clamitans, assembly GCA_037952925.1. Classification (NCBI taxonomy): domain Eukaryota; kingdom Metazoa; phylum Chordata; class Amphibia; order Anura; family Ranidae; genus Lithobates; species Lithobates clamitans. Next base: position 966,505 of record JBBGZY010002060.1, on the reverse strand, counting down.
CCAGAGGATTTTCGGTGGGAAAGGTGTCCAAGTCTGATCTTGCCCCTAGGTATTCCTGCACCATGTAAAACAGACGCTGGCGATGGTTGCTGGAACCGATCATACCTTGGGGCTGCGGACCAAAAAATTGTCTGAACGCATCGGTCAGACGGCCACCTTCTCCACCGCTCCTTCTTTGACTGACTGAAGCCTCAGCAACACGTTGTCCAGAAACAGGAGTTTGTAACCTCCCAGTCTCTGGGAACGCGTTGCACAGACCTTTCTGCAAGGCCTCCCGAAGATGTTTCATCCTCTGCTCCCTCTGCGATGGCAAGATAAGGTCCGCAACCTTACCCTTGTAACGTGGATCAAGGAGGGTTGCCAGCCAGTATTGGTCCTTCTCCTTGATACCACGAATACGAGGATCCTTACGCAGGCTTTGCAGGATCAGGGAGGCCATGCAGCGTAGGTTTGCTGAGGCATTCGGTCCGGAGTCCTCTGGGTCACTAAGGACAACAACGTCCGCAGCCACCTCCTCCCAGCCACGTACAAGTCCATGTGTTCCTTGGGACTGATCCCTTAAAGACTGCTGATGCTGAGTGCCAGGCTCCACCTCCATACTGACACAATCTTCCTCCTCCTCCTCCTCCTCCTCCTCCTCGTCCTCTTCCTGTGTGATCGGCGGGCACGCAGGAACACTGTCTGGATAAAGGGGGCCTTGAGAGCTAAGGAAGTCCTCCTCTTCCTGCCTCTGTTCTGCCTCAAGTGCCCTGTCCATTATTCCACGCAGCGTGTGCTCCAACAGGTGGACAAGGGGGACAGTGTCACTGATGCATGCACTGTCAGTGCTCACCATCCTCGTGGCCTCCTCGAATGGTGACAGGACAGTGCATGCATCCCTGATCATGGCCCACTGGCGTGGGGAAAAAAAACCAAGGTCCCCTGACCCTGTCCTGGTGCCATAGTCGCACAGGTACTCATTGATGGCCCTCTGCTGCGTGTGCAGCCGCTGCAGCATGGCCAATGTCGAGTTCCACCTGGTGGGCATGTCACAGATTAGGCGGTTCTTGGGCAGGTTAAACTCCTTTTGGAGGTCCGTCAGCCGAGCACTGGCATTATATGACCGGCGGAAATGCACACAGACTTTCCTGGCCTGCCTCAGGACATCCTGTAAGCCCGGGTACCTGCCCAAGAACCGCTGCACCACCAAGTTAAGGACGTGAGCCAAACAGGGCACATGGGTCAGTTGTCCCTGTCGGAGGGCAGAGAGGAGGTTGGTGCCATTGTCGCAAACCACCATTCCTGCCTTAAGTTGGCGTGGCGTCAACCACCTCTGAACCTGCCCCTGCAGAGCTGACAGAACCTCTGCCCCAGTGTGGCTCCTGTCCCCCAAGCACACCAGCTCAAGCACCGCATGGCATCTTTTGGCCTGCGTACTTGCGTAGCCCCTTGAACGCCTACGGAGCACCGCTGGTTCCGAGGAAGAGGCCATGGAGGAAGAAGAAGAGGAGGGGGTGGAGGAGAGAGATGTGTCACAATCAGCATTTTGGAGGCGTGGTGGCGGAACAACCTCCAACACTACTGCACCTTGTCCTGCATCCTTCCCAGCTGCCAGCAGAGTCACCCAATGCGCCGTGAAACTTAAGTAACGTCCCTGTGCATGCCTGCTGGACCATGAGTCAGCGGTAATATGCACCTTACCGCTGACCGCCCTGTCCAGCGAGGCATGGACATTGCCTTCCACATGCCGGTAGAGAGCCGGAATCGCCTTCCGTGAGAAAAAGTGGCGTTTGGGTACCTGCCACTGAGGAACCGCACATTCCACAAACTCACGGAAGGGGGCAGAGTCTACCAACTGAAAAGGCAGCAGTTGAAGTGCTAGCAATTTTGCCAAGCTAGCATTCAACCGCTGGGCATGTGGATGGCTGGGAGCAAACTTCTTTCGGCGGTGCAGCAGCTGGGGCAGGGAAATTTGCCTGGTACAATCTGACGTTGGTGTACCAAAAGCAGATTGCCCACAAGTACTTGGCTGTGACACACCTAATTCTACACCTTCATTCCTCTCACTGCAGGTCTCAGAGAGGACTGAAGGTCTAGTGGGGTTGGAAATCTCAGCTGATGAGGAGCAAGGAGAGATCCTCTTTGTTCTTTGGTGTGGGTCTTTTAGATATGCTTGCCAACGAACTGCATGGCAGGTCAACATATGTCTGGTCAAGCATGTGGTACCCAAGCGGGAGATGTTTTGGCCACGCGAGATACGCTTGAGACATATGTTGCAAATAGCAACGGTGCGATCTGATGCACTCGTCTCAAAAAAGGCCCACACCAAAGAACTTTTTGAATAACGCGCAGAGACTGCAGCGCCCTGCACATGTGGAGCTTTGGGGTGTGATGCAGTCAATGTGCTGCCCTTAGGCTGGCCCCTGGAGGGCATCCTGCCTCGTTGGTGATGTGCCGCCTCCTCCTCCTCCTCCTCCTCCTCTCTCCTATCAGGCACCCACGTTGAGTCAGTGACCTCATCATCCCCTCCCTCCTCATCACTGGAGCAAACCTGGCAGTATGCTGCAGCAGGGGGAGCATGACTGCCAGATTGCTGTCCTTCTTGGGCACCCCCTCTGTCCGTGCTCATGTTACTGCCTTCATCGAGCTCAGTATCATCATCAGAGCCTTCCAAACGCTGGGCATCCTCCTGGAGCATGTACCCAACACTGTGGTCAAACAGTTCGAGGGAATCCTCAGGAGGACATGGTGGAGCTAGGGAAGGAGTCACTGATGACATTGAGCTGAGGGAAGAGGCCGCTGCTTTGCCAGACAAAGCACCCTGGGCATGGGTGAGAGAGGATGAGGAGGATGAGGACGGCTTGGTCATCCACTCGACCAAGTTTTCTGCATGTTGCGGCTCAACACGGCCAGCTGCCGAAAAAAAGGCCAAGCGTGTCCCATGGCCACAGGCTGATGAGGATGCACCGTCTCCACGACCAGCACTAGACACAGAGCCTGCTTGCCCTCTCTTATTGGCTTGTGACTGTCTGCCTCTCCTTCTTGGCCTTCCAGACATACTAATGGCCTGTAGCTGCACTAAGCTGGGATAGAACACCTGTAATTTTCTTCAGGTAGCTTTATATACTGTAACCAGACAAGCCTGCCTGTCAGTAGGAAGATAACAGGAACGGATCTAGCTGAACACTGTGAGCAGGACGCACTGACTGCACTAAATGTAAATAGCAGGAACGGATCTAGCTGAACACTGTGAGCAGGACGCACTGACTGCACTAAATGTAAATAGCAGGAACGGATCTAGCTGAACACTGTGAGCAGGACGCACTGACTGCACTAAATGTAAATAGCAGGAACGGATCTAGCTGAACACTGTGAGCAGGACGCACTGACTGCACTAAATGTAAATAGCAGGAACGGATCTAGCTGAACACTGTGAGCAGGACGCACTGCACTAAATGTAAATAGCAGGAACAGATCTAGCTGAACACTGTGAGCAGGACGCACTGCACTCAATGTAAATAGCAGGAACGGATCTAGCTGAACACTGTGAGCAGGACGCACTGCACTAAATGTAAATGGCAGGAACGGATCTAGCTGAACACTGTGAGCAGGACGCACTGCACTAAATGTAAATAGCAGGAACGGATCTAGCTGAACACTGTGAGCAGGACGCACTGCACTAAATGTAAATAGCAGGAACGGATCTAGCTGAACACTGTGAGCAGGACGCACTGCACTAAATGTAAATAGCAGGAACGGATCTAGCTGAACACTGTGAGCAGGACGCACTGACTGCACTAAATGTAAATAGCAGGAACGGATCTAGCTGAACACTGTGAGCAGGACGCACTGCACTAAATGTAAATAGCAGGAACAGATCTAGCTGAACACTGTGAGCAGGACGCACTGCACTAAATGTAAATGGCAGGAACGGATCTAGCTGAACACTGTGAGCAGGACGCACTGCACTAAATGTAAATAGCAGGAACGGATCTAGCTGAACACTGTGAGCAGGACGCACTGCACTAAATGTAAATAGCAGGAACGGATCTAGCTGAACACTGTGAGCAGGACGCACTGCACTAAATGTAAATAGCAGGAACAGATCTAGCTGAACACTGTGAGCAGGACGCACTGCACTAAATGTAAATAGCAGGAACAGATCTAGCTGAAAACTGTGAGCAGGACGCACTGACTGCACTAAATGTAAATAGCAGGAACGGATCTAGCTGAACACTGTGAGCAGGATGCACTGCACTAAATGTAAATAGCAGGAACGGATCTAGCTGAACACTGTGAGCAGGACGCACTGACTGCACTAAATGTAAATAGCAGGAACGGATCTAGCTGAACACTGTGAGCAGGACGCACTGCACTAAATGTAAATAGCAGGAACAGATCTAGCTGAACACTGTGAGCAGGACGCACTGCACTCAATGTAAATAGCAGGAACGGATCTAGCTGAACACTGTGAGCAGGACGCACTGCACTAAATGTAAATAGCAGGAACGGATCTAGCTGAACACTGTGAGCAGGACGCACTGCACTAAATGTAAATAGCAGGAACGGATCTAGCTGAACACTGTGAGCAGGACGCACTGCACTAAATGTAAATAGCAGGAACGGATCTAGCTGAACACTGTGAGCAGGACGCACTGCACTAAATGTAAATAGCAGGAACGGATCTAGCTGAACACTGTGAGCAGGACGCACTGACTGCACTAAATGTAAATAGCAGGAACGGATCTAGCTGAACACTGTGAGCAGGACGCACTGACTGCACTAAATGTAAATAGCAGGAACGGATCTAGCTGAACACTGTGAGCAGGACGCACTGCACTAAATGTAAATAGCAGGAACAGATCTAGCTGAACACTGTGAGCAGGACGCACTGCACTAAATGTAAATAGCAGGAACAGATCTAGCTGAAAACTGTGAGCAGGACGCACTGCACTCAATGTAAATAGCAGGAACAGATCTAGCTGAACACTGTGAGCAGGACGCACTGCACTCAATGTAAATAGCAGGAACGGATCTAGCTGAACACTGTGAGCAGGACGCACTGCACTAAATGTAAATGGCAGGAACGGATCTAGCTGAACACTGTGAGCAGGACGCACTGCACTAAATGTAAATAGCAGGAACGGATCTAGCTGAACACTGTGAGCAGGACGCACTGCACTAAATGTAAATAGCAGGAACGGATCTAGCTGAACACTGTGAGCAGGACGCACTGCACTAAATGTAAATAGCAGGAACGGATCTAGCTGAACACTGTGAGCAGGACGCACTGCACTAAATGTAAATAGCAGGAACGGATCTAGCTGAACACTGTGAGCAGGACGCACTGACTGCACTAAATGTAAATAGCAGGAACGGATCTAGCTGAACACTGTGAGCAGGACGCACTGACTGCACTAAATGTAAATAGCAGGAACGGATCTAGCTGAACACTGTGAGCAGGACGCACTGCACTAAATGTAAATAGCAGGAACAGATCTAGCTGAACACTGTGAGCAGGACGCACTGCACTAAATGTAAATAGCAGGAACGGATCTAGCTGAACACTGTGAGCAGGACGCACTGCACTGAATGTAAATAGCAGGAACGGATCTAGCTGAACACTGTGAGCAGGACGCACTAAACTAAATGTAAATAGCTGGAACGGATCTAGCTGAAAACTGTGAGCAGGACGCACTGACTGCACTAAATGTAAATAGCAGGAACAGATCTAGCTGAACACTGTGAGCAGGACGCACTGCACTCAATGTAAATAGCAGGAACAGATCTAGCTGAACACTGTGAGCAGGACGCACTGCACTCAATGTAAATAGCAGGAACGGATCTAGCTGAACACTGTGAGCAGGACGCACTGCACTAAATGTAAATGGCAGGAACGGATCTAGCTGAACACTGTGAGCAGGACGCACTGCACTAAATGTAAATAGCAGGAACGGATCTAGCTGAACACTGTGAGCAGGACGCACTGCACTAAATGTAAATAGCAGGAACGGATCTAGCTGAACACTGTGAGCAGGACGCACTGCACTAAATGTAAATAGCAGGAACGGATCTAGCTGAACACTGTGAGCAGGACGCACTGACTGCACTAAATGTAAATAGCAGGAACGGATCTAGCTGAACACTGTGAGCAGGACGCACTGACTGCACTAAATGTAAATAGCAGGAACGGATCTAGCTGAACACTGTGAGCAGGACGCACTGCACTAAATGTAAATAGCAGGAACAGATCTAGCTGAACACTGTGAGCAGGACGCACTGCACTAAATGTAAATAGCAGGAACAGATCTAGCTGAAAACTGTGAGCAGGACGCACTGACTGCACTAAATGTAAATAGCAGGAACAGATCTAGCTGAACACTGTGAGCAGGACGCACTGACTGCACTAAATGTAAATAGCAGGAACGGATCTAGCTGAACACTGTGAGCAGGACGCACTGACTGCACTAAATGTAAATAGCAGGAACGGATCTAGCTGAACACTGTGAGCAGGACGCACTGACTGCACTAAATGTAAATAGCAGGAACGGATCTAGCTGAACACTGTGAGCAGGACGCACTGACTGCACTAAATGTAAATAGCAGGAACGGATCTAGCTGAACATTGTGAGCAGGACGCACTGCACTAAATGTAAATAGCAGGAACAGATCTAGCTGAACACTGTGAGCAGGACGCACTGCACTAAATGTAAATAGCAGGAACAGATCTAGCTGAACACTGTGAGCAGGACGCACTGCACTAAATGTAAATAGCAGGAACAGATCTAGCTGAACACTGTGAGCAGGACGCACTGACTGCACTAAATGTAAATAGCAGGAACAGATCTAGCTGAACACTGTGAGCAGGACGCACTGCACTAAATGTAAATAGCAGGAACGGATCTAGCTGAACACTGTGAGCAGGACGCACTGACTGCACTAAATGTAAATAGCAGGAACGGATCTAGCTGAACACTGTGAGCAGGACGCACTGCATTAAATGTAAATAGCAGGAACAGATCTAGCCTAATCTAGCTAACTCAAATCAAATGACACTGTCTGTCTCTCTCTCTATCAGCACACCGGAACACACTACACAGGGCCGCCGTGCAGGCGGCCTTATATAGTGTGGGGCGTGTACTAAATCCCCTGAGCCATAATTGGCCAAAGCCACCCTGGCTTTGGCCAATTACAGCTCTCTCTACTGACGGCGCTTTGATTGGCCAAGCATGCGGGTCATAGTGCATGCTTGGCCAATCATCAGCCAGCAATGCACTGCGATGCCGCAGTGAATTATGGGCCGTGACGCGCCACACGAATTTGGCGCGAACGGCCCATAACGTTCGCAATTCGACGGACGGTCGAACAGCCGATGTTCGAGTCGAACATGCGTTCGATTCGAACACGAAGCTCATCCCTAATTGTAATATAAAATGAAATAGTTCAACTCACCATAATGCAGAATCAGTGGTAGCCATGAGCGTGTCACTTGCCACCGTCGCCTGCCACCAGATGCAGCGTGTCACTTACCATGTCGCCTGCCACCAGATGAAGTGTGTCACTTGCCACGTCGCCTGCCACCAGGTTCAGCTTGTTACTTGCCATGTAGCCTGCCCCCAGATGCAGCTTGCCACTTGCCACATCCCCTGCCACCAGATGCAGCTTGTCACTTGCCACATCATCTGCCACCAGATTCAGCTTGTCATGTGCCATGTCGCCTGCCACCAGATTCAGCTTGTTACTTGCCATGTCGCCTGCCACCAGATGCAGCATGTCACTTGCCACGTTGACTGCCACCAGATGCAGCCTGTCACTTGCCACAGTCGCCTGTCACCAGATGCAGCTTGTCACTTGCCACAGTCGCCTGTCACCAGATGTAGCTTGTCACTTACCAGGTCGCCTGCCACCAGATGCAGCTTGTCACTTGCCACGCCGCCTGCCACCAGATGCAACTTGTCACTAGCCATGTTGCCTGCCACCAGATGCAGCGTGTCACTTGCCCCATCACCTGCCACCAGATGCAGCTTGTCACTTGCCATGTCGCCTGCCACCAGATGCAGCTTCTCACTTGCCACGTCGCCTGCCACCAGATGCAGCGTGTCTCTTGTCACTTGCCAAGTCTCCTGCCACCAGATAGAGTGTGTCACTTGTCACGTTGCCTGTCACCAGATGGAGCTTGTCACTTGCCACCAGATGCAGCTTGTGTCACTTGTCCCATCACCTGCCACCAGATGCAGTGTGTCACTTGCCATGTTGCCTGCCACCAGATGCAGGGTGTCACTTGCCACGTCGCCTGCCACCAGATGCAGCTTGTGTCACTTGCCCTGTCACCTGCCACCAGATGCAGCTTGTCTCTTGTCATGTTGCCTGCCACCATATGCAGCCTGTCACTTGCCCCATCACCTGCCACCAGATGAAGCTTGTCACGTCGCCTGCCACCAGATGCAGCTTGTCACTTGCCATGTCACCGGCCACCAGATGCAGCTTGTCGCTTGTCACTTGCCAAGTCTCCTACCATCAGATGCAGGGTGTCACTTGCCACATCACCTGCCACCAGATGCAGCTTGTGTAACTTGCCACTAGATGCATTATGAAACCTCCATGCTGCTGTATCACCAGAACTAGAGGTCCAGGGTTGGCACTGGTGATTTGGTCGCCGCCACCATTTTAGAGAATACCAGCTCTCGTGGAGGGAAAGAAACAAGAGACGGAGCCCGGGTGGCAAAAGAAGGAGGCTGCCAATAGAGATGGAGCTGCCATCAACCCCATGGTCCGCGGTTTCTTCCCCTTTGCCTCCACAAGAGCTGGTCTTCACAAAAAATGACTGGGACTAAATTAACAATGCTGACCCCTGACCTCTAGCGGCGGCTCTGATGATACACCGGGACAAAGCCAATTTCAGGTGATTTTTCCCAGGACACGGTAAGACTGGAATTTGGGTCTGAATACCGTGAATGTTCCGGGAAAATCGAAATTGTTGGTAACTATGCTCTATACAGTCTCATAGGGAAACATGCACTGTTGAAGCTGCCAATTACCTTCTGTGTGCTGGAGGGGGGAGGAGCCATCTCCCAGAATGGTGTGGTGTCAGCGTAACCTGTCAGAAGTGACTCATCCAGATAGCAGAGGAAAGAGAGAGCAGATACAAATCACACTAGGTGCCTTGGATTGAGGCAAGTACACACTATGGAATGATATGCTTTGTTTATTTATCATTTCAGAGGTTTACAACCACTTAACATGTGTATAGCAGGTAAACAGGAAAATAAGGACAGTTATTAAAAGCTATGCCACAACCCCCAACCGAGCCTCTGTCCTTGGTCCTTCCTATAATTTGTGCCTTCACTGGGAAACTGTGGAGATAGGAAGGATACATATGAAAATATAGGAAGGAGTAGGGCCAAGTTATACTTTCCAAAATTTAGATTAGCAAAGGAATTTTCCCTTAGCTTAGTGAATGTGATAAAATTTCACTTCACAAAGAATACCCAATCACATGTAAGGAGAATAAAAGCCAGCATTTTTGCTTGCACATGATCGAATGATGGAAGTCAGCAAGGCTTCACGTCATTCAAGTTAACCGCTTGCCGACCAGCCACCGTCATTATACGGCGGCAGGTCGGCACGATCCCGTGAGCCGTCGTAGCTATACGTCGGCTCCTTTAGGTGGGATAGCAGGCGCGCGCCGCCGGAGGCACGCACCCGTGCCGCTGCACTGCAGGGGTGCCGATGCTAATGCCCGCCGGTCGCGATAACCGCCGGCCACGAGCGATCGCGGGCACGAGAGGCAGAACAGGGACGTTTATGTGTAAACACAAATCCCCGTTCTGTGAGGAGTGACAGATCGTGAGTTCCTAATAGCTAGGAATCACGATCTGTCATTTCCTCTAGGTTAGTCCCCTCCCCCTACAGTTAGAAACACAGGAAACACAGTTAACCCTTTGCTCACCCCCTAGTGTTAACCCCTTCCCTGCCAGTGACATTTTTACAGTAATCAGTGCATTTTTATAGCACTGATCGCTGTATAAATGCCAATGGTCCCAAAAATGTGTCAAAAGTGTCAGATGTTTCCGCCATAATGTCGCAGTCCCGATAAAAATCGCAGATTGCCGCCATTACTAGTAAAAAATAAATAAATAAATAATAAAAATGCTATAAATCTATCCCCTATTTTGTAGATGCTATAACTTTTGCGCAAACCAATCAATATACGCATATTGCGATTTTTTTTTTACCAAAAATATGTAGAAGAATACATATTGGCCTAAACTGAGAAAAAATTAGCTTTAAAAAAAAAATGGGGATATTTATTATAGCAAAAAGTACTATTGTGCTTTTTTCAAAATTGACCCTCTTTTTTCATTTATAGCGCAAAAAACAAAAACCGTAGAGGCAATCAAATACCACCAAATGAAAGATCTATTTGTGGGAAAAAAAGGACGTCGATTTTGTTTGGGTGCAGCATCGCACGACAGAGCAATTGTCAGTTAAAGCGATGCACTGCCAAATTGCAAAAAACGGCCTGGTCATTTAGCAGCCAAATCTTCCGGGGCTGAAGTGGTTAAAGTAGAACTAAAAGCATTAGTATTCACTTTTCCAATGGTTCCTCTGGGGCGCCAGCACCGTCTCCTGTGTGCCTGTCTTTTGCCGACCTTATTGCCTAGCATGCAGTGATGTCATTCCTCTGCATGCGCAGTGGGACATCATTCTGGCACATAAAGACCAGCCCGGTGCTGTAAGCTAGACTGTGCATGCACAGCTCAGTTTACCAAAGCATGCAGGTAGGAGCATTTTATTGCAGAAGGGAGTGCATGTTTCTTCTGCAATAAAAGCTTACCTTCTCGCTATTTGTTACAATAGAACGTCAGTTCTGCTTGAAGGGGCGATTCCCTTGCAAAGTGAACAGTCTATTTGCCTTTAATAAATGAACTCCAACATCTCTGGATCTGCTGATCATTTTTTTGTGCAGTTTTCATTGACAGTAATTATGTTTTGTTCATCCTATGCTGGAATCACCCCTGAATTGCACAGGCTTACTTTAATGGGTTCTCATTTTCCCTTATCTCGCTTATCTCACTGCAATATACTGGAAAACTTTTATTTGGACCAAATATCAATACATATGTTTAATCTCTCCTGCTGTTCATCATTTCAAGGCTGCTCTAGATCGCCTCTTAGACTCCCAAAGATTTGCAGTGGAGCGCCCTCTACTGCTTGCATAAGTGTCCTTGCAAAATGTTTGTTACAGTGGAATGTGAAACATGGGTAATCCGCGCTACCCCCAGTGGATACTAAAGTAATGGCCCGGAGACAGAGGAACTCTAGGGGGAGGGCCAGCATGACTTGGGTGGGGCAGTGAGGCGGAGTGTTAAGGTAGGGTAACTAGGAAGGAGGTGCTGTGGGGGGAGTTTAGATATAAGTGGGGGGCGGAGTTATATCAGGGTCAGTGTGAGAGAGGAGCAGCCGTTAGAAGAATTCCAGAATAGGCACGGTCTCCGCGTACGGCATGGGTGACTTGGAGACGCTTCTGTCTCAACTTAGGGAGGAGGCGGAGGCCAGAGGCACGGGATGGCTGCAGGCTTCGGTTGCCAGTTTGTTACAAGGCCCCAGCCAGTCCTCCTCTGCTTTACCCACCAGCCCCCCTCCTCCGGGCCGCACACGTGCTAGGCGGTCCAGGCCGCCGGAGCGTTTTAGCCCTGAACCGGATCGCTCGGGGAGTCGGGCAATTGAAGTGCGGACTCCGCCGGCCAAGCGCAAGTCAGCGGTGGCGGCGGCGAACGGGGACAGTCACGGGGCTCGAGCGGTGCGGGAGACGAGCGGCGCGAAAGTGTCAGGTACCGCCCCCCCTGCAGACAGCATGAGACGCATGGCGGCTGCCGCGGCGGGCTCTCAGCCTGGCCGGAGGGAAGCTCGGCGAGGGAGAGATGCCTCGGCGGGTGACGGCTATGTGGCGGTAACGGCCGGGGCCCGTATTCCTGAAGGGAGGGGAAGAAAGAGAAGCTCGGCGGGTGCCCCGCAGGTTCGTGGGGACTTGGATGAGTCGCAGTCCGGATCTACGGCCAGGCGGGCTCCCCCTGCCCGGCCCAGGGCTCAGCTTCAGTGCCTTGATGAGACAAGTGCTGGTGCGGCGCGCAGGGAGGACGTCTCTGCGTTGCGCTCAACAGCGGCGGTGAATCCTGCTGTGCGGCCTGCGACTGTGGAGCGGAGAGAGGCCGGGAGTTCCCAGGACAGCCTGTCTGAGGGTGAGCTGGAGGATCGTGCGGAGGATGAACTGCAAGAGCCGGCGCGTGCAGCGGGGATTGCGGCTGGATGTCCCGTGAGGCAGCGGCAGCCAGGTGAGCCCCCTTTTGTGTTGTCTTTGTCTTCTGCTAATGTTAGTAAAGGGGGGTCTGTTATTGGTGATGCGGTAGGGGTGTCAGGGGCGCAGGGTATGCTAAGTAGTGTAGGGCAAAGTGGAGGTTCCACGTCACTGGGGTCACAAGACGTGGGGGTGGTGCAAACATTGCTGGCTGGTTTGCGGGAGGTGCTGGCGCGCTGTGAGGCTGGTCAGCGGCCGGTGGCGAGCGCTTCTCCGGTGGCGGCGTGGGCTACGGCCCACGCGGCCGCACCACAGGACGTGGTGGGGGTGAGTACGGCATCAGGTGCAGCGGCCAGCTCGTTGGTTGCTGGGGTGGGGACGGAAATTCCTGTCACGCCGCCGGCTACGATAGTGGCCGGTGCTGCAGCGAAGGCTGGGGATGCGGCGACGGCGGGTAAGGGGACAGCGGGATTGGATGGGGTGCGTTTGGCGGATTCTGCCAAATGTGAAGTATATGTCTGTTTTGAGGGGCCCTTGGGCGCTCATTTAAAGACAGAAGTAAAAGAGCGCATTTGGAAGGGTGAGTACGTCGAAATTTTCTCCTTGTTGCCCTTGGAGAAGTTTAACTTGGACAAAGTTAAACCAGACGAGAGCAAAAAAGAGGAGGAGGAGAAGCGGCGTTATCGTTTAATCCCGCGCACTTTCTCAAATTGGCTACAAGCGTTTGCAATTCTGGCAAGCGTTATTGGGGAAAAGTCGCCCGAGCATTGCTCTGCTCTTTTCTGCTACCTTGACTCCATTGGCGAGGCGCAAAGAGTGTACGGCGGTACAGCCTGGTTGCGCTACGATGAACAATTCCGGCAGAGGAAGGCGGTACGCCCTGCATTAAGGTGGGATCACAAGGACATTAGTCTTTGGATGAAGTTAATGTCATCTCCAAGAGGCTCTTCGTCTCCCTTTCAGGGTGGGGCCGGGGGTTCGGCTAGTTCCGGACAACCGGCCAGCAGTCGCATGGGTTTCTGCTGGCAATTCAATGCCGGTAACTGCAAATTTGGGGCAAAATGTCGATTCCGGCATGAGTGTTCCACATGTGGAGGGTCACACTCACAATCCAAGTGTTTTAAACAAGGCCGCGGGAAAGCGGCAGAGGCTGGAAAAAGGGATGACACCAGTGAGGGTAAAAAAGATGGTTCCCTTTTTAAGGCGGTACCCTGATCAGAAAACAGCCGAATTATTAGAGTTGGGATTTACGGTCGGTTTTAGGTTGAGTAGCCGGCTTATAGTGGTTCCGCCTATGGCGGATAATTTGAGGTCAGCCAGGGAACACGCCAGCATTGTTACGGAAAAATTGTTAAAAGAGGTTTCATTGGGGCGCATGGCGGGCCCGTTTGAGTCCATCCCAATGCCTGATTTGGTTGTTTCCCCGTTAGGTGTGGTCCCTAAGAAGGAGCCGAACAAATTTCGGCTCATTCACCATTTGTCGTACCCGCGGGGGGGATCAGTTAATGATTCAATCGACCCTGATTTGTGTAAGGTGTCTTACACATCTTTTGACACGGCGGTTGTGTGGGTTCAACGTTTTGGAAGAGGCGCATTGTTGGCAAAAACTGACATTGAGGCGGCTTTTCGCCTCTTGCCGGTTCATCCAGATTGCTGCCGTTTGTTGGGGTGTCGCTGGCAAGGCAACTTTTTTGTTGACAGGTGCTTGCCCATGGGGTGTGCGATTTCATGTTCATTGTTTGAACAATTTAGTTCCTTTTTAGAATGGGCAGTGCGGGATGTTTCAGGCCTGTCATCCGTCATCCATTACTTGGATGATTTTTTATGTATAGGGCCTGCGGGTAGCTTGGTGTGCGCGTCATTGTTAGCTACAATTCAGCAGCTTTTTGAGTCTTTCGGGGTTCCGTTGGCTACTGACAAGACGGAGGGCCCAGTTACTGTTTTGAGTTTTTTGGGGATTGTTATAGACACATTGGCTATGGAATGCAGATTGCCAGGGGACAAATTGGAGGGTTTAAAACGAGAGGTGGCCGTGGCATACCGGGCAAAAAAGATACAGCTTCGGTCTTTACAATCGCTGCTAGGCAAATTGAATTTTGCCTGCCGCATCATGCCTATGGGGCGGGTTTTTTGCAGGCGCCTTGCCGCCGCTACGGCCGGAGTCCGGGCCCCACATCATTATATTCGGTTAAGTAGGGATCATAAGGAGGATTTGAAGGTATGGGATACCTTTTTGGCTACCTACAATGGCCGCTCTTTGTGGATGGATGCGGTAGTTTCCAACTTCGATTTGGAGCTGTTTACTGACGCAGCAGGGTCATGCGGCTTTGGGGCTTTTTATCAGGGGAAGTGGAGTGCTGGGGAATGGCCGGTGAGTTGGAAGGAGGCTGGCTTGATACGCAACTTAGCGGTATTGGAATTGTTTCCGATTGTGCTGGCGGTGGAGCTTTGGGGCTCAGACTTTGCGAACCGTAGGGTGCGTTTTCACTGTGATAACTTGGGGGTTGTACAGGCCATTAACAATAACACTGCATCTTCCCCCCCAGTTGTGCGTTTACTGCGGCACCTGGTGTTATGCTGTTTGTGTATTAATTGTTGTGTGTCTGCAATTCATGTTCCGGGGGTGGACAATTCTGTGGCTGATGCGTTGTCTCGTTTCCAGTGGGACAGGTTTCGTCAACTGGTGCCGGGAGCGGATGTGTCCGGGATTCCTTGTCCCGAGAGGTTGTGGAGCATCGCATTGCCATCGCTCAACAGTTGATACATCGATCGATATCCGCAGCCACTCGGGCTGTGTACAGTAAGGTCTGGAAGGAATGGGAGGATCTGATAGGTGAAGTGGGGGACAGTTCCCAGGACGAAGGGAGGATTCAGATGCTGCTCTATTTCATAGGCAGGAACTTTGAGAAGGGAGTGTCTGTTTCTTCTATGTCTAGTAAACTGTCGGGACTGGCCTTCATGTTCCAGTTGGCTGGGCAAAGGGACGTGACAAAGGTATTCATGGTTCGGCGTGCTATGCGTGGTTATCGAGCTGGTCGAACGGCTGCCGACAAACGACGCCCTGTTTCATTGGAGGTTTTAAGGGAGGTAGTTGGGCAGTTGGGGGATGTTTGTTTTTCGCATTTTGAAAGGGTTTTGTTTCGGGCCATTTTTGTAATGGCTTTTTTCGGAGCTTTTCGGGTAGGTGAGATGGTGAGTAAGAATAAAAAGGGGGATGGTGGGTTGGAAGTACAGGATGTTTGGTTACGGGGGGACACGCTGGGGGTATTTTTGAAAAGGTCCAAGACGGATCAGTTAGGAAAGGGGGCGTGGGTGAAGTTACACAGCATCCCGGGTTCTCCTGTATGTCCGATTGCGGCAGTTGGTGAGTTTTTCGCAATTAGGCCTCGTGTAGGGGGGGTCTTCTTCCAGCATGAGGATGGTAGGGCGGTCTCGCGTTTCCAGTTTCAGGCGGTTTTTAAAAAATGTTTGGAGGCTGCGGGTTTAAATGTAGAGAATTACTCTTCTCACTCATTTCGCATTGGAGCAGCTACGGAGGCAGTTCGGTGGGGATTGGATGAGCAAGTGGTGAAGAGTATTGGTAGGTGGGAATCATCTAGGTTTAAGTTGTATGTTCGTCCTCACTTACTTTAGTGATATAATCCTGCAGGGTTGGGTAGGGCTGCTGGGATGACTTATAATAGTAATGATATACAGCATTTAAGTTCAGAAAGCCAAGGGTTTTTAGCTGCCAGGGTATGTAGGGTGATGTTCGTTTTTTCTCCTTGTCTTCCTTTTGTTTGTTTTTCAATGTTTTTCAGATTCGGACTCCTGTTTGGTGTGGATCCTGGGACACTCTTATGTGTATTGGGGGGCCAGGAGGGCTGATGTTAGGAGGGGGGGCAGGTTGTTGGGGCTGACAGAAGGGGAGGGAGTAGTACGTTGGATCGGGATTCCGGGCATGCTCTGGTCTAGGGTAGTACCCGAGATGCATAAGTTTGCAAGTCTGGATCGCACTCCTGATGTGGTGGTGATTCATGCGGGGGGTAACGATCTGGGGATTCGATGTGCGAGAGAGCTTATACGGGACATTAAGTTCGATCTGCTTCGGTTACAATCATTTTTTCCGGATACCATTTTCATTTGGTCGGATATTGTGGCCAGGACGGCTTGGCGTTTGGCTCGCTCTGTGGCAGGACTGAACAGAGCGAGGATAAAGGTCAATAAAGCCGTGGCAAAATTTTTTGTTCGAAATGGCGGTTTGGCAGTGCGTCATCGGGATTTGGAGGAGGAAACCTGGCGTTTTTTGCGAGCGGATGGTGTACACCTGAATGCAATTGGCCTTGACCTGTGGCAATTGGCTCTGCAAGACGGTGTACACCGGGCGTTTCGGGTGTGGAGGGCGACACGCACGTAAGGTGTCACGTGCGTGTGCTGTGGCGGCAGGTCTATGGGGTCCTTGAAGGCGGGGCTGAAAAATAATGGAGGTTTAAGGGGGGTTGGGCCCTACGGAGGTATGGGCGTCCTTTTCCCTGGTATGGAAACAATGGTGGAGCAAGTTGTATCTGGAAGGAGGTAGCTGTTTGTCCCCGAGCTTTCGTAATTACACGGCGGGGGGCCGTTTATGGGTATATCGATACAACTAGTTGGTGGTAAAAAACATTGATATTTTGCCTTCAAGGATCTCTAGACCAAAAAAGGTTATTTAGGAAGGTTCAGTTTGGTAAAAGGTTTATAAAAAATGTTTATAAGAATGTATATTATGCATTAAGTTATTTGTTCACAAAGTATTTTTGTATTTTATTTTGTTGTAATAAAAGGCTGCTATGGCCATTCGACTCCAATAAGAGTAGTGTCGTTTGGTCAATGGTGGGTAAAAGGGGGGATAAGATAGAAGTATAAGGTTTTCACGGTAGCCTCACTTATAGACACATCCCTTAGTCAAGTAATGGCCCGGAGACAGAGGAACTCTAGGGGGAGGGCCAGCATGACTTGGGTGGGGCAGTGAGGCGGAGTGTTAAGGTAGGGTAACTAGGAAGGAGGTGCTGTGGGGGGAGTTTAGATATAAGTGGGGGGCGGAGTTATATCAGGGTCAGTGTGAGAGAGGAGCAGCCGTTAGAAGAATTCCCACCCTCCCTCCCCTTTTTCGTTATGGATACAGTTACGGGTATTAGGGGGGGATATGGGACGGTTATGTTTCGGGTTATTGTTTATGAGGTAAGAATAGGGATGGTTGGGATTTTGATTGTCGTAGCAGCGGCAGGTCTATGGGGTCCTTGAAGGCGGGGCTGAAAAATAATGGAGGTTTAAGGGGGGTTGGGCCCTACGGAGGTATGGGCGTCCTTTTCCCTGGTATGGAAACAATGGTGGAGCAAGTTGTATCTGGAAGGAGGTAGCTGTTTGTCCCCGAGCTTTCGTAATTACACGGCGGGGGGCCGTTTATGGGTATATCGATACAACTAGTTGGTGGTAAAAAACATTGATATTTTGCCTTCAAGGATCTCTAGACCAAAAAAGGTTATTTAGGAAGGTTCAGTTTGGTAAAAGGTTTATAAAAAATGTTTATAAGAATGTATATTATGCATTAAGTTATTTGTTCACAAAGTATTTTTGTATTTTATTTTGTTGTAATAAAAGGCTGCTATGGCCATTCGACTCCAATAAGAGTAGTGTCGTTTGGTCAATGGTGGGTAAAAGGGGGGATAAGATAGAAGTATAAGGTTTTCACGGTAGCCTCACTTATAGACACATCCCTTAGTCATGAAAAACCATGTATAAAAGTATGCAGTAAAAGCTCATGAAGATATGTGTGATGGTGCAGCTATTTACAAAAAAACTGGAATATTCAGTTTTGGAAAGATGTGTAAAGTGAAAGATAGATGCGCAACCAAAAAGGGTACAAATGTGTGCACAAGACACAAAAATGTGCAACACCTGAGCTATATGTGCACCTAAAAACTCAATCAATTGAAAACAAAACACAGCAAAAAAACGTCAAAATAAATGTCCACCAACATGCATAGATTGAGCCTGTGCTGAAAGAAAACAAAAGAAAAAACTAGTGCTGAAAAAGACACAGGAAGAAATCCAAAGGGCATTCAGTACAGTCCATTAGAGGTAGATCTTTTGGTGGAAGACCCCAATAAATCCTTTTCTTAATATAGTCCCACAAGACAGGCAAGGAATTATAAGAATGCCAGATGGCCGCTTACCAGAATCATAGGACCTCTGTTACGGAGGTCTACTGGGCACAGACAGGAGGGAACATTCAAGCAGGGGCTGCAGTTACAAACATCCGTCCGGATCCTCTCCTCCACCGGTAAGTCCAGGCTCTGCTATGCTCCGTGGGACCTGCGCTGACAAGTAAGGATAGGGACTTCCAAGGGGTGAGTCATAAAAAGCAAAAAAGAGGGCTGACATGTGCTGTGGCACCGTGTGATTTTCAAAAAGGGTTAGGGACTTTCTTCCGCAATTCTAGCGCATAGAGCAGCCCATTGAAATGAATGGGCTGCCCTACATGCTACCTACATCTTCATCCACCGTGTCAGTACACCTTTGCATCCTAAAACCCCTGCTAACATCTGCACCCCAAACCTCCCCCATCCTCTCCACTCCAACTCTCCACCCCTTTAACTCTACCTACCTCCTCTGCTCATCTTTGCACCCACCTTCCTTACCTCTATTGATCCCCTCCTTTCTCACCCGTGCACCCCAAACTGTAATTCCTTCTCTGCCTACCTCTGCACACCCCACACTACCCCCCCCCCCCCACACACACACACACACACACCAATTTGCTTACCTTTGCAGAACAGGCTGATGTCAGGCTTAATGACCACAGGTATAGGCAAGACTTTCAAGCATGCCCCTTTACCTCCTCAGTGGGCAGCATTCAGTATAGGTGATGATCGATATGACCTCTGGGGGGCATGATATACATATGCATCCCACCTTTATTTACATATGAATGCCACCATAATTTACATATGAATGCTGACACAATTTACATATGAATGCCGGTCATTTACATGTAAACACAGGGTCTGCAGGTGAGTCATCCGTACACAACAATAGGGCAGAGCTGGGTAGCATTAGTAGCAGCACTTCACACTGAGATATCGGGACACAGCACAGGACTAAAATTTCAAGGGACAAGGGAATTTAAATCAGGATAGTTGGCAAGTATGAGGCAGCTGCTTTGGGCCCCACAACAATGACAGGGCCGAGGGCAGCTGCACCTTTTTCCCTGCCTTAAAGACGGCCCTGCATACCGCCCAACTTATGAACTTCAGAATGAGGGACACTTTAAGGAGGAAGTGATCTGCGGCACGTTGTGGCCAAACTCTGAGCAGTGGTAGGAGCTTAACCATTTAAGGACCGAGCCTTGTTTTGAGATTTGGTGTTTACAAGTTAAAACACCGTTTTTTTTTTTTTAATTACTTAGAATCCCCCAAACATTATATATATATTTTTCTAACACCGTAGAGAATAAAATGGCAGTCGTTGCAATACTTTCTGCCACACCATATTTGCGCTCTTACAAGCGCAATTTTTTTGAAAAAAAAATACACTTTTTTAAATTAAAAAATAAGACAACAGTAAAGTTAGCCCATTTTTTTTATATTGTGAAAGATAATGTTATGCCGAGTAAATTGATACCCAACATGTCACACTTCATAATTGCACCCGCTTGTGGAATGGTGACAAACTTTTACTTTTAAAAATCTTCATAGGCGATATTTAAAAATTTAACAGGAGTACTAGGACTGGAATTATTGCTCTTGCTCTAATGATCGCGGCGATACCTCACATGTGTGGTTTGAACCCCGTTTCCATATGCGGCACTACTAACGTAGAGTTTGGCGGGACTGACTGCTTAAATTTTTTATTTTTTTTTTATTTTGATATTGTCCTTTTTTAAAAAAAAATTGGGTCACTTTTATTCCTATTACAAGGCATGTAAACATCCCTTGTAATAGAAAAAATGCATGACAGGTCCTGTTAAATATGAGATCTGGGGTCAAAAATACCTCAGATCTCATATTTACACTAGAATGCAATAAAAAAAAAAAACTCCTTTAAGAGCATTGGGCGGGAGTGACGTTTGACGTCGCTTCCGTCAGTCAATGCTATGGTGCCGAGTGGGGGCCATCTTCCCTTCACTCAGCAGCCAGCCAAGCAGGAGAGAGGACCCGATCATCTCCGCTGCTACCGATGGCTCTGGTAAGTGGCGGAGACCCCTGAAGCATGGCAGGGGGGCACTCTCCCATCCCCAGATAAAAGTGATTTTGCAGCGAAGCCTCCGCAGAGACCACTTTTATCTGAAAGCGGACCGCCGGCTGAAGAAGAGGATACCGGAGTTATGGCAGCTAGCCATAACAACGATATTCCTCTTCAAAGTGTCGACGTATATCATCGCGAGCCAGTCCAGAAGTGGTTTAATGTGTTACTAAACCCACAACGGTAAAATCAGTTTGTATATTCAGCATAGCATACTCATTGTGGAACTTAAGGGGTTAATCCTCTGCATTGTGTAAAAAGGCTGTTTTTTCCTGTATGCACAGATCCTCCCCCTCCTGTACTGTCTATCTGGGGAAAGCCAGCTAACACAGGCAGAGTAGCCAACCTGCACATGCTCAGTTGTTTGTTTCTTTTGTGGAGGAGAGAATAACTACTTGTTCTCAGAGATAGCCAGGTCACATGATATTGGCATCACACATGTGGGTGTGTATACAGGCAGAAGTTGAAATCTCCTCCTTCCTGAATTCTCAGAACTGGAGAAACTGTGCAGTTTATCATGTAACCGTGGTATACAGATCATCCAAAAAGGCAGTATTTTAATGTAAAAAGAAGATTTATAAGCTGTGGGCACTGTGGGGCAGATTAACTATTTTAATATTACTGTGTTTAGTAACACTTTAAGGGCAAGAGGTTTGCTGTGTACAAACTGCAGTGTTGAAGATTGTGCTGTGTACAGAGTGCAGCGTTAAGGAGTGCACTGTGTACCAAGTGTAGGATTGAGGGGTGCACTATGTACTGAATGTATGTTGAGGGGTGCGCTACATACTGAGTGCAGGGTTTAGGAGTGTGCTACATACTGAGTGCAGGGCTGAGGGATGTGCTGTGTACAGAGTGTAGGGTTGAAGAGTGTGCTACATACCGAGTTCAGGGTTGAGATGTGCGCTATGTACTGAGTTCCGGGTTGAGGGGTGCGCTACATACTGAGTGCAGGGTTGAGGGGTGCGCTATGTACTGAGTTCAGGATTGAGGGGTGCACTATGTACTGAGTTCAGGGTTGAGGGGTGCGCTATGTACTGAGTTCAGGGTTGAGGGGTGCACTATGTACTGAGTACAGGGTTGAGGGGTGCACTATGTACTGAGTGCAGGGTTAAGGGGTTCGGGCTGACAAAAAAATAAGCTGGTGCCCACGCTAGCAGTGCAAGTTGCTGGAGCCAAGTGGCTAAACTTGTTCCGGCACTGGGCTCCAATCTGGGACTCAGTCTTGATTCATCAGGATGCCGAGACTTGCATCCAATTCCAGGTTGATCCCGATGAATCCGAGACGGTCCTGAAAAATCTGGGATGGTTGGGAGGTATGCAGCTATCTTCTGTGAACTACTAACCCCTCTTCACTATGTAATGAAGGTGAAGAAAGGAGTGGGTGTTTGTAGCCCAAATCAAGAGAGCAGCCTTGGGTAATAATACTGTCCCCTAAAAAAATACAGTGAGTAGGACAGGAAGTGTGTTATTCACTTGATAAAAAGTTAAAAATAAATAGAAAACAACTGAAAAAAAAGAACTAAAGCAGCCGCTGCTTCTAAGAACTGATAAGCTGCAATATATTCTTTGCTTTAGGGTTTTAGATATGCTTAAAATTATAATAAAAACAAAAGAAACACATACTGTATAATCCCATTGCTTTCACAACTAGTAAGGAACATTTCTAATTCTTACTCCAAGTAGGTGTCCAAAAGTCACAGAAAAACCAATAGACAGTGCTGGAGATCCCATATTATCTGTCCTTCGATCATCAGTGGAGGCAAATATACATAGAACCAGCTGAAGAGTTAGCAATAGCTCAATGGTAAAAGCCTTTCCAGCATTCGTGTTATTAAATAACTATAAAAGAAGACAAAAAACACAGCATTTGTTTGCATATTTTATGTAACTGAGTATAGTACACTAATATGCGATCACAAACAATCCACAGTTAAGGGCCAGTTCACACCACATGCAGTCCAATGCGTTTTCTTTCTGCATCAAAAATGCATGGAAAGTAGGTTATTTGGTTTCCAATGGCATAGTTCACACCAGTGCAGTCAGTTCCAGGGCGTTCCAGAAAAAAAAGCAGAACATGGTGCATTTTTCCTGCACTGGAACGCAGTAAAACGCATCGAGAACGCACTGGAATGTATCAAAAACCCACTGTACCCCAGCACAGTGGGAAAAAAACAGGATAAAAGAAGAGGAAAGGCACCTGGAATTCACCTGGAAACGCACCAGAACCTGCCAAAAACACGCTAAAAACGCGCATGGAGAAAAGCACCCGAAACGGATCTGGAGTGCGTTTTTGTGGTGTGAATCAACCCTTAATGAAAATATTTATAAACGTTGTGCTAGGAACAGAATTCATCAATAACCACTTCAATACAGGACACTTTTCCCTCTTCCTGCCCAGGACAATTTTCAGCTTTCAGTGATGTTGCACTTTGAATGACAATTGTACAAACACTGTACCCAAACTACATTTTTATCATTTTCTTCCCACAAATAGAGCTTTCTTTTGGTGGTATTTGATCACCACTGGGATTTTTATTTTTTGCTAAACAAACTAAAAATACAGAAATTTTTGAAAAAAAAAAAGTTTTTCTTAGTTTCTGTTATAAAATTTAGTTTCCACCTTCACTGATGGGCACTGATGAGGCGGCACTGAAGAGTTGGCACTGATGAGGAGGAACTGATATGTAGAATTGATGGGCACTGATATGCAGCACTTATGGGCACCGATAGGCGGCACACCGCTGATCCGTCTCTGCGTGTCCACTCACAGCAGGAGCAGCGCTGGCGGCGCACGCGCCCCCTAAACTGCGTGCACAAAATCACATACAGGTACGTGATTTTGCGCACCCGGGCCGCCCTGCCGCAGTAAATGTACGCAGGGCGTTCCGGAAGTGGTTAAAAAGTGTTAGCTGGAGTGTGGCTTTAATTTGTTAGTCAAGTCTATCTAAATCTGCTAGTGTATCTAAAGCCTCATACACACGATAGGACTTTGTACAAACTTTCCCTTGGATTTTTGTACAAAGGGCATTGGCCATAAGTTTGTATTGCATACACACGGCAGAACTTTTTCAGCCAACTTTCACCAAATCACGTGGTTTTTCAGCTCTTTACCACCACCCTTTGGTCAACTTCTGTATTGTTGTCTGATATTGTATAAATCTCGCCGCTTTTATAAAAGCGGCGAGACTGACACCTTGCGAACCAGATTCACACTGGTGCGGGGATCCGACTTGGATCCCCGCCAATGCCAGGCACTGTGTTTGGTATGAATCTTGAGGGGGAACTCCACGCCAAATTTTAAATAAAAAACTGGCATGGGTTTCCCTCCAGGGGGCATACCAGGCCCTTAGGTCTGGTATGTACTTTAAGGGGAACCCCTACGCCAAAAAAAGGCATGGGGGTCCCCCCAAAATCTATACCAGACCCTTATCCGAGGACGCAGCCCGACCGGTCAGGAAAGGGGGTGGGAACGAGCGAGCGCCTCCCCCTCCTGAGCTGTACCAGGCCGCATGCCCTCAACATGGGGGGTGGGTGCTTTGGAGGAGGGGGGCGCCCTGCAGCCCACCCCAAAGTACTTTGTCCCCTTGTTGAAGAGGACAAGGGCCTCTTCCCGACAACCCTGGCCGTTGGCTGTCGGTGTCTGCGAGCGGAGGGCTTATCAGAATCCGGGAGCCCCCTTTAATAAGGGGGCCAATAGATCCTGGCCCCCCACCCTATGTGAATGAGTATGGGGTAGATCGTACCCCTACCCATTCACCTAGGGGAAAAAGTGTCAGTAAAAAAAAAAACACACTACACAGGTTTTTATAATAATTTATTAGACAGCTTCTGGGGTCTTCTTCCAACTTCGGGGGTCTTCTTCCGACTTCGCCGCTCTCTCCGGCCTCTTCTCTCGGTGTCCGGTTCTTCTCCCGCTCTCCGGCCTCTTCTCTCGGTGTTCGACCTCTTCTCCCGGTGTCCGGTTCTTCTGCCGGCTCCTCCGATATCTTCTGCCGCTATTTTCTAGCGGTGGCCCGGACTTCTGTGTTGTCTTCTTCCCTCTTCTTTTCTTCCGATGTTGACACGACTCTCTCTCCTGCTGTAATGCTGTCTGAGCGCTCCGCAATGACTTATATAGGCGGTAACCCCGCCCCCTTATGACGTCACAGTCCCTGGGGCTCCCGGATTCCGATAACATCAACATGGGGACAAGGTGCTTTGGGGTGGGGGGCCACAGGGCGCCCCCCTCCCCCAAAGCACCCACCCCCATGTTAAAGGCATGCGGCCTGGTACGGCTCAGGAGGGGGGCCCTCGCTCGTCCCCACCCCCTTTCCTGACCGGCCGGGCTGCATGCTCGGATAAGGGTCTGGTATGGATTTTGGGAGGGCCCCCATGCCGTTGTTTTGGCGTAGGGGGTTCCCCTTACAATTCCCTCTCGTGCCCGCCGCAGTAGGAAAATGTGTTTTTCCTATTGCAGCCAGTGCGAGATGTACAGTACCCTGTCGTCGAGAACCAGCGCGATGGGATCGCGCTGAAAACATTCTTGCATCTGCGTACTGGAGTTTGTACAAAAGTCTGATGGTTTTGTGTACACACGATCGGACTTTGCTCCATCTGACTTTTGTTGCCGGAAAGTTTGTGCGTTCGCACAGCCAACAAAAGTCCGATGAAAACAGAAAAAGTTTGTCCGATGGAGCGTACACACGGTCGGATGTTGCTCCAAAACAGCTGATTTGCATGTTTGTTGTCAAAAAGTCAGATCGTGTGTATGGGCCTTAACACTGTCCACTCCCTAGACTGACAATGCTGCTGTCCAAGGGTGCCTGTTACTCCTTCATCTCCATAGTGGAGCCACCCTGAAGCTGGGTTCACATACTTTATATGTGGCTGTGGTTTGCTGTCCGGAGTGCGGTGCATTTCTGTTCACCGGTTCAGGTGTGATTCAGGTGCTAATTTTAACCTGAATTTGCACCTGAACTGTACCCAAAAACGCACAAGACCCTTTTCAGAACCGCACCACGACTGCCCCGCACATGTGTGAACCAGCTACATCGAAATCCGTTCGCATTCACATGTTATGTGAATTGGATGTGGTTAAAAACGCATCCAACTCACATATATGTGAACCGAGCCCAAGGCTCCAATTACATCTGTGTGATCTGGGAATGTGCACATTTCTTTGTGTGTTCCCGTACACGTGAAAATAATGCATGTCACGCTTGCGGCGCCATGAATTGTTAATGTTACCCAAAACATGTTTGACCCAAACTTCCGTGGTTAAATGCGGTGAAAGGAGCAGTAAAAACGCGCAAGCTGGAACAAGGCAAAAAACTCCATGAGTTAGGCTGGCCATACATGGTCGAATTTTGAAAAAATTTTTTTTTGAAAAGCAGAAAATGTGTGCGTTTTGTGATTCGATGGTACCACCATTGATTTCAGAATTCGACCAACCAAGCCTTCAATTCCACCTCCTGTTGCTACAGTAAAGAATTTTCGTGGCTGGGAATCTTATTTTCTTTCCCGGAATTTTCTTTTCATTTCTCGCACAATTCCCCCATCATTGATTAGCCACTTGAGCCCCGGACCATTATGCTGCCTAAGGACCAGAGGTCTTTTTCCAATTTGGCACTGCGTCGCTTTAACTTTTAATTGCGCGATCATGCAATGCTGTACCCAAACGAAATTTGCGTCCTTTTCTTCCCACAAATAGAGCTTTCTTTTGATGGTATTTAATCACCTCTGCAGTTTTTATTTTTTGCGCTATAAACGGAAAAAGACCAAAAATTTAAAAAAAAAAATGATATTTTCTACTTTTTGTTATAAAAAAAATCCAATAAACTCAATTTTAGTCATACATTTAGGCCAAAATGTATTTGGCCACATGTCTTTGGTAAAAAAATGTCAATAAGCGTATATTTATTGGTTTGCGCAAAAGTTATAGCGTCTACAAACTAGGGTACATTTTCTGGAATTTACACAGCTTTTAGTTTATGACTGCCTATGTCATTTCTTGAGGTGCTAAAATGGCAGGGCAGTACAAACCCCCCCAAATGACCCCATTTTGGAAAGTAGACACCCCAAGGAAATTGCTGAGAGGCATGTTGAACCCATTGAATATTTATATTTTTTGTCCCAAGTGATTGAATAATGACAAAAAAAAAAAAAAATATATATTTACAAAAAGTTGTCACTAAATGATATATTGCTCACACAGGCCATGGGCATATGTGGAATTGCACCCCAAAATACATTCAGCTGCTTCTCCTGAGTACGGGGATACCACATGTGTGGGACATTTTGGGAGCCTAGCCGCGTACGGGACCCCGAAAACCAATCACCGCCTTCAGGATTTCTAAGGGTGTAAATTTTTGATTTCACTCTTCACTGCCTATCACAGTTTCGGAGGCCATAAAATGCCCAGGTGGCACAAACCCCCCCAAATGACCCCATTTTGGAAAGTAGACACCCCAAGCTATTTGCTGAGAGGCATATTGAGTCCATGGAATATTTTATATTTTGACACAAGTTGCGGGAATGTGACACTTTTTTTTTTTTTTTTTGCACAAAGTTGTCACTAAATGATATATTGCTCACACAGGCCATGGGCATATGTGGAATTGCACCCCAAAATACATTTAGCTGCTTCTCCTGAGTATGGGGATACCACATGTGTGGGACTTTTTGGGAGCCTAGCCGCGTACGGGGCCCCGAAAACCAATCACCGCCTTCAGCGTTTTTAAGGGCGTGAATTTTTGATTTTACTCTTCACTGCCTTTCACCGTTTCGGAGGCCATGGAATGCCCAGGTGGCACAAAACCCCCCCAAATGACCCCATTTTGGAAAGTAGACACCCCAAGCTATTTGCTGAGAGGCATGGTGAGTATTTTGCAGCTCTCATTTGTTTTTGAAAATGAAGAAAGACAAGAAAAAACATTTTTTTTTTTCTTTTTTCAAATTTCAAAACTTTGTGACAAAAAGTGAGGTCTGCAAAATACTCACTATACCTCTCAGAAAATAGCTTGGGGTGTCTACTTTCCAAAATGGGGTCATTTGGGGGGGTTTTGTGCCACCTGGGCATTCCATGGCCTCCGAAACTGTGATAGGCAGTGAAGAGTGAAATCAAAAATTCACGCCCTTAGAAAGCCTGAAGGCGGTGCTTGGTTTTCGGGGTCCCGTACGCGGCTAGGCTCCCAAAAAGTCTCACACATGTGGTATCCCCATACTCAGGAGAAGCAGCAGAATGTATTTTGGGGTGTAATTTCACATATTCCCATGGCATGTTTGAGCAATATATCATTTAGTGACAACTTTGTGCAAAAAAAAAAAAAAATTTGTCTCTTTCCCGCAACTTGTGTCGCAGTATAAAATATTCCATGGACTCGACATGCCTCTCAGCAAATAGCTTGGGGTGTCTACTTTCCAAAATGGGGTCATTTGGGGGGGGGTTTGAACTGTCCTGGCATTTTATGCACAACATTTAGAAGCTTATGTCACACATCACCCACTCTTCTAACCACTTGAAGACAAAGCCCTTTCTGACACTTATTGTTTACATGAAAAAGTTATTTTTTTTTGCAAAAAAATTACTTTGAACCCCCAAACATTATATATTTTTTTAAAGCAAATGCCCTACAGATTAAAATGGTGGGTGTTTCATTTTTTTTTTTCACACAGTATTTGCGCAGCGATTTTTCAAACGCATTTTTTGGGGAAAAAACACACTTTTTTTAATTTTAATGCACTAAAACACACTATAGTGCCCAAATGTTTGATGAAATAAAAAAAGATGATCTTAGGCCGAGTACATGGATACCAAACATGACATGCTTTACAATTGCGCACAAACGTGCAGTGGCAACAAAATAAATACATTTTTAAAAGCCTTTAAAAGCCTTTACAGGTTACCACTTTTGATTTACATAGGAGGTCTACTGGAAAAATTACTGCCCTCGATCTGGCCTTCGCGGTGATACCTCACATGCATGGTGCAATTGCTGTTTACATTTGACGACAGACCGCCGCTTGCGTTCGCCTTAGCGCAAGAGCAGGGGGCGACAGGGGTGCTTTTTTTTTTTTTTCTTTATTATTTTTTTGCTTTCTTATCTTATTTTTAAACTGTTCCTTTCATTTTTTTTTTATTTTTAATCATTTTTATTGTTATCTCGGGGAATGTAAATATCCCCTATGATAGCAATAGGTAGTGACAGGTACTCTTTTTTGAAAAAATTGGGTACCAAAAATTGGTCTATTAGACCCTAGATCTCTCCTCTGCCCTCAAAGCATCTGACCACACCAAGATCGGTGTGATAAAATGCTTCCCCAATTTCCCAATGGCGCTATTTACATCCGGCGAAATCTAAGTCATGAAATGCTCGTAGCTTCCGGTTTCTTAGGCCATAGAGATGTTTGGAGCCACTCTGGTCTCTGATCAGCTCTATGGTCAGCTGGCTGAATCACCGGCTGCATTCTCAGGTTCCCTGTTGAGACAGGAGAGCCAGAGAAAAACACGGAAGACGGTGGGGGGGGGGCATTCCCTCCCACGGCTTGTAAAGGCAGTCTAGAGGCTAATTAGCCGCTAGGATTGCTTTTACATG
The DNA here is from genome assembly GCA_037952925.1 of Lithobates clamitans. Taxonomy (NCBI): domain Eukaryota; kingdom Metazoa; phylum Chordata; class Amphibia; order Anura; family Ranidae; genus Lithobates; species Lithobates clamitans. The sequence goes on along the minus strand of JBBGZY010002060.1, from coordinate 937,396 downwards.
AAAGCCGACCGCTGGCTGAAAAGAATGATACCAAGATGATACCTAAACCTGCAGGCATCATTCTGGTATAACCACTCAAAGTCGTGAATGGCGTACCTGAAGACAAAAAAATGGTTAACAATAAAGCACAGTAAACGGTAAAGTATAAATAATTACATACCTGAAAAACAAACATGATAAAACATAATAACAATAAAACATTGCAGAATAGAATACAGTAAAAAAGAGCAGAACAATAGAGAGAGAGAATAGAGAGAGAGAACAATAAAACGACTACAATTTTTTTTTATTTTATATATATTTTTTTTTTTTACACTTTTTTTGTAACTAACTTTTATAACGGTAACCGGTTCCAGGTTCGGGTCTCTCAAAATGCGATGGCATCTTGGGAGACCCTGTGAAAGTGTGCCCTAGTCTGTGGAATGCTGTACCCTACGCCAATACTCAACTAGTGCATGGTAGCGTTCAAAACATTCACCAATGCAAAGACCAGGATTGTCAGGACAGGAGGGACAATAATAGTGGGTGTCACGCCTATATCCGCGCTTGCTGCAGACACAACATCTTTTTGGGGGGGTTCGTTTGGTAGGGGTACTCGGGAGGACATAAATAAAATGCCTCTCATGCAGCCGACTGCATTTGGTTGGGGATGTGAATGGGGGAAGTACGGGCGCTGCAGAAGCGGTGGGTTCCCAATTAGGATTGGCGAATGCAGCAGGAAGGGCACTATGGGCACGACGGGCCTGTGTTTGTCTTTTTGGTGGCAGCGGGACACTACTTGTGCTTGCCACCTCACCAGCTTGAACTGCACTTATGGGACTCGCCACGTCACCACGTGTTACTGCAGTGCAGGCTTGACTACGACCGGGGTGTACTAGGCCGCTGGTGCTTGCCAGTTCACCAAAACGCTACAAAAAAAACTGTTAGCGATCGCAGGGATCAGGCCTGACTCTGCGAACGCTGCAGTTATGCGTTTAGTGTTTTGTAAGTGACAGTGATCGATCGATACTGCACTTGGGTGGGCTGGGCCGGGCGGAGGGGCAAAACGCAGGTGCTAGCAGGTATCTGGGCTGATCCTGCTAACACTGCGTTTTTGGGAACCCTAAACTGCTGGGGACGCTAGTATAGATCTGATCGGATCAGATATTGATCCGATCAGATACTATACCACTAAGGGAGGTGTATGGTGCGTGCGTGGGTGTTAGTGCTACTGGCGCTAACCTGACGCTGCCTGGGGCTGGTGCTTGCCAGTTCACCAAAACGCTACCAAAAAAACTGTTAGCGATCGCAGGGATCAGGCCTGACTCTGCGAACGCTGCAGTTATGCGTTTAGTGTTTTGTAAGTGACAGTGATCGATCGATACTGCACTTGGGTGGGCTGGGCGGAGGGGCAAAACGCAGGTGCTAGCAGGTATCTGGGCTGATCCCGCTAACACTGCTTTTTGGGAACCCTAAACTGCTGGGGACACTAGTATAGATCTGATCGGATCAGATATTGATCCGAACAGATACTATACCACTAAGGGAGGTGTACGGTGCGTGCGTGGGTGTTAGCGCTACTTGCGCTAACCTGACGCTGCCTGGGGCTGGTGCTTGCCAGTTCACCAAAATGCTACCAAATAAACTGTTAGTGATCGCAGGGATCAGGCCTGACTCTGCGAATGCTGCAGTTATGCGTTTAGTGCCTTGTAAGTGACAGTGATCGATCGATACTGCACTTGGGCTGGGCCGGGCGGAGGGACAAAACGCAGGTGCTAGCAGGTATCTGGGCTGATCCCGCTAACGCTGCGTTTTTGGGAACCCTAAACTGCTGGGGACGCTAGTATAGATCTGATCGGATCAGATATTGATCCGTTCAGATACTATACCACTAAGGGAGGCGTATGCTGCGTGCGTGGGTGTTAGCGGTACTGGCGCTAATTTTGACGCTGCCTGGGGCGACGCATATCACCGCCGGGCGATCAGGGGGCTAAACCTTTATTCGGTAATAAACGGCGGGTTCCCTGACACTATAAAAAATAAACGAACTAACCAGCGTCACCCGTAACACTTATACGGTGATCAGTGGTGAAAGGGTTAACTAGGGGGCAATCAAGGGGTTAAAACATTTATTAGGTAGTATATGGGGGTCCCTGACCTATAAAACGCTGACGGCGAACCTAAATATTTACCTCACTAACTAGCGTCACCAGCGACACTAATACAGCGATCAGAAAAATGATCGCTTAGCAACACTGGTGACAGGGGGGTGATCAAGGGGTTAAAACTTTATTAGGGGGGGTTAGGGGGGTATCCTAGACCTAAAGGGGGGTAATATTCACTGTCCCAACACTGTAACTGTCACAAACTGACACCAATGCAGTAATCAGAAAAAAAAAAAAAAAAACTGCTGGTGTCAGTTTGTGACAGGGAGGGGGGGGGGGGTGATTGGGGGGGGGGTCGGGGGGGGATCGGGGTGTTTTGTGTGCCTGGCATGTTCTACTGTGTTGTGTAGTGTTGGTGCACTCACAGTGAAGTCTTCTCTCCTCGGCGCTGCAACGGAATACCGAGCCGAGGAGAGATGACATCATTTCCTTTGCTGCTGTTTAGCATACAGCAGCAAAGGAAGTGATCTGATTGGCCGGCGGCGATCGCGAGGGGGGGACCACGAACGGATGGCCTCCCCCTCACCTCCGATCGCCGGGGGACCAAACGGGACCGCCTCGGGCTGCGGGGGGGGGTCCGATCGGACCCCCCACCCGCGGGAGGCAAATCACGTACATGTACGTGATTTTGCCTGCCCGTGCCGCCTTGCCGACGTAAATCGGCGTGAGGCGGTCCTTAAGTGGTTAGAAAATCGTTTGTTTTTCAAAAAATTTCCAACATGTCCGATTACTCAAATTCGATTGCCGCACGAAAATTGGCTCTGGCTGCAGCCCACTAATGGTGCGAAATTCAAACGAAAATTCATAGATTCAAGATTTTCGAGAGAAAATTCTTTCAAAAATTCCACCCATGTATGGCCTGCCTATCTGCCGCTTTTATCGCGTGTAGGGTAGACCATTGAAATAAATGGACTGCTCTATGCGTGTTGCATAAGAAATGCGCAAATATTAGGCTAATTTGACACTGAGCGTTTTAGCGCTAGAAATAGCCTCTAAATAGCGCCTGAAAACCGCCTCCCATTCATTTCAGTGTGTCTTTTTACACTGGGGCGGTGTGCTTGCAGGACGTTATGAAAAGTCCTGCAAGCAGCATCTTTGGGGCAGTTTGAAAGCGCTGTATTTAGCGCTCCCAAAAAGCCCTGCCCAATGCAATGAATGGGCAGCTCTTCCAAAGGGCCTGAAAAGCGATTCAGAAGCGCCGCAACATGGGCGCTTTTAACCCCTTCTTTAGCGGCACTAGTGGCCAAAGAGCTCCACAAAAACGAGCGACGCTTTAGCACAAATGGCCCGGCGCTGCAGTGTGAAAGTAGCCTAGGTGAAGAAACCCACGAAAAATAAACACATTAACCACTTGCCTATAGGGCACTTACACCCCCTTCCTGCCCAGGCTATTTTTCAGCTTTCAGCGCTGTCGCATTTTGAATGACAATTGCGCGATCATGCTACACTGTACCCAAACACATTTTTTATCATTTTCTTCACACAAATAGAGCTTTCTTTTGGTGGTATTTAATCACTGCTGGTTTTTTTATTTTTCACAAAAAAAAGACCAAAAATTTAGAAAAAAAAATGTTTTTACTTTTTTTCTGTCAGTAAATTTTGTAACTAAGTAATTTTTCACCTTCATTGGTGTGCGCTGATGAGGCGGCACTGATGGGCACTGATAGGCTGAACTGGTGGGCATTAATAAGGTGGCACTTATGGGCACTGATAGGTGGCACTAATATGTGGCACTGATGAGCACCGATAGGCAGCACTGGTGGGCACTCATAGGCGGCATGGATAGGCGGTACTGATGGGCACTGGTGGGAATTGATGGGTGGCACTGATGGGCGACACTGATAGGTATTATTGATTGGCATTGATTGACAGCCATGATGAGCATTGATGGGCAGCACTGATAGACGGCACTTATTGCCAGCACTGACTGGCATCGCTAATGGGCACTGATTGGTGGCACTTGTGGGCAGTGGTGGGCACTGATTGCTGCCACTGGTGGTCACTGATAACTGGCATTGGTGGGCAATGGCGGGCACTGTTTTGTGACACTATATTGCTATATTGTAATCAGGACACTGATGGTCAGTGCCCTGATTACATACCTAGATGTCCCCCTGTGGGGAGATACTGCTGATCGGCTCTCCTTGCCATACACTCTGTCAGTGCAAGGCGAGGAGAGCCGATTACGGGCACTTACTTGTTTAAATGTGAACAGCTGTGATCGGACACAGCCGATCACATGGTTAAAGGGCCGCGGATGTGGCTCTTTACAGAGATTGGGGTCGCGCTGTGTCCTAGCAACATGGCGTGGCCGCGATCGCTGCGCTGCGTGCCCCCATGAGCGCGCAAGAGCAGACTTTCTGGGACGCCGTCATATGACGGCGTCCCAGAACGAGAGCCGCACCACCCCGCCGTCATTTGACGGCGGGGCGGGCGGCAAGCTGTTAAAGAAGAAAAAAAAACAGGTGTGAATGGGACCTTAGACAGGAGGTGTGTTACTGATTAGATCACCAGGTGAAAATAAATGAAAAAAGCTTTATGGACCTATTCAATTTCTACCTGCGATTAGTAAGCGAAAAAAGTCGGACGATCTGTCATCCGATTGACAGATCGTGTGTACGAGGCATAAGGGCCAGTTCCCACTATAGAAACACAGTCTGGATGCGTTCCAGATGCTTTTCTCCATGCACATTTTTTGATGCGTTTTTGATGCGTTCTCGTACGTTTTTTGGTGCGTTTTTGATGCAGTCCAGTGCATTTTTTACCCCCTCTTTTTTCTTAGGGCCAGTTCACACCACATGCAGTCCAGTACATTTTTTGTATGTATAAAAAACGCATAGAAAGTAGGTTATATGGTTTCCAATGACATAGTTACCACCAGTGCTTGCAGTTCCAGTGCGTTCCAGTTTCAGAAAAAAAAAGTAGAACATGCTGCATTTTTTCTGCACTGGACTACACTGTAAAACGCATCACAAATGCACTGGAACACACCTAAACACACAAAAAATGCACTGGAACACACGTCCTTATTTAAGGTTAAGAAAAAAGAAGGGGGAAAAGTGCACCGGACTGTATCAAAAACTCACTGGAACACATCAAAAACATGTTAAAAATGCGCATGCAGAAAAGCATCTGGAACGCATCCGGACCACGTTTCTATGATGTGAACTGGCTCTTAACCTTCAAAAAGGAAATGTGTGTTCCAGTGAGTTTTTGATGCGTTTAGGTGCATTCCAGTGCGTTTTACAGCGTTCCAGTACAGTCCAGTTCAGGAAAAATGTAGCATGTACTACTTTTTTTTTCTGGAACTGGAACGCACTGGAACCGCAAGCACTGGTGTGAACTATGCCATTGGAAACCATATAACCTACTTCCGATGCATTTTTGATGCAGAAAGAAAAAACGCACTGTACTGCATGTGGTGCGAATTGGCCTTAAGAAAGAACACTACTGCAGCCACCACACCTAAGAATTGTAAGCTGCATTTTTTTAATTGTTCGGTTGGGATTAATACCACTTTAATAAAGTGGAAGGTAAAAGTGGAATAACTTTCCTTTTAGCCTGTTTTTATAAGATTTCGATTGTTACCCTTCTGAGAACACTTGCAGTACAAAATGAAGATAAATGTATCTTTTTTTGTTTTAATGAAATGTAGTTTAGCTAGCACTCCCCTACGAACTTGACAAGACGCTAAGAGCAAAGCGCCTGCTAATGCCAAACACATAAGCAGCGTTCCTAAAATCAAAATCAATGTCTAGAAGGTTAGTTCTTGTTATAGAAATTGGTTGTTTCATGTTTTTTTTCTGCCTTCTACATTACAGTTCATTCCCCGTGGCTATCAGCCTGTTTCATTTGTGTATATAAAGAATTTAGGAGTGAGCTGAGCTAATTCTATAAAAGTTTCTGAAAGTGACTATAAAATCTAAACATTTTTTACCTTAATGCCTTCCTTGGGTTAAGGTAAAAAAAAGTTTCAGTATTAATATTGCTCCCCTGTATGTACGTGTATAGTGACCACCAGCCCACCTTGCAGCTCTGAATAATGCCCCAGGACAAGGGATTAGGATTGAGCATGACAAGTCCCTGGAAAGTATCCTACATCTGGCAGTCTCTCCCCTTGTATGCCCCTGGGTGTCCCTTGATTCCTGCAAAACTTCTTTTCAGGCCTTCTACTGTCCAGATCTTCCCATAACAGCCAAGATGGCTTCTGCACAAGACCCAAAGGTAATGGAGATCCCTCTCTAATGCTGCGTACATGACCGGTTTTGCCATCAGAAAATAAACTCCGAAGGTTTCTCCGACAGAACTCCGACGGAATTCCAATCAAGCGGTCTTGCCTACACACGGTCAAACCAAAGTCCGACCAAAATCCGACCGTCCAGAACATGGTGACGTACAGCACGTACGACGGAACTAGAAAAAGGAAGTTCAATAGACAGTAGCCAATAGCTTTCGTCTCGTACTTGCTTCAGAGCATGCTTTGTTTTTGGTCCGTCGGAACAGCATACAGACGAGCGGTTTTCCCGATAGGAATTGGTTTTGTCGGAAATATTTAGAACATGTTCCATTTCTAGGTCCGTCAGAATTTTCGTAAAAAAGAGTCCGATGAGGCATACACACGATCTGAATAGACGATGAAAAGCTTCCGTCTGACTTTTTCTGTCGGACATTTCGCCCCCCTGTGTACGCGACTTTAGGCTTTCCTCCCCTTCCTTTCCTCAGCTCCTGTCTGGAGGCAGAGCCCCCAGCCCCGAGGTCTCCTCCCAGGCCTCACAACAGCAACCTCAGCACTCCATCTTCCACCCAACTCCCCTGCTCCTCAGGCTCTACGATATTTAGGGCTGATCCAACCACCCTGCCAGTGCCTTCTGCCAGGTTTGGCCAGGTTCCCTCAAGTATGCAGATCAGGACCTCCTACCCTCTGCCCACTAACTTCCAGGAGCTTCTCCAAGCTTCTTTAACCGGGGGGGAGGCACCAGAGACCTTCCTTGCAAAGCCTTCCAGCCTGACCTGTCCCCCCCGCCCAAATTAACAGGTTCATGCAACTACTATGAGTCAAGTAAATTTTCCTACACTAGTTGCACACTAAAGGTTGCTACATCAGTGTTTCCAGTGTATGTGGGAATGTAGCCACCCTCTCTTGATCACTCCAGAGATGAACTAGAGACTATGGGATTTGTAGTGTGCATAGAGCAGTGCACAACAAGGTGTACTACTCGTTGCAAATAAAAAAAAATGTTAAGAGGAAAGGAGAGGTTCAGAAGCTCATGGAGGATGTTAAAAAAGGGACAGAAAAACACAGTAAGAAACAATTTCATGAAAATTAGTTTACAGGGCCATTAAAGTGTTACTAATCCCACAACAGTAAAATCAGTCTGTATATGCAGTAAAGCATGTGTGTTATACTCACTGTGGAACCTGAGACTTTTTTTCCAGTTTGATCCTGTCTTCTCTGATCCTCCTCTTTTTTTTACTATGCCCAATCCATCAGCTGATAGTTCAGAGCCTTGGGGGTACTCTGCACATGCTCAGTTTGGTATGTATTGCTAGAGAGTTTTTTTTTTTTGGGGGGGGGGTGCATTTGATCAGCACAGGGCAAATCAGCACTGTCCAGACAGAGGGTCAGGGGTCCTGCATCCTCATAGAACAGTCAGATGAGAATGAAAACCCCCTCCTACAAGCTTTAACCAGTGCTCGGCTGTACACTTATAGAAGTCACAAGACTGCTATATACTGCTGATTCTATGCATGAAGGTAATAAACCCTCAGCCCCACCAACACTTACCGGGGCCTGATCTCGATCCATGATATGCATGAGAGCAGCAGCTCTCTGGGGCCTCTCATTGTTCATTGGCTGAGACACAGTAGCGGGAGCCAATCACAGTCAATCACAGTCAGTGTGGAGGGAGCGGGTGGTAGGACTGAGCTATGCTCTGTGTGTTCCATAGACATGCAAAGGTGGCTTGGGAGCGAGCATGTACAAGTGCTTGCACCAGAGCAAGCAGCAAGGGGGAGGGGCCAGACGCACTGGCAGGGGGCCCGAGAATAGAGGATAGGAGGATTGGGGCTGCTCTGTGCAAAACCATTGCACAGAGCAAGTAAATATGATGTGTTTATTATTTTAAGAAAAAAATCAAACCAATAGAAACACTTTAAGCACTTATTTTTTCCAGGTATGCCGAATGCCTGTGGCCCCCACTGTCTGCTGAAATTCTACCCCGGACCCTTGCGTCATTGGCATGTCTTACAGCGACATAACGGTTGGAGAATGAAATTACAGTGTGGTGGATAACACGGGCATCTGACACCCCCAGAAGTATTGATTGCTGAAGATTCTGGCAGAGACTGCAGTACTGGAACGGAGAGAAGGTAGGAAACACGGGCCACTGGAGATGTGACTGTATAATAGGTATTTATGCAGCAACAACAATTTATTCAGTACTTTTACATATTGTACATTCACATCGATCCTGCCCCCAAGGAGCTTACACTTTAAAGCGGATCTTCACTGCGTATGCACACCACAAACCAAAAACACTAGTAGCCTCCCTGGCGGTATTCCCGAGTGTGGCTCGGGGTTAAAATTCAGGACCATTAGCGGTAACCCCGAGCCACACTCGGGATTGCATCGCAGGATCCTGGTGCCTCCTTACTTACCTTGTCCCCAGGATCCTGCGATGTCCCCCGCAGTGTCCGCGGGCTGTGTCTTGTCCCGAAGCCTCTCTGTGCCAGGCTCCGTTCCCTGCGAGCGTCGCGACGCACGGGGGCGGAGCCTGGCGGCAAATTCAAAAAAATGTAAAAAGCATAACACATACAGTACTGTAATCTTACAGATTACAGTACTGTATGAAATCATTTCACATCCCATTTGTCCCCAGTGCTCTGGCCCATGCCCTGCATGCAGTTTTATATTGCATATACTGTTCTTTCTGCCTGGAAACTGGAGATTGTCCATAGCAACCAAAAAGTGTCCCTTTACGTCAAAAATGGCTTTAGACCAGCTAGAAAACAGCGATAGTAAATTAGAACACTTGCAGAATTGAGCGATAGTGAATCGTGTGGAAATTTATTTTATTAATATTTATTTTTATTTTTTTTAATTATTATTATTTTTTTATTATATTAAAATTTATGTTTTTGTGTTTCAAACTTTATCATATCCGGGATATCTACTAGACTCTTGTTTGGACAGATTTAAGTGTGTTATTGTTAATAATTACAGGCCTACAATATAAAACGCCAAATTTCCATGCAAAATAATTGTACCGCTTTCAGCACCTAAAATCAGAAAGAATCATACCGCCAGGGAGGTTAAATTAAATTTTAATATTCCAAGTAAACTCACCTATCCATGTCTCTATGCTTTATTTTGCTGAGAAGCAAAGAATAGGTCTAATGCTACCAGTGATATACCTCCATCCCTAAATAAGACATAACAGAAACAATTTTTTTTTTTTACCCTGGGACTTTGTAGAGGTGCACACTGTGAGGCCAACATATGTAAAAAGTAACTTTATTGAGTATATAAAGGTAATCATACGTGGTTTTACATCAATAGGTAAAAACAGTTGGTAATGGGTAGGATACATAATATGATGTGAACACATCTGTTACAAAGATCCATATAATATGATACACAACATCTAAAACTCGATGCGTTTCGCAAGTCAATGCTCGCTTTTTCAGGAGTAGGTAAATTAGTAGTGTATCTAAAATAGAAAAACATCAATTATAGGTATGTGTTATGATAATGGGAATCATTAGACAACATGGTGAGGAAGTGGGGCCTTATGAGTAGAAGGTCCCACACTTACCAATAGGCAATGCCAAGGTGCAACAGGCTGGCTTCCCAAACAATGGCAGCAGCACAAGCATACCAAGGGAGCTGAGGGAGTGGATCCAGCAGGGCCCCTCCAGGTGTCAACTGGAGGATGGATGGAATCAGAATAAAAAATAGGTGTCCCCTGGGGTTTCTCAATGTCCATAATCATGGAAAACAGCTGCAACATAAATGTGTATAGGTAGATAAGTAGTTGCTACAAGATAGCATGATACTTGTGCCTAGTAGAGGAGGTATCAAGTACAATGCAGCCTGGTGAAACATGACATGGACAGAGAGATCGAATGGGATAGGGTGGGTGAAAATGCCAGTGAGGAAATGGCTAACATGGAGTGAGCCAAATGAGACCAAGATGGAACGATGAAAAAAGTGATTCACAAACAGAATTGCGTTGGAATGAAAGAGTCTAGAAGTATGGGCATCATACCTAAACAAAGTAAGTAGGTGCTTACCATAGGGGAGTGACCTCCAAATGTGCAGTAAAGGAGCCAGAGAAAGGAATACCTGTGACATAATTCCTCTAATATATACCTCCTGGTGGGCAAAGCGGGCTCCACCCCCAATGCCATGTGTGGGTTCTGGACATGTGGACGCTAACAGCGTCCGCCACCATGAGTGGACGCAGCGATGCAACCCCCATCCATTTATGATGACGCAATGCTTCCAAACGTGATAGTGTCACCTCGCTGCTGGAGTCATACGGGGAGTGTAAACCATGGCACCGATGTACAGGTTGCCCCGTCCGCCAAAAAGACAGGAGGGGGCAGCAAGGGAAGTGGGACCTCCCCAAAAGTACATTGCAGCTCCCTAAACTATACAGATGACCACAGCCACCAGGGGAACCAGCACAAGGAGCAACCTGAAGTCTGAGCCATAGAGCAATTGGTATCCAATGGGTCACTATTGGAAAACACAACACATTTGTGCATGGGTATATGCACAAAAGTGTAGCCAAGGGTAGCATGAGACCAGATTTGGGCATGTAGATGTCTTCCACCTGGTTAATAGCAAAGCAAAGAATAGGTCTAATGCTACCTGTGATATACCTCCATCCCTAAATAAGACATAACAGAAACAAATAGTTTTTTACCCTGGGACTTTGTAGAGGTGAACACTGTGAGGCAAACATATATAAAAAGTAACTTTATTGAGTATATAAAGGTAATCATACATGGTTTTACATCAATAGGTAAAAACAGTTGGTAATGGGTAGGAAACATAATATGATGTGACCAATTATAATATGTTACACAATATCTAAAACTCGACGCGTTTCGCAAGTCAATGCTCGCTTCTTCAGGAGTAAGTACATTAGCAGTGTATCTAAATAGAAAAACATCAATTATAGGTATGTGTTATGATAATGGGAATCATTAGACAACATGATGAGGAAGGGGGATCTTATGAGTAGAAGGTCCCACACTTACCATTAGACAATACAAGGTGCAACAGGCTAGTTTTCCAAACAATGGCAGTGGCACGAGCATAGCAAGGGAGCTGAGGGAGTAAATCCAGCAGGGCCCCTCCGGGTGGCAACTGGAGGATGGATGGATCCAGAATAAAAAATAGGTGTCCCCTGGGGTTTCTCAATGTCCATAATCATGGAAAATAGCTGCGACATAAATGTGTATGGGGCAGTAGCGGCTGGTGCTCAAAATTTTTGGGAGGGCACAAACAAATTGAAAAATTCTGAAAAAAAACCCATCAATCACAGCCACTGTGTCATCAAAACGCAGCCACTGTGTCATCAAAACGCAGCCACTGTGTCATCAATCGCAGCCACGTGTCATCAAAACGCATCCACTGTATCATCAAAACGCAGCCACTGTGTCATCAATCGCAGCCACTGTGTCATCAAAACGCATCCACTGTATCATCAAAACGCAGCCACTGTGTCATTAATCGCAGCCACTGTGTCATCAATCGCATCCACTGTATCATCAAAACGCAGCCACTGTGTCATCAATCACAGCCACTGTGTCATCAATCGCAGCCACTGTCATCAATCGCAGCCACTGTGACATCAATCGTAGCCACTGTGTCATCAAAACTCAGCCACTGTGTCATCAAAACGCAGCCACTGTGTCATCAAAACGCAGCCACTGTGTCATCAAACGCAGCCACGTGTCATCAAAACGCAGCCACTGTGTCATCAATCGCAGCCACTGTGTCATCAAAACGCAGCCACTGTGTCATCAAAACGCAGCCACTGTGTCATCAAAACGCAGCCACGTGTCATCAAAACGCAGCCACTGTATCATCAAAACGCAGCCATTGTGTCATCAATCGCATCCACTGTATCATCAAAACACAGCCACTGTGTCATCAATCGCAGCCACTGTGTCATCAATTGCAGCCACTGTGTCATCAATCGCAGCCACTGTGACATCAATCGCAGCCACTGTGACATCAATCGCAGCCACTGTGACATCAAAACTCAGCCACTGTGTCATCAAAACGCAGCCACTGTGTCATCAAAACGCAGCCACTGTGTCATCAATCGCAGCCACGTGTCATCAAAACGCATGCACTATGTCATCAAAACGCAGCCACTGTGTCATCAAAACGCAGCCACTGTCTCATCAAAACGCAGCCACTGTGTCATCAAAACGCAGCCACTGTGTCATCAAGACGCAGCCTCTGAGTCCACTGATCCCAGACACAATGATTGTCTCCTTAATAGCAGTCAGCATCTCTTTGAAAAAGGGGGGAAGGGGGGCAGGTTATCAAAGAAAGATACTCACAGTGATTTGGGGGGCTGGAAGAGGATGCTGTATGTGCTAGGGGCCACTTTGGGAGCAGAGAGGATTTGTGCTAGAAGGGGGGTCTAATTTTATATTCAAATGCATTCATAATGCATTCAGACCTAACCTCAGATCAGCACGTCCTGTTGATGCTGTGTCCATTCTCCTCCCCCTCTGTCTCTGTCTGTGTATAGGAAGGCACTCGGAGGTGGCTTTAGTCCATTTGTTTGTGTGAGACAGGAGGGGGGGGTGGGGAAGAGAGGGACAGATGCAGCTGTGCATGCTCTTACCCTTCTCCTCTTACCCTGCTCCGCTCGGGCTGAAGAACGGAGCTGCCGACGTCACTTCCGGCTTTCGTCTGTTTCATGAAACCCGGAAGTGACCTCGAGATTTGAAAAGCAATGCTCCTGCCCATAGAATCACACTGATTTTACGGACGGAAGCTACTCTGCGCTTTGTATTGCGCCGTAAGGCGGGTTAGATGCCCGCAAATGAAGCGCCACGTCTGCAATCTCATGATTGCATTGACGTGGCGCTTCCCATAGTGTACTCAGTGCCACAGTGCACTTTGTTAAAGGGCTTTTTTTTTCTGTTTGTTTTTTGTTCTTAAAGGGGTCGTTTCAAAATTTTCTTTTTTTATATATTTTTTTTTTGACTACAGAAGGGGGGGCAGCGCCCGGGTGCCCCCTATGGACAGGCCGACACTGGTATGGGGTGCCGACATTGCGGGCTCCATGAACAGGTAAGTGCCCTAATATTAAAAGTCAGCAGCTAAAGTATTTGTAGCTGCTGACTTTTAATTTTTTTCACCCAGGCTGGACCTCCCCTTTAAAAATAAAAAATGAAAAAAATCACATGTACATAAGTATTCACAGTCTTTGCCGAGACACTCAAAATTGAGCTCAGGTGCATTCTGTTTCCACTGATCATCCTTGAGATGTGTATACTGGAGTCTACCTGTGGTAAATTCAGTAGATTGGACATGATTTTGAAAGGCACATACCTGTCTATATAGGGTCCCACAGTTAACAGTGCATGTCAGAGCACAAACCAAGGCATAAAGTCCAAAGAATTGCCTGTAGACGTTCAAGACACGATTTTATCGAGGCACAGATCTGGGGAAGGGTACAGAAATATTTCTGCAGCCTTAAAGGTCCCAATGAGCACAGTGGCCTCCATCATCTGTAAATGGAAGAAGTTTGGAAACACCAGGACTCTTCCTAGAGCGGGCCACCCGGCTAATCTGAGCGATCAGGGCAGAAGGGCCTTAATCAGGGAGGAGACCAAGAACTCAATGGTCACTCTGACAGAGCTCCAGCGTTTCTCTGTGGACAAAGAAGAACCTTCCAGAAAGACAACCATCTCTGCAGCACTCCACCAATCAGGCCTTTATGGTAGAGTGGCAAGACGGAAGTCACTCCTCAGTAAAAGGCACATGACAGCCCACCTGGAGCTTGCCAAAAGGCACCTGAAGGACTCTCAGACTATGAGAAACAAAATTCTCTGGTCTGATGAAACAAACATTGAACTCTTTGGCCTGAAAGCCAAGCATCATGTCTGGAGGAAACCAGGCACCGCTCATCACCTTGCCAATACCATCAATAAAGTGAAGCATGGTGGTGGCAGCATCATGCTGTGGGGATGTTTTTCAGTGGCAGGAACTGGGAGACTAGTCAGGTTTGAGGGAAAGATGAATGCAGCAATGTACAGAGATATCCTTGATGAAAACCTGCTCCAGAGCACTCTGGACCCCAGACTGGTTCATCTTCCAACAGGACAACGACCCTAAGCAAACAGCCAAGATAACAATGGAGTGGCTATGGGACAGCTCTGTGAATGCCCTTGAGTGGCCCAGCCAGAGCCCAGACTTGAATCCGATTGAACATCTCTGAGCAGATCGGAAAATGGGTGTGCACCGACGCTTCCCATGCAACCTGATGGAGCTTCAGAGGTCCTGCAAAGAAGAATAGGAGAAACTGCCCAAAAATAGGTGTGCCAAGCTTGTAACTTCATACTGAAAAATACTTAAGGCTGTAATTGGTCCCAAAGGTGCTTCAACAAAGTATTGAGCAAAGACTGTGAATACTCAGGCCCAGATTGGCCATAGGGCAAACCAGGCACTTGCCCGGTGGGCGGGGGCCGCCAGTCCTTGCGGGGTCCAAGGAAGCTGGGCTTCTCTTTGAGCCCGCGCCGCTCACCCAGCTTCTCCGCGGCTCCAGTTAAGCGCTGATCACCGGGGGGCCACCGGGGTAGACCAAAACATGAAGAGGGAGGATCTAGATGAGACTGTAGTGATATAATATATCGGGTGGTATAGTAGTATAGTGGGTATGATAATTAATTAGTAAGTACTCTTCCGCAGCAACCCAATTCTTCCAGAGAGATGCACTTTATTGACTTCTAACACAGAACAAAGACCAAAGTCCACAGATGACAAAAATATCCAGCAGAGTATATCATTCAGAGTCCTATGTTCCTAGGTCTGTGTGTTCATACACAGACAAGCCTAACTTAAACTATAGACTGAATGCCTTTTTATATTCAGTAGACACTGAATGGCTGAGCAATTTGATTGGGCGTTTTAATTTAGGACTTTGATTAGCTTCATTCTTTCAGACAGACAACAACCCCCAGCCGTGAACAGCTGTAGTCATAAACCGCCCCAATTTGCACTCCCGCATATCAACATCAACAGGTTCCCTTAGATAAGTGTAATTAGATTAGATTAACAGATACTACCTGAACACCCTTTGAGATGTTCAAATAGACTTGCATAAGATTAACACATCAAAGGGTCTTCAGCTGTCCCCTTGCTATGTTAAAATTCAGTTGGACAAATCAACCATTGTCAATTGAATTCTGGCCTGGTCAATATTGACTGTATGTGTACATATAATAATACAATGTCCCACATAAATCGGTGAACATATTACAACATATACAACAGAGACACCTACGGCCTCATCCATATAGGTCAGCTGTCGGTGACAGGGGGGCATGACTGCGAAGGGGGGAGGAGCCAGAGCAGACACCATGGATCCGGGTGGTAAGAGAAAACGTGAGTGAAGCCCCCCCTGTAACCTGGATAGGAGGAGCTGTGGGGGCAGCTGCATATAGAACAATCATTCTTTTCATCTTCCTCCTGCAGTCTCTGAATACCTGCGAGAGGGAGAGGAGAAGCAGGCATTCCGAGACTGCAGGAGGAAGAGGGAGAGAATGATTCTTCTATATGCAGCCGCCCCCACCACTCCTATCCTGCTTCTCTCTGCTGCCCCCCCCCGGGCTCTCCGCAACCCCCCTGTGCTCTCCACATTCCCCCAGGCTCTCTGCTGCCCCCCTGTGCTCTCCACCTCCCCCTATGTTCTCCGCCACCCCCCTCCCTGTGCTCTCCACATTCCCCCAAACTCTCCGCTGCCCCTCCCCGGGCTCTCCACATCTCCCCATGCTCTCCACCTCCCCCATGCTCTCTGCCAGCCCCCCTGTGTTCTCCACATCCCCCCATGCTCTCCGCCGCCCTCCCCCATGCTCTCCACATCCCCCCATGCTCTCCGCTGCCCCCCCCTGCTCTCCACATCCCCCCATGCTCTCCGCTGCCCCACTGTGCTCTCCACCCCCCCAGGCTCTTTCCTGGTCCCCCCTCGCCTGTTCCCCCCTCGCCGGTTGACATGTTATGGGCTGCTCAATCCAAAATGCCCGGGCCTATTTTTTGTCCCAGTCCGGGCCTGTGAATACTTATGTACAAGTGATATATTTTGAATAATAATTTTGAGGAAAATAATTAATTTAATTAATTTTGGAATAAGGCTGTAACATAACAAAATGTGGAAAAAGTGAAGGGCTGTGAATACTTTCCAGGTACACTGTATGCATACTAGGGCCAAATTTAGGAAAGAGTCTATTAACCTACCAGTATGTCTTTGGAGAGCGGGAGAGAACTGGAGTACCCAGAGGAAAACTTATGACCATATAGTGTGACCAAACCCCCGTTTTGAATATGTTCAGGTGTTTTTAACTAGCCTTGCAGGATAAATGTCATTTTTGTATGTATGCGCTGTAATCTTTTTTTCTGTTTGTATGGTCTTATGGCTGCACCATCTTTTTTGGATTTTTTAGGGTGTGCCCCCAAAATCTTTGTTTGTCATTTTGAACTTCCAGTGACCAGTATGAGAAAGTGATGCTGCATACACACGATCAGGATTTCTGTCAGAAAAAACTTGGATGGTTTTTCTGACGGAATTCCGTTCAAGCTTGCCTTGCATACACACGGTCACACAAAAATTCTTGGAACTTTCGATCGTCAAGAACGCGGTGAAGTACAACACTACGATGATCCGAGAAAATGAAGTTCAATGCATGCGTCAAATTGTTTCTGAGCTTGCGTGATTTTTTGCGTGTCCAAAACGTATTTTCGGATAGGAACTTTTTCCAAACGAAAAATAGAGAACATGCTCTCAATCTTTTGCTGGCTGGAATTCTGTCAGCAAAAGACTGATGGAGCATACACATGGTCGCATTTTCCGACAAAAAGCTCTCATCTGAGTTTTGCTGGCGGCATTTCCGATCGTGTGTACGCAGCATGAGAGCGATAACACCAAATTTAACGCACCTGCTCTCCATTCACACCTGAGAACTTGTAACACTAAGGAGTCACATGACACCGGGGAGGGAAATGGCTAATTGGGCCCAATTTGGACATTTTCACTTAGGGGTGTACTCACTTTTGTTGCCAGTGGTTTAGACATTAATGGCTGTGTGTTGAGTTACTTTGAGGGAACAGCAAATTTACACTGTTCTACAAGCTGTACACTCACTACTTTACATTGTAGCAAAGTGTAATTTCTTCAGTGTTGTCACATGAGAAGATATAATAAAATATTTACAAAAATGTGGGGGTGTACTCACTTTTGTGAGATGCTGTATATATACGTGGTTCTGCACAGCCAGCTCACAGTAAATGTAGTGTTTGATCAGCAAACGATTAAAGTGGAATTCCTGATTAATCAAAACTATTCTTAGAAATGTTCCCTCCCCCTTCTGATACCTATCCTGCCTACAAATTAATAATAAATAATAATAATAATAATAATATTAAAAAGTTATTATTATTGTTATTTATTATTATAGATTTGTTCCGTTCCATTTATTTAGATGCGGCATTGGTTATTTTGGATAATTCGTAACTTTGGATAAATTCGTATTCGTTACGTTCACTAACAGCCAATTTTGTAAGGAAATTACTATATCTATAATGTAATATTTAGTAGTGGTAAAGTTATTATTAGTTAGTTATTATTTCAGATTTTCAAATTTTCGGGCTTTCGGATTTTTGAATTTTAAATTTACAAATTTTTTTGAATTCACGAATTTACGAATTGCGATCATAACAAATGACCTGAGAAACTAAAAAAAAACAAAACGAATGAAACGAAAACGAACAAATGTTTACTAGATAAGCAACCCACAGATTGTACTGTGTTCAACAAGACATTATTGATCCCATTTTGGATCTGAATGTACACTGTCTGGGGTCTGTTTATAGGACATTAATTTCACAAATGTCTGAAGCATTAGTGCATGTGGAAGGAAATGTGACTGTCATTTTTGTAATGTATTATGGCCTGTTTCCAAAAACTATACAGTAAGTACACTACATAGGAACATTCAACTTGAGAACCTTCAAAGATGTGAACATGTGTTTGTATGTCCAATCCTGTAAAGCTGGGTACACACCAGCAGCGGCCAGTCCATAAGGAACATAGAGGGCCACCCCAATAATCTGTATGTGCCGGCCCCTAATCTCCATGCAGGACACCGGACCCATCGATTTCTACAAGATTTTTTATTTTTTTTGAAGCACATGATTCGTGCCTGAGACTTGTGACAGTAGCGAAGCGATATTCATTTTTGTTTTCCTGCTTCTCCTCACCGGCAATCAGGACAGGAAGCGGGTCTTAAAGCCGATTTGGCCAGGGCAGGAGAAGCCAGGGAAGCCACTCGCGACTTGCATGGGGTAAGTGTGGACCTGATAAGTGCACCCCCCAAAAAAATGGGGCACCAGCCGCCACTGGTACACACACTCAGTTTTTTTTTCATTCAGTCCAGCAGGCCGAACAAAAAAAAAAAGGACAGATAGTCATACCAACACAAGCCATGTTGGTACAGCAATCTCCACTGCTGTGCCTTTGTGTTCTGGCAGCGGGACTCCCCCCACCAGAACACACTGATCAGCACTCATAGCCTACAGTGGGGAGAACAAGTATTTGATACAGTGCCGATTTTGCAGGTTTTCCTACCTACAAAGTATGTAGAGGTCTGTCATTTTTATCATTGGTACTCTTAAACTGCAAGGGACGGAATCTAAAACAAAAATCCAGAAAATCACATTGTATGATTTTTAAATAATTCATTTGCATTTTATTGCACAATATAAATATTTGATACATCAGAAAAGCAGAACTTAATATTTGGTACAGAAACCTTTGTTTGCAATTAGAGATCATACGTTTTCTGTAGTTCTTGGCCAGGTTTGCACACACTGCAGTAGGGATTTTGGCCCACTCCTCCATACAGACCTTCACCAGATACTTCAGGTCATGGACTTTCGGCTCCCTCCAAAGATTTTCTATTGGGTTCAGGTCTGGAGACTGGCTAGGCCACTCCAGGACCTTGAGATCCTTCCTACGGAGCCACTCCTTAGTTGCCCTGGCTGTGTGTTTCAGGTCGTTGTCATGCTGGAAGATCCAGCCATGACCCATCTTCAATGCTCTTACTGAGGGAAGGAGGTTGTTGGCCAAGATCTCATGATACATGGCCCCATCCATCCTCCCCTCAATACGGTGCAGTCGTCTTGTCCCCTTTGCAGAAAAGCAGCCCCAAAGAATGATGTTTCCACCCCCCATGCTTCAAGGTTGGGATGGTGTTCTTGGGGTTGTACTCATCCTTCTTCCTCCAAACACGGCGAGTGGAGTTTAGACCAAAAAGCTCTATTTTTGTGTCATCAGACCACATGACCTTCTCCCATTCCTCCTCTGGATCATCCAGATGGTCATTGGCAAACTTCAGACGGGCCTGGACATGCGCTGGCTTAAGCAGGGGGACCTTACATGCGCTGCAGGATTTTAAAGCATGATGGCATAGTGTGTTACTTATGGTTTTCTTTGAGACTGTGGTCCCAGCTCTCTTCAGGTCATTGACCAGGTCCTGCCGTGTAGTTCTAGGATGATCCCTCACCTTCCTCATGATCATTGATGCCCCACAATTTGAGATCTTGCATGGAGCCCCAGACCGAGGGAGATTGACCATCATCTTGAACTTCTTCCATTTTCTAATAATTGTGCCAACAGTTGTTGCCTTCTCACCAAGCTGCTTGCCTATTGTCCTGTAGCCCATCCCAGCCTTGTGCAGGTCTAAAATTTTATCCCTGATGTCCTTACACAGCTCTCTGGTCATTGTGGAGAGGTTGGAGTCTGTTTGATTGCGTGTGTGGACAGGTGTCTTTTATACTGGTAACAAGTTCAAACAGGTGCAGTTAATACAGGTAATGAGTGGAGAACAGGAGGGCTTCTTAAAGAAAAAATAACAGGTCTGTGAGAGCCGGAATTCTTACTGGTTGGTAGGTGATCAAATACTTATGTCATGCAATAAAATGCAAATGAATTATTTAAAAATCATAAAATGTGATTTTCTGGATTTTTGTTTTAGATTCCGTCTCTCACAGTTGAAGAGTACCTATGATACAAATTACAGACCTCTACATGCTTTGTAAGTAGGAAAACTTGCAAAATCGGCAGTGTATAAAATACTTGTTCTCCCCACTGTATGTCTGCAAGTGCTGATCTTTGCTGGACGAACTTACGAACAAGCTCTCAGAATTTAACTCGTTTGTAAGTAGGGGACTAACCGTAACTAGTTACTGTAGTTTTGACCATTAGATGAAGCTGAAGATACAGGTATTATTCTCTTACAGAAATTACGGTCACATTTCAGTCAGTGTGCCCCTTCCCCCCCTTTCTTGGCCAGTCAGGCTGCATGCTCAGATTAAGGGTCTTGCATGGTTATTTAGGGGGACCGCACACATTTGTTTAAATTGCTGGCAAATGACATGGATTGCAAGCTTCTTAAAAAAAAAAAAAACCCTCCGAAGGTCCCCAAAAGACCGAGGTAAGAGAGGATAGAACAATAGAGTGTTTCCTTGAAGCTGTTAGAATGTAGGGACTGTCCCTGATTTGGAGCAATGTCCCTCTATCCCTTGTTCCTCCTCATTTGTCCCTCTTTTTGGTCTGATCGATATAGTTGTATATAAAATGCACTTTTTTTCTATCTTAAAGTGTTTCCCAGTGCTAAACCTTTCTAAAAAAATCTGATTTCTAAATTGATGTATTTGTAAATTCTAAAAGCCAATATAAAGGAATAGTAGTGGTAAAAAAAGCACTTGTGGGTTTAACCAATCTTGTTTTTTTGTACAATTCTCCTTTAAGGGGGAGTGGCAAGGGGTATATCCTATGCCTGCATACTTTTGCTGATAGGTGTCCCTCATTCCCAAAAAGTTGGGAGGTATGCATAGCCTATGACACCCCCCCCCCCCCGTTAATAACGGTGTATTGTATTGTATTGCCAACAATATTGGTGTCCCATGGGATGGGGCTATGGGACTGAAGGAGGAGGACATGGGATAGAGGAGATGGACCTGGAGGAGGAGGAGATGGGATGGAGGAGGACATGGGATGGAGGCAATGGGAAGGAGGCGAAAGAGGACATGGGATGGAGAAGATGAGACTGAAGAAGGAGGAATGGGATGGAGGAGATAGGATGAAGGAGGAGGAGGACGTGGGATGGGGAGATGGGATTGGAGGGGGAGGACATGGGATGGAAGAGGAGGGCATGGAAAGGAGGAGGAGGACATGGGATGGGACTTGGTGGGATGGCCACTGGGGGGCCCTGGGAAATTTTGATGGTCAGGTCCAGGGGGGGGGGCAGGCCTAAAGCTGTGTAAGGGGCCCCAAAATGTCAGATGGCTGTCCTGCCCCCCAGTGTCAGTTAGTGTCAGATTTCCACCGCACTATCGCAGTCCCATTATAAGTTGCTAATCATCGCCATTAGTAGTATAAAATAAAACTCCAGTATATATACCATAGTTTGTAAGGCTATAACTTTGACACAAACCAATAAATATACACTTATTGTGATTTTTTTTTTTTTTTTTACCAAAGACATTTTAGAATATATTTTGGCCAAATTTTATGAAGAAATTTTATTTTATTTTCTTATTATTTATTGGATATGTTTTATAGCAGAAAGTTAAAAAAAAAATGTTTATTTTCAAAATTTTCTGTATTTTTTCATTTATATTGCAAAACAAACAAAAAAACACAGCGGTGATCACATACCACCACCAAAAATCTCTATTTGTGTGAAAAAAATATATATAAATTTTGTTTGGGTACAGTGTTGCACAACCATGCAATTGCCAGTTAAGGTCGTGCAGTGCTAAATAGTGCAAAATAGCCTGGTCATGAGGGGGTAAAATTTTCCAGAGGTCAAGTGGTTAAACAAAGCACACTCGTTTCCCCCAACCCTTCTTCTGGCCTGCCGGGCTGCATGCACTGATAAGGGTCTAGTGTGGATTTTGGGAGGGACATCATGCCATTTTATTTTTTACATTGTTGGTGTGAGGTCCCCCCCAAATCCACACCAGACCCGAAGAGTCATGAAAATATATCTGAAGCTAGGTCTGCTTTAAGACCTAAGTTTACAATCTATTAGAGTGTAAGCTCTCAGGAGCAAGGTCCTTCTAACTCTCTTGTATTGAATTGTATTACAACTGTACTTTCTCCCTTTATAATGTAAAGCAGGGGTGTCAAACTCAATTTCATCATGAGCCGCATAAGCATTATGATTGTCCTCAAAAGGGCCGGTTGTATCTATAAGATTGGATGTCCAGCGTATCCCCTCCCCTTACATTAGAAGTCAAGAGCCACCCTACCATCAGAAGTTAAGTCCCCTACTCTCCCTGACATCACAATGCACCCCCTTTCCTTATGCTGCTGCTGGGAAGAAGCTGGACAAAAAGTAGGGGTCTGGCGGAGAAACAGAGGAGGGCTGGAGCTCTCCTGCAGCAGCAGAAGAGGTGTGAGGGCCACATGAAAAGGCCTGGAGGGCCAAATTCGGCCCGCGGGCATTGTGTTTGACACCTGTGATGTAAAGCAATGCACAAACTGCTGGTGACATATAATTCCTGTATAATAAAAATACAATAAAACAATTTATAAAGACTAGACTTCTTGTGAACTAATTCAACGGTCTAGAAGCAGCTAATTAATGTATGCAGCGCTGACCAGAACCCCAACATTTTGTTGTACTAGATTAGCTGCATTTTCTGCTACTCTGGATCCCAGCTTTGATAATAAGCCCTTTACATAAAACGATGTAAAAAAGATAAATTTAATTAACTCACCCCATTTATTGATAAGTTCCCTCTAGCTTCCAAAGGAGTAAGGTCTTGAAGTATGGCTGCTCCAGAAACAGCTCCCAGCAGCTGAGCTCCAACATAAAACACGGCCCGCAGGAAGGACATCTGAGAACCCACCATAAAGGCCAGGGTTACAGCTGGGTTTATGTGGGCACCACTTACATGGCCAAAAGCCTGAATCAAGGTGCCTATACCAAGGCCAAAGGCCAAGGCAATCTGAAGGACATTTGGACTTGTTCCTGGCCAGTTTAAGGCTGACCCTAACCCAAATAAAACAAATAAAAGAGTAGCAAAAAATTCTGCAAAGACCGCCCTTGCAAATGCTACAGAACGCAGTTCCCATAGCTTGATCATGTTATGGAACCGGGAAGAGTAGGCTTGTGGTCTTTATTGAAAGGAGGAAGAGGACTATGGCTTGTCACTTATATATGGCAGCCAGATAAACAGATGTAAAAGGAGGGGCTGGTGATAAGTTATGCATTATTTTGCAGTCATTTTCTATGACCTCTTCCGAGAGTTCTATAGAGCACACTGGCTTATCAGACATCTCAGAAACATCCATTTGCATTGTTAAAAACTTTCATAATTGCAACAAAGCCTTAATAACTCACTGCTTCTTGAAGCGTAGGACTGCAGTAATCATTTCATCTGTACTGGATTACATTTTAAATTAATATCAAGAACATTTTAAATTAACCTTGTAATTTTTACATGCTTGATCTGAAATTTCATAACTAAATTGATGAATCCACACTTCTTCTCAAGTCATTTATAAAAATGAATGTATTGCTGATTTCATCCATTTTTTATTTTACCAATCAATGACTAATGTCTGGCAACAATGGAATTGTTAAAATGCTATGCATTCTGGCTGCAATTGCTAGAGATATATTCACATTGTTTATTGACCTTCTGGTTAATATATGCATTCTCTGTGGTTTAAATGGACAAAAACTGGCAACATATATTACCAGTCAGAAGTTTTAGAACACTCCTGTTTTTCCAGTTTTTATTGCAATCTAAACAGTAAAAGTCCAGTAAAAACCTGAAATGGTACAAAAGGTGAGCAGTAAACTGCCAGAGGTGAAAAAAAAGTTTAGGTTAAAAAAACTTGAAAAATAATGTACATTTCAGAGTTATACAAAAAGGCCATTTTCAGGGAAACTCACAGTTGTTCTGCAGCAAAAAGTAAATTAAGCAGTGAAAATGTATGCTAATAATTCCTGCAGATGTCCCTACTTTTGTTCATTACTTACAAGCTCTCTGTCTGTATAAATGCAGTAAACTCAAAAGGAATAGTCAGTGCTAAGGAGAATATTTATGCAGCTAGCAAGTAAGGTAAGGCAGTCTCCTATCCAAGTACTGACCAGGTCCAACCCGGCTTAGCTTCCAAAATTAAAGAGGTCAGAAGTGTCCAACCTTTTTTTGCTCCAGGGACCGGTTTCATGGCAGCCAATTTTCCTAGGACTGCACTGTAAATTTTCCCAAGGGGACTGCACTGTAATGGGGGCACTGTAATGTAAAGGGGACTGTACAGTAAAAAGTGCCCCTTTACAGTGTAGTCCCCTTTATATTACAGTGCCCCCTTTACATCACAGCCCCCCTTTACATTACAGTGCCCCTGCAGTCTGCCCCTCCCCTCCTTTCCTCTCTAACATCAATCTTTGCCTCTCCTGCTCAGGACTCCTACCTGCAGGGCGGAGGCTGTTAACAGTCCGTGTGTCCTCTCCCTGTTCCTCCGCCCACCAGCCCAGCCAACAGTGTCATCCTATCAGCAGGGCAGGGGGTGTGAGGAGCCCTTCATTGCGATCTGCAGATCCTCCTGCCCCCTGCCCTGCTGATAATATGACATTGTCGGCTGGGTGGGCGAAGGAGTCGGGAGAGGACACACAGGCATAGCCGCACTGCAGGAGATGGACAGCGACTATGGCCTGTGATGTGTAGACCACTGTCAGCATTCATCTCTTGCTGTGTGGCCCGATCATCAACAGGGCGAGGTTGGGGACCCTTGATATAAGTGCAATACTTAGGCAGCTAGCAAGCAATGTAAGTAAATTAAATAAATAGTGAAAACAAAAGTGTAGTGCCTAAGTGATCTCGAATGAATATAACAATCTTATAATTAAAAGACCAAAGTTTAAATAATATACTTATGACAAAAATACCCAACAAAAACTTGAATCCATCTGCATTGTAATCCTCCACTCATGCAGCGGGCTGCCAGCACCACTGATATATCAAGCCTAGGAGGAATGTTCACCACACTAAGATAGCCAGTGGCCTGCAAATAAAATGTCTTTGGGAGGAGCTACATGCTGACGTCACACCGCCGCCCATCGCTTTTGGGGCCAGTGGCCATCTTAGTGTGCTGAGTGTTCCTTCTCCTTCCTCCTTACCAAGAAAATTCACATCTTTGTGAGACTTTTTATGCACTTTTCAAAGTCACATTTTTGTTAGTTATTGTTGTCATAAGTATATAATTTACACTTTTGTTTTTGATTATAGGATTGTTATATTCATTCTTGACCACTTAGGTGCTGCACTTTTGTTTTCACATTGTATAAATGAGTGTCGAAACAGACTGTGTTACTACACCTTCTTAAGCAATATTTGGACAGTATTCTACTGCAGGATGTAGTATAGTACTCTAAAAAAGAAAAAAATTGTAGGTCATTCCTATAGAGAAATTGCAAAGAAAGCAAAGTTGTCAGTCAGTGAATACAGTTTAATAATATGTGTATACACTCCACGCCAAAAAAAAATATATATATATATATATATATATATATATATATATATATATATATATATATATATATATATATATATATATATATATATATATATATATAGAATATAAAATATAAAAGATAAATGTTAGAAAGAACTCCTCCCCTAATTTGATAATAATCAAAGAACAATTGAGTGATATTTAGAGGGCGCTAGTAATAACATAGACAATCATCATTGTATGATAGCTGGCACTATGTGTCTATGTTATTAATAGCCACTCTCTAGCGCCCTCTACATATCACTCAAGTACAGTTTCCTACACGATCAAATGGCAAAACTGGAGGAAACTCTAACAGGAGGAACGTTGGCAGACCCAAACGTACAACAGAATCTGAAGACATTTTTCTGAGCGTCAGCTTCGGTGACAGATGACTCATGAGACAACAGCTTTAGGCACAGCTTAACACTGATCTAAGTAAGCAAGTTTCAACTGTAAAGAGAAGACTTAGAGCTACAGGTTTGACAGGTCAATGGCTGTAAGAAAGCCATTGTCAAAATAAAAAAGAGGCTTGCTTGGGCCATGAACCACTGTCAGTGAACTACTGAAGACTGGAAGAAGGTCTTATGGACTGATAAATCAAAATTTTAGATCTTCTGTTCATCAAACAGGGTTTTTGTATACTGTCTAGTAGGTGAAAAAATGGTTTCACGGTGTGTGATGGTGTATCTTTGGGGCTCTTTTGCTGCATCCAGAGTTGCCGAATTGCACAGGGTGAGAGACACTGTAAGGGCTGGGCTCAGGCCTTCCTTCTCAGAGCTCTGTGCTCAGCTATTGGTTAATTGCCAGTAATCTTCATTCCACAGTGACTCACCTGGTCTTCATTTCCTGCTCGTCGGCTAGCCCTGCTAGCTATTTAAACTGCCTGCATCAGATCTCCTGTGCCTTCGCCTGGTTAACATATCCGGATACTCTCTGCTGTGTTTTCCTGTTAAAAACTTTTGCCTGGCTGACTTCCCTTCTGGTTCCTGATCCTGGATATGCTGATCTCTGGATTCCTGTTTCACTGGCTTGTTTCGACTACCTGCTCTGGTTACCGAACCCTGGCTATGTTTGCTCTGTTTGTATCATTTTACCATTTTATTAAAAATTTTGATTTTTACTGCACTTCTGTCTCAGTCTGATTAATGGTAGCAGCCAATCCACTTATTGGTAATATTTTTCCAGATTGGATGAGCAGAATCACGGCATGGATCAGTTTGCCATAGCGTTACAGACGCTCCTGATTCGCACGGCTCACCTGGATCCTCCCACTGAGGCTGTTCTGGTACAACCTGTGTTGCAGGCCATCTCTGCTGCTGCTCCAGTCTCTGTGCAGGCACCCGCCTCGAATATTCCCTCTATAAGGAGGTACTGTATGTCTGGTTCCACTCCACTTCCCCAGCGATTTGGGAAAACCAGTTCAACGCAGAGGGTTTCTCAACCAGGTTGGGATATACTTTGAAATGCTGCCCCAGGCATTTCCCACGGAGAGAAGCAAGGTAGGCTTTGTGATTTCTTTGCTTTCTGAGAGAGCCTTGGCCTGGGCAAACCCTTTTTGGGAGACGCAAAACCCTGTCGTCCTGATTTACCCAGAGTTTGTGGCTTCCTTTAAAAGGGCATTTGACGTTCCCGCATGCTCCACTTCTGCTGCCAAGAGCCTCATGTCCATCAAACAGAGTACAAGAACTGTTGCTGATTATGCAATTGAATTCCGTACTCTGGCAGCAGAGCTTGATAGCTTCAAGAAACTATTAGATAATCACCTGAATGACCGCAACATACAGGGATATGTAATGAAATACTGACACATAATCACACACATAGGTTGGACTTGATGGACTTGTGTCTTTTTTCAACCTCACCTACTATGTAACTATGTAACTATATGTAAGAACAATGAGGTCCTTGTGGCTGATTTTTTTATGGTCTCTCAGATACCAACAAAGATGAGATAGCAGCCTGAGACCTACCCACTGAGCTGGAGAAGTTGATCACGTTTGCCATCCTCATTGACTCCAGACTCCGAGAAAGACCTTCCTTTAAAGAGCACTTGCGGAAGCCTCCTGTACGTTTGGCTCCGAGCTTTGCAGTCCCACCATTGCTTCCCTCATATCCCATGCCTCCTGGTACCGAGTCTGCCAGTGAAGTAGAACCCATGCGGTTGGGCTTCACACGTCTCTGTGCGGAGGAGAGGGCCTTTAGGAGGAGGGAGCGATTGTGCCTTTGTGGCCAGGCAGGTCACTTCCTGAAGTCTTGTCCTACCCATCCAGGGGGACGCTTGCACCTGAGGTCCTGTAGGGGACAGACCTTAGGTGGCATTGTTACGTCCCCAGTTATCCAGAAGGATAAGCCCCTGGTTCCGGTTACACTTTCTTGGTCTGAGTCATCCATCAAGATACAGGCTCTAATCGACTCTGGGGCTGCAGGCCTGTTCATAGATGGGGCCTTTGTGTCTAAGCCCTCGTTTCTGCTGCAGCTTCGTGCCACTCCACTTTCCATTGAGGCGTTTGATGGGAGACCTCTACAACCTGCCCATGTGACTCATGAGACTGCTCCGTTGACCATGGCCATAGGGGCTTTTCATCATGAGATAATCCAATTTCAAGTCATATTCTCACCTAATTTCCCAGTGGTTATTGGTTATTCTTGCTTACAGAGGCACAACCCCTCATTTGATTTGCTTCGTGCTAAGGTTCTTTCCTGGTCGCCACAATGCAGGAAGACATGTTTTCAGAAAGGTCTTGTGCACCTCTTCGCTCTCCTCCCTGCTGGAGGAGTACTGCGAATTTAGTGATGTTTTTGACAAAAGTCAAGCCAGTAGTTTGCCTCCACACCAATTGTGTACAATAGACTCTCAACCTGGTGCCATACCCCCTCATGGCTGGGTTTACCCTTTGTCTGTCTCGGAGGACAAAGCCATAGAGGAGTATGTTGCTGACGCACTTCCTTGAGGATTCATCCGTAAATCCTCGTTTCCTGCTGGTGCTGATTTCTTCTTTGTGAAAAAGAAGAGTGGTGAACTGAGACCTTGTATTAATTATAGGGGCCTCAATCGCGTCACGATTAAGAATGCTTATCTGATTCCGTTGATAATCATTCTTAATCACAAAGCTTGATCTGAGAGGGGCATAAATCTCGTGAGGATCAGGGAGGGCGACAAATGGAAAACTGCGTTTTCCAGGAATTTATCAACAATGTCCTCCGAGATTTGTTGCAGCTATGTGTGGTGGTTCTCGACGATATCCTCATATTTTTCAAGTCCCTAGAGAGCCACCACACAGATGTCTGCCATGTACTTCAGAGGTTGAGAGATTATAACCTGTATTGTAAATTGGAGAAGTGCGAGTTTGATCGTGAACAGGTTAAATTCCTGGGTTATGTCATTTCCACTGCTGGTTTTTTCGACGGACCCAGAGAACTTTCGACAGTGGCCCCGACCCGTGGGTTTACGTCCACTGCAGCCTTTTCTTGGCTTTGCCAATTGTTATCGGCAGTTTATTCGTAACTTCTCGTCTCTGGTCAAAACCTTGACTGATATGACCAGAAAGGACGGTAACCCACAGAATTGGTCTCCAGATTCCATTAATTCCTTTGAGAGTCTCAGCGCTGCCTTTGTTCCTGATCCTGTGTTGGTACATCCTGATCCTATGGTACCTTTCATCCTTGAGGTTGATGAACCTGAGACTGGAGTTGGTGCCCTACTGTCTCAACGTCCTACCTCTTAAGAGCGCTAAGTATCCCTGTGGTTACTTTTCCAAGAAATTGTTTCCCGCAAAATGCAATTATAAAAGGAAGGAAAAGGAAGTTGATAGCCAGTAGCCAATAGCTGCCCTAGCGTCAGTTTTTGTCTGTCGGACTAGCATACAGACGAGCGGATTTCTGGGTCCGGCGGAGTTACGACGTAAAGATTTGAAGCATGTTCCAAATCTAAACTCCGTCAGATTCAACTGGAAAAGTCAGCTGAAGGTCCGATGAAGCCCACACACGGTCGGATTGTCTGCCGGACTCGGTCCGTCGGACCAGTCCGGTCAAAAAGTCCGCCGTGTGTATGCGGCATCTCCTCGAAGGCACCACTGTGCCGTTTCTTATTCTAACTGACCATAAGAATCTAAGATTCTTGTCTGAGGCTAAACACCTCTCTCCCAGAAAGGTGCGATGGGCTCTTTTCTTGTCAAGCTTCAATTACGTAGTCTCATTCTTACCCTGTACTAAGAATGTAAGGGCTGATGCTTTGTCACAACAGTTTTCCTCTACTTCCAAGATGGAGTCAGTGCCTGTTCCTGTGATACCTCCCGATCATATTCTGGCTACGGTTCATACCTCACTTCACCTTTGGGTGACAGAATTCTTGCTGCTCAGATCCATTCTCCTCCTGAGAAACGTTTTGACCGCTGCTTTGTCCCTGAGACTCTCTACACTGCCGTTCTCCAGACTTATAATTCTTCTAAGACTGCTGGCCACCCAAGGAAGAATCAACTCATTTGAACTATTTGCCAACAATTCAGTCTACGCACTGATGTAGCCGCCTTCGTAGTTGCTTGTTCCGTGTGTGCTCAGAGTAAGACAACACGACACCTTCCAGTGTGCCTCCTACAACCCATATCCAATGGAGAGAGTCCTTAGTCCCACCTGTCTATGGATTTTATTGTGGAGTTACCCGACTCTCAGGGCAACACAGTTATCCTTATGGTGGGAAATGTCTCATTGTATTCCACTCAAGAAGTTGCTCACATCCAAAGAACTAGCTTCCATTTTTGCTTGGGAGATCTTTTGCTTACATGGGCTACCCAAGGTTATCATCCCGTACAGGGATAGCCAGTTTGTGTCCAGGTTTTGGCGAGCCTTTTGTGCACAGTTGTGAATTCAGCTTTCCTTCTCCTCTGAGTATCACCCACAGTCCAATGGGGCTGCAGAACGAGCCAACCAGTCCTTGGGAGCAGTTTTTACATTGCTACATTTCTGACCACCATAACAACAGGTCAGACTTCTTACCTTGGGTGGAGTATGTTCACAATAGTGCCGTCAATACCGCTTCCCAATTGTCTCCATTCATGGCAAATTATGGTTTACAACCATCCATGTTGCCTGACTCATTTGTTCCTCAGAGTATTCCTGAATTGGAGGAGCATCTCCATGGTCTTCATCCCACTTGAGTACAGGACCAAGAGTCCTAGCGACGTGCCAATGATAGGTACAGACTCCATACTGACTGCAGACGTCTACCTGCGCCTTCCTACCAAGTTGGGGACAGGGTCTGGCTGTCATCTCCCAACCTCCGACTCTGTGTTCCCTCACTGAAACTGGCACCATGGTTTATTGGGCCTTTCCGTATTCTCTATAGGATCAACCCAGTGGCTTACACTTTAGACCTTCTTTCTAATATGCATATTTCTAATGTATTTCATGTCTCCTTATTAAAACTTTCGGTATGCAACCCCTTCACCACCTAGGTACCACGTCCTCACCCAGTTCAGGTTGAGAACCATGAGGAGTATGAAATACAATCTATCATTGATTCCCGTAGGTTCCGTGGGCGCATACAGCACCTGGTTTATTGGAAAGGGTACAGTCCGGAGGAATGCTCTTCTTGGTCTCGTCCTCGGATGTACATGTTTCTGTCCTCCTCCGTGCTTTCCATAGACGTTTTCCCTCAAATCTGGTGGTCCTCCAAGGGGGAGGGGTCATTGAGGAGGGGGTACTGTCAGGGCTGGGCTCAGCCCCTCCTTCTTAGAGCTCTGTGCTTAGCTGTTGGTTAATTGCCAGTACTCTTCCTTCCACAGTGACTCACCTGGTCTTCATTTCCAGATCAACAGATAGCCCTGCTGGCTATTTAAACTGCTTGGATCAGATCTCCTGTGCCTTCGCCTGGTCAACATATCCAGAAACTCTCTGCTGTGTTTTCCTGTTAAAAAGATTTTTGCCTGGCTGACTTCCTTTAGGTTCCTGATCCTGGCTACTGCCTCTACTA
Source organism: Lithobates clamitans (assembly GCA_037952925.1). Taxonomy (NCBI): domain Eukaryota; kingdom Metazoa; phylum Chordata; class Amphibia; order Anura; family Ranidae; genus Lithobates; species Lithobates clamitans. The sequence goes on along the minus strand of JBBGZY010002060.1, from coordinate 905,459 downwards.
CACTGATCTCTGGATTCCTGTTTCACTAGCTTATTCCAACTACCCTCTCTGGTTACCGGACCCTGGCTATGTTTTTACTATATTTGCTCTGTTTGTACCATTTTACTAAAAAGTGTGATTTTTACTGCACTAGTCTGATTACCGGTTCCCAACAGACACCCTGAACAAAAACTACAACCACAGAATTTAGCATCATCCTACAGCAAGATAATGGCCCAAAAAATACCTTCACACTGTCAAACTTAGAAGAAAAAAACAAGATGGTAGGCTTTAAATCATGGAGTGGCCAGCACAGTCTCCTGACTTAAACCCCATTGAGCTGGTTTAGCAGTGGGTAAAAAATTTTAAAAAGCAGCTCCGGCTATGTTGATTGAAGCTAATGTCCCTTACAAACTCACCAAATCAGCAATGCAGTGCCACTCCTCTTCCATTTTAAATGATGTCTAGCATCATTGCACTTCTTGTGAGTCCAGGACATCAGGACATCATCCTGGAGAGGAGCCTATGCCCATAGTTGGGCTTTAAGGCCTTGCGCACCCAGGGCACACAGTGTGCATTCCTCACTTTCATGTATTAAACTGAATGGCTCAATTCATGCGGTACTTTCTTTGTGAACCAAATAATCTGTAGCGCTACCCCAGGAGGAGCCACTGCTGGTTGGTTGGGTCTTTTTTGCTTCCAGAGGTAGTAACTGAACTAGCCATCACACCTAGAGTTTACAATGGTTTTATTGGGCAAAAGATATCCTGTAAAAGGAAGAATAGGCAACAGGCAGATAGTAATTCACCGCAATTTATTACAATTTTGTCAAACACAGAAATATAAGGGAGAAACCCTATGGTTCTACTGAACTGGGTTGAGAAAGGCTGCTCTATCAAAAACATAAAAAGTTCTCTCTGGCAATGAATGAGTTAAAATGCCCTTTTCCATTATCTTGCCCTGAGGCAATCTCTTGGCCCATAAAGTGTTCTTATAGAAGACTGTCACAAAAAAATATTAAGAAAATTGTGTACTGTAAAGAAGTCATGCTATGATACACAGTAATAGGCTGTGGAACGTGACATTTTCTAAGGAGATAATGCGTAGACTTTGTCATGAGCTCCTGGCATAATTTAGTTAGACTGCCAAGATAACACTGAAATGATATATGACCCAAAAGCTACAAAGGGTTTTTTTTTTTCTCAATGGTAAATCTTAAGTGAAGAAAACTCAAAGTCACCTTTGCTATCTACAAATGGGTACCAAATGTATATACTAATTAAAAGCTTTTACATAGGATTATCCGAAAGATGCCTGTTAAATTGTTTTACCTCATATCACCTTTGGATGGCTGAAATGCAGCTCTCTAAGCAGTAATTGGTTTCTTTGTACATAGAGGCATAAATATAACACTATTAGGAATAACCACCGTTATCAAAGTTAATTACAAATTAAACTTTACAGATTCTGAAATCTCCAATGGGAAAAAGAGCAGATGCAATGATCTGTACCTATGCAAGAAGACAAAATCAGTGTACAGCCTTCAGGCCACCACATAAACAAATAAAATCAAACAAGGAGAACAAATCTAAAGAAAATTTAGAGTATAAAGGCCAATTCAGATTAGTGCAGTCTGCTGAGGTATGACTAATGCACATTATCCCAGGTTATGGAGGGTTGCTTTAAGGCAGCCCATTCATGTGAATGGGCTGCCAACTCATACCAAGGGATCAAATATTGCTCCTGCTTTAAAGGAGAAGCATAACCAAAGCTTTTTTGGCTGTACTTCTCTTGGGGGTCACAGGAGTGCACTTACTTGTTCTACTGTGATTCAGCAGCAGCTGATAGGACAGAGCAGTGCCATGCTAGGGCAAGATCCCGACAATATTGTGGGGATCAAACTCGCTGCCTGATTGACAACTGGCTTCACCTTTCAGTGTTCTGCTGAGACCCAGAGCATCACACAAATGTACAGCATGGAGGCAAGTATATATGTGTGCTTTTTAAAAGCCCATACTTCTCCTTTAAGTTTGTGAGTGCCACACACCACAATGCAGGTTAGTGCAATGCAGTGCCCTGCAATGCAAGTGCATTGGGAAGGTGCTTTGGTGTGCTTTTCCAAATGAATGACACCAACACACCAAACATATCTGCAGTACAGTGGCGTGAAAAGGCCATTGCTGTTTGCCAAGGTAAAATAAACTGCTAAATGTGAGCGAGTGTGAATGTTCCATGCATCATTTGACCAAGCAAAGAGTTGCATTTTTCAGAGTTGCTGTATTATAAGGCATTGCATAGTAATATTTTTCATAAAATGCAGCTGCTACAATGGAAAAGTACTATTAGCTAAGTGATGATGACGTTGCCTGTAATAAAGCAGAAAAACAGGCACTGTGGCTCACTTAGATCTTGTTGTTTGATAAAATCGAGTTGGTATGTCCCTGCCTTTCATGACCTTAAATGACTATTGCATAACATATCTGTCTTTTAGCAGTTTTTGTTGTTAAAGCTGGACTCCAGGTACAATCTGTATTAAATACTTACAATGATCCAGCTTGGCACAGTGTAATTCTGCACATCTCATACCTGAGGGGATGCTGGGGAAGCTTACAGTCACTGGTTAGCGCTACTACAGTGATTGCTACGTCTTCAGGGTCCCGTGTTGAGCAGCTTCTCTTCTGCACACTGATAACAGGAGAATGCCCGTTAAGCACTGCTGCCATTCACAGAATGCCTTGTATTTTTTAATGAATGCAAGACAGTCTCTGATTGGATGAGGCGAGGATGTGTCTGTGACATCACTGCCCTTCCTCTCCACCAGAGATATGTGTATTCATTACAAAATACAAGACATTCTGTGGCAGCAGTGCTAAGCGGGCAATCTCCTGTGGTCAGTGTGCAGAAGGGAATGGTATGAGATATGCATAATTACATTGTGCCAAGCTGGATCATACAAGACATTCCATGAATGGCAGCAGTGCAGAGCAAGTGACCCCTTAGGGTCAGCATACAAATGGGAACTAGCTGGGCACAGGACCCGAAAGATCATGGTTATTACTGTAGTACATTCGACTACTATGGTGATTGTCAGTAGGGTTGCCACCTCATCCCTTTAAAACACATAATAATTACACAGGTTCAGTGACTGATTAAAGTGGTAATGAAACTTACTTAGGGCACTTTCACACTGGGGCGGGGGGCATTAGCGATAAAGCGCTGCTAATTTTAGCGGCGCTTTACCGCTGTAATAGCGGCACTTTTCGGCCGCTAGTGGGGCACTTTTAACCACCGTTGCTGAAGCACTTCGCAGCCAATTCGGGAGTGGTGCCCATTGATTCCAATGGCAGGGGCAGTGGAGGAGCAGTGTGTACACTGCTCCCGCACCGCCCGAAAGATGCTGCTTGCACGACTTTTTCTAACATCCTGCAAGCAAACCGCCCCAGTGTGAAAGCACTCGGGCTTTCACACTGGAGCTGCAGGGGTGGCGTTTTTCGGGTGCTTTACAGATGCTATTTTTAGCTCCTGAAAAATGCCCCAGTGTGAAAGGGGTCTTAGTGCCTTATGTGCATTAAATTAGCCGCAGAACCTGTGTAAATAATATGTTTTCGGTTTTAAAGGGATGAGGTGGCAACCCTAATTGTCAGCTTCCCCAGCGGCCCATCGGGTATGAAATATGCATACTTACAGTATATTGGTGCAATACCAACACTAGATTGCATCACCCATATGAAGTGGAAATACTTTTACCATTCTTATGGCTGTCTGCAGTAGATACGTTCAGGCCAGGGACCAAGAATGGTACCATTCACTAACCAATAAGAAATTGTCTCATATCACCCACAAGGCAATAGGGCATGTTAGAGGTTCAGTCGCACCCTTATAGAACTGTTGGGAGACTTAGCTCATGAGAAACAAAGAAAATTGTCCCATTACTTAGCCTAAGTGGTCTGGAAATAGAGCCATTCAATACATTCTTCAAAAGGTACCATGTTTTCTTTTTACCGCACACTCAGGGAGCCCACAGACCCATGGGCCTGACTGCTCACAGAAGAACATAAAAACACTCTTACTCCCTGGATTCTGAAGTGGAAACAATGCCTGTCTGATGTCCAGCAGTTCATTAAAGACTAGTCATGGGTGGAGCAAGGAGAGTAGAAAGTGTCAAACTTTGACCTTCAATCAGGGGGCAGAGCACAAGTCTAACAAAAAGGTGCCCACCAAAATAGAAAATTGCAAACACCATGGGGAATAGTCCCCAGAGTTGTCCTACAACAGCATATTCGAGATGTGACAGTCTCTGACATCCACAAAAAAGAACTCCAAAAGAAAAACCAAGATGTTCACACCATAAACTCCATAAACCTATTGAGATCCACAGAGAGGCTTATAAGGGGGTTTATAAAGATCCTGTAGAAGTTTGTGAGCCACAAACGTCTCCGCCACCAAACATTCAATGGTGATTGCCTTCTGTTCTTCCACTGTTATTTTCAACTTCCCCCAGGAGGAATGATGGAATTTAATATTCCACAGGCAAGCGGTCACTCAGTTCAGGTCCATGCTCCCGCTGTGGAGACCCCTGAAGCATCATCTGCTGACATGCCTGAAGACCAAGACACATCCCCTCTTGTCATTCCACCTGTCCAACTGAGACAAAAACAGATGATTACGTGGACCCTGTCATGTTACAATCATGGAGGCTGCCATTGCTAAAATTTCCTTTTGCATTTGCTAGTTTCCTTGGAACAAGTATAATGATAAGGAATGCTTACACTAATAGGTTTGGTGTGGTTAGATGACTCAACAGTACTTTACTCAGGCACAACAAGGCAACTAAGATTTTCTTTGGGACGCCAGGAATAGAAGTTCCCATACTTCTCTCATGAGAATGTTGCTGTAGGTAATAAGTGCAAGCTAAACATTACAATGATTGTGCAAGGCCATTAGGCTGTCCTAGTGTATTTTCTGCTGTATATGCCTCTATATGAATTCCTGAATTTAACCACTTGATTTATTTAGGTTTTTGTATATTAACACAATATCACGGTTTATGTAATGCATTTTGATTACACATATTGCTGTTAGCAATAGACATTAGGGGAACCACCACCCTGGATGTGCCCTATTGTATCTGATCTTGGAAGCTAAGCAGGGTTGGGCCTTGTTAGTTCGTGGATGAGAGACATTGGGGGTAAGATCTTGGTGAATCATAGGATTATTTTTTATTACTATTTATTTTTATCATTTTAGTTTTCGGTTTGTGAGCGCTGCACTTGTTATATACCTATATTTTATATCTAGGCATAGTGTCAACAGCTAATATATGCATAGATTCACCTGAGCACAGATAATTCACTTTTACTTTCAAGGTCATTAACCTCTTTATAGAGGTTACAGTAGCTGTCACAGTAGCTGTCACCATTGAATATTTGGCTAAAGCTATGTTTCCTGTTAGCAAGGGGGAGATGTCTCCTGTGTCCTGTTTCCAGATACCAAGCTCAAAAAGAAAAAGCAGAAAACAACATTAGTATCAAGTCCTGAGATAACAAGGCCTTTATGCCCTGAAAAGTTAAGGCCTGGAGGAAAAGACCCAAAGAAATGGACGGAGAGGGGGCATGACTGGGGTTAAAAGGGGAGTGGTGGACACGGGTGGAGTTTCAAAAGTTTAAAGGTTGCACAAAAGGTGGGGGTATTGACCTTATTGGTGAGACTGAACAGGACGGGTGGGGTCTGAAGGGTGTAGACAGGACAGTCTCAGGGGATTTCTGTTGGAAAATGGAGGACATCAGGGAATCTTCCCACCCTCCATCCCCTGTATTCATTGGTTTATTTTCTTCCTGTTATGGATGCTGCTAGTCTGGGGATTGGGTGCTTTTGTCATAGCGGCTGGCGGGGTTCAAGGCCCTACAAGGTAAGCAGTAGTTAAGGTGAATAGGTTGGGACCCGTCTTGGGTACAGATCCCCCTAATTTGGTATCTTTATGTTAGGTATTGAGTGCCTCTAAATCAGTGGGGTGCGGCAGGAGGCCTATTTTATGGGTCCACAGGTATATGGGTTTTTTTGCCTACAAGGACCTTGAGACTCAAGTGTACATTCAATCTGTAGTTCATAGTTAGATATATATTTTTGGAATTTAATATTGGTTATTTATTTGTTATTTATATTTTATCAAAATAAAGTGGCTGCTGTGGCGATTAAAATCCCAGTTGGTGTCAGTGTGCCTTATTTGGTGGCAAGGTAGGGTGGTGTGGTGGCCAGGCAGCTTGGAGGGCCTAACTGCATCTTTTATACCCTAGCCAAGCCTTAGCCTACAGACTTATAAACTCAGCTTTCACAACCAGATTAGTCCAGTCATATCTATTTTTCTATTGCATCATGTCAGCTTCTTTTCCACTCATCTCCTAACAAACTATATTTAGAATGTCCTTTGACAGAGACAAGGTGATCTCTTTAATGTTGGCAATATTTCTTACTAACTGTTCTTGAGGACAATATTTTACCTAAAGCTTTTATTTATTCTTCCCTATTTACTTATGTGACATGTCAAAAAATTTCATTTTGTTGATCAGACACTTTAAATAGTGTTCAAAGGCTAAACACAAGCCAAGTACATTTTCCCGATTGTGTCATCATGTCTGTCTCTTGTGCCCGTCACCAACTGTCATCAAAAATCTTCAGGACAGAGGTAAAGAGAGATATGTATTAAACGCTCCAACGTTTCAGGGAACATAGAAGCTTTATGAGTAAGAAGTCAATTAATCAAAGAATGGCGGAACCTGTCCAGATCATAAAAAGAATTCCCAGAACATCCAGCAATTGAAGAGGTTACTTAACTGCACACATTTCTCCGGGCTCAATAAATTTGCTATCATGTCTTTGTACGGTTTTGCTCAGCAGAAGATTTCATTAGCAGATAATATTCCCTAAGTGTAAAGTTATTTTATTAGTAAAATAACTTGTCACACAATGTGGTAAAACAGTTCTGATTAAATAAGAATTTATAAAATAAATGGAACTTTTTGCTATAAATCTGTCCTTAAAAAAAATATATGATATACATATCATAATATTGCCTCTGCTGCAATAAAATCCCAAGCATTGTTGTCAGTCTTGAATTCCACTTCACCCCTGCTGGAGTACAAAGCACACCCTTTATTTTAATAACATAAGTGGAAGGTGTTCTGTAGTCCAACACAGGAGAACTCAGTCATTGCTGACAATACTGCTTGGTATAACAGTGCAGTAAGGGTAGAATTGCCAACTTAATACAGGATTTAGGTGGTACTGGATGTTCAGCAGGATCAACAAGCATTTTTCTGTACAAAACATGGGGGAATGTGCATGGGTAAATGTGCAGATATGTACTATTCCTTTTCTCCTTAACATACACTTTAAATGTTTAAAACACTTTGCACAGCCGATTTCTGGTGATCAGTGTCTGGTTTTGGTCTTGGACTGTTTTTGGTCTGGTCTTGGTCTGGTCTGGTCTTAATTTTGCATTGGTCTTGTTTTGGTCTTAGACATGGTCTTGGACAGGTCTGGTTTTGGTCTAGTTTTGCTCTGGTCTTGGTCTGGTCTTGGTATGGTCTTGAGCTGAGGAAGAGGAAGGATCCTCAAAACGCATCCTGTGACCCTGGACTCCAGGTGGACATTGCCATTCATCAGCCATTAACACCGAGAATGAGGAAGCCGCGGCACTGTGCTGTCAAATCCTTTTCCCTATTAACAGTCAGTGGCACAGAGATCTGGACTTTGTGCCTGCAGCAGCTCATCATCCATCCAGCTGCACCCTTTTAGGACTGTGCCTCAATCACAGGCTCATCTTCTCCCGTGGACTCCTATACTTTTGTGAGTATTAGTTTTTAAATTTTCTTTGTGATTAAACTTTGTTGGAACTTACTACACCAGAGCGGTTGCGCTGTCTCCCTCCCTTACCCTCTCTTGGTCTGGTCTTGGTCTTTGCCAGGTCTTGCTCTGGTCTGGTCTGGTCTTGGTTTTATTCTGGTCTTGCTCTGGTCTGGATTCATTTAAATTGAGTTTGTTTCTAAGATACTTATCAAGCATCCCCTCTTTGCAAGATATGTTCCTTGGCTACTTTGAATACCATGCTGTCTTTATGGTGGCTTACTCACATTGGGCCTGGATGGTTCCCCATTGGGAAATTGGCCCTTTTACTTTAAGAATATGTGTACAAGACCATTGGCTGTTTACTGAATGTACCTGCATTTCCCACCCGAGAGGCAGAGGCTTCCCCTTTGCACCTCTATGGGCAACATACACATGCTATGAATTCCAGTGTATTGATTCTGTCACATGTGCACCTGAATAAGGATTCCCAAAATGCGTTGAGTCCACATGTGCACTGTAATCAGAATCTTGGCATGTGGTGAACCCCTATGTGGAGAGTAATTTTTAATGTTGTGTAAAAGATTTGTAATGGTGCATAATGACGTTGTTTTTATGGTACTCAGTTTCTCTTCTATATGTCCACACAAAGTCTATGACTGCATGTTCTATTCATAGTTGTACATACTTGCTCTGGTCTGGTCTTGGTATGGTCTTGGACTGATCTGGTCTTGGTCTGGTCTGATCTGGGTCTGGTCTGCTCTCAGTCTGGCCTGGTCTTGGTCTGGTAAAAAAAATCCAGTGTGATTCAAAGTTCTATGACAATAAAACATGAAGACTTCTAATATACGGTATGTGAATATTTTATAGATGCCCTTTTCCAGTACCTGCTATGCAATAAAAAAAGGAAAACAGCCATCTACAAATGACTTCTAGATATAATAATAAATAATACCAAGTTGCAATCAACACAAGCTACATAACCAGACACTTGACTTCATGAATGCCAATCAATTTTATATAATTTGAGAGGTAAAAGTGAGGTTATCACCTGTGACGCATTTGGAGCAGAGATAAAATCAGGAAAGCTGTAGACTTGGCATTTATAGAACAGCACTGGAGATTAGAGAATAACCAGGAATCCACTGTGTTGACAATGCCTCCTGATCTGCCAATTTTATTAGGTAGATGTTAAAGTGGTATTAAACCCAAAAGCAAACATTTATTATATTGCAGCTTACCAACTCTTATGCCCTGTACACACGGTCGGATTTTCAGACGGAAAATGTGCGATCGGAGCTTGTTGTCGGAAATTCCGACCGTGTGTGGGCTCCATTTGACTTTTTCCATCGGAATTTCCGACACACAAAGTTTGAGAGCAGGCTATAAAATTTTCCTACAACAAAATCCGATCGCGTCAATTCCGACCATGTGTGGCCAATTCCAACGCAAAGTGCCATGCATGCTCAGAATAAATTCCGAGACGGAACTGCTCGGTCTGGTAAAATTAGCATTCAGAATGGATATAGCACTTTCATCACGCTGCAATGTTTTAAATTGTTTAGTGCAGCGCACTCTTTTCTTCTTTATAATGCTAGAAGAATGAAGTTGTTTTGCTGCTCATATTCACACAGACTTCTCACAAACGTATTTCTTTATTATTTATCGTGATTTCATCAATATAATATTTTTATTTGTCACATCTACCGAAAAAAAAAATGTTTTTGATGTTTTTAGATTAAAATGTTTTATTTTGGATTTTTTTTAATCCTGATCTTGTTTTGGGTGTGTTTGGGTGTGTTTTGTGTGTCAAGTTACCACAACACAATTATTATCTTATATTATTTAATCTCAAGGAGGTTGCTTGGTGTTGGTGTCTCTTGTTAATTTCACATTGTATTTTTTAAATGTACCTGCCTCCTCACAAACAAACTGTCCTTTTTGAAGGAAAACACACATAGGCTAGTATAAGTAAACAAACCAAAAATTTATTAAGGGGTCCAAACCAAAGAAAGAGGGAGGCAACGCTGGAGAAACAGCAGAAATTGGCGAAGCCTTTGGCCCCCAGGGCACACATCAATTATTTTACTGCAAAATTAGTGGCCTGAGGAGTCCAATCTAGTCCAGAAGTGCAAGAGATCATGAACAGCAGCAGATGACATACATGTCCCCAGGCTGTGGTCATACAAGAGCCTGCATCTTTTGTCAGACCAGACTAAACCCAGGCCATCACTTTCTTGTCTTCCTTACATGCTTCCTTCCAGGCTGTGTCTGTGGTGGTGGAATTGTGGCAGGAGGAGGAGGATGATGCAACTCACACTGGTGGGTATTGGGTGTGATTTTGCCCCTCACCCCCTTAGTTAATGTTTTATAAAGGATGCCCTCACACATCAGGCGTTGGCCCTCCTGCATGTCCTGCAGTTTGGTGGCAGCCATGCACAAGTGGGGGTGGCTCTGAGGTGGCTTGTAGAAGCCTCCTGAATCAGCCTGTGCTGAATCCTCCATGTTACTCCCCTTCCTGGATCTTTTTTTTGGAAGGAGGAGGGGAGGAACCTGGGATTCTGTGAGGCTCCGACTGGGCCCTGCCACCTCCTGGCTGCCACTTACCCCCACCTCCTCCTGACTGCCACTAACCCCTGCCTCCTCCTGGCTGCCACATTCCACAGCCTCCTCCTGTGTGCCACATTCCACAGCCTCCTCCTGGCTGAGGTCTTCCGGTGTATGAAAAAGGGACATAGTTTTAGTTTTTTCTTCATCAATCACAAACAATTTACATCGCATGACTGTTGCAAATTGAATGTTAACAAATAAAAAAAGGTTATCATTCTGAGCCCAGCATTTTTCATTCTTGTCCCAATTAATTTTGCCCACTACTGTCTATTGATATGAAAACGCCTTTATTAAATCAGCAATTAGTGATCAATAATAACATCTAGTAAACATAATTTATTTATTGACCAGAAATCTGTAGAAAAATGCTATACCTGGCTCAAGCTGGGCTCCTCCACTTCTTCCTGGTTGAAAGTCCCAGGTTGGACATCGGAAGCCTCAGCTGGTGTGGAAGATAGGTTGGAAGGGAGAGTGGAAGGAAGGGTTGAGAGGGATTCCCTGACTTCAGTCTGGTCTGACAGAAATCGCAGTCTCTCATAGTACCACAGCCTGGGAACATAAATGTCATCTGCTGCAGCTCCTGATCTCTGGGAATCCTGGACCTTCTTGCACTCCCTAAGATAAGTGCTCCTCAGGCCACCAATTTTGGCTTTTAAATAGGGGATGGCTGCTGTGGGGACCACCGGCTTCACCAACTCCAGCAGTTTCTCCAGCGCTGCCTGCCTCTTTTGTTTATGATTATAATGCGGGTGTTTGACCTGCCACAGACAGGGCAGCTCCCTGTACTTGTCTATGAACAGGGGGAGGAAGTTGTGGTCATTGAAGCCATCCATTTTATCTGCAATACACAAGACAAACCCCAATGTCAGGCTAAAGTCTCCTAATCTTGTCCCAATATAGGCCTCAATCTCTAAGCAGTATAGGCCCAAGTTTAAATGTTACCTTCGTTATCACAATCGGCACTTCCTATACTCCTTCCTCTGCTCACAGATCGTACGTACTACGCACTCGTGTTACTCTTTATATACACTGCGCATGCGTGAAACTCTTCTCTTTCGGAGCAGTGGGGAAGAGCACATGGCGGAGACAGAGCAGGTGCATGCTAATTACAGCAAAGAGGAGGAGGAGGAGGAAAGGCCAGAGCCAGAAACGTCACGATCCCGGAAGAGACGATTTAAGGCATCAAATATGTCATTTGTTGAGATGGTGGAGATGGTCGACATACTGAAGAGGGCCGACTATGATGGCAAGTATGGACCTTACCCCAACCCAAATGTGAGAAAGGCCAAAATCATGGGGAAAGTTGTGAAGAGTCTGCAGAAGAATTTTGGGGTACGGCGATCCAAGGATCAACTCAGGAAGCGGTGGTCAGACCTCAAAATAAGGGAGCACGATCAGTATAGAAGGATCAGGAGAGTGCTGCAAAAAAGTAAGTAGTTGTCCTGTGTTCCTATTCTTTATTTTTATTATGTTCATGCTTCTCCATGTGCTTTTCTTTACTGTTGTACAGTTTAAAATGGCAGCTTTCATGTTCATAGACACATTATTCGTTCGTAGGAAACATTGTTCGTTCGGCCAATAAAACACCATATTTTGTCCAGATGCATTTCAATACATTTTTTCTGGCCTACTTCTCTTAAAATAAGTTTGTTGTCTAGATGGGTTTGTAACTAGAATGAAATGCAAAATAGATTCTGTGTAAGTAGAGGACACTCAGCAGCTGTTTACACATCTGGACGCTGGAGCACTAGTGTGGGACACCAGAACACCCTTTTTTATTAGGGGGCCCAGACAGATGCTCCAGTGTATACTATAGGGGTGTCTCCATCTGTGAAGCTTGTACAAAACAGGTAAGTATTCAAGCTTGACAAAGGAAAAAAAATATTTCTTCATCTTGCAACTCTGCCAAAATAAACAATTGTACCCCACTTCCAAGCAATGTTTCATATTCCTATTTTTGCCATCAAATACCTGTGTGCTAAGTATACCTATTTCTTTCACATAGGAGAGAAAAGACTCGAAGGACTCCACTCATCAGAGGAGACCACAGTCCCCCCACCTCATGAAGAAGGGGAAATCCCCCAAACCCAACCAGAGGAGGAGGAGGGAGACGTTGTGGAAATAGTCGCCAAAACAGGTGAGTGTCTGCGACCAAAGGCTCAGGTAAGAGATGGATGCCGGCATATTTATAATATATGGTGTTTTTTTTTCATATATTTTTAGGTGATCGTGATGTTGTGGATGAAGGTCATTTCACCAGTGAAAGTGCCCAGATCCTGATCGGGGAGATCATGGGGTGCAATAGGGACTTGGAAAACATCAAGCAAAACATCAATGATGTTCAAAACAAAATGAAGAACATCATTGATGTTTTAGGGAGAATTTAAAACCCCTAGAAATCCCTAACTTATTTCTGCTTTGTTTTTCTGACAATTTTTTGAAAATTTTGAAGATGCACACAGTTTGTCAACATGTGCTATCTGCCATCATGGGAGATCAATGTACGCGTTTTGTGGGTGCAACCCCTTCCTCAATAATAAAGTAGCTGAGAGGTAGGGGTTGCACCCACAAAACACGTCCATTGATCCCCCATGATGGCAGCTAGCACATGTTAACATTCAGCAATTTGTGTGCATCTTCAAAATTTGGCTTTTCCAGGGGTGACTTCACCCCATCTGCTGAACGCAATATCAAACACAGTTTATAAATACTCATGTCTGATATTGTCTTCAATTTCTACAAAAGTTGAACTTTGTAAGTTCCAGAGTTGTGTATTTCTTGTTGGTTTTAAACATGCCTGTTTTACCTTAAAAGGCAATTTCGACTTTTTAATGTGACCTAAAAAATTGTTATACAACAAACATGTTGGTTTGTTTTAAAAACCTTTTATAAATGCATATGTGATTGTGCTTTGATTAAAAAGATTGATAACAATGTGTGGCTTCTTCTTTCAATGCTCAAAAGCATTTTTTGTAAAGTTGGTGTTTTTAGTGGCAATGGGGGTTATTTACTAAAGGCAAATCCACTTTGCACTACAAGTGCGGTTTCAGTCTAGTCTCAAGTGCACTTGTAGTGCAAAGTGTATTTTCCTTTAGTAAATAACACCCAACAGTGCTTTCTAATTTTACACAATCACGCCATTTTCAGGACTCTCCAAATTTCAGTCATGGTCAGCTAAAAGAAAGCCAAGCAGTAAATCTTAGCAAATATTTGTTCAGTTTAAAATATATTTTTACTTAAAAAATGTCTCAGACATTGTCTGGCATATTGATGGCCCCCCTACCCGCAAAGTATTCCATGTATCTTAGACGGACCTCGCGGGCACTCTGGGGGGGCAAGCCAGGACGGCCAGCTTCAAGCGCCGTCAGGTTTGGTTCATTTATATTAATTCCGGCTTCAGGCCCAACTGAGCCGGCATAGTTCACAGAATTTCTCCTTAAAAAGTTGTGTAGAACACAGCAAGCCAGGATGATGTGATTGAGTTTATATTCCGCCATGTGTATCGGTGTAAGAAATAGGCGGAACCGGCTGGCCATTATTCCAAATCCGTTCTCCACCACTCTTCTGGCTCTGGCCAGCCGGTAATTAAACACCCCCCCTCATGGGCCATTTAAACAATTTTAGGGGGGGGAGATGTTTTGGCCAGGTAACCCTCTCCACTTCATTGAGAGATGAATGTCTAAATAATGTGCATTACTTTGGCCAGCCCCTCCTTACTTACACTATTGGCAGCCCACTGGACAGGTAAGAAGTGTCATAATACAAAGATATAAATACACACTATACACATTTTAGCACATTTTTACATTTTGCTATTACCTATCAAGATAATAATAGGATACAAAAACTTTAAACATTACCATTTGAAAGTATTCAGGCAGGCCCCTGCACTACATGCTTTGGGGAATTCATCCATAAATATGACCACAAAAGAGGTGGGTATAGTGGGTATGGGTTTGGCAAAGTCAGCAGATAGAGGATTGAGGATAGATAGAGGATTGGTATCAGCTGAGTTAGCAGTTGGGGGGAGGGAGGGTTGCAAATGATTTTGGGACCCAACAAAAAAAAAAATCTGGCACTCTGCCTGAATTTCAAGCACAAATCACATTTTAACACATTTTAGGGGGTGTTTAGGGTAAAGCACTAGTATGGAGCTGACAAAATACATTGTTAATTGAGTAGACGAGGTGGATATAGGCCCAGGAGAGCATGCTGGGGAGGTTAGTAAAGGCAAATATGTATGAAGGACAAAAACATTTTTTTTTAAATTTCCAGCCTGCATGTGGACAAAGGGGACATTCACAGCATATTACAATCATGGTAATTAGGGAATGAGGAAAGAAATACAATACATTATCAAACATTAAATACAATTAAATGTGATGTTAAAGCATAAAAATCTTACCTTAATATACTCCTTCTGCAGGACCTGAATGATGGCAGAACAGGTCTCTGGGATAATGATCCACAGAGCCTGGGGGGAGATGCCTGTCGTGAACTTGAGGTTCTGCAGGCTTCTCCCCGTCGCCAAGTACCACAGACTGGCGACTAACCTCTGTTCCGCAGTGATGGCTTGCCTCATGCAGGGTCAGCAAAGCCAACAAATGGTGAAATACAGGGTCCGTCATCCAGAGAAAGTTCCTGAAATCGTCAGGATTATTCTCACGGAGCAAAAGCACGTAACAGAATTGGTCACGCTGGAGCAACCAATTCTTAGTCAATGAACTCCTCCTCGCCCTGTTCATGGACTGGGCTTGTGTCAAAGTAAGGACCCCAACACTAAGCCCCCACACAGCACGAACTCTACGATGAGTACATACACGCAACATGGCTAGAAAATGGTCTGCTGGTCAGAACGAAGTAACAGAACGCACTGAAGAACAGCAAGGCCTGTGAAGAGCGACCTGAAAATCAGTAACGAACGGAACAAGAACACAATGACAAGTCAATGGCAACTCGCTGCACGCACTGAAGACCAGATACAAACCCACAAGCACAAACTGAACAGCATAAATACGATCTGAAAACCACGAGTTTGAAAAAGCGTGAATTGTCTCTCACCAAACTTTTACTAACACGAGATTAGCAAAAGGAGCCCAAAGGGTGCCGCGCTTGGTACTGAACTGCTCATTTATAGTCTCATCGTACGTGGTGTACGTCACCGCGTTCTTGGCGTTCCGAAATTCCGACAACTTTGTGCGACTGTGTGTATACAAGACAAGTTTGAGCCAACATCCGTCGGAAAAAATCCATGGATTTTGTTGTCGGGATGTCTGATCGATGTCCGACCGTGTGTACAGGGCATTAGATGTGATTGCTGCATTCGTTTTTTTTTTTTTAGGCTTTTTTTTTTATAGAACAAGCTTTCCTGCAAATGTATAAATTAAGAGTGTTGGGACAAACCATTTATCACTGACAGGGGTGCTTACAATGGTCAGCTTTTATTTATTTATGTAAAACATTTATCCCAATAGAAACAAAGCTATTTGTACCTACCTCACTTATATGCTTAATGATGCATAACATAAGTGATTAAAACCTTTTACCTATATGAATCAACCCATGAAATTAGGAACAAATGATACCTGTGCAAAAAGGATAACAATCTAATTTATTTAAACTTACTATTGTACAAAAAAGAAACTTGTATTAATCTGAGGTTGGCAACTATAAAATACATGATACAACCTTAAAACAACACATGTTACCAATGATAGAAAATATTGTTGTTATAATGGTGATACACATGCTATCAAGAGATTAATAATATATTAAGGCAAAATCCTACGATAGAAAAGGTTAGGGAAAAAGTAAAGAGAGATAAGGGGATACTTTACACAGACATTCTTACGTGTGGCCAGGTTGTGTCCAGCCCATGAAGTTGAGAGAGTTTCAAACAGCTCCCCCCCATTTTATATTCATTCTCCACCAATCAACAAATGAAACATGTTCATTGTTTCAGAGTTGCCTCAAATTCTGATTGGCTACCTCTGAAGCCTCCTAAATGTTCATGATCAGGTTTTAAAGTTCCGGTGCCTCTGTGTCTGCCTTAAAACAGTTAGCCCTCTTTGAGCTTAATATAACCAGTTCCGAAATTAGCATATCAAGCCTCCAAGACCAAATGGAGACACAACGTCTGATAGGGCCATCTCTTCAAATAATAGGGTAACTTAGTTATCAACTGACCATTGAAGACATCAAACAGCTTTTGAGAAGTAGTGAAAAGAAGTAAGCCAGGCCATAAAATATTAAGTACACACGTACCTATTCTCTCTCTCTCTCTCTCTCTCTCTCTCTCTCTCTCTCTCTCTCTCTCTCTCTCTCTCTCTCTCTCATAAGATTTCATGGTCTGATGAGACCCAGATAGAACTTTTTGGCCTTAATTCTGTATGTGTAGAGAAAACTAGGCACTGCTCATCACCTGTCCAATACAATCCCAACAGTGAAGCATGGTGGTGGCAGCATCATGCTGTGGGGGTGTTTTTCAGCTGCAGGGACAGGACAACTGGTTGCAATCGAGGGAAAGATGAATGAATGCTGCCAAGTACAGGGATATCCTTGACGAAAACCTTCTCCAGAGTGCTCAGGACCTCAGACTGGGCCAAAGGTTTACCTTTCAACAAGACAATGACCCTAAGCTAATAGCTAAAATAACGAAGGAGTGGCTTCACAACAACTCTGTGACTGTTCTTGAATGGCCCAGCCAGAGCCCTGACTTAAACCCAATTGAGCATCTCTGGAGAAACCCAAAAATGGCTGCCCACGAACGTTTACCATCCAACCTGACAGAACTGGAGAGGATCTGCAAAGAGGAATGGCAGAGGATCCCCAAATCCAGGTGTGAAAAACTTGTTGCATCTTTCCCAAAAAGACTCATGGCTGTATTAGATCAAATGGGTGCTTCTACTAAATACTGAGCAAATGGTCTGAATACTTAGGATCATGTGATATTTCAGTTTTTCTTTTTTAATAAATCTGCAAAAATATCAACAATTCTGTGTTTTTCTGTCAATATGGGGTGCTGCGTGTACATTAATGAGGAAAAAAATGAACTTAAATTATTTTAGCAAATGGCTGCAATATAACAAAGAGTGAAACATTTAAGGGGGTCTGAATACTCTCCGTCCCCACTGCATATCGGACCACACAACTTAGCCTGACCCAACAGATAGCAAACCTTATAAGTTATAATAAATGAGGGCGCACAAATTACCAAAACCTGTCTGATTCCCACCGCTCAAAGCGCTGAATGACCTTATCATTAAGTCCCCATTGGACTGCCTCCACTGCCGCCCCAATCCGAAACTAATGAGAAGAACAGTTGTCTGCACTCCAACCAGCGGACAACAGGCATTTTCCGAACACTGCCCTAAACTGGAATCGTGATATTGCTGTCCCATCCGCATGCATAAAGAAAACTCCTGGAAGATTTGGCCAAAACCGTGAAAAAACCCCCACAGCCTGGACAGGGGAAACTGGAGAAGAGGGAACCACTACAACTCAATCCAAGGACCCCTCCTCGACTAATCAGTGTTAGATTTTCTTAACAGAATACCCAATGTAGTGTCCAGTAACCACACATCCTGTGTGCTCAAACCACCCTCACCATGTTTGTTATGGTTTACCTATTCCCCCACCGGAAAAAAAAATAAAGGCCAGCTCAAAGACGGCCCAGAACAAGGCAACTTCATAGGCAGAAGAACCACGTGTGCATCATCGTCCTTACAAGAACACCCCCCATCCTCATTCACCAAATCACTCCATTCCTGACACACTCTGCAGTATGGGGACCAAGTTGGCGCACATACTGAATGATAAATTGAGAACTTGGAAGCAGCAATGCAATGCTCCACAGCTGCTTGGGGCATGGAATTTCGCGCTGCTTCGCTTCCAGTCTCAACTGACAGAATCTGTCCCACTGGAAACGACACAAAGCATCAGCCAGGAGTTATCAACTTCGGGAACTTGCACAATTCCATGGAGAGTACAATGGGAAAACAGTTCCCAAACAGCCAAATTACGCACTAAACCAACTCGCAGCGCTTCAACGACCCTGACAGTAGGATCCATAACCAGCAGTGCCTGCCGCATCACTGAACAGTTCTAGATCAAAATGGGAAATCACCTGCAAACCACAACTCAGTGGCTGGGCCCTCCTTCTTGTCAGGGGCCAATGACACACCAAAAAACTGGAAAACATAATGGGCCGTGGCCAAAAGTGAGGCATAGTGTCAGAGAACTCACACAGCAAGCACCCGTCTCCATGCAGCAGCTGCAAATCCTCATTCTGCTAATGCAAAGGTGCATGCACGGAACCATAGCCAGAGGCACGCACAATGGCACCTCTATGCGAATGTGCACACGCGCTAACGCGCGTCCGCGAGTGCCAAAGCGCTAATATGCTAACGCACATGTGGCAATGTGGCAAAGTGCTAATGTGCTAACGCGCATGTGCCAATGTGCTAAGTTGCTAATGCGCATGCGCATGCGCGTACGCACGTTCGCTGGCGCCAATCCTGGCACACAGCACCCTATATAAACAGAGAGTCTGCCTAGCATCAATGCTGGATTGTCTTCAGCTTGTTCCTGTGTCCCTGTGTTCCTGTTGTTATTCTGCCTGATTGACCTTGTTCCTGAAAACCCGGCTATCTTCTGACCATTCTCTTGGATCTCCCCTGCCTGCTGAACCTGCCTCTACTTGCAATACTGACCTTGGCTTGAACTTATGATTACGGCTCTGCTTCCTGATTCTGTACCCTGCTGCCCGTCTGTTGCCAACCCCTGCCTGTTCCTGACTACGGTTTTGCCTTCTGACTTGGTACCCCGCTGCCAGCCTGTTGCGGACTCCTGCCTGTTCCTGATTCTGCAGTTGATCCTGATCTGGCTCCCGCTGAACAAGTTTGGTGATCAGTTTCCACATCTCCTCAGCAGAGGTTCCTATATCTCCAAGTTCCAGCCTCCTGCCTGCAGGCACCTGCACCCTTTCGTTGCCCTCGCACTCCCTGTACCCACCACCAGGGGTGCTTGGACCGGAACCTTGCAAAAGGCCACCCTCATCATTTCGGGCTCCGCTGTAAGGTACGTGACACATAGATAGTACTTCCAAAATTCTGCCCTTGCCATTTGCACACCAGCAGATGGCAATAACTAGAATTTACTGGCGACCAACGAAAGGCCACTTCAATATCAGTTTTGGCCAACAACGTACCTTTACCATACCTAGGAACCCACGACACTGCCATATCAAAAGAAGTATAGGACACCATGCAAAGCTCCGGATCAATGGCATCATTCACTTAACCCCCTTTAGGATGCGACAAGTGATGAATGAGGCGTAACTTATTCGGTTCTATTTTGGGGATAATACCCAACAGGGAAATACTGCTGGTGAATCAAAAGGGGCCAGCCATGCGACCCAAAGCAACTGCTTTGAAATGTTTTCCTGAAAATGACCACTGGATGTATACGAGATGACTGTAAGCTATCTGCCATAGGAGGAACAACCAAGAATTGGCAGGGTATCAGAAAAACCCTACAAGAAAACCTGCTGCAACACACAAGCTGCCTCCCTATTAGAAAAACGCTTTAGGAAAGGCGCAATCTTTTCTACCTTTATTTCCCTCTTTCCAGCGTCACCTCCTTTTCCTTTGCTTTGCTTTAAGCATCTGGACAGTGCATAAGACCCTCCGCACCCTGAACAGTCATGATGGAAATAGCACGCGGGCCAAACTTGCAAGATCCGGCTTGGAATTTTGAACATAACCCCCTGCGATTTGTAGCTGGTTGTGAAGATACTGCCGCAACCTCGGCCCCACCCTGAAAGGGAGGGGCCTTTTCCCCAATGACACTAGCTAAAATTGCACACGCCTGCAACAAGTTTGAGAATGTACAGATAATCAACCGATACCACCGCTTTCTTTCTCCTTTTTACTTCCTCCAATTTTTGCAGCATTTGCCCAACGTACCCCATCAACCCCGGCGACTCTTTTGTCAGCCGCTTTGTCGTCCACAGCCTTACCGGCTGTAGTTGCCGCAGATGCCCCCAGCCGTTGACCTGAGGAATCCGAAGGTCCCACACCCGATCTCTGCTGAGCTGTCAACTAAGCCCCCCGAAGCCCCCTTGAATAGAGATTGAAAAAGAACAAGAAAGAGGACATGAAACAAAAGGCTCACCTGGCTGCCTCTGTCCCTCAGGACATTCAGCCGCAGATCCGGATCCCTGTGCAGGGCGCGGGAGTTCACCATCTTCAGAGCCGCTGAGCACTCCTTCAGACCGGCTCTGTTCACCAACCAGCCGCACCATCCACACAGTGAAGGTGTGAGGACAGGGGAGTGGGTGCCAGATGAAAACACTCCTGCCCTGGGATTGCTATAGATGGGGATTCCTCCCAACTTCCACACCAGGGGAAGCAGGCATGCGCTTGGCTGGTGGGGTCAGAAGGTCCCTTGAGGGGCTCCCAGACTCAGGAATGAAGCGCTCAAAAGGCCTAGACCTCCTAGCACGTGGGCGACTAGAAGAGGGCCCAGGAAAGACCTGCCTGGGCTCCTGCAATAAGTCTGATAGTTTGTCTCGTAGCCACTCAGGGCCTCTGGTCACAGCCACAGCTCTAAGCTGGCACAGCATGTTGTCCAAGTCACCAACCTTTTGTTCTTCCTACAGGTGAAGTCCAGGAACAAATAAGAAAACTGTCTGATGCTGTGATGAGCTCTGACTGAGCTGTGACATGATCCCCCTGTTAGCAGAGTATTGAAATCATGCTGGAAGCTTGTTGAATGCAGTAATACGGCTTTACTTTCTTGGAGAAATATCAATGCATGTCTTTACAGAATGGAGAAACATGAACACAGAAACAAGGAGCATCCAAGTACATAGAGAGAGGATAGACAAACTTCCTGTTATTTCATAGATAACATAACTATACACTATAATGCCCCGTACACACGGTCGGATTTTCCGATGGAAAATGTCTGATCGGAGCGTGTTGTCGGAAATTCCGACCGTGTGTGGGCGCCATCGGACATTTTCCATCGGATTTTCCGACACACAAAGTTGGACAGCAGGAGATAAAATTTTCCGACAACAAAATCCGATCGCGTCAATTCCGACCGTGTGTGGCCTGTTCCGACGCACAAAGTGCCACGCATGCTCAGAAGAAATTCCGACACGGGACAGCTAGTTCTGGTAAACTTAGCGTTCGTAATGGATAAAGCACTTTCGTCACGCTGCAATGTAAAAAATGGTTTAATACAGCGCACTCTCTTCTTCTTTATAATGTGACAAGAATTAAGTCGTTTTGATGCTCATATTCACACACACTTCTCACAAACTTTTTTCGTTACTATTTATCGGGATTCCCTCAATATATTTTGATTTCTCACATCTGACAACATATTTTTTATTTTTATTTTTTTTACTTTAATGTAGAATCTTTTTTTGTGTTTCTCTTTTTATTTTTTATTTTTTTTTGTTGATTTTGATTTGTATTCCCGAAAATGTTTGTGTGTTTTTTTCCCTTGTTAATTTCACATTGTACTTTAGAAATGTACCTGAATACTCACCAACAAACTGTCCTTTTTGGATGAAAACACAGGAGAGTAGAATTTACCTAAAAATATTTTATTAAGGGGTCACAACTATAAAAACACAAAGAGGGAGGCAACGCTGGAGAAACTGCAGAAGTGGGCGAAGCCTTGGACTCCCAGGGCAGACATCAATTATTTAAAAGCAAAATTGGTGGCCTGAGGAGTCCATATCTAAGGGAGGGCAGTCTGGTCCAGAAGTCCCAGAGATCCGGAAAGCAGCAGATGACATCTGTGTCCCCAGGCTGTGGTCATACGAGAGACTGCATCTTCTGTCAGACCAGACTGAACCCAGGGCAATCACTCTGTGGTCTTCCTTCCACGCTTCCTTCCAGGCTTTGGCTGTGGTGGTGGAGTTGTGGCAGCAGGAGGAGGAGAAGGAGGAGGAGGATCGTCCCTCTCCATGACATCCGTCTTGGGTGTCAGTTCCCCACTCTCCCCCTTACGAAGGACTTTATAAATCAGGTCCTCAGAGATCTTGCGTTGGCCCTCCTGCATGCCCAGTAATTTGGTGGCAGCCATGCAGGCAAAGGCCTCTGCAGGACTGGGGAAGGCTCTGAGGGACGCCGAAGCCTCCTGGATCAGCCTGTACACTGAATCCTGCACAGGACTGGGAGTGGCCTTCCTGGCCCTTTCATATGGCAGGCGGAGGGGAGGGACCTGAGACTCAGTCAGGCTGCGACTTGTCCCAGGCTTCTCTTGGCTGACACTTAGCCCCGCCTCCTCCTGGCTGCCACTAATCCCCGTCTCCTTCTGACTGCCACTAATCCCCGCCTCCTCCTGACTGCCACATTCCACAGCCTCCTCCTGGCTGAAGTCTTCCTGTGTATGAAAAAGGGACATAGTTTTAGTATTGTTTTCATCAATCACACACAATTTTCACCTCCTGACTGCTGCAAATTCAATGTTAACAAATATAACAGACTATCCTTCTGAGCCCAGCATTTTGCATTCTTGTCCCAATTTTGGGTGCCCACTACTGTCTATTGATATGTAAAACACTTTTTTTAATCAGCAATTAGTGATCAATAATAACATCTAGTAAACATCATTTCTTTATTGCCCAGAAATCTGTAGAAGAATGCTATACCTGACTCCAGCTGGGCTCCTCCACTTCTTCCTGGCTGGAAGGCCCAGGTTGGACATCAGAAGCCTCAGCTGGTATGGAAGGAAGCATGGAAGGAAGAGTAGAGAGGGATTCCCTGACTTCAGTGTGGTCTGACAGAAATCGCAGTCTCTCATAGTACCACAGCCTGGGGACATAAACGTCATCTGCTGCAGCTCCGGACCTCTGGGAATCTGTGACCTTCTTGCGCTCCCTAAGATACGTGCTCCTCAGGCCACCAATTTTAGCTTTTAAATAAGGGATGGTTGCTGTGGGGACCACCGGCTTCACCAACTCCAGCAGTTTCTCCAGCGCTGCCTGCCTCTTCTGTTTATGGTTATAGTGGGGGTGTCTCACCTGCCACAGACAGGGCAGCTCTCTGTACTTGTCAATAAACAGGGGCAGGAAATTGTGGTCGTTGAACCCATCCATTTTCTCTGCAAGACACAACACAAGACAAACCCTAATGTCAGGCCAAACTCCCCTAATCTTGTTACAATATAGGCTTCAATTTCGAAGCAGTATAGGCCCAAGTTTAGATCCTACCTTCGTTAGCACGATCGGCGTCTCTGATGCTCCTTCCTCCGCTCACAGATCGTACGTAAGACGCGCGCGTTGCGATTTATACACACTGCGCATGCGTATAACTCCGCCCGCCCCTGACGTTCTTTCTATTCTATTCCCCGCCCCTTTTTGTTCGGCGCAGTGGAGGAAGAGCACATGGCGGAGAGACAGCAGGATAGTGCTAATTACAGCAACGAGGAGGAGGAGGAGGAGGAGGAAAGGCCGGAGCCTGAAACGTCCCGATCCAGAAGGAGATTTAAGGACTCAAATATGTCCTTTGGGGAGATGTTGGAAATGGAGGACATCCTGAAGAAGGCCGACTATGATGGAAAGTATGGGCCTTACCCCAACCACAATGTCCGAAAGGCCAAGATCATCGCGAAAGTGGTCAGGAGTCTGCACCGGAAATTCGGGGTACGACGATCGAAAGATCAGCTCAGGAAGCGGTCGTCGGACCTGAAATTACGAGAACATGAGCAGTACAGAAAGATCCGGAGAGTGCTGCAAAAAAGTAAGTAGTTGTGCTGTGTTCCTATTGTTCTTGTGTTTATTACGTTCGTGCTGCTCCATGTGCTTTTAGGAACTGTTGTACAGTTTAAAATGGCAACTTTCATGTTCATGGGCACATTATTCGTTCGGATCACACATTTTTTTTTCGGACTATAAAATACCATTGTTTAGCCCATATGCATTTGGCCACCATTTTGAGGCCCTATACTTGTCTTCAAAGAATTGGGTTGTGTAGATGGCTTTGTTACTAGAATGAAATGCAAACTGGATTGTGTGTAAGGAGAGGACACTGAGCAGCTGTTTTCACATCTGGACACTGGAGCACTAGTGTGGGACACAAGAACACCCTTTTTATTAGGGGGGCCACACAGGTGCTGCAGTGTATACTATAGGGGGGTCTCCATCTGTGAAGCTTGTACTAAAAAGGTAAAGTATTGCAGCTTGACAAAGGACACTAAAAAAGCTACATCTTGGAACTCGGCTAAAATAGACAATTGTACCCCACTTCCAAGCAATGTTTCATCTTTAGAGTTCTGCCATCAAATATCTGTGTGCTAATTATACCATTTTTGTTTTACATAGGGGAGAAAAGACTCGGAGGACACCTCTCATCCGAGGAGACCAGAGCCCCCCCCCCTCTGGAAGAAGGGAAAATCCCCCCAACACAAGATGAGCAGGAGGAAGAAGACGTGGTGGAAGTAGTCACCACAACAGGTGAGTGTCTGCGACCACAGGCTCCGATAAGAGATGGATGGCGGCATTTTTTTTAGACCTAATTTATTTTGGGTTTCCTTTCTTTTTAGGTGATCGTGAGGTTGTGGATGAAGATCCTTTCACATCCGAAAGTGCCCAGATCCTGATCGGGGAGATCATGGGGTGTAATTTACAATTGGAAAACATCAAGCAAAACATCAATGATGTTATTCCAAAATATAAAAACATCATTGATGTTTTGGGGCGAGTTTAAAGCCCCTCAAAATCACTTTCTTCTTTTGTCTGCTACAATGTGCGAAATGTTTTTGTGATTTTTCCCAAAGCCAAATTTGGAGGATGCACACAGTGTGTCAACATGTGCTATCTGCCATCACGGGAGATCAATGGACGCGTTTTGGGGGTGCAACCCCTTCCTCAATAATAAAGTAACGGTGAGGAAGGGCTTTCTCCCCCAAAACACGTCCCTTGATCCCCCGTGATGGCAGATAGTACATGTTGACATTGGGAAATTTGTGTGCATCTTCCAAATTTGGCTTTTCCAGGGGTGATTTCCCCCCATCTGAACGCAATATCAAACACAGTTCCTAAATACTCATGTCTGATATTGCCTTCAAGTTCTACCAAATGTGAACTTTGTAAGATCAAGATTTGTGTCTTTCTTGTTGGTTTTACACAGGCCTGTTTTCTATAAAATGGACATTTTGATTTTGGATAATGACACCACAAAATATGTTATACAACAAACATGTCGGTTTGTCAGAAAAACCTTTGGTAAATGCACATGTGATTGTGCTGGTATTAAAAAGATTGTTCATCAAGAATGTGTGGATTATTGTCTCAACGCTACAACACTTTTGGGGTGATGTAATTGTTGTTTTAGGAGAAAATGGGGGTAATTTCCTAAGGGCAAATCCACTTTGCACTACAAGTGCAGTTTCAGTGCAGTTGCAAGTGCACTTGTAGTGAAAAGTGTCTTTGCATTTAGTAAATAACAGCCAACAGTGCTTTGTATAAGGTTACACAATCACGACATTTTCTGGACTCCACACATTTCTGTCAGGGTCAGCTCAAACAAACACAAGCAGTAAATGTCCACAAAGAAGAGCCTGGGGGGAGATGCCTGTCGAGAACTTGAGGTCCTGCAGGCTTCTCCCTGTGGCCAAATACCGCAGGGTAGCGACCAACCTCTGCTCCGGAGTGATGGCTTGCCTCATGCAGGTATCCTGCCTGCTGATATAGGGGGTCAGCGAAGCCAACAAACGGTGAAACACGGGGTCCGTCATCCTGAGAAAATTCCTGAAATCACCAGGATTATTCTCACGGATCTCACGAAGCAAAGGCATATGACAGAACTGGTCACGCTGAAGCAACCAATTCTTGGTCCATGAACTCCTCCCCACCCTGTTCATGGACTGGACTTGTGTCAAGGTCAGGACCCCAACACCAAGCCCCCGCACAGCACGAACTGTACGAGGAGTACGCATACGAAACATGGCTAGAAAACGGTCGGCTGCTCAGAACGAAGTAACAGAACGCACTGAAGAACAGCAAGGCCTGTGAAGAGCGACCTGAAAAACAGCAACGAGCGGACAAGATCGCACAGAAAACTCCGATACGAACTGACTGCACGCACTGAAGAGCAAATACAAACCCACAAGCACAAACTGAACGGCAGAAAACGATCTGAAAGTCACGAGTCTGAAAAAGCGCGAATCGTCTCTCACCAAACTTTTACTAACACGAGATTAGCAAAAGGAGCCCAAAGGGTGCCTCGCTTGGTTCTGAACTGGCCTTTTCTAGTCTCGTCGTACGTGCTTGACGTCACCGCGTTCTTGGCGATCGGAAATTCCGACAACTTTGTGCGACCGTGTGTAGGCAAAACAAGTTTGAGCCAACATCCGTAGGAAAAAATCCGAGGATTTTGTTGTCGGAATGTCCGAACAAAGTCCGACCGTGTGTACGGGGCATAATACTACAGCGCCACTTGCTGCTTAGACAGGCATAATGCATATGCAGTATACAGTCAGTTTATAAGCAACTTTTCTGTTGTATTTTTCCAATTCCCCCTCCTCTCTACCCACTACAGGACACACCCTCTGCCTTAAACTATTCAATCTGCTAAGCAGCCTGCATCATATCAAAATCACCCACTAATACTCCGCCTCTTCTGCAGGCCCCAGTCATGCTGGACCTCCTTCTAGTTTCACTCAGCTACATATACTATACCTCTTGCAGTAACAGGCTCAGTAACACTTGTAGTAACAGGCTCAGTAATGTTTGCAGTAACAGGCTCAGTAAAGCTAGCAGTAGCAGGCTCAGTAACGCTTGCAGTAGCGCTTGCAGTTATAGGTGTAGTAACCCTTGCAGTACCAGGCACAGTAAAGCTTGCAGTAACAGGCTCAGTAACACTTGCAGTAAAAGGCTCAGTAATGTTTGCAGTAACAGACTCATTAACGCTTGCAGTAACAGACTCAGAAACGTTTATAGTGACAGACTCAGTAATTCTTGCAGCAGCAGGCTCAGTAACACTTTCAGTAACAGGCTCAGTAACGCTTGCAGTAGCAGGCTCAGTAATGCTTGCAGTAGCAGGCTCAGTAATGCTTGCAGTAGCAGACTCAGTAACGCTTGCAGTAGCAGGCTCAGTAACGCTTGCAGTAGCAGGCTCAGTAACGCTTGCAGTAGCAGGCTCAGTAACACTTGCAGTTATAGGTGTAGTAACCCTTGCAGTACCAGGCACAGTAAAGCTTGCAGTAACAGGCTCAGTAACACTTGTAGTAACAGGCTCAGTAACGCTTGCAGTAAAAGGCTCAGTAATGTTTGCAGTAACAGACTCATTAACGCTTGCAGTAACAGACTCATTAACGCTTGCAGTAACAGACTCAGAAACGTTTATAGTGACAGGCTCAGTAATTCTTGCAGCAGCAGGCTCAGTAACACTTTCAGTAACAGGCTCAGTAACGCTTGCAGTAGCAGGCTCAGTAATGCTTGCAGTAGCAGACTCAGTAACGCTTGCAGTAGCAGGCGCAGTAACGCTTGCAGTAGCAGGCGCAGTAACGCTTGCAGTAGCAGGCGCAGTAACGCTTGCAGTAGCAGGCTCAGTAACGCTTGCAGTAGCAGGCTCAGTAACGCTTGCAGTAGCAGGCTCAGTAACGCTTGCAGTAGCAGGCTCAGTAACGCTTGCAGTAGCAGGCTCAGTAACGCTTGCAGTAGCAGGCTCAGTAACGCTTGCAGTAGCAGGCTCAGTAACGCTTGCAGTAGCAGGCTCAGTAACGCTTGCAGTAGCAGGCTCAGTAACGCTTGCAGTAGCAGGCTCAGTAACGCTTGCAGTAGCAGGCTCAGTAACACTTGCAGTACCAGGCTCAGTAACACTTGCAGTAACAGGCTCAGTAACACTTGCAGTAACAGGCTCAGTAACGCTTGCAGTAACAGGCTCAGTAACGCTTGCAGTAGCAGGCTCAGTAACGCTTGCAGTAACAGGCTCAGTAACACTTGCAGTAGCAGGCTCAGTAACGCTTGCAGTAGCAGGCTCAGTAACGCTTGCAGTAGCAGGCTCAGTAACGCTTGCAGTAGCAGGCTCAGTAACGCTTGCAGTAGCAGGCTCAGTAACGCTTGCAGTAGCAGGCTCAGTAACGCTTGCAGTAGCAGGCTCAGTAACGCTTGCAGTAGCAGGCTCAGTAACGCTTGCAGTACCAGGCTCAGTAACACTTGCAGTAGCAGGCTCAGTAACACTTGCAGTAGCAGGCTCAGTAACACTTGCAGTAGCAGGCGCAGTAACACTTGTAATAACTGGTATGATGATCACTCAAGTCCCAGCAGTGTTCTATCACAGTCCTTAATGTACAGGATTGACAAGGTAGTATAGAGAGGTTAGTTGGTACTGGGAAATTGCAGCTTTTTCACAGATATGCAGCAGTATGTCCTCAGGCACACTAGCCCACAGCACAGAAAAGATCTAAATTACCAGAATACCAGGGAGGCATCTGCTGGAGGGGTTGAAGCCAGCAGTACAGAGGGGGCAGTTGATGGTGGGGGTAAGGAGGAAGCAATACACACAACCTCCAACAACATCCCCCCAAGTCTCAGCTGTCCCCCATCATTTACTCCTCTCCTCCCATTGTGTGGCCCCGGTACTGACTTTAATCTTGAACTTTAGGCCCTCCAGCAATTGTAATTTGATCAAGAGTCCATTCCTGGACTCTAGGGCTGCTCTCTCTCCCCTATCCTAGTTCAAGCGGAGCTGCAGCATCCTTCCTTTTCTCCTGGGTCATGCTGTCCAATCAAGTGACTTGGAAGGGAGGTAACCAGTGTCACAGCCACTATGCCTGGGCTGTGCGGCTTTGGATCTCTTTTGAGCTGCAACCACAATTAACAGGCATGGCTGCAGCTCAAAGGGCTTCCAAAATTGGATACCCAGTGAGTACAATTGGGGCTCGTGTGGCTCCAAGCACTGCACACTTAGGGATAGACCAGAGACAGTAAGTAAAATTTGAAACTATCCATGAAAAGCCAACTATACCAGTAGAAAAATTGCAAACTGGCAGTATTTTTAGCATATTATCTTTATTAAAAGTGGCTGCTCGGCTTAAAAAAAAAAAAAGGTAAGTTAACTACAATAGAAGAGGCCAAATATTTACCTCTCTGGCAACCCATGTCTCCTACCTTCCTTCCATTCCAGCACTGCCAACTCTTCCAGATTCTTCAGCATTTAACATTTCTGGGAATGTCTTTGTTCCTCACTACCCACCATGGCCCATCCACCAAACCCTACGCTACTCTAGGTCTCAGCAATGACTTTGGGGTCAGAGGATGAAATAGATCATAAGTAGGAGACATGGGTTGCCAGAAAGGTGAGCTCCTCTGTTGCAAGGAACTTAATTTAGGATTTTTTTATCCTGACAGAGATGACTGATTAGTTAAAAACAGTGGATCATCAATAAATAAGACTAAGTTTACACTTGTGGCAGACTCTAAAAAGTGATGCAAGATGGAACATTAAATGTTCAAATGTGCCCCCTCACCCCTTGTTTAACCCTCTGAAGCCCACACCACCGTGCAGCCACATGCGATGAACATGGTTGCAAAGTGGTTGGGGCGTGGCCCTATTCACTTGAATAGGTGGTGTTTGCCAGCAGTACTATCCAACAAACATGACATGTTATATATCGGCGTATAACACGCACCGGCGTATAACACGCACCCCAATTTAGGAGGGAATTTTAAGGGAAAAAAAACTTACATTTAAACGCCCATCATTGCAGCCTTGTCAGTGCAGCCTTGTCAGTGCAGCCTTCCCCAGTGCAGCCTTCCCCAGTGCAGCCTTCCCCAGTGCAGCCTTCCCCAGTGCAGCCTTCCCCAGTGCAGCCTTCCCCAGTGCAGCCTTCCCCAGTGCAGCCTTCCCCAGTGCAGCCTTCTCCAGTGCAGACTTCCCCAGTGCAGACTTCCCCAGTGCAGACTTCCCCAGTGCAGACTTCCCCAGTGCAGACTTCCCCAGTGCAGCCTTTCCCAGTGCAGCTTTCCCCAGTGCAGCCTTCCCCAGTGCAGCCTTCCCCAGTGCAGCCTTCCCCAGTGCAGCCTTGCCCCAGTGATCCCAGCCATTCTGGGCTTCAAAATCGCCGATCGCGATTTGAAAATGGCGCCGCCGGCGCCGAAATACACAGTGCCGGTCCTCGGCTCTTTCCGGCGGCTGTCGTTCATTTTCGGCTCCACTCGTAGTCCCGAGCGGAGCTATCCGAACCTAGCCGAGTAGGTTCGGATAGCTCCGCTCGGGAGTACGAGTGGAGCCGAAAATGAACGACAGCCGCCGGAAAGAGCCGAGGACCGGTGTTCTGCTGAGAAAGTTCCGCTCAGCGGATTAGTTCCCCCTCTACTGCGCATGCGCAGTAGAAGCTGGCGGAAATAGCCGAAGCGGAACAGCTGAAAATCAGCTGTACACGGCGCCTGTAAGAGGGCCCCTCGCGGGCTCGCTTCACTCGCCACGCTTCGGGCACGGCCTCGCTGCGCTCGGCACTTTTAGATTCCCCCTCTAGGTCCACTTGGATAGAGGGGAAGGAACCTGGACCCAGAGCGCAGGCGCCGTGTACAGCTGATCGAAGCGTTTGAGCTTCGGCTATCTCCGGCGGCCGACAGTAGTACGTACTGCGCAGGCGCTGTGCCTGCGC
Organism: Lithobates clamitans; assembly: GCA_037952925.1. Classification (NCBI taxonomy): domain Eukaryota; kingdom Metazoa; phylum Chordata; class Amphibia; order Anura; family Ranidae; genus Lithobates; species Lithobates clamitans. The sequence continues at coordinate 874,397 of JBBGZY010002060.1, read as the reverse complement.
AGTACAGGGGGGGGAACCTATCCGCCGAAGGAACTTATTCGGGAAGACACCGGCTCTGTGTATTTCGGCGCCGGCGGCGCCATTTTCAAATCGCGATCGGCGATTTTGAAAATGTGACAGGTCGGGATCGCAGGGGATCGGCGTATAACACGCACCTGTGACTTTCCCCTGATTTTAAGGGGAAAAAAGTGCGTGTTATACGCCGATAAATACGGTATATTATGGGTATAGTTTTTACCGCAACATGTATACAACCCAATCCAGCTGCATATGCAGCTGAAGGGGGGGGGCGTTGGGGGTGGTAAAATCGTGAACCAACCACCTATTTTTGCATTCCCAGGCCTTTGATTTCCAGCAACTATATGTAATTTACTGCCATGCACATTATATGCCATGGCTGCAATTACTGGGGCAATTGCAGGAAATGTTTGTTTATGCTTGTGATAAATGGAACAATTATGATGCGGCAAATAGTTTATGATGAGAACTACACTAAGCCTGACATCCATGTCGTTTATTACCACCTGCTCCAGATTTCAGTACTGCATTGTCCAAACCAATCCTTCTGGGATGCCAAGCTGCCAAATCTCTATGTTTCTCAGATCAGTGTTAGAATAGCTAATTAGTATTGCAGAGGATAATAAAGCAGTGTGTTAATGTATTGCTCTGAAAACCTGCATGTCACCATGGAATACACACAATTCATTTACACAAATGAATCTAATTTGTTATGTGCAAGCATGGTACAGTCTCTTACAAGACTTTCCTCATGATGCTGTGTGAATGTGCCTGGATAATGGTACTGTATACAGTCAAAGAAATATGATGCTGAATTATTCATTGCTTTTAAAATTAATATGGTTAGTTCCAAATTATGCTTGAGTTAAAGTAAAACTGAAGTCAAAAGTTTTTTTTTTTTCTTTTGAATAGTTGAATAATAATAATAATAATTGAATTAAGTCATTTTGTGCCCCATTGGGGAGGTTTCCCTTTCACTTCCTATCTCATAATAAAATCAGGAAGTGAGAGAAAGTTCCTCCAAAGAAGGTGAATTTGTATATGGGATGGTAGTGGAAGAAAGTTAGGCAGGAAAATGTGGAGGAAGGAGGAGAGAAGAAAGACTGAAATGTAATAAGTAAATCATGTAGGAATGAGGAAAGTAAGGAATGGAAGAAAAATAATGAAGAAATGAGGAAGGAAAGAAGGCAGACAGAGGTCAACATAGAAACATAGGATCCAATACAATCAGCGACGCCTGTAGGGGTAGCGCTAAGGAATTAAAGGGAGGAAGGGGGAAAAAATGAATGGAGGGAGAAGGCAAGAACTAGAACTGAATGGAAGGAAGAAATTATGAAATTTAGTAAGGAAATATTGGGGGAAGGAAGGAAGGAAGGGTGGGTGGGTAGGAAGAAAGGGTGGGTAGGAAGACCCATTGTCACTGAAATATGCAGGTTTATTAATGCATAGTTGTAGTTGACATTTCTGCAAGTAGTTCCCTTTTTCTGCCACAAGATGGAGCTGTCTGGGAGAGAGACAGGAGGGAAGATACAAAGAAGCTATGAGATATAACAGAGAGAGGGACAGACTGTCCGGAGAACAGATAAAAGCTGCTGTAGCCTGTTTAAATAGTCCTGTTTGAGTCATTACTGCTGCCTGCTGGAGTCAGCGATCGTCTTGAGGCCTACTAGCTGGGCCACTGGAGACACAGATCTATTACACTCGGTTATGCTGGCATCTAGCCTAACTAAAGGTTGCAGCTGCATGGTAGAGATACCACTGTCTGACCACTGCCGAAGTTCACCTGGAGTCTTTCTCATCTTAAAGGGGGGCCCACTGGTATTCACCAAAAGAGACCTGCTCCTGCAAGTACTGTGGAATCAGTGAGTGGATATTAACACTTGATCACACATTGACTGACCTTATAGTAATTCTACTGGAAAACAACATTGCCCTATCACTCTTAAAGACGCCATCTTTATCCTTAGAGATCTGAGAAATATCTAACACTATACCCCTAATAAATAACCCTTTACTGGACATTTCTCCACTCACTGTTCTTAGGAAATCAGTGCTCTACAACCCATTCCCTCGGTACAGAAACTATTCCCTCTAGAGCGCCAATGTCTTCAAGGGCCCCAACGTAGCTGGAAGAAGAATTCTTTTAAGGACTGTGTTAGTACCTTTTATCCTACATAGTCAAGAGTTTATTATTGCCTTGCAGTCATTAAGTTATGGCTTGGGCCTATCTTCCTTGCCATGCGTGACTTCAGGTGACATAACCATTATTCTTTTGATACCAAGTTCACTGTCGCCTTAGGCTGTTCATTTTGAGTGGGGAAAGCTAGAGTTTATGCTGACCATACCAGAACTTAAGGTAGCACTCCTACTATAGTGTTTGACTTTGACATTTGAAACTGTGCATGTCAAAAAGTTTTCTCGTTGTTTTCTCATTGTAATATTCTGTCCTTGAGTATTCATATTTTCAGTATACTCTGCCATTCTACTCTGAGGTCTTGAGTCTCGTTTCAGGGTGACCCTAAGGTATTAGACAAAAGTTATCAGTCTTGTCTATTGACATGTATACCCAAGGTATCAGAGGTGCAAAGGTTTTGCAGAAGTCATGGTAGGAGCAGAGAACCCAATACAACCAGCAACTCCTGAAGGAGTAGCGTGAAGGGAGGGAGGTGGAAAAGGATGTAGGTAGGAAAAAAATGAATGGAGGGAGAGAGGAAAGAACTGGAATTCAATGGAAGGAGGAAGAAAGGAAGGGAGGGAAAGTAAATAAGTAGGGAGAATGAAGAAAAGTAGTAATGAAATAATGGAGGAAGGAATCAAGATAGGAAGAAAGTGAGGGAGAAATAGAAGGATGGAGGAAGGAAAATAAGAGAGAATGGAGAAATGGAGGAAAGAAATAAAGAAAGAAATGTAATTAAAGGGAATGAAAAAAAAAGGAAGAAAGGCTGAAGAACAATTTTTACAAGTAGTAATACGAAAGAACAAATAGTAATAGCAAAGGTCTACAAGGAAAGTGAATCTGTAAATAACTAAACATGTGGTCAAGACAAGGGGCACAATTCACTAAAGCTTATCACATGCGTTGTCGGTCAAGTGATCACTTAAAAGCATGCAATAACGAAAATGTCAATTCACTATCATTTGTATGCGTTATTTAACAGAAACACCAAAACAGTCTGTAAATAATGCATAAAAAGGCATTAAAGTCAATTCACTAAAGGAAATAAATAAATTAAATGCATGCGGTAATTAAGTACTGCTCTAAACTTGCGATAACTATGTGGTAACTAGGGCAATGGTCAGATGCCCCCTCCAGTGATTGTTTTAAAAAAAGGCTTATATACAAGTAATTGGCCATAAAAGGGGTATGGGGGTCTGGGTTCTGCCCTGGGGAACATGTACCAAACCAAAAAAAGTTTTAAAAATGATAATTTTTTCAGGAGCAGTGTTTTTAATAATGCTTAAAGTGCAACAATAAAAATGAAAAATTCCTTTTACCACTTCCCGCCTGGCTTATAGCAGAATGACGGCTGGGAGGTGGTTCAGTTATCCTGACTGGATGTCATATGACGTCCAGCAGGATAACATGCCAACGCGAGCCCATGTGGGCACGCAGCGCGGCGATCGGAGGTGCTGTGTGTTAGTCTGATGGAGGCTTCTTACCATGTGATCAGATGTGACCACACAGCTGATCATCGCGTGAACCAGGAAGTGCCAGTAAACAGCATTCCTCAGTTTGTGCTGACAGAGAGAGACGATCGGTGGCTCTCACTGTCGGGGGGGGGGGGGGTCTGTGCTGATAATCAGCACATTGATTATCAGCACAGCCCTATCAGATGTGCTACCACAGCTGCCAAAAAGGTGCCGATCAGCTGCCAGTCAGTACCCCATCAGAAACGGCTGTAGGTGCCCATCACAGTACCAATCTGTGCCCATATCAGTTCCAGATCAGCAGATCAGTGCCCAACACAGTGCCAATTAGTGCCCATCACAGTGCCAATCAGTGCCATACAGTAACACCTGTCAGTACCTCATCAGTACCTCATCATCAGTGCTGCCCATCAGTGCCACCTGTCAGTTCCAATCAGTACCGCCTGTCAGTGCCGCCTATCAAAGCCCATCAGTGCTGCATATCAGTGCCGCCTATTGGTGCCCATCAGTGCTGCATATCAGTGCCCATCAATTCTACATATCAGTGCCTCCTCATCAGTGCCACCTTATCAGCATCAACTCATCAGTGTCCATCAGTGCCGCCTCATCAGTGCCCATCAGTGAAGGAGAAAACAACATTTTATAACCGAAACGAAGAAAAACTTTTTTTTTTCAAAAATTTCGGTCATTTTTTAATTTGTTTAGCAAAAAATAAAAACCCCAGTGGTGATTAAATACCAACAAAAGAAAGCCCTATTTGTGGGAAGAAAATGATAAAATCTAGTTTGGATGCAGTGTTGCATGACCGCGCAATTGTCATTCAAAGTTGACTGCGCTGAAAGCTGAAAATTGTCCTGGGCAGGAAAGGGGGGGGGGGTACCTGGTATTGAAGTGGTTAAATATAGTACCTGCGGAGTGTCTGCCTGTAAAGTGGGGCATCTGTAGTATATATAGAACATGCTACAGCAGAACTGACATTTATAAAGAAAGATAATCAGTCAAATTAGTTCTTATATAGGTTCTTATATAGGTAAGGGTGGGGCCACCTGGCAATGTCACTGGGTGGCCCTGCCCCCCTTGGAACACCACGAACCGGTGCATGCTGAGCCGGGGATGTCACAAGGAAGCGGGCCATCGAGTGACGTTGCCAGGTGGCCCTGCACTTACCTATATAATAATTGTCAAAGTGGAGAGGAGGCATTCGGCCGGGCCAGGAAGGCGGAACGTTTTTTGGGGGGGTTTTCTATGTTTTGGGTCGGTGGGCGGCATGATTGACCATGGATGGACATTATTTTTTTATTTCTTAATAAAGAATTTGTCAAAAACCTGTCTCCTGCTTTTATTTTTTTGTACTCTTTTTTTGGTGAATGGGTAGGGGTACTATGTACCCGATACCCAATCACATGGGGGGACGTAATCTGGGAGCTTCCTTGTTAAAGGGAGCTTCCAGATTCCAATAAGCCCCCCGCCCGCAGACCCCGACGAGGCCCTTGTCCCCATCAAAATGGGGACCCATGTTGACCATACCCACCCTCCATGTTGAGGTCATGAGGCTTGGTATATTTCGGGGGGGGGGGCGCATGCTCGTCCCTGTCAGGCTGCATGCTCAGATAAGGGTCTGGTATGGATTTTGAGGGGAACCCCACGTCATTTTTTTGTTATTTTGGCAGGGGGTTCCCTTTAAAATCCATATCTGACATGAAGGGCCTTGTATGGACTGGGGGGGGGGGACACAGCGCCTGTTTTTTTGTTTTTTTTATTCAGCTGTCAGTGGAGAAACCCATTGACAGCTGATGAAACATCAGTTGTTAAGGATGCCGTTGCCGGCTTCCCGGCCCCGCTTCTTCATAACCAGGCCCAATCGTTCGCCCAACATGCGAGAAGCTTGCAATAACTTACCACACAATGCTATGTGGTATTTTCGAATAGATAACACATGCGAGTTTATACCGAACATTTCTTTGTGAATTGCACCGTTTTTTTTAATGTTTTGCATACTCAAATGCGGTAACATATCGCTTAGTGAATTGTGCCCAAGATCCCTTTAGTAAGATCTTTTTTGTAAGAAATTCTTCACAAGTAGTTGATATAAATATTCTTGTTGTCACTGCAGTATAACAGAACCTTATGAAATATTTAGTCTTATCTGGGTTTTCCCTTTCATCATAGGCTTCGCTGGAAATGCCAATAAAAGTTATATGTAAAGACAATAAAAACGCCATCAATGACATATAACACAATGGGAGTTATTTACTAAAGGAAAATCCACTTTGCACTGCAAGTGCACTTGGAAGTAAAGTTGCTGTAGATCCGAGGGGGACATGCAAGGAAAAGAAAAAACAGCATTTTAGCTTGCACATGATTGGATGATAAAATCAGCAGAGCTTCCCCTCATTTCAGATCTACACCTTAGATTTAGAGCGGCTGCACTTCCAAGTGCACTTTCAGTGCAAAGTGGATTTGCTTTTCGTAAATAACCCCCAATATTTGTTCTGTAAAAAAATGCACATTACAGATTTCTTAGGTCTAGACAAGTATAATACAGCTCTATTAAACCGAAGACCAAAAATGTAATATATTGCAGCTTACCAGACAATAGATATGGTGGCTGCATTAGTTTTATCTTCTCTGTTTCCACCTTGTGATGTGAGGGCTTACACTCTGGATGAATGAGCAACAGAGAAACCTTTGGACAGCAGCATTGTTAATCTGGGAGAGGGGAGTGTTAGCTGTACTAGTAGATTTAGATATACTAACAAACTGAAGTCAGACGTCAGCTAACATTTTGAAGAAGTTTTTTTTTTGGGGATAAAGGTTTTCCATCAATAAATAAAAGCTGGTCATTGTAATTATCCCTGTCAGTGTTAACTACAACATCGGCAGGACAGCTTGTTCCCTTGAAAAACAACAGACGTACTGGCAGGGTCACCAGGTGAAAATATAAAAAAAAAGAAAGCTTAAAAAAAGAAAACGAATGCAGCCACCACATCTAAGACTTGGTAAGCTGCAATATAATACATGTTTGCTTTTGGGTTTAATACCACTATAAGTAAAACATTTGCTCTAGGATCTTGTCCGCAAAATTGCTAACAATTCCTACCCTTCCCCGGGGGGGACCAGCGAACATCTGCCTCCTTGTGTCCTAACGCAGGAACTGCATCTGACCCCTCCCTGCTCCTTCTTTACATTATGCGTACACATCTTCGTGCCATGGATCCATGTCTTCTTGGCAGCTTGCAGTATTTGAATACCTCCTGAAGCTATTTACAGCTGAATGCAGTCCAGAAGCTTTGACATATGGCCAAATGATCACACAGCACCACACACTGACAAAGGTATATTCCTGCAGAATTAAAAGTGTAGCATGACTAAGGTAGCTAAGAGCTAACCACCCTACTGACCAATTACTCACTCATTGTAACCAAAGCCACACCCTTACTTAAATAAGAACTACACAACACATGGGGTGGGGGTTAAATGGCCAAAATCAACCTTTTAATTAACAAAAACTTTATTTCACATAACTAACATATTAATAATAACTGACTTAATGCAGATACATTGATTTTGAGATCCTTGATGGTACCATAAATACCTAACATTTTTGTGTCTGAGGCACCAGCTAGCTGAGTTGCAACCCCAGCCGCAACCTATTGACTCAGGGCCTAAACCCAACTGACCTCAGCCACCCAGGGTTCTTAACCACTTGCTTACTGGGCACTTAAACCCCCCTCCTGCCCAGACCAATTTTCAGCTTTCAGCGCTAACGCACTTTGAATGACAATTGTGCGGTCATACAACACTGTACCCAAATGAAATTTTTATCATTTTTTTCCAACAAATAGAGCTTTCTTTTAGTGGTATTTAATCACAGCTGGGATTTTTATTTTTTGCTAAACAAACAAAAAAAAATGGAAAATTTTGAAAAAAAAAAATCATGTTTCATAGTGTGTTATAAAATTTTGCAAACAAGTAATTTTTCTCCTTCATTGATATGCGCTGATGAGGCGGCACTGGTGGGCACTGATAGGCTGCACTGATGGGCACGGATAGGCAAAGTTAAGGCGGCACTGATAGGCACAGTTAAGGTGGCACTGATAGGCACAGATAAGGCGGCACTGATGGGCACAGATAAGGTGGCGCTGATGGCCACTGATGGGCCCTGATGGGTGGCACGGATGGGTGGCATGGATGGGCACTGATAGGTACCACTGATAGGTGGCACTGATGGGCAGCACTGATGGGCACCAATGGGCGGCACTGATGGGCACTTATGGCCACTGGTAGGTGACACTGATGGGCACTGATAGGTGGCACTGATGTGCAGCACTGTTGTTGAGGCACCGATAGGTGGCACTGTGGGCACTGATGGGTGGCACTGTGGGCACTGATGGGTAGCGCTGGTGGGCACTGGTAGACGGCACTGCTGCCTATTGCAAGGTGGCACTGGCAGGGGGCACCGGTGGGCACTGGTGATCTGGCGGCAGATCTCCATGATCGGGACTGATGTCCCTCTCACGGCCGCCGGTAAACAGCTTTTTTTTCCTTCTCACGCTCACAGCGCGAGGAGAAAAAATTGTTGATTACCGGCTCTGTTGACATCACATGGTCAGCTGTCATTGGCTGACAGCTGATCACGTGTTAAGGGGTCTGGATCGACACCTTACTCCAATCTGTGATCAGGCGAGTCTCATAGATTCGCTGACCACAGAGCGCGCCGCACGCGCCCTGCAGGGGGCGCACAGGCCGCTCGTGCACAGGACGACATCAATGGACGTAGTCCCGGCAAAGCAGGTCCGCGCTGTAGCCGTCATTCGGCTGGTTAAAAATACCCGGTCACTACGCAGTGTACCATTCCCACTCGAGGATACCATATCCTAGATGGTTCCCCACCGTTTACCCAATGACCAGATTTAGACCTCCGTCAAGGACCCCAAAACGCCAACACAGAAAGCAAAACAGCTATAACTAACATAACCACATGAAGGGCGGGAGGGAGGTATGTTCGCCCACCGATTACTACTCTGCCCCACCTATCCAGCCACCAATACCACCTCAGCTCCCCCCAACCCCCTTTCTACTTAGCCAATAGGTAAGAGCCTATGTTTAAATGTAAATGCTTTATGTTAACCCCCCATTGACTGGATACCCTTACCACCCTGTCATGTATCCTTCTCCTCCTGTAGCTTTCTCCTCCTGTACGTCCATCCAGGTTTCAGCTGCTGCAGGGAGAGACACACAGGGGACCAGTTCCCTGCCATACCGATCACCCTCTCTGTGCTGTAACTCCCCCCCCCCCCATGTGCCCCCCATTTGACAGAGCAGCCAGCTTCTCTCAATTGCTCTTCCAATGGCTGCTGCTGCTTTCAGGATAAAGAGCAGGGAGGAGGCCAGTAAATATGTCATATTTACCAGCCCCTTACTTTTGTGAATGAGCACAGTGAGTGATCAGTAACAATCACTTACTGTGTTCATTCATAACTGAAGCATAGTAAATTTTGTTTACTGCGCTTCAGTTTGTGAACTTGGGAACCCTGAGCTTGTCACTTGCAACCAGATGCAGCATGCCACTGTCACCTGCTACCAGATGCAGTGTGTCACTTGCCACCATGGCAGTGCAGCCCTGGGACCTGTTTTAGAGCATGCTGGAGTGGGCCCAGAGAAGAGACAGGAGGTGGGTGGCAGTGGCTTTGCTAGGGTTGGTGTCACCCCACCGGTGCGGTAAAACATGGTGTCACCCCCTGCCAAGTCCTCCCTCAGTACAGACCCCCCCTCAGTATAGATCCCCCTCCCTCAGTACAGACCCCCCTCCCTCAGTATAGATCCCCCTCTCTCAGTAGAGACCCCCCTCCCTCAGTATAGATCCCCCTCCCTCAGTACAGACTCCCCCAATATGTATAGACCCCTCTCTGTACAGACCCCCTCCCTCAGTATAGATCCCCCTCCCTCAGTACAGACTCCCCCCAATATGTATAGACCCCCCCCCCTCTGTACAGACCCCCTCCCTCAGTATAGATCTCCCTCCCTCAGTACAGACCCCCCCACTAAGTACAGACCCCCCTCCCTCAGTACAGACCCCCCTCCCTCAGTATAGATCTCCCTCAATCAGTACATACCCCCCCGGCTTGGGCGGGTTCGGCTGTGCTCGGGCGGAGGGCGGTCTCAGCTCCCCTCGGCTCGGCAGGCTCGGCTGTGCTCGGGCGGGGGGCGGTCTCAGCTCCCCTCGGCTCGGCAGGCTCGGCTGTGCTAGGGCGGGGGGCGGTCTCAGCTCCCCTCGGCTCGGCTGTGCTCAGGCGGAGGAGGTCTCAGCTCCCCTCAGCTTGGGCGGGTTTGGCTGTGCTCAGGGAGGGGAGTGGTCTCAGCTTCCCTCGGCTCGGGCGGGTCCGGCTGTGCTCGGGCTGGGGGGGCGGTCTCAGCTCCCCTCGGCTCGGGCGGGTTCGGCTGTGATCGAGCGGGGGGCGGTCTCAGCTCCCCTCGGCTCGGCTGTGTTCGGGCGGAGGGGCGGTCTCAGCTCCCCTCGGTTAGAGGCAGATGGAGCAGGAGGCAGAGCGAGCGCCAGCGCTATAGCGGGGTTTGCTCGCTCTGTCAATTTCTTTCCAGGACACTGTATTAGTGTCCCAGAATGAAGGTGCCCGGGACCCGGGACAGACCTGCTAATTGCGGGAACACGTGGGCACCCTACACGCAACCATCAGTATATTTTGAAATTTTGTGACCCCTTACACAGCTTTATGGATATGGATGACTCTGGGTGAGGATGAGAGTTACATAGTGAAGAGGCTCTCCACAGTGTAACTCTCATCCCCACCCAGAGTCATCCTCATCCATTTTCCACAATGCAACTCAATCATGCCAGCTCGTCAGCCTCAGGTGTCCCATCCAAGGAGTAGGAGATTAAATAAAGTCCAAATATACAGAGGCAGCACAGGAGGCACAGCAGCACACACAAAAATTTTGTTACTTACCCTCCACCCCGCTTCTCTCGTATCTATCTGCATGCATGCACCCGATAGGGCTGGGTCACCGCTGATGAGCTGACCACACCCTCTGCCCGTGTCCCAGCCAATCACAGTGTAAACGAACCTAGCAGTAGCCAGCCGGTTCTGCCTCAGCAGGGAAGGAAGAGGAGCTAGCTAGTGCTGGCTGCGATCACCTGCTGAGGGAGGTTGTTAGTCAGAAAGGCCGGCGGAGGCTCGGGCTTGATCTAATGCCTTTCTCCACTCCTGTACAGGCAGCGGGGGGGAGTAGTGAAAGGAGGTGAAGGCTTCTTTCTTTATAGCGGCCGGGTGACACGCAGGCTAGCGGCGGCGCAGGTGATAGATTTCATGTGCTGTTGTAGGTGGAGCGGGCTCTGGCCAGCCGGGCCCCTTCGGACTCTCGGGCCCCATACTTGAGTACTTCCTGTACCCCCCTGATGGCGGCCCTGACTAGACCTGCCTACAAGCAGCCTGACTTATGATTATTTTAAACAGCCTTTTTCAAAAAATACTTTTTTTTTGTATAATTCTCCTTTAAGGGGCGTGGCAGAGGGTGTGTCCTATGCCTACATACTTTTGCTAATAGGTGTCCCTCATTCCCTTCTCAAAAAGTTTCCACTAGCTATTATGTTACTGTATGTCGCACCCTCTAGTGAGGGGGTCGACAACCCGTCGATCCTGATCAATCTGTCGACTGTGGGTGGGTGTTGGGTCGTTCGGGAACACTTCTCTGCTTTGCCAATGCCCACTGCTTCAGTGCCAGTCCTTCCTCCAGCCATCTCGCTCATCCTCCCTCACAGGACAGCAGGAGGCTACACAGCTCTGGACGTACGACGGAGGGCTGGAGCCGGCCAAGTTAACTTTTGAAGTTAGCTGGCAGATGATTAGTTGTTAGAACAAGGGGCGGTCCTAGAAACAAATCACCAGCTTGGCATTATGGAAAGTTACCTCTGGCAGCTCATGCTCCAAGCCCCCTGTCCATAGATGTGCACCCTCCTGTGTACACCTATGTAGGTAGGAGAAGTAAGCATTTTTTTACTGCTGTATGTATGTGTGAGAAGGGGGGTGAGGTAAAGGGGGAAGAGGACACTGCTGGTATGGTAATAAAAGCAGGTAGTCGATGCAAGCCAGTAAATCAGGAAGCCAGAGATCAACGTAGTCGGAGACAGCAGGAACCAGAAGGGATATCAGCAAGGCAAGTCTTTAACAGGAACACAGCAGAGAATTTTCAAATATGTTGACCAAGGCGAAGGCATGGGAGAACTGAACCAGGCAGTTTAAATAGCCAGAAGGGCTGGCTGATGAGCAGGACATGATCACCAGGTGAGGCACTGTGGACAGCTAAGCACTGAAAAGGGAGGGCTGAGCCCAGCCCTGACAGTACCCCCTCCTCAACAATCCCTCCCTCTTGGAGGGCCACCAGGTTTGAAGGGAAAACGTCTATGGAAAGCACGGAGGGGGACAGGAGCATATACGTCCAAGAATGATACCCAAGAGCACTCCTTCCAGACTGTACCCTTTCCAATGAACCAGGTACTGTATGCGCCCACGGAACCTACGGGAGTCAATGATTGATTGTATCTAATACTTCTCATGGTTCTCAACCTGAACCGGGGGAGGACATGGTACTGAGGTGGTGAAGCGGTTGCTCACCAAGGGTTTTAATAAGGAGACATGAAATACATTTGAAATACACATGTTAGAAGGAAGGTCTAATGCATAAGCCACTGCGTTTATTTTACGGAGAATATGGAAAGACCCAATAAACCATGGTGCCAGTTTAATTGAGGGAACACGGAAGTCGGAGATTGTAAGATGACAGCCAGACCCTCTCCCCAACCTGGTAGCAAGGCACAGGTAGTCGTCTGCGGTTAGTATGGACTCTGTACCTATCACTGTCATGTTGCACGGAGATGCTCCTCTAACGCAGGAATTCTTTGAGGAGCAAATGAGTCGGGCAACATGGATCGCTGGAAACCATAATTCGCCAAAAACTGAGACAAACGGGAAGCGGTATTGATGGCACTATTGTGAGTAAACTCCGCCCAAGGTAAGAGGTCTGACCAGTTGTTATGGGGGTCAGAAATATAGCAGAGTAGAAACTGTTCCAAGGCTTGGTTGGCTCGTTCTGCAGCCTCTTTTGACCGTGGGTGATGCGCAGAGGAGAAGAAAAGCTGAATTTCCAACTGTGCACAAAAGGCTCGCCAAAATCTGGAGACAAACTGGCTACCCCTGTCCGAGATGACAACCTTGGGTAGCCCATGTAATTGAAAGATTTCCCGAGCAAAAATGGGCGCCAGTTCTTTGGATGTGGGCAACTACAATATGACATTTTCGAGAACCGGTCAACCATCATAAGAATAACTGTGTTACCCTGGGAGTTGGGTAACTTCACAATAAAACTCATAGACAGGTGGGTCCAAGTCCTCTCTCCATTGGGTATGGGTTGGAGGAGACCCACTGGAAGGTGTTGTGGTGTCTTACACTGAGCACACACGGAACAAGCGGCTATGAAGGCGGCTACATCCACACGGAGACTAAGCCACCAGAATTGTTGGAAATGGGAAATGGTCCAAATTAGTTGATTCTTCCCTGGGTGGCCAGTTGTCTTGGGAGAATGGTAAGTCTGGAGCAAAGAAGTGTGGAGACTCTCAGGGACAAAGCAGTGGTCACAAGGTTTCTCGGGAGGAGATTTTCAGAAACCATGAATCATACCGAGACAGATGTACAGTTAAATCACACTTGTTTAATAACAAAAGTAAATAGAACAAACGTAGTCAAAACCTAGCCAAAGTTCGGTAACCCGGAACGGATAGTCAGACAAGCCAGAAAGTCAGGAAGCCAGGAATCAGCGTAGTGGAACAGCAAGCAGGATCTGGAGCCAGAAGGAATGTCAGCCAAGCAAGTCTTTAACAGGACCGCCTCTGTGATGTTGACCAAGGCGAAGGCAGAGATCATCTAGGCTGGACGGCTTACGTAAGCAGGACTGACGAGGAGGATATCATCAACAGGTGAGTCACTGTGGAGAGATAGGAGCTGGCAAGTAGCTGACAGCTGAGCAGCCAGCTCAGAGAAGGAAGGGCTGAGCCCAGCCCTGACAGAGAGTGCATCTGAGCAGCAGGAATTATGTCACCCAAGGATGAAGTGAGACTGGTACGAACAGTGGCCAGAATACGATTGGGAGGTATCACAGGAACCAACTCCTACTTGGAAGCAGAGAAAAACTGTCACAACAATGCATCAGCCCTTACATTCTTGGTACTGGGTAAAAACGAGACTATGTAATTGAAGCTTGACAGAAAAAGAGCCCATCGTGCCCTTCTGAGAGATAAACGTTTTGCTTCAGACAAAAATGTGAGATTCTTATGGTCAGTAAAAATGAGAACTGGCACAGTGGCACCTTCAAGGAGATGCCTCCATTCTTTAAGAGCTAAAATGATCGCTAACAGCTCTCTATCCCCAATCAATGTCTTGGAAAAGTAGCCACAAGGATGCATAGCGCTCTCAGAGGTAGGACGTTGAGACAGAAGGGCACCAACTCCAGTCTTGAATGCATCAACCTCAAGAATGAAGGGTAACGTGGGATCAGGATGTGACAACACTTGAGATACTCAAAGGAATCCGGAGACCAATTCTGTGAGTTACCGTCCTTCCTGGTCATTACAGTCAGGGGTTTGACCAGAGAAGAGAAGTTACGAATAAACTTCCGATAACAAGTGGCAAAGCCAAGAAATCGTTGTAGCGGACGTAGACCTGTGGGTCAAGGCCACTGTAGTACTGCAGATAGTTTCTCTGGGTCCAGCGAAAAACCAGCAATAGAAATTACATAACCCAGAAATTTAACCTGTTCACAATGGAACTCGCACTTTTCCAACTTACAATACAGATTAATTATCTCTCAGCCTCTGTAGCACATGGGAGACATCTGGGTGGTGGCTATCTAAGGATCTAGAATATATGAAAATGTTGTTGAGATAAACCACCACACATTGCTGCAACATATCTCGGAGGACATCGTTGATGATTTCTTGAAAAACTGCAGGAGCATTGCAAAGACCAAATGGCATTACGAGGTATTCGCATTTTTCCATTCGTCGCCCTCCTTGATCCTCACGAGATTGTATGCCCCTCTCAGATCGAGCTTTGTCAAAAAACCCTTGCTCCCTTGAGGTGGTTAAATAATTCCGTAATCAACGGAATCAGATACGCGCTCTTAATCGTGATGCGATTGAGACCCCTATAATTGATGCAAGGTCTCAGTTCTCCACTCTTCTCTTTCACAAAGAAGAAGCCAGCACCAGCAGGAGACAGGGATTTGTGAATGAACCCTGGAGAAAGTGCGCCAGCAACATAGTCCTCTATGGCTTTGTTCTCCGACCCCGACAAAGGGTAAACTCGGCCACGAGGAGGCATGGCACCAGACTGAAGGTCAATTGCGCAATCATACGACCGGTGTGGACACAAACTACCGGTTTGACCTTAGTCAAAGACATTGCCAAATTCGCAGTACTCCTCTGGCAGGTAGGTGAGTAAACAGGTATACAAGACCTTGGCCACTTTCTGAAAACATGTCTTACTGCATTGTGGCGACCAGGAAAGAACCTCAGCCCAAACCCAATCAAAAGAGGGGTTGTGCCTCTGTAACCAAGGATAACCGATAAGCACCAGGTAATGGGGTGAGGAAATAACTTGAAATTGGATTATCTCATGGTGAAGAGCCCCTACGGCCATGGTCAACGGAGCAGTCTCATGAGTCACATGGGCAGGCTGTAGAGGTCTCCCATCAATAGCCTCAATGGCAAGTGGAGTGGCACAAAGCTGCAGCGTAATCAAGTGCTTAGACACAAAGGCACTATCTATGAACAGGCCTGCAGCCCCGGAGTCGATTAGAGCCTGTGTCTCGATGGACTTTTTTAGATCAAGAAAGGGTAACTGGAACAAAAGGCTTATCCTTCAGGATAACTGGGGATGTAACAACGCCACCTAAAGTCTGTCCCCTACAGAACCTCAGTTGCAAGCGTTTCCTGGATGGGTAGAACAAGACTTCAACAAGTGACCTGCCTGGCTACAATAAAGGCACAACCTCTCACTCCTCCTGAGTGAGGGAGGCAAGGGTGGGACTGCAAAGCTCGGAGCCAAACGTACAGGAGGCTTCCGCAAGCACTCCTTAAAAGAAGGTCTCTCTTTGAGACTGAAGTCAATCAGAATGGCAAACATGATCAACTTGTCCAGATCTGCAGTTATGTCTCGGGCTGCTATCTCATTTTTTATGTTATCTGAGAGACCATGAGAAAAAGCAGCCACGAGGGTCTCCTTGTTCCAACTGACTTCTGCTGCCAGAGTACGGAATTCAATGGCGTAATCAGCAACAGTTCTCGTACTCTGTTTGATGGACACAAGGCTCTTTGCAGCAGAAATGGAGTGAGTTGGAACATCAAATACCCTTTTGAAGGAAGCCACAAACTCTGGGTAACTCAGGACAATGGGTTTTTGTGTCTCCCATAGAGGGTTTGCCCAAGCCAAGGCTCTATCAGAAAGCAAAGAAATAATGAAGCCTACTTTGTTTCTGTCCGTGGGGAACGCCTGGGGCAGCATCTCAAAATATATCCCAACCTGGTTGAGAAACCCTCTGCATTAAACTGAGTCGGAGCAGCAGCAGGGACGGCCTGCATCACAGGTTGTACCGGACCAGCCACAGCGGGAGGATCCAGGTGAGCGGTGCGAATCAGGAACATCTCTAATGTTATGGCAAACTGATCCACATGGTGATCCTGCTCATTCAATCTGGAAAAAATATTACCACTACGTGAATTGCCTGCACCTTCTCAATTCATGGCCTTCACCTACTGTCAGGAACCATGAATCAGGCGGAGACAGAAAATGCAGTAAAAATCACACTTTTTAATATAGTGGTAAAAACGGTACAAATAGTAAACGTATTCAAAACATAGCCAGGGTAATAAAAGCGGTAGTCAGTGCAAGCCAGTAAACCTGGAAGCCAGAGATCAAAGACAGCAAACAAGATCATTAACCAGAAAGTATGTCAGCCAGGCAAGTCTTTAACAGGAACACAACAGAGAATCTTCTGATATGTTGACCAAGGTGAAGGCATGGGAGAACTGAATCAGGCAGTTTAAATAGCCAGAAGCGGCTGGCTGACGAGCAGGAAATGATCACCAGGTGAGGCACTGTGGAACGATGAGTGCTGGCAGTTAACCAACAGCTGAGCACTGAGAATGGAGGGCTTAGCCCAGCCCTGACAGTACCCCCTCCTTTTTATGTTGTTCAGGTAGATCTCCACCTCTGAAAGGTTGCCTACCCCTGCTCTAGTGTGTACTAGAAGTAGAGTAGGCAAGCCAAATCCTGACTCATGCTGTAAATTTGTTAGTCTATAATTGGGTCAGGGTTATTGAAGTTCAGGGCTGGATGACTCATCTCAGCAGCTCTCTGCTGCCTCCCCCTGTTTCCAGAGTGTTGGAAAACTATCTGGAAGATAGAAAAGAAAAAGGAATGGCACTTTGTGTGAGGCATGTAACGGAATGGATACCTTATTCATATTATTCACTGACTTGTTTATTAATTACAAATCACTTATAAAAAGTGTCAATCTGTGATAAAGGACACAATATACTATGATACACGGTACATGGTGAGCCAAACTTGTCTGGGCATCAGTTCAATGTATACTCGATGCACGTTTTGTGGCTCATGCCAATCATCAGGAGTAAAATGGTCTGAAATTAAATCAGTGATATTTATAAATATAGGCAGGGCTTTTTTTCAGCGGGAATGCGGGGGAACGCAGTTCCGGACCCTCCAGCACTGAATGTATGTAATAGCATGGGGTGTGGGGTATGCTGGAGGGTTTATTGATGTTGGCTGCTGGGGGATCTATTGTCACTGGTGGGGATCTGATTTTGTGTGAGGGTCTGTTGTTGCTGATGGGGAATCTATTGTTGCTGGGGGGGGGGTCTTATGTTGCTGGAAGGGATCTACTGTTGAGGGAGAGGTCTATTTTTACTGGCTGCTGGAAGATCTATTGATGCTGGCTACTGGGAGATCTGTTGCTGCTGGGGTGGTTCACTGTTGCTGCAGGGAATCTATTGTTGTTGGGGTGGAGTCCATTGTTGCTGGGGAAGTCTATTGTTGTGTGGGGATCTATTGCTCGGATTCTATTGGTGCTGGCTGCAGGGGATCTATTTTACTGCTTTTCTTTTTATCATTAACATGTTCCATACAAATGATTTCGCACCACAACATTATACTTGGTTCTGTATTCTCTAAAATGGGCAGTACTGGTAGGTGGGTAGGGGGTGGAATCAAGGGACGGTGGCCAGGGGTGAGTATGGGCAGAGACAAGGGGTGACTTAGATGGGGGGAGTTCCTGCACCTATTCTCCGAGAAAAAAATCCCTGAATATAGGATACCCTTTAAACGGAGAACCACCTCTCAAAAAAAGGTCTATAACTTACAATGTGGCCCAGTAGTGACGCCCAGCCTATGTCCAAGGGAAGACAGGGGACAGGGATGATGATCTCCCCCAGGGCTGAGGTGAGGAATCCCATCCAGAGCAGAGACAGCAGCCAGGTGAAGCCCAGGCTACCATGTCACGACCATGTGAATCTGGTGTATGCTTAACAGTCCACACTGCTCTGCAAGGATATGGAGATGAAACCATGTGAAATAATTATACTATTCATGGGATGAACCTATGCCTGTGAATTAGTGGAAGTGGTGGATAGTGTGTACTGCAGTGATATGGAGTGTACTAGCCAAGGGGACTACAGCCAGGGAAAATGTGTATACATATGCCCAAAACAGATAAATCTAAAACCAAACCCACCATATGGTGGTGAATTGTGAAATGTGAAACTGAAATGAACCCAAAAAGTGTTGTGTGTAGGTATGAGATCCCGCCAATGAGGCGGGAAATGGCGATAAGCTTTGGCTCCGTCAGCGGCATGCAAATCCGCTGCGGAATCCAGCAAGTCCCAGCCCCAACTAAATGGAAAGAGGGAATCTGCTCCTTGCTCAGGCGTGTTAACGCACTGAGCAGGGCATCTTATCATGACACCGATGTATAGAAGGCAAGGCTCTGCCCCCAAGCCTGTTTAAGGGGATAGTGGGGGAAGGGGAGAGAGTGCTATGCATTGCAGCCCCGGGGTCAGAAAACCGTCCCATCACACAGCATCTCCCAGACAAGGGGGCTCACCCAGGGCCGATGGAAGTACACTATAATGCAACCTATATACTGTGTCTAATACCCCTACATTCCAGAAATAAAAGCCAGGGTGTATGACTATAGATACAATGCCTTGCAAAAGTATTCACCCTCCTTGGCATTTGTCGTGTTTTGTTGCCTCACAACCTGGAATTAACATGGATTGTTTGAGAATTTGATTCATTTATTTACGGAATATGCCCACAACTTTGAAGATTTTTTTTTTTTTTATTGTGAAGCAAACAACAAATAGGACAAAATAACAAAAAAAGCCAATGTGCATAACTATTCACCCCCTAAAGTCAATACTATGTAGAGCCACCTTTTGCGGCTATCACAGCTCCAAGTCACTTTGGATATGTCTCTATGAGCTTGTCACATCTTACCACTGGAATTTTTGCCCATTCCTCCTTGCAAAACTGCTCCAGCTCCTTCAAGTTGGATAGTTTACGCTTGTGAACAGCAATCTTTAAGTCTGACCACAGATTTTCTATTGGATTGAGGTCTAAACTTTGACTAGGCCATTTCAACACATTTACATGTTTCCCCTTAAACCACTCAAGTGTTGCTTTAGCAGTGTGTTTGGGGTCATTGTCCTGCTGGAAGGTGAACCTCTGTCCTAGCCTCAAATCACACACAGAGTGTTACAGGTTTTTCTCAAGAATATCCCAGTATTTAGCACCATCCATCTTTCCCACAACTCTGAGTTTCCCAGTCCAGACTGCTGAAAAACATCCCCACAGCATGATGCTCCCACCACCATGTTTCACTCTGGGAATGGTGTTCTTTGGGTGATATGATGTGTTGGGTTTGCGCCAGACATAGCGTTTTCTTTGATGGCCAAAAAAGTTCAATTTTAGTCTCATCAGACCAGAGCACCTTCCTCCATACATTTTGGGAGTCTCCCACATGCCTTTTCGCAAACTCAAAACATGCCATTTTGTTTTTTTGCTGAAAGTAAAGCCTTTCTTCTGGCCACTCTGCCACAAAGCCCAACTCTATGGAGCGTATGGCTTATTATCGTCCTATGTACAGATACTCCAGTCTCTGCTGAGGAACTCTGCAGCTCCTCCAGGGTTACCTTAGGTCTCTGTGCTGCCTCTCTGATTAATGCCCTCCTTGCCCAGTCTGCCGTGAGTGTTGGCGTGCAGCCGTCTCTTGGCAGGTTTGCTGTTGTGCCATGTTCTTTCCATTTGGTTATGATAGATTTGATGGTGCTCCTAGGGATCATCAAAGATTTGGATATTTTTTTATAACCTAACCCTGACTTGTATTTCTCAACAACATTGTCCCTTACTTGTTTGGAGAGTTCCTTGGTCTTCATGGTAGTGTTTGGTTAGTGGTGCCTCTTGTTTAGGTGTTGCAGCCTCTGGGGCCTTTCAAAAAGGTGTGTATATGTAATACCAGATCATGTGACACTTAGATTGCACACAGGTGGACATCATTTCACTAATTATGTGACTTCTGAAGGTAATTGGTTGAACCAGAGCTTTTTATGGGCTTCATAACAAAGGGGGTGAATACATAAGCACATGCCAAGTATCAGTTTTTTATTTCTGAAAAAAGTTTTATGTATATTTTTTTCTAATTTTACTTCACCAACTTAGACTATTGTGTTCTGATCCATCACATATAATTCAGATTAAAAAAACTAAAATCTGTAATGTAACAAAATAGGTAAAAAGCCAAGGGGGTGAATACTTTTGCAAGGCACTGTATATATGGTGATTCAAAATGTGGCTCATTACAAAAGGGAATGTAAATATGGATGAGTAGTTAACTATTGTTGTTAAGGTGTGGCAGGTCACTAGGAAAGTGGGTGTCTTCTACCCTGTTTGGCAATATGGTAATGTGACCTGACACAACCTGGTTATAGCAGTGGCAAGCCTCCATCCCTGATATATGTAAGGACTTTGTGTGAGGCATGTCACTGAATGGATACCTTATTCATATTATTCATTGAATTCTTTATTAATTACAAATCACGTTAAAAAAAGTGTCAATCTGTGATAAAGGACACAATATACTATGATACACTTGTATGAATATACAGTTATTATACAAAAAAAATACAACATGGTTGGCAGTGCAGTTACATAAAAACACTCATCCATTCATAATGGCTCAATAAACATAAGCAATAGAGAAAGAGGGTTTGCCTCAGCTAGCTGACTAAGCTGTTCGTGGACCACATCCCGAGTACATGTAATGAAAAATGCGTTTCCTTGGGATTTTAAATGGACCACAAACAGTAATCATAAAAAGTTACAAATGTATTATATATATATATATATATATATATATATATATATATATATATATATATATGACATAGGACATAAATACAAAAATTCAAAGCAATAAAAGCAAACACATAAAGTTGGGGGCAAGTATACAGCCAGCTGAAACGGAGGCCCAAGAGCTGTCAACCGACAGAGTGTCCAACGCGTTTCAAAAACACACAGTGTAGATCTTCTTCAGGGTCTAAAAGGGCTTGAAACTTCCAAAGCTGTAGCTTAAATCTATGATGATAGAGTATATGTCATCAGAAATATATACAAACACATCAGTGTACATATTACAATTGTTCATAGAATTTTATACATAGCAAACGAGCATGTATATTACAACCCGTGTATATGGCACCCGTGTATATGACCCCAGCGCAGGGTGCACCAAAATCGTGCCTATACGAGACGTCACACAGCCGCGCTCCACAGTGCACTGATATAGCCATGCATCGGCGCTCTGTGACATCATGACGCAACACCGCGTGATGCACAATCCATCATGCGATGGACTCAGACTAAGTGGAGCTCTCTAGTGACAGTTCAGAATATAGCAGAAAGTAACAAGAAATTAGACAGACACCTCGCCAAGGAATGAGTCCCAGGGGGCCTGAGTAGACTAAAGGCAGTTAAGTGGGGCCAATGCACTGCGGACATGTATCATGCGTGGCCTAAACAGAGCACTCAAAACGAACTATGGCGATAGTACAATGTAATGATAAAAAAATTCAACACATGGTACTTTCAGATGCTTGAAAATTAATGAAATGATGCAGGTATAAACGCAGAAAATAGTGCCTAATAAATAATAATAAAATATTGAAAATAATTCAATTAAAAAGTTTTATAGTTTTATAAGAACAGTCAAAGACAATAAATGGAATCAGTGTATACAATATACATAATATATATATATATATATATATATATATATATATATATATATACACATACACATGTATCCTATCGTATTTCACCATGCATAGAATTAACCATAGTGAACCTGTGGAGCCGGCGTTAGGTGCTTTATATCAATTATATCACTATCAAGGACAAAAAATAGGGAGGGAAAAAGTGGAAAACATGCTATCAAGGGACTGGATAAGCCCGGGTGGTGGTATGTGTCTAAATTAATGGAGCCTAGTACATCTCAGGAACCCCAGAGATGAAGCCCTCCAAAAATGGTTTGAAGGAAATCATCTCTTTGAGTCCCGGAAATGACGTTGCATTCAATATGAAAATCCAACGTGGCTCTCACTGTAATAAAGTCTTATTCCAGTTCCCCCCCCCCCCAGATTCCTGGGTGCACCCTGTCAAGTACTAGGAATTTAATGTGAAGAAAAATGCCACCATGGAAGTGTATTGTATGACATCCCAGTGGTAAGTCTAGGTTGCACGATTTCATACTTAGAATGTGGTGGTATACTCTTTCCAACAATTCATTTTGTGTTTTGCCTACATAGAAACATTTGCATTCACATTGCAAGAGATATACTACCCCAGGAGTCTTGCAGTTCGCAAAATGCCTAGGGGTGAAGTTGACTTTATTTGGAAGTGATTTTTCCAATATTAATATCCATGTACTGGCAGTAGCCACATCCTCCAAATTTAAACGTGCCATATCTTTTGTATGGATCCCTAGCACCCCCCCCCCTGTATTCATTGTATCGCTATGCGAAAAGTAAATGCTAGGCGTTCCGGCAAAGTGGTCCAACTATAGGGTCCAATACCAGAACATGCCAGTATTTGTGCACAATATTCTTGAAGCTTTCTTGTTAGTTTGAGAAACGAGCTATAATCCGTATTTGATTATCATAATTTTTCTGAACTTTGGTTCCATACAGCAGTTCATGCCTGGTTTTAGATGTTGCTTTCCTAAACGCCTTTTTGAGACATTTTTGAGAGTATCCTCGTGCAAGGAGTCTTGACCTAAGTTCGTCAGCTTCCTTCTTAAATGTGGCCTCATCTGAGCAGATGCGTCTGACATGCAGATACTGACCAAATGGTATCGATTTAACTAAATTATTGGGGTGAAAACTGGTGGCATGTAGAATGTCATTCCCAGCTGTTGGCTTTCTATACAAGCTACTAGTTAATGTGTCATTTGTATCTTTGTGTATATGAATGTCAAGAAATTTAATTATGTTGGTATTGGACGTCATGGTGAAAGTAAGGTTAAATGTATTGATATTTAGTTGTTGCACAAAAGTCTGCAATAATCTATCAGGGCCACTCCAGATTAGTAGGATGTCATCAATATAGCGAAACCACACCACCACATGGTCCGAAAATGGAGCCAAGTCTTCTGAAGTGTTAATCATTCGTTCCCACTCCCCCAGGTACAGATTGGCGTAGGAAGGGGCACAACAGGTGCCCATAGCTATGACCTGTACCTGGAGGAAATGGGAACCATTGAAAACAAAATAGTTATGGTGTAAAGTTAATTCTAAGGCTTCAGTGATGTAATCATTGAACTTGTGTTCAAATCTACTTTTCTTTGACAGAATTCTTTTTATACATGCCAAGCCCTTGTCATGTGGGATTAAGTTGTATAATGCTTCCACATCGATGGCAACCAAGATAGAATTTGGTGGAACCTGTAGTCCATCAATATTCTGGAGTAGATATATAATGTCTTTTATATAACTTGGAATGCCCAAAATATGTGGGCGTAGGTAGCCATCGATGAGTTTGCTTAGATTTTCTGTATTCTGTATGCGGTGGGCGCGTGCGCTAGCCCTGCCAGTTAAAGGGGAGGTACAGGTACGCCCATTTGCCCACCGCTGCCATTGTGCCGACGTATGGAATGGTCAGGGGACTGGGGTGGGTAGTGGGGTCCCCCAGGGTTCTGTGCTGGGACCAATCCTGTTTAATTTGTTCATAAAGGACCTGGAGGATGGGGTAAACAGTTCAATCTCTGGATTTGAGGACGATACTAAGCCAAGCAGGGCAATAACTTCTCCACAGGATGTGGAAACCTTGCAATACAAATAAATAAAGTTGCGCTAGGAAAAATAATTGTGGAAAAAAACATGAAATGTACATATACATAAATAATTGAATGTACTACGTAAACTGTGAAGCATAACGTGAAAAGCAATTGCAAAGTGCAGTGAATAAAACATATAATAATGTCCACAATGTATAACGTAAAGGGATAAGTACACACAACTGATGTGTAATGAGTTCCAAAGTGGGAAGTAATATGGTGAGATATTAAGAGACTCCCAGGGGCTTGGATGGTGGACGAATAAATCACAATAGCAGAGCGGCAATCTGTATGTGCAGATCCTTACCAGAAAAGGTGGACCCCCTCCAGCGCAGGGTCATGTGAGCAGACTGTAAGGAGCTGTAGATATGTTGGTATCTGGTATCTGGGATGTCCGGTTCACTCAAGTTGATAGAGATGTCAGATGGGGGGCGGAGAAAAACCCGATAAGGCAGCTTCTCTGGCTCTGAAAAGAGACCCACTCGGGCTCCGAGCCCCGAGTGGATAAGCAAGAGAATAGGGGAATCGTGTAGTAGAAAGCGAGTTTATTAAATAGACGTGCGGATGCCCGCAAATGACAGTACAAAACAAACAGTAAAAATCCGGCTAGACAAACTAAAAACAAAACACCCGCGTTCCGGGGTCACATGTGGCGTGATGACGTCAGCACAACACACCGCCCTACATGTTTCGCAATACCTTGCGTCTTCCACAATTATTTTTCCTATCGCAACTTTATTTATTTGTTTGACTTTTTACCATGGAGATATTATATGGTTTTTAGTTGCTGCTCCAAACACACTATCTAGCGCGGTATTTTTCTTTTCTTAACCTTGAAATAAGATCTGAAAAAAATGAATGGGGTGAGCAACTACATGGAAAATGAGGTTCAATGTAGAAAAATGTAAAATAATACATTTGGGTGGCAAAAATATGAATGCAATCTATACACTTGGGGGAGAACCTCTGGGAGAATCTAGGATGGAAAAGGACCTGGGGGTCCTAGTAGATGATAGGCTCAGCAATGGCATGCAATGCCAAGCTGCTGCTAACAAAGCAAACAGAATATTGGCATGCATTAAAAAGGGGATAAATTCCAGAGATAAAACAATAATTCTCCCACTCTACAAGACTCTGGTCCGGCCACACCTAGAGTATGCTGTCCAGTTCTGGGCACCAGTCCTCAGGAAGGATGTACTGGAAATGGAGCAAGTACAAAGAAGGGCAATAAAGCTAATAAAGGGTCTAGGATATTAGTTATGAGGAAAGGTTGCAAGCACTGAACTTACTCTCTCTGGAGAAGAGACACTTGAGAGGGGATATGATTTCAATATACAAATACCATACTGGTGACCTCACAGTAGGGATAAAACTCGTAGCCACTCATTAAAATTAGAAGAAAAGAGGTTTAACCTTAAATTACGTAGAGGGTTCTTTACTGTAAGAGCGGCAAGGATGTGGAATTCCCTTCCAGAGGTGGTGGTCTTAGCGGGGGGCATTGATTGTTTCAAGAAACTATTAGATAAGCACCTGAATGACCGCAACATACAGGGATATACAATGTAATACTGACATATAATCACACACATGGGTTGGACTTGTGTCTTTTTTCGACCTCACCTACTATGTAACTATGTAACTATGTATATCGGCATGCAGCGGTCGGTAAGTGGTTAAAGCACATTTTTGACTATTATCGACTATGTCCTCAGCCGCGCCACATCCGGCTCGAAGACGTTGTGACTTTCACATTTTGACTTTCCCCCAGGGGACCTAGCTCCTGGGAGAACCACCAACAACCAACCAGGTGGGAGCGCCATACCCTAGATGAGCCCTCAATTCTTTAACAATCTGGTTAATCCTTGACCCCCCAAAGACCCCCTGATCTGCCACGGGAGCCTGAGTGACACCTTACTCAACCAAGTCCCTCCACACCTGAAGAGCCCTCTGCACCCCCTCCTGTAATCCCAAAAAACAGAAATCCTTGCCCATGGCATTCAAGTGAACACCATCATCCCTCCAGTAACGAATGGCCAGATCCTCCAGATCCTGGTGCCGAACAACCAAGCCCCCGAGACGAGACAGAAATCATCCTATCTTCCTGTTAGCTTTAATCCTGGCTTTATTCAAGCACTCAACAGAGCGAGCATGACGCCAACTATGTCGGGCTACTATGTCTGACCACACTATGACAACACTGGGGAAATAGCGCATCAAGTGCAAAATTTCAAATATGACATCTCTAACAAGGTCCTTCGCGGCCCCGAAGCCCCATGCAATTCCCTCCCATGGAGAGCACCAGAACATCAGGAGGTATGTCAATTTTGGAATGATAAAGGAATTCGGGAAGAACACGCCCCCACATCATACCCAACCATTTAAAGACAGCTTCGCTCCGCAGAACACCAAGTTGTCTCCCTTTGGGACGTGAATCCGCTCGGATCGCCCCCCAGAAGATGTAAGAGTCTCCCAAAATCCACACAAAGCCCTGAGGAAATCCTGTAATAAGAAAGACAAAAGAAAAAACATAGAGCCAAAAGAAAATCACCAAATCAAGTAGACCCCTTTCACACTGGGGAGTTTTTCAGGCACTTTTGAGATAAAAATAGCGCCTGTAAAGCACATGAAAAACACCTCCCCTGCAGTCTCAGTGTGAAAGCCTGAGTGCTTTCACACTGAGGTGATGCGCTGGCAGGACATTAAAAAAAAAGTCCTGCAAACAGCATCTTTGAAACAGTGAAGGAGCGGTGTATACAGCGCTCCTCCACCGCTTCTGCCAATTGAAATGAATGAGCACCGCTGCTGAAGCACCTGCAAAGCCGATACCGTAGCTTCCCCCACTCGAACGGAATGAGTATTAAATTGGGAAGCTATTCTGCCCCCTCAACCAAACAGCACTTGAAAATCGCCACAAACTGAAAACGCGAAAGGGATGATCCATCCACATGCCACAAAAATGGCCCCTGCACTTCTCCCTGACCTGCACATAATGCTGTACAGCGAGAACTGGACACACCGTCACCAGAATCACTTTGAACAACGTCATGGCAACACCCTTGCCCAACTGGTCAGTTTTAGATCTGCTAATATGGAGCTGGACACTGTTGGCAGCGACCTGCATATCTGAAAAAATTAACCCACCCACACCACACGTGTTCTTGCTCACTAACTCTCCAATCCGCAGGGCCCCAAAAAAAGCTAAGGCAAAAGCTGCCGTAAAAAGCTGCACCTCATAAGGGGAGGTACAAACCCTGGGCAAGATCCCTACCAGCTCCTGGAGCAGCTCAAATGACACCGGGCGCCTGGTATCTGGTACCATACGCCCGCGCCAAAACCCTTTCATGGCCTGTCGCACTATGAAGTCTATGGTAACATCATGCAGGCCCTTTAGCTTGAAAAGGAAAGCTAGAGCAGCCAACCTCCTGTTCATTTTGTATACGGATGCACCCACTGTGAACTCCGTTCCGATAACATACAACAGCAGGGAAAGTCTGTCCTGATACGAAGAGCAACCACCAATGGAACCTACCAATCTGGACCATTCCCACCAAACTGACTGCCCAGTTACCCTCACTCACCGAGCGTTGCACCAGGGCACCAGCTATTCCAATGCCAGTCTCCACAGATGTGCGGGACAAGGAACCGCCAGCTGCTCCGTTGCTGGCGCCAGCTTCCGGAACCTGTCCTACTGCAAACGAGACAAAGCATCAGTAATTGAATTCTCTACTCCCGGGACATGCACAGCTTTCACAAAACAGTTCAAACTTAAACAACGAAGAACAAGGTAATGCAGCAAGCGCTCTACTGGTGGAGATAAGGCAGACAGACTGGACACAACCGCAATCACCCCCATGTTATCACAATGAAAGCAAACCCAGCGATTCTGAAACTGAGATCCCCAAATATCTACCACCACCACAATCGGGAAAAGCTCCAATAGTACCAGGTTGCTCAAAAATCCCACAGCTCGCCATTCCTCCGGATGCCCGCAAATGACAGTACAAAACAAACAGTAAAAATCCGGCTAGACAAACTAAAAACAAAACACCCGCGTTCCGGGGTCACATGTGGCGTGATGACGTCAGCACAACACACCGCCCTACATGTTTCGCAATACCTTGCGTCTTCCACAATTATTTTTCCTATCGCAACTTTATTTATTTGTTTGACTTTTTACCATGGAGATATTATATGGTTTTTAGTTGCTGCTCCAAACACACTATCTAGCGCGGTATTTTTATTTTCTTAACCTTGAAATAAGATCTGAAAAAAATGAATGGGGTGAGCAACTACATGGAAAATGAGGTTCAATGTAGAAAAATGTAAAATAATACATTTGGGTGGCAAAAATATGAATGCAATCTATACACTTGGGGGAGAACCTCTGGGAGAATCTAGGATGGAAAAGGACCTGGGGGTCCTAGTAGATGATAGGCTCAGCAATGGCATGCAATGCCAAGCTGCTGCTAACAAAGCAAACAGAATATTGGCATGCATTAAAAAGGGGATAAATTCCAGAGATAAAACAATAATTCTCCCACTCTACAAGACTCTGGTCCGGCCACACCTAGAGTATGCTGTCCAGTTCTGGGCACCAGTCCTCAGGAAGGATGTACTGGAAATGGAGCAAGTACAAAGAAGGGCAATAAAGCTAATAAAGGGTCTAGGATATTAGTTATGAGGAAAGGTTGCAAGCACTGAACTTACTCTCTCTGGAGAAGAGACACTTGAGAGGGGATATGATTTCAATATACAAATACCATACTGGTGACCTCACAGTAGGGATAAAACTCGTAGCCACTCATTAAAATTAGAAGAAAAGAGGTTTAACCTTAAATTACGTAGAGGGTTCTTTACTGTAAGAGCGGCAAGGATGTGGAATTCCCTTCCAGAGGTGGTGGTCTTAGCGGGGGGCATTGATTGTTTCAAGAAACTATTAGATAAGCACCTGAATGACCGCAACATACAGGGATATACAATGTAATACTGACATATAATCACACACATGGGTTGGACTTGTGTCTTTTTTCGACCTCACCTACTATGTAACTATGTAACTATGTATATCGGCATGCAGCGGTCGGTAAGTGGTTAAAGCACATTTTTGACTATTATCGACTATGTCCTCAGCCGCGCCACATCCGGCTCGAAGACGTTGTGACTTTCACATTTTGACTTTCCCCCAGGGGACCTAGCTCCTGGGAGAACCACCAACAACCAACCAGGTGGGAGCGCCATACCCTAGATGAGCCCTCAATTCTTTAACAATCTGGTTAATCCTTGACCCCCCAAAGACCGCCTGATCTGCCACGGGAGCCTGAGTGACACCTTACTCAACCAAGTCCCTCCACACCTGAAGAGCCCTCTGCACCCCCTCCTGTAAAATGAGTATTAATTTGGGAAGCTATTCTGCCCCCTCAACCAAACAGCACTTGAAAATCGCCACAAACTGAAAACGCGAAAGGGATGATCCATCCACATGCCACAAAAATGGCCCCTGCACTTCTCCCTGACCTGCACATAATGCTGTACAGCGAGAACTGGACACACCGTCACCAGAATCACTTTGAACAACGTCATGGCAACACCCTTGCCCAACTGGTCAGTTTTAGATCTGCTAATATGGAGCTGGACACTGTTGGCAGCGACCTGCATATCTGAAAAAATTAACCCACCCACACCACACGTGTTCTTGCTCACTAACTCTCCAATCCGCAGGGCCCCAAAAAAAGCTAAGGCAAAAGCTGCCGTAAAAAGCTGCACCTCATAAGGGGAGGTACAAACCCTGGGCAAGATCCCTACCAGCTCCTGGAGCAGCTCAAATGACACCGGGCGCCTGGTATCTGGTACCATACGCCCGCGCCAAAACCCTTTCATGGCCTGTCGCACTATGAAGTCTATGGTAACATCATGCAGGCCCTTTAGCTTGAAAAGGAAAGCTAGAGCAGCCAACCTCCTGTTCATTTTGTATACGGATGCACCCACTGTGAACTCCGTTCCGATAACATACAACAGCAGGGAAAGTCTGTCCTGATACGAAGAGCAACCACCAATGGAACCTACCAATCTGGACCATTCCCACCAAACTGACTGCCCAGTTACCCTCACTCACCGAGCGTTGCACCAGGGCACCAGCTATTCCAATGCCAGTCTCCACAGATGTGCGGGACAAGGAACCGCCAGCTGCTCCGTTGCTGGCGCCAGCTTCCGGAACCTGTCCTACTGCAAACGAGACAAAGCATCAGTAATTGAATTCTCTACTCCCGGGACATGCACAGCTTTCACAAAACAGTTCAAACTTAAACAACGAAGAACAAGGTAATGCAGCAAGCGCTCTACTGGTGGAGATAAGGCAGACAGACTGGACACAACCGCAATCACCCCCATGTTATCACAATGAAAGCAAACCCAGCGATTCTGAAACTGAGATCCCCAAATATCTACCACCACCACAATCGGGAAAAGCTCCAATAGTACCAGGTTGCTCAAAAATCCCACAGCTCGCCATTCCTCCGGCCACACCACTGCCCACCATGTCTCCTGACAATATGCCCCGAAACCCAAGCTGCCAGCAGCATCGGTATACAGATCAATGTTAAAAGCTAACACCTGCGGGGCCATTCACAAGAACCTCCTGTTATAAGAGGTCAACAACTCTTCCCACACCCACAGATCAGCCTTGTGTTCGCCCGAAGGTCTAATGTAGTGATGCAGCAATCTAGCCTGACTTTTTTCCCCTGCAGGGTCGCACCAACCATCTACCCCAGGTCCTCCAATTTTTCAGTGACACTCCATTGACTGCGCGTCGACGATACCCAAGAATTGAATCTCCGTGGAAGGACCTTCCATTTTGTCAGGCGCAAGAGGGATCCTGAACCGCCATGTGATCCCTTCCAAAGTCTGCAACAGTGCAAACCGTGGACTTCAGCGGTTCGATACAAAGAAAACCGCCAAGGTAATGTAGAACTGAGCGCACTTGCAATTCTTCCCGTACCACCCATTCCACAAAAGTACTAAAAGTCTCAAAATATGAACAAGAAATGGAGCAGCCCATGGACACACAACGATCAATAAAAAATTGCCCCCCCAAAAACAACTCAGCAACTGTTGGCTCTCCGGATGTACTGGCAACAGACGAAAAGCGGATTCAATATCCGTCTTTGCCAACAATGCCCCTCAGCCATACCGCTGAACCCAACTGACCGCCGTATCAAAAGAGGTAAACGACACTGAAGTTAAATCAAGCTCAATCGCATCATTCACCGAAGCACCCTTCGGATACGACAAATGATGTATCAGCCTAAATTTGTTGGCTATCTTAGGGACCACCCCCAAAGGTGACACATGCAACAAAGTTATGGGTGGTTGATCGAAAGGGCTGGCCATCCTGCCCATTTCAACCTCCTTAGCCAATTTCTCAGTTACAACCTGCGGAAACTGAAATGTGGATTTTAAATTCTTGGGCACAGAAGTACAAGTCATAGGTAAAGAACAGGAAATCTGAAAGCCAATGACAAAGCCATTGGCAAGGAAGACCGGGTCACACTGTACATATACTTCAAGGAATCAACAAAAGAGGACATAGACAGACATGGGGCTGCCCACTGCATTTTCCTTTTTCTTAAAAGATAGGAATGAGATGAAAAAGAAAAGGATGGGGAAAGGGGAGGGAGGGGAGCACTTTAATTTCTAATCTCCATCTCAAAGGCAGGCCCCTCAGTAATAACGAATATTGCTTTCATAGTAATGCTTTTCATATGAGGGTTCCTAAACTAAGCGCGTGTTAATTTCATCCAATTTTTTTGGTGAGATGATATTGCTGCCAACAAAACCCAATGTGCAGCTGGACAGTTTTGGTCCCTAACAGCAGTTGCATGGTCTGCTTATGGCTGTAGCTGTAGCCTTGGCCATGTTTCCTAAATGTTATAACCATAACCTGTATGTGGTCAGTCTGCTCACTCTTCTTGTCCTTCTTCTTGTTTCTATGCAGTGGACCCGCTAGAGTTATCAAAAGTAGGAGATGATGTATGAGGTGGGGTTTCTTTACGTTAGGGGGGCTAGACAAGCAGGATAAGTAAACAATATGTAAAAGTGCCCTTATCCTTTAGCTTGCAACGTGTATCCTAATAAGCTTGAGGTGGAGACAGGGTTTCTTTATACGTAAGCTAAATTTTTCATTGGTCTTACATTCCAGCAACCTGTACATTGCATCTTCTTTGAAAGCGGTAATTAGGATATATTTTGTGGTATGGCACACTTTGTCCAGTTTCTACTCATAATTGAGCTATGTGGGTGCAGCATTACAGAGGTGTGTCTGATGACACAGGCTTTTGGATGTAACCACTTCCCATGTTAGGGGTGTGACTATCATAAATATGTAGGGCATCGTATACATAACACTTGTTTATCGCCCAGGCTTAGAATTAAAATAAAATGTAGCCAAACTGCAGCAGGTTTGGTGAGCTGCCATGTTTACGCTGGAGAGAGAAATTTGTAATCCACAAGCACTAATCATTATTTCCATTTAAACTAAATAACGCAACAGGCTTAGAAAATTATATAGGCTCTGCCAGGATGTACCATTCATTTACATTATAAAACAACATTAGGATATGTAGCCATTTATAGTCTGGGAAAATTACAAAATCAAATACTAGGGCTGAAAGCATAACAAACAGCAAAGCAAGGACAAAGGGCCTAACCAAATGAACTTTCAATTTTTGATTCATGTGGTCACCCTTTACAATACTGGGTTCATAGAGTGGTGTATGATGGGAGGGTAGGCAAGATCCCATAACTGAGACAGCTTGGCTGGTTTCTGCAGAAAAACATATCCTGAGTTTTGAGGGTCCAGGGGCAGGCTAAAGAAATGCTGGGAGATGTTTAGGGAACCTAATTTGCTATGCAAGGCAGGTACCATTAGTGCCTAAAATTTGCTTTAAGCCAGCATTCTCTACACAAATATTTTTTTTTTACATGAGATAATAATCTGAAGAACATTACTTATAGTCAGCATTTAAGTAAGCTTCAGAAAGCAATTACTAAACCTTTAACAAGCATTGTGCAGGTATCCTGAAGGTTTCCTGACAAGAACATTCACTAAGGTCAGTCCATGCCCTTAGGCGTTTACAATCTAAGGTCCTTACCTCACATACATGCATACACAAACACATACCAGTGCCAATTTGGACAGAAACAAACTAACCTTCCAGCATGACCTTAGAGCATGTGTCAAACACAAGGCCCCCGGGCCAAATGTGGGCTGCCAGGGCATTTCATGTGGCCCTCTCTCCCATGGCTTTTTTTCAGCCAG
Organism: Lithobates clamitans; assembly: GCA_037952925.1. Lineage (NCBI taxonomy): Eukaryota > Metazoa > Chordata > Amphibia > Anura > Ranidae > Lithobates > Lithobates clamitans. Next base: position 840,943 of record JBBGZY010002060.1, on the reverse strand, counting down.
AATGTGGCAGAACATATGCATTCTTCCCCCTCATCCTCCACTCCCCGCTCACTACTGTCACTTGTAATCACAGAAGCCTTCTGTGTTTACAAGTACAGCTTTCCTCTCGGTGGCTTGTGGCTCTCACAGATCACTGCCTGCCCCAAGTGCACTCATGGCAAGACATGGCGGGGATATATCTCATCCAATCATCTCCCTGCAAGTGATAGAGAGAGGCAGGGCTGCCCACCGTGGAATGTACTAGAGCTGGGCCAAATAGGTGAAGAAGCTTTTTTTGGGGGGTGGTAGGAGATACAAGGGCTGTGGAGGGAGATGTGTGCAGAGGTGGTGGATAGGGTAGAGCGGTGTAGAGGTCAGAGCCGAGAAGGAGGGGTGAAAGTGAGATGTGTATAGCTGGTGAAAAATAGCTGAACCCTTTATTCTGTGCAAAGTAAACCTCTAAACCCTGTACTCTGTATGTAGTGCACTCCTCAACCCTGCACTCTGTACGCAGTGCACCCCTGAACTCTGCACTCTGTATGTAGCACACTCCTAAACTCTGCGTGCCACATACTCCTGAACTCTTAACTCTATACATAGTGCACCCTAAACCCTGCACTCTGTACATAGCGTACTCCTGAACTTTGCTCTTGGTACATAGTGCACCCCTAAACCCTGCACTCTGTACGCTGCACACTACTGAACTCTGCACATTGTATGTAGCACACTCCTGAACTCTGCATACATTGTTTTACAGATACAAATGACCCTTTGAAGTCATCCATAATGCTAATGCAGTCCCTGATGAAATTGAGTTTGACACCCCTGCCTTAGAGTGTGGGAGGAAACCCACACAAACACAGGGAGAATGTGCAAACTCCATGCAGACAGTGTCTTACCTTTTTTGGGAATGTCCTCTTCACAACACCAAAATTATTTGCTTATGTTCTATTATTGAAGTACACTAAAGAGGGTCTTAACGGGCACCCTCAACAACCTTTCCCCTCTTCCACTGACAAAAGTCATTGCATTGTTTTCACAGACTGCACTGTGTTCTTTGAATGTAGAAGAATATCCTGTCATTTATTCACCTCTCCCCCATTCCCAGAACATGTTGCTATTAAAACAATGCAAGGACTTTTGTCAAAGAAGGAGAAGAGAGAAAGTGTAAGGCGCCCATCGGGACCTTCTACAGTGTACAGTACTTCAATCTTAGATCTCAAGCTATTAACCCCTTGAGCTCTTCCTGCTTTCGTGTGGACCTTTTTTTTTTAGCCTGACAACCTATATGACTATGTAAATACACTCTGTCATCTTGTTCCTATATAAACATAAGGGTACATAAATATATACATATATATGCAGTATACTTTCTATAATCCTCTGTACAGCGGCACTCAGTTTGTGGGAAGTAGTAAGCAGAAATAGGAATCAGATTGTGCTGCTTACAGGAGGTATCTATTCCAGTTGACAGTTGAGTTACTGAATGTGCTATCTAGCACTGTGCAGAAGTACATTAATCTCCAAATTGCAGGATTAAGATTGAATATTCTGTTTCTTGCACATGCCCATTCATTATTGCCTCTCTTTAATCTCCAACTGGTATCTAATATGGAGCTTTGTCAATGTTGGCAGTAGTTTTCTTTTCTACCACCAGCCACAGATAAGTCCGGCTATTCCTGACAAGAGGAGTCTTGATAGATATGAAAAACAGACAGCTAGAAGGTGTTTTTTTTTTTAAGATACAAATAAAAAAAAAATCCAGTAGGGGCACTGAGACCCCTTTGTAATGGGACTATCAAGTTAAGCTGCCAAGATGTCCTTGATGAAATCCCCAATAGACAACACACTGGAATGTGATTCAGAAACGTGAAATTTAAATTTGTATTGGCCAACTGTTTAAATGCCTCTACATGCTTATGTAAATTACGTTAAACTATCATGTGGTGAATTTTCCTCCAAGATTTATTCTGAGAAATGAGAGTTTTCACATCAGTCATCGGAAGGCATGCTTAAGCTGTCAGAATACTTATTTCAATTTCACTAAGCATGTATATGATGACATTGTAAGGGAATAATTATGAAGTGTTTCAAAACCACAGGGTAATTGAGTAAGATGAAACATATTTGTGGTTGAAAATGAAATAGAATTAACCCAAAGGCATATTGTCATGTCAGACCTTTCACAATGTTAATAATTTATATGAATAAAGTATATCTTGGGGAAGATGTTATTATTTAATCCATCAGGTTATCTGACTGAATGTCTTTGTAACTGTTAACAGTGATTTTAGTATTAAAGGAGAAGTCCAGCCTAACAATAAAATCACTACATCTATAGGGATCCACGATCTAACACTAACCTATCTAGCCCTGTAAAGAAGAAATCAGTATAAATACCCATTTTTTAAGCCTATCTGGTCCGGTCTCCAGCAGCAGAAGCTCTACAGAGGACACAGCCGACAATGGCTGTGAAATGAAATGGAAGTGACGTCTTCCATAGCCTTACTATGGGGCTTCCATTGTTGGCTGCCTCCTCTGCACCTGCCTCCATAGCGAAGCCGCAGCTGACAGCTCAGAGTGGGATCATGTTAGATCGCCTTCAGAAAAGTTATGTATACTGATTTCTTCTTTATAGGGCTAGATAGGTTAGTGTTATATCATTGATGTCTATAGATGTAGCGATTTTAGTGTTAGGCTGGACTGCTCCTTTAATTTTGACATAACACATACTATGACATTTCACACTACTAATATCTCAAAGCTAAATATTTATCTGGTAAAGAGAATGCTCACCAAAAAAGCAGTATTTTAGTTAAGGATAGAGTCTTCTAGACAAAGTGTAGCCAGGAGCTGGCTAATGTTGCTTGCCTTGTCAGGAGTTACGATGCAGCATTGCAGCTGTGAAGCTGTTCCCTCATAGTGTTCAGCCCGGACTCTGTGTCATCATATCCTGAAGAGTGACTGAGTTCTAAGAATAGAGCAAAGCATCTTGGGGTGCGTAGTCCAGGGAGCCCAGATTTGCATTCAGCTGGACTGTTTTGAACTACAAATACCAGCCAGCTGGGGGAAGAAAAACAGAATGCTGGGAGAGGTTATAAAAAGCCTGTGTGTAGGCAGAATTGTTTTCTTGGGACCCCGAGTTGGAACTGCAAACAAGTGGCTCAGTGGCTGAGTGGCGGTCTGTGCTACAGGGAGACAGAGTTATTGCGTGCGGGTGCAGAAGCATCCACTGCCAGCTACTTCTGACTGTACAGCGGAAGCCTGGAGGCCGCTCTTCAAACGTCCATGCCAGATCCAGCCGAGCAGCAGCACAGTGTGTGACAGGACCGCATTACCCCTTGAGCAGGGCTCTAATGAGGCCTATAGTGGAGACCCACACCACTTTCCATTACCAAGAGTCGTTGGGACTGGGGAGCGGGCACTTACCCATTCTAATACCACAAGAGACACTGTATACAGACACCATTGTCTTGTTCTTTTGCCTAAGCCTGTAGAACCTGGTGCTACACTTACTCTTTGTGGAGCAGCAACAATGTTCCTCTTTCCACAAACGTACTACAAGTACGTTTTGCTACACGCTGCCTCATCAGGCTACTTCACCTTCCTGATTACCAGGAGTACTTCACTAAAGAGCTAGCTGAAGACAAAAGGTTTTCTTTCCTCTGAGAGATTACAACATATCCCCCCCCCCCAAGGGATTAAAGCGGTTAGTGCCATGAGGACAAGTATTTTCACCCAGGATTCTATTTGCTAATTGAGCAGGTTTAGGTACTGCAGAGTTTAATAGTTTCATCAATTTAGGAACAGTGTTGTAACTTTCTGTTTTATCTGGCCTGTGGTGTTGAACTTGAGGCACAGGAGGGAGCGGTTTGACATAAGAAAGGTCATTCCTCTGACCTTCTCCTGCCTGTTCCCATAGATGTCCAACTAAATAGAGTATCATGTGAGAAGTCTTTATATCCTGCAATCAGTTATTGTTTTTGTTCTACTGTCTTATATCATTGTTATCACCTGCCATAGTGAAACTTTTTCAAGGGTACGTTTATGTTACTGGAATCTCATGTTTCTAACTTATCAGTAAATAAGGCTCAACTATTTCACTTAAATTGTGTGTGTGCCTCTAATTATCTTGATTATCACCAAAAATGTCTGAACCCAGGGTGTCAGAGTTGTCTGAGGACTTGCAGGATCGGGGCCACCAGTGGGCTACAGATTTAGTAAGCGGCCATCATGGGGGTAGTGTTACAAAAGTTTCCCCTGGTTTCTTATATGTCTTGTGAAATCCAAAGGTAAGATCTTCCTACAGGTTTCTTACTCTGTTCCTGCTCACTTTAGAGGTTTAGGTGTTCTCTACCTATCTTTGGGTGTTCCCACTCCTCCTGTAACATTTTCCATATCTATGGAATTAATGTAAAATCTGCAAAAAAATTAAGTAACTGTAAAGGAAAAACTGTTTCTTTACAGTTATTAGTTGTCATTATTTACTCTAAATAACCTTATAGACCAAAAAACATCTCAGGAGTACCTTTAGCAGTGATTCTCAAACTGTAAGAAACTCCTCACTGGAGAAGTGCAAAGCTTGTGGCAAAGAAGTGGCGCACATGCTTGTTGCACATGCTGGTTGTAAAGGGAATACACACTGTTCTCTGCTGCCGGTTGACACTTTTTAAGTGTACCATGGAAGACAGGCCATTTATCTTCACTGTTCTTTGAAACCATAGGTTGGCAAATATAGTTCTCTATTGGTTTTATTGCATGTAGGATACTGAGGCTGGCACAGCAAAGGAAGATGTGGGCACTATTGTACAGCATATGGCAATTGAGTAGAGCAAATTTGGGCAGAGGGCAGGAGGGGGGTTTTGGGAAAAAAAAGCTGGGCCTAAAGAGAAGGAAAGAGGGCAGGAATATAAAGTGGAACAAGTGGTAATAGGAGGACTGGAGATAGGGTGGACAGAGTTATGAAGAAAGAAAGAAAGAAGTCAGGTAGAAGATTTCATTGGAAGAGTGAGTAGCTGATGGAGTGGAAAGGGTGGGTAGGAGAAAAAAGGGATGGACAGAGTTGATGGAAAATGGAGCAGGCAGACAAGGCAAAAAAAGGAACCAATAAAATTGGCAGAGAGGGTTTAGGCTGGTATGTAGTTTGAGCACACAGCAGTGCATGAAGGAATGAAGGTAATACAGCAAGGACTGGTGAGCCTGAGAGCCAAATGTAGAAAGCAACAGTGGCCCAATCCTGTCAATGCAGGTATCTTTCTTTTATGAGAATTCAAGCACTCTTAGTTTGCTGCGCATCATCAATTTTTTCAAAGGCAGTCCTAGTTGTATTTTTTTCTGTTATTGTTTATGAGTGTTAATAAATGGATCATAGGGGTTACTGGGAAGGTTAATGCAGGGGATTTGGGGAAGGTTTTGATGGAGGTTAGTGTTAGGGTTGGGGTTTCAATGTGAGAGGGTCCTACGCTAGAGAATTGCTCCTTGTGGAGCACCCTGGGGTTTAGTCAGGGAGCTCCTCACAAATTTACTTGCCAAGAGTAGTCATCTTGCTTGATAGAGATCTATTCATGTCACCCTAAGTTTGGCCTTGTTGCACTTTTCTCTTCTACCACTAGGTGGCTGGGAACTTAGTGGTACTAGATATGAGAAGGGCAACCCAAGGTCAGGTTATGGGTATATGGGGTATCTCGGCCAATAGGCAGGGGTTTTCTTGAATCTCTTGGCCTACTGGGAGAACCTATATATTCGTTTGACGTCAGGTGATCTGTGTTCTGTGCCACCTAGACGACTGTCTGGGTGGACGTGTGTCGTACGGCCCTGGGCTGCTAGGCCAGAGATTGGGCTTATCCCGGGGGCATCTGGCAACCAGGCTGTTTGAGGGCCTATCCAGAAGTAAGAGGGCAGCACAGGCTTGGGACTGCAGCTTGCAGTCCTACCGAAAGTGAAGGTTCTGTCGGCCGGAGAACCTGTCAGTGGTCGGAAGTAGAAGGGAAGCTGTCGCCACAAAGGGACCAACCACCTTTACCAGCCAGTGAGTGTCTTGGCCCTAACCCTCTTTTCCCCAAAAATACAAAAAAGGACTGTCAAAAGAAATAAAACCTCTTTTACATCCAAGAAGTGTCTGGCGCCCAATGACTTTCACCATCTTTGCACCCACTATGCCTCACAATCCACTACATATTGAAGGATGTCAGCAATCTTTGGCCTTGGGGGTGCTCATTAGACTGGACAAGGCCGGAGACCTTGCTACATTTGGTGCCCAGCATGGGGCTAAGGCGTTGTCCTTGCAGCAGTCACCCATAACAACTGGCTTCAGCTCCATCGGGATTTCGTCTGGCTCGGTGGGAAGGTGGCAAGTAACATTACCCTGCTTATAGACTGTGTTGTCATGTGTACTATCAATGTGAGGAAGAACCACCAAGTCTCATTGCTTGGGGGAGAGGATCAGCCTGATCTTTTGACACTTCCCGTTAGCGCTGTGAGGGTTAATACAGACTCCAAAATGGACTCCATTACAGTTTTGGCACGTCGTAGCCAGAAGAAGGAGGGCGCCACAGTTCCCAAAGAACTTTCGCACCAATCCTTTGGCAGGGTGAGGAGTTCCCGCTCTGCAGAGGAGGATAAGGAAGTGCTGCCATGTGTGTCTGACTGTGGGTTAGTGAAGGACATGGCACAGTCCCTAGGACTGATTTATGGAAAGTGCTCTGGCCTGACTACGCAGTTGAGGCCTTGGATCGTTTGTGGACGTTGTGCGGAGCATCTGTTTTGAGGTTGTCCCTCCAACCCTACCCCCACAGATCCTACAAGAGGATTGAGACAAGAATGTTGCTGTCGCTTTGGAGAGTGATGCCTCAAAACCGCCAGTTGCCACCCAAGTCATGCAGGAAGCTGTTACCCCTGCCCCAGCAACTACTCTAGGACCCAGCCCACCTATCGTTATTAAAGGCCAAGGTCGGGCCCAACTAATCCCACTGATGTCTGAGCCACCCGAGAGAAAAATACCTGGGCCGGGTAAGCCAGTGAGACGTGAGAGTGGTGTGCCTGTGGGGGAAGTGATACCAGTGGCCGTGAGAGGAGATGTCATGGGGGCGCCATTTAAGGTGAAAGCCAAGCGCAACTACATGCTGGCCGAAGAGTGCCCGACCATCTCGGATTCAGCCATTCCATCCGATGGCCTTTCAGAGCTCTTCTCGGACACCCTGTCCTACTCAGGAAAATGGGGAGAAAATGATGATAAGTTAACTAGCAATGTGCAGGAGGATGAAGTACCTGCTACCACTACTGCAAGTGTACAGATTATGCTGTAAGCCAGTGCAGCACCGCTGATTAGCATTGCCAGGTCCTGTGAGGAGGATCAAGGGAATCAATGGGTTCCCATAGCTCGGCCTGGCACGCCCATGCCGAGTTCCAAAGTGGATTGTAAGCCAGAGATGGTTGCTGGGTGTTCAGTCCTGCGTGCCCCAGATGCACATGTTCTTTCTGGGTATGGAAACCCTAAGACCTTGCCTCGGCTGTCCAAAATACAGCGCATTATAATAAAGAAGATATCGTCTGAATACGGATACTTGTATCCATACATACCAGCTCATCTGGAAGATGAGATATTTGAAAAAGAGGCTCAGTGGGTGGATGAGGCTGTGAGCAGTTTTGTACATATTCCTCTCCACCTGGATTTCCCTAAGTTGTCACCTAAGATGGCTGAAAACTACCACTCTGTAATAAATACCTGAGGCTACGGCCGAAAGATCAACTTAGATAGTGTGGTTATCCACAGACCGGATAAAAGAAACAATTTGTCACAACGGTGAACACCAAGGGAGAAACCGTGATCCTGTCCGAACCTGGGTATTACTGGTAACCGTTGCAGGAAAATACCAATATCATCCCTGTAGAATAGAAATGTGCAGTTGTGGAGTTAAAGGATGCTTTACCGAAGTTACTCTATTCTTTGCACAAAGTTTTTTGTTAATGGGGAACACCTCAAAAAGCTGTATCTCCAGGACTTTGCAGGACTGAATGTTGCCGGCAGATACAGTGAGTGATACCTTGAGCCACGTTTGCTAGAACTGAAGTTGTTGGGGTGTTCCACCCTGAAGAGGGATCTGTGACTTCCAGCAGACTGTTTGCAAACGATGAAGAGAATGTCTTTGTCTTCAGCTGTCATGTGGACAGACTGGAGATGTCTTTGCAAGGGGACCTTTGCCCCGAAGTATGGTCGCTTGCACCATAACTTGGCTGCTTGTTGCCAGAATTGCCTTTGGAAGAAGAAAAGGAACTGCTGGGAAATGTAGTCCATGTGAAGTAAAGTTAATGGACAGTAACCTGTCATGGACACTGAGAATGTAGCTAGTTAGAATAGGCTGTGATAGGGAAATGATTGCCTATTTCTTCAAATGATGCACTCCTATACATACAGTCATGGCTGAAATTGTTGGCACCCCAGACATTTTTCCAGAAAATCAAAAAAGTATTTCTCACAGAAAAGTATTGCAGTAACACATGTTTTGCTATACACATGTTTATTCCCTTTGTGTGTATTGGAACAAAACTAAAAAAGGGAGGAAAAAAAGCAATTTGGACATATTGTCACACAAAATTCCAAAAAGGAGCTGGTCAAAATTCTTGGCACCCTTTCAAAATTGTGGATAAATAAGATTGTTTCAAGCATGTGATACTCTTTTAAACTCACCTGGGGCAAGTAACAGGTGTGGGCAATATAAAAATCACACCTGAAAGCAGATAAAAAGGAGAGAAGTTCACTGAGAGTCGGTTCACACTGAGGCAGCACGACTTCCAACGCGACTGCCTCAGACGACTTGAACACGACTGCAGCGGCGACTTGCAAAACGACTTCTATATAGAAGTCTATGCAAGTCGCCTCATGTCGCCCCCAAAGTAGTACAGGAACCTTTTTCTAAGTGAACGGTTCCATTGTACAGAACGGGCAGCTACTTGTCAGGTGGCTAAGTCGCCTGACAAGTTGTCCTAGTGTTAACCAGCACTGAGTCTTTGCATTGTGTGTCTGTGTGTGCCACACTAAGCATGGACAACAGAAAGAGAAGAGAACTGTCTGAGAACTTGAGCACCAAAATTGTGATAAAATATCAACAATCTCAAGGTTACAAGTCCATCTCCAGAGATCTAGATTTGCCTTTGTCTACAGTGCGCAACATTATCAAGAAGTTTGCAACCCATGGCAATGTAGCTAATCTCTCTGGGCTTGGACGGAAGAGAAAAATTGATGAAAGGTTGCAACGCAGGATAGTCTGGATGGTGGATAAGCAGCCCCAAACAAGTTCCAAAGAAATTTAAGCTGTCCTGCAGGCTCAGAGAGCATCAGTGTCAGCGCAAACTATCCGTCGACATTTAAATGGAATGAAACGCTATGGCAGGAGACCCAGGAGCACCCCATTCCTGACACAGAGACATAAAAAAGCAAGACTACAGTTTGCCAAAATGTACTTGAGTAAGCCAAAATCCTTCTGGGAAAACGTCTTGTGGACAGATAAGACCAAGATAGAGCTTTTTGGTAAAGCACATCATTCTACTGTTTACCGAAAATGGAATGAGGCCTACAAAGAAAAGAACACAGTGAAATATGGTGGAGGTTCAATGATTTTTTGGGGTCGTTTTGCTGCCTCTGGCACTGGGTGCCTTGAATGTGTGCAAGGCAACATGAAATTTGAGGATTACCAAAGGATTTTGGGTCGCACTGTAGAGCCCAGTGTCAGAAAGCTGGGTTTGCGTCTGAGATCTTGGGTCTTCCAGCAGGACAATGACCCCAAACATACGTCAAAAAGCACCCAGAAATGGATGGCAACAAGGCGCTGGAGAGTTCTAAAATCGCCAGAAATGGGTCCAGATCTAAATCCCATTGAACACCTGTGGAGAGATCTTAAAATTGCTGTTGGGAAAAGGTGCCCTTCCAATAAGAGAGACCTGGAGCAGTTTGCAAAGGAAGAGTGGTCCAAAATTCCGGGTGAGACGTGTAAGAAGCTTATTGATGGTTATAGGAAGCGACTGATTTCAGTTAATTTTTCCAAAGCTTGTGCAACCAAATATTAAGTTAAGGGTGCCAAGAATTTTGACCAGCCCATTTTTGGAGTTTTGTGTGACATTATGTCCAATTTGCTTTTTTTCCTCCCTTTTTTTGTTTTGTTCCAATACACACAAAGGGAATAAACATGTGTATAGCAAAACATGTGTTACTGCAATACTTTTCTGTGAGAAATACTTGATTTTCTGGAAAAAATTCTGGGGTGCCAACAATTTCGGCCATGACTGTACGTCAGGACTGTTATTGATTAAAGCCTCACTGAAGTTTATAGTTCTATTCTGATCAGCAAAGGGGGTGGCATTCTCAATGCGAATGGGACCTGCTTTCCAGATGTAAATAATGTAGACATGTACAGTATAGGATGTTTTTACATTTTCATGCTGCCCTCGGCTGAGGATCATTTCAAATCACTGTGTACATATTGCAAAATGTTCTTATAGGGTAGGTTGCCTTTGCATTATTTGATTTATCTCTTTCAGGTGTTGCTGTGTCGGTGAGTCTTCCTTGGCTAAGGAGAGACAGGGATCTAGCTAGATAACAACACTAACCCTCTATATATTTTTTATGACTGTAAATCAGGGGTCTCAAACTGGTGGCCCTCCAGCTGTTGCGAAACTACAAGTCCCATGAGGCATTGCAAGGCTGACAGTTACAAACATGACTCCCACAGGCAGAGGCATGATGGGACTTGTAGTTTTGCAACAGCTGGAGGGCCGCCAGTTTGAGACCCCTGCTGTAAATAGTAGATAGATAGTTAGGTGATAGCATTCTCGCTTACTTACTTTTAAAATATACATAACTATTTTTGATACTTGAATGTCATTGAATGTCATACATGACTAACTACTTTTCATGTGATACCAATTCATGTGGCACACCACACATATGTTATTCTATTGTTATCCTGTTAACCCTTTCCCTGCCCCCCCCCCCCCCCCAAACTTTAGGTGCTAGGAGGATTTGTACAAGAAGAGAGGAATTTAGAGGAGTGATATTCTCCAGGAGTGAGTGCAGAGGAAGAGGAGCAATAGTCTGCAGTGGAGATGTGCAGAGGAAATAGACTGTGAATGCATCATTTTCAGGGCTAAAGCTGCTAATCATTGTTCTACAAATGTGATGACATTTCAATAAGTGCTATGGGCATCCCATATCTTCCTTTACCCCAACCAAGTTGTATCCCGCAATAAACACAACACAACTACGCAAATGACTGCTCATTGTCTCAGAAGTGATAGATGGGGTTCTGGCAGCAGGGTGATTTGGTGGATCATTGTCAGGAGTGCTCACACCATGGCTACATATGTTTATAAAGTGACAGTAATTTCCAAGTGGAAAACACAGCTACTAATGATCAGTGCACCGACAAAAGTACCAGATTTAAAGAGGAAGTAAAGCCTCTGAAAAAAAAAAAAAAATACACCCTGCAAGACAAAGGCATAATGAGCTAGTATGCACAGCAGTGCATCAGGCAGTGGATCAGGAAGAGACACGAGGAGGCAGATTTTCCCACCCTCCCTCCCTATTAGTTCAAACGTTATTACGCTATGTGAGTGTTTTTTCCCTCACATGTTACCCAAACTATTTACTTGGTTCATGGTGTACCCATCGCTGAGGAAGCCGTGCTGATCCCTTCCCTCTCTGTGTGATGACATCTGGCCAGATTATTTGCCTAGACCTGTTGGTCATCAAGCCTTTTTGACCTGTATGGCATACGCCATTTCAGGCCACATCTTCTGGTAAGCCTCCTTGGTTTCTGGTGATGGTCCTGGCACCGATTTCAATCCTCTGTGCACTTCCAGTTTCTCTACGGTTTATTTACTCACCAGGTTGCCGGCTCGGAACCATCCCCCTGCATGCTCAGGAGATACCTGTTTACCATCATCATTTTTTTCACCATTGTCACAGACTTTTTGCTTGTGTTTGTTCACTTATTTGGACTTTACATTTAACACTTGTTTTTTTACACTTGGTTCAATACATGTATATTGAGTGTTACCTTTTCATTCACTAATTTGTATATTCACGCAGTATTTTTCTGGCTCATACCGAAATACCTGCTTTGTAGTCACTGTATTTTTATTTGAAATATTATACATTCATTTTTTCAAGTAAATTTTAGCGCCACACTTTTGAATTTTTATTGTTAGTTTGATCCTGAGTCTACGAGTGTGTTGGCTGCTGTTTGTCATTTTTAGTGCAGCGCTGTACTTAACCTCTGTATATCCATTTTTCATCGAAATATAATGTTATGCCAAGTAAATTGATACCCAAAATGTCACGCTTCAAAATTGCGTTCGCTCGTGGAATGGCGTCAAACTTTTACACTCAAAAATCTCCATAGGCGACGTTTAAAAAATTCTACAGGTTGCATGTTTTGCGTTACAGAGGAGGTCTAGGGCTAGAATTATTGCTCTCGCTCTACTGGTCGCGGTGATACCTCACATGTGTGGTTTGACCACCGTTTTCATATGCGGGCGCTACTCACGTATGCGTTCGCTTCTGTGCGCGAGCTCGTCGGGACAGGGGGTTTTTAAAAAAAAAATTTTATTTTTATTATTTATTTTACATGATTTTATTTATTTTTACACTGTTTTGAAAAAAATTGTGTCACTTTTATTCCTATTACAAGGAATGTAAACATCCCTTGTAATAGAAAAAAGCATGACAGGACCTCTTAAATATGAGATCTGGGGTCAAAAAGACCTCAGATCTCATATTTACACTAAAATGCAATTAAAAAAAAAATTCATTTAAAAAAATGACATTGAAAAAATGTGCCTTTAAGAGGCGTGGGCGGAAGACGGGCCAGTAGTGTCATGGAGACGAGTGGGCGCCATCTTAGCCTCACTCGTCTCCAGGCACAGAAGGGAGACAGACGCGATCGCCTCCGCCGCTACCGACGGCTCCGGTGAGCAGTGGAGCGCACCGGATTGTGGCGGGAGGGGGGGCCCTCTCCCGCCACCGATAAAAGTGGTCTGGCGGCGAATCCGCCGCAGGGACCACTTTTATCTGAATGCTGACTGCCGCACGAAAACGGGTATATCGGGGTTATGGCAGCTAGCCATAACAACGATATCCGCCGCCAAAGTTTGGACGTACATCGGTCGGCATGTGGTTAAAGAAGAAGAGAATTGTGCGCTGCATTTGGAGATTTTATAATTTCGCACATCACGAATGTTAATTCTCCATTACGAGCGCTAGTTTACAAGACCGGCCGCTTCTGCTTCTGAGCATGCGTGTTTGTAGTTTGGACTTTTGTCCGACGGACTTGTGTACACATGATCGAACAATCCGACAACAAACATTTGTTGGCGGAAAATTTGAGAACATGCTAGCCAACATTTGTTGGCGGAAAGTCCGACAACAATTGTCTGATGGAGCATACACACGGTCGGACTTACGGCCAACAAGCTCACATCCAACATTTCCCGTCGGAAAGTCCGATCGTGTGTACGGGCCTTTTGAGGCAATTTTTAAAGCAGTACTTTACTGCGGCCATATAGCTGCTTTAAAAAAAAGTCAGACACATTTATTAAAGCACAGCATTGCTCCTAGCACTTTTTCCCCCATTAACACTGAAATATTCTTAAGCCTGCATTCACACCTGAGCAGAGTGACTTGTGAGCGTTTATATTTGAGAGTTTTTTTTTGTTTTTAGAAGTGAATTACAAGCGTTTTACAGCTTCAGGTATTTTTTTTTTCACCAATAGAAAGCACTAGGGGGATGAGAGGTGTAAAACGATACAGCAGAAGATCCCTACAGGTATAAGTCTTGAGTTATGATTCTTTTTTACTTCAATTGTGCTTGCTTTTTAAGGTGTCAAGTGACATTAAAATGAGGTAAACCTGTGTTCACTTTAAAGGCTCATTCACATGGACAGAAAAAATGCTGCATTTAGATGCGTATACAGTAAAATCTTGGATTACGAGCATAATTCGTTTCCGCAAACGTGCTTGTAATCCAAAGCACTCATATAACAAAACAAATTTCCCCATAAGTAATAATGGAAACTCAGATGATTCATTCCGCAACCGCAACTGCAAAATAAAAAAAAAAAATAGTGTCGATAGGGAATGCATAAAGCATAATCCAGCAGGAGCTACAGAGTATAAAAGAGAAGAGAGGCGCCTCTAAGTGTAGCAATATGGTTACATTTAATGACGGTACAACATTAAGCAACTCACATGGTTTATGATTAAAACAGGCACATCTAAGTATGCAGGCATCCGGGGTAAAGCTGTCCACATGGATCATCCTCCGCACCGCCATCGACATCATCCCTTCCATGCTGCGCTCCATGAGCTCTTCAGGCCACGCTTTCAGATCGCTTTACTGCACGGTAGTCTTCCCGGTCACGATTGCAGAATGACAGCAACACCCCCCCCAGTCAATCAAATGCTTAGATAGTTCACTTACCCCATCTATGACGGCTTCCCCTTGCTTCGCCTCCTCTGCATCACGGCATCTCCTCCCTCCTCCCTTCTCCTCCTAGGCCAACTGGCCCACTTCCTGATTGGCCGGGAGGAGAATCAGTGTGACAATAGCAAATATTCATTCGCTATTGTCACACAACCAGGTAGGCTCGGGACACAGTGCTCTGCGCCCCGAGCCCACTCTTTTTTGAAGCCTATTAGAGCCTCTTGCTCTGATCATATGCTTAAAAAAAAAAACCCTGATTGGAATCCATGCGTCCGGCACCCTGCATATAGACTAGGGAGCTGGATGCATGGATGGGGGGGGGGGGGTGGCGCCCGTGCGCCCTGCATTACGGGCCGCCGCTAGTTAAACTTTTGTTCATAACATCACTGTTGCTCCCTGTGACATGGACAGCCCATCTCACTGAAGTAGCACTGAAGTCATATCATATCGCCACAAATCTCACAGAAGTAGGGCTGAAGTAGTGGTTGAAGTCCAGCTTTATATAGCACTACTTTAAATAGTACCCGGTGTTGCTACTCGTATTGCAAGACCTTTTATCAAGTTAAAATTAATAAACAAATTTTGCTTGTTTAGCTATGCCTATGTGTCCAGGGCAGCACATATCTGAAGATTTTACACGCGTCTGCGCATATGCATATGCCATCAAAAGAGTTGTACATGTCTCGATGCTAGACACATCTAAATGTGAGTACTTTAGGTGTGTATTTTATGCAGAATCTTATTTTTTCAATTGAGTTTCTTCCTCCCAGATCTCCCATTGGACAACAGCCAGGCAACCAGCATTTTCAGTATCTAAATTAAACTACAAGAAACTATAGCATTCAATTGCTGCTTAAAGTGGTTGTAGACCCTTACACACCACTTTTACCTACAGGTAAGCCTATAATAAGGCTTACCTGTAGGTACTGGAAATATCTCCTAAACCTGCACGGTTTAGGAGGTATTTACCATATACGTATGCGCCAATGTCATTGGCACACTGAAGAAAGGGCACAATCAGTGCCGTGACTGTCGGCTCCCGCACGCATGCATGGGAGTGATGTCATGCGACTCCGGCCAGTCACAGAGCCGGAGTCCACGGCCCCAGAAGGCAGAGGGGTGAAGATGGACACGGCCAACAGCGGGGACATCGGGAACATTGCGTGCTTCGTTTGCAGGTGAGTTACACACGATGGGCTAGTATGTGATGCATAGTAGCTCATTATGCTTTTACTTTGCAGGGGAATAAAGAGGAAGTAAAACCCATCAGGGTTTACTTCCTCTTTAAGTGGAACTAATTTTGGCTTGGTCATGACAGGTGTTGATGGTCACTCCACTCTCTTTTACAATTCGAATTCACTCTTCCAAAGGACTCTGTTTTTGAGGCTAAAAAATGAATCTTTTTTGTTGTGTTATACTTTTTTTAAATGGCAAGGCTTAAATTGTAACTGCATGCAAAAGTCTCAGTTTTCACATTTTGATAAAATTATGTTTAAATTATAATTCCATTTGAAGAACCATATAAAATTACAAATGGAAATCAAATTGGTTATATATTGTTATTGTTGTTATATAATGATGGGCTTTGTAGAGCGCTGATTAATTAAACTGGTGAAAATATGGATCATGTAATGCAAAGGAAATTAAGCTAAAAATCTATTATACATTACTGTAGCATTAATGTATAATATTTATACATTTATATTTAGTGTATTTATTCATAAATAGTAATAACAGCAGTTTCAGTTGTATTATTGTATTTTATTCCAGAACAAAAGACAATTTATAAGGAATAAGTTGTTTTGTAAATGTACATATTTATCATGGTAAATAAATGCTATCGGGGTTGTTTTCTACACAATGCAATGGGCAGGTTACCAATGAAGTTGGAGGTAGTTTGTCTTATACTGTATATTTGTGTAGCTCTTACCCCCAATGAGCTGCTGGTAATTGATTGGGCTTGTACTCTCTCTTACCCCCAATAAATTGGCTCAACGCACTTGACACAGCTATGTAACAATATTGGTACAAAAACCTAATATTAAAGAACAATTCAATGATAATAGTTTACATATATTATACCCTTATTGTTACCAGGGTATACGCTGTTCCACCTGCTAGGAGAATTAACAAGCCTCACAACAAATTGTATTAAACCAGGATATAAATTTACTGAAACAGGTTTAAACAACTATTACAAGAACTGTACTGGCACACAAATCTGACACAATACTGAGATGAGTGTTGGTAAATGGCTGCATTCAAGGGTTACCTAAATGACCCCTGCAGGCGCGTCTCCAAGTGGGACTAATGCTCAGAGCGATAAAATCTTGACACTGGGCACCTTCCCACTTCCAGCAACGGCCATGCAGACACTCTAAACTTGCAATACACTAAAAAGTGCTAGCAACAATGTAACACAATGTAATTACTCAAGAGCTCCCCCTGTGGTGAAATGCAGTCCTTTATTTGTAGCAGCAATACTGCAAGACCTTAAAGCAAATGATATAGTCTCTTGTCTTCTTTCTTCAGCTAGCCATTATACTGCAGTATTTATATTCCATAGGGTTTGCCGATGGTAATAGTGAACAACAGCAACTTCAATTATGCAATGCACTTATAACTTCCTGTCTCCAGAATGCACTACGACCGTCAGTCAGTTCCTAGTGAAGTTAGGCTTTGAGGCCTGTCTGAGCACAGTCTGAGTGGAAAGAACTGTTCCGTGGGACTGCAGTTCTCAGCAGCACTGTAATGACTAGTCTATTGTGTGCTAGGTGCTTTATATAAGTTTTGGGCAACAGCCCTCTCACTGCACCAGGCCTGAATAATTGGGTGCCTCCGCTCCGGTGATCTCAGTCCTGCTGCCAGTCAGCTCCGACACATCTTCTCCAGCACACTGTGATGGGGCACTTTCACTGGTTGCAGTTCCATTCCTCGCCAAGTAGGCCGCACTCTTCGGGCACCCCCACACTGGTCCCTGCATGCAGGTCACGCGTCCCAGTGAGAAGAGACAGAAAATGGCCACGCCGGGCCTTTTATTACCTACCTAGCATGCAGTTCAGTGACTCAGTGTTCATGGGTAGGTGAGTGAGCATTGTGGGTAGGTAAGTCTTTTCCAGTAAAACAATTAAGTCATTTCCTGCTTAGCTGTTATGTGAAGATTAAACAAGTCTTATTCACATTACATACCACTAGAGGGAGCCAAACACCAATCTAACAATATTAACATTGCATGACATTAGATGGCAAAAATCCCAGAGCTACATTTGCAATGTTTCTTGTTATTTCTCATTTGGTGACTGATTTTTTTTTCCCCCAAAAGCATTTCTATCACTAACTCACTATCGGTATCACCTGTCAAAGCACCACTTATGTGATCAGATAAGGCACTGAGCTCTTGAGGAATGCAGAATTCTGCTTTACATGCATAGGGGAACAGCATACATGCGTGAGAACAGCATTACAAGAGGAAGCAAAGGAAAAAAAATCCTCTCTGTGCAGAATATACAAGCATATATAAACACACAGACACGAATATATCACTACAGCGCCATCTATAGTTTGGAGTGCATAGTACATGCTGTTGCACTTCGACCAACTCGATCACTAAAATCGCTGAGCAGCCCTTTGTGGGATGTCACAATGGGTGAGTACGGTATGGTACTGCAAATTATGGCTCTATGTATTCACAGAAGATAACTGGGAAGGCTTATAACATTGCTTGAGATTTCAGTTCAGTGCACAGGAAGGTACAAGGACACTGAGTTCTGTAAATGAATGAACTAAATCTACCAACTGAATCCTTGGTTCATTTTTAATATCCAAAGCAAACTCACCCATTCAGCCATGTCTCCATGTTTTACTTTGTTGAGAAATCAATTTGTTAAACACCCCCATAGCATTTCTAGCTGCGGCCATCTTGACTAAGGGCATATGGTTTATGTAGCATTTACTTTCTGAAATCCATATGTACTTAGCTCAGGCATGCAGGCAGGAGGGTGTGCTTAGCTAAGAATGCTCTTCCCCTCCGGCAGATGAAAGGAAAAAAAATGGCCCAGAAGACTCCTGGGATGTATGACATCATTTTGTCCTAGGCCAGAAATCAGAAAGCAACCAAAGAAATCTAGAAATAAAGTTTAAAACATGTAAATATATTATACCTTCCCACCTATTTACTACTTCTAGCAACATAAGGATTAAAATAGTTAATGTTGATAGAGAGAGTTTAGTTTAGTCTGCTTAAAGTGGAGTTACACCCACTTTTACAACTCTTCAGCATCCCTCACTAAACTGTGCACTGTAAACAAATTGGATTTTTTTTTTCTCAGCACCTACAGTATATCTGCTGTATTAATTTTTCACTTCCTCCTCCCTGGCCGCGGCCCATCGTTTGCAATGCCTTCTGGGAAGGGGCATGTGCGATATCTGCAAGGATGAGATCCAGGAAGAAATACAGTCTGGCTTCAGATGCCCACACTTAAGATGTCCACGGCCTGCTGTAAGTTTATAAAATAACAAACTACTGCTATAAACTAACAAAACAGACCTTAGTTTATAGACTAACTTTACTAGAATACAATAAGCTTGTGTATTATAGGGGTATTTTTATTTAAAAAGTATAATTTCGGCCGGAACACCACTTTAAGCTCCCGTTCACACCGGTGTGACAAGTCGCACTCCATTGCCGGCAATGGAACTGTTCATATCGCCACAATTCATGTCGCAGCGATTATGAAAAAGGTTTCTGCCCTTCTTTTTTGCCAATTTCATTGCGACTTGCATAGAATTCTGTTAAACAAAGACGCAAGCTGCAATGAAATTGGCAGTGCAAATCACACTGATCTGCGGCTTTGAAATCATGCTGAAGTAACGCAATTTCAAAGCCGCACCAGTGTGAACAAGGACTTAATGTGTTTTTTAAAACAATCCCCTGTGGTCTCTTCCCTGTTCTACCACTTACTCTTTGGGTACCCTTTCTGACTGGAGTAAGCATGCTGTACCACCAACTACTGGTCCATTCAAACGATCCTGGTCTGTTGCAGTGCATAAAAGCAGTAGTAAACACCTTTTGGTAACTAAAAAAGCTTACCTGTAGAAACATGGAATATCTTCTAAACATCCACCGTTTAGGAGATATTCACTATTTCTGCAGACAGTGGCACCACGGGGGAAATAGGCACTGTCCCTTTAGAGCACTGTGCCACGATCCTGACTCCCACATGAGTACAGGGGAGTGACGGTATCGCGGCTCGGCCATTCAAACAGCAGGAACTTGCGAACCCAGAAGGAAGATCGGGTGAAGATGGAAGCCATGTCAGCGGTGACAGTGCGCCATTGGAGGGATTCATTTTAAGGTAAGTCTTTCATATTTTGCTGGTACAGTATGTAATGCATACTAGCAAACTGTCCTCTTAACTTGCAGGGGGAAGTTTTGGGTTTTTTTTGTCAGACTTTACTACCACTTTACACACATTGTTGGGGCAGCCAGATAAGTTCAATGAGCTGCCCAAGACACCTCAACGGACCAAAAATCATGCAAGCAGCATTTTTGGCAATGCACTGAACTTCAATGCTGGTTAGTGCAAGGTTGCCCCATTGTGCTGTGCTGCAATTCACATCTTTCAGGAAGGTGCTTGGGGGTGCCATTCAGAATGAATAGCATTGCATTGCATCAATGTATGGAGGACAATATGTATGTTTTTCTCACAGCAGCTCTCTCATTGTGACTTGATCCACAGCACAGATGTGCTCCTGTCTGGGCTCCTGTCACTCTAAGCCAGAAGCAAAAGAAATGACTATAGAGTCCCTGCAGTAGCACCCCTGAGGCCCTGTCCTCTGGGCTCTCGGTGGCTCGAGAGTCCTAGCAGCACTCGCACACTCTTCCAGGATTCAGGATACAGCATACTGGGTACAGGGTACAAGGCACAGGCAGGGTCACGGCTCACAGGCAGAACACTGAGGCACAGATATCATTTAGGGTGGGATTATATACCTTCCCAGCAGACAATATCAGGTGGAGCCTAATTACTAGGATAAGCTGGCTACTGGGAGACACCCGCTGGTGGCCACCGGAACTGCGCTTTCTGGCTTTGGTAACAGCAATGCCACCAGCAGGTGATCCAAGTCCTAACATGAGGCCTAACATGTCTTTAGGCTGACCACATGATGGATAGGGTCCTCTTCCTCTTTGGATCTTCTCCTAGTGTAGACAGCAGTGCAGCTAAACTCCCAGTATTAATAGAAACATACATCACCTGCACACCACAGATCTTATGGAATCCAAACATTTATTAAACCAATTACATCATTGCTTTGCTTGCGTCTCTCCAGCAAGGTTACTTTGTGGTATAAGCAAGGAAGCTAAGACCTCTGCAGTGTGTAAATGTGCTTTTACTATACAAAAATGCTGTACATACAAAACTATTAAAATATTAGGAATACAAATCAAAACTGACAGATATCTATAACAAGCAAAATGCCTAGCAAATAAACAGCCTATGGTCTGTAACAGTAGAAATACACTTAAAAGTTACCTTACTCAGGTTACTGTGTAATCATGATCTCCGTTACTCCTGGAGACCAGGCACCTTCGCTTATTACAGATTCTTCCTCCTGCTCTGGTGTTAATCCATGATGAATGGGCTCCTATCGGTCTCTACTGCTCCTTTTATATGGGCTTTGTTTACCAGTTTGCCAGTTTACAAACTCATTTACCTTAACAACCAAACTGCCAACTGTCAACAGTTCCCATTGTTACTAAGGCATTCGTTTAAGAAACATTCTCAGACAAACCTGATCACTGCAATCAAACTAGTCTGATTGCTATTCTATCACAGTCTTATAGAAAAATCGTATATTTTATATCAAACGCAACACAATCAAAATGAGGAAAGTGCAACGTTTTCAAACCCCTTTGTCTAACATGTAACATACTCTCACAGTATGTTCTCAGTCTTGTCCAGGTTGATATGATACTGGGCGTTTTTCAGCACAGAAGATTGAGGACATCTAGTTGCTGAATGAAATTACTGCTTGTGACAGAGCAGGAGAGGAGGAGAGTATTACAGCCAGAGCTTCTTTATCATTTTAGACCACTGCTGGGTGGGCTATTTAAAACAATACCTGGAGCTAGGCTTTAAATGAAGAAGAGGCCAACTTGTATTGCATGTCAGCTGATCTTGTATAACTAAAAGGTGCGCACATAACAGCTTGACGCATATACTTTTCAGGAATGACTTCTGGAATGTTCCTTTAAGGAATGTTATATTTTAACAGCATCTCTGTATTTATAAATCTAAAATCTTGATCTCTTACAACACTAGTACTTAGGGATGGAATTCTGTGCCCTCTGACTAACCTAATCAGGGTTATGACCTATATTTTGCTACCAATGAATGCATAAATAAAACAATAAATACTTTTGCTAGGATCTGTTACATACCTCTCAATGGACCCTTTTACCACAAAGCATATAAGCAAAAGAAACAGCTTTTCCATGCCGCCAGTTAAGAGGACTGTGAAAAATGAACATGCAAATAATGTATGTTTTTTTAATGACTACTCCTTTAGGCCTGGTTCACACTAGTGAGATTTCTGATGTGGCTTGAGTCGCACAAAATTGCATGACCATGGAAATAGTATTGCTTTCCATGGTGGCTGTTCACATCTGTAGCGCTACTACTGAAAGAGCTGCTGGTTAAGATTGGTCCTCTGTTCTCTGCCACAGCCTCCTAAAGGCCTCGACCCCACTGACACACCAGATGAATAGACAGAAAGAGCAAGCAACACAATGAACATTTCCTTTACACTGAGTATTAAGACTACCTTGGGTAAGGCAGCATTAAACAGAATAAACGAAGATTAAGGAGGAAAGGGACTATTACATTTAGTGAAAGGGGCAGTCTTTAAAGGGGATCTTCTGCCAGCTGATGTTGGGGCCCTTAGATGACCATTGGTGCACTAGAGGTAGTCCTTGTACTCTGCAAACATTAAGAAATGCAGTGTAACCCAAGCAAGACAGAACTGACATGTGTCAAGGAGTGGAGGTCCAGTATAACTGCACCCTGAGTTTCTAATGGCATGGTGTGAACTTAGATGCACATTAGATTGCAATCAGTATGTGGGTAGGTGCAGCATGATGTGGCAGGCAATAAGCACACAGTAAAAGTGCAGAAGCAGGAATATATTGTAACAGTACACAACAGACCAGGCAGGAAGGCAACACGGCTGGGAACACTCAAACTATTTAACAGCGATGAGAGAGTAGACTGAAGACTCAGTGATGCCAACAGCATCTGCTATGAGGAGCAAAATGCAGCCTAGCCATCTGTACACAAAGGGGAAGCTTTCCAGAGATTTGGAGTGGTCCCTGTACTGCTTTCCATGGTGGCTGTTCACATCTGTAGCGCTACTACTGAAAGAGCTGCTGGTTAAGATTGGTCCTCTGTTCTCTGCCACAGCCTCCTAAAGGCCTCGACCCCACTGACACACCAGATGAATAGACAGAAAGAGCAAGCAACACAATGAACATTTCCTTTACACTGAGTATTAAGACTACCTTGGGTAAGGCAGCATTAAACAGAATAAACGAAGATTAAGGAGGAAAGGGACTATTACATTTAGTGAAAGGGGCAGTCTTTAAAGGGGATCTTCTGCCAGCTGATGTTGGGGCCCTTAGATGACCATTGGTGCACTAGAGGTAGTCCTTGTACTCTGCAAACATTAAGAAATGCAGTGTAACCCAAGCAAGACAGAACTGACATGTGTCAAGGAGTGGAGGTCCAGTATAACTGCACCCTGAGTTTCTAATGGCATGGTGTGAACTTAGATGCACATTAGATTGCAATCAGTATGTGGGTAGGTGCAGCATGATGTGGCAGGCAATAAGCACACAGTAAAAGTGCAGAAGCAGGAATATATTGTAACAGTACACAACAGACCAGGCAGGAAGGCAACACGGCTGGGAACACTCAAACTATTTAACAGCGATGAGAGAGTAGACTGAAGACTCAGTGATGCCAACAGCATCTGCTATGAGGAGCAAAATGCAGCCTAGCCATCTGTACACAAAGGGGAAGCTTTCCAGAGATTTGGAGTGGTCCCTGTACTCTCCCTACACCTCTGAATCCTTTACCTAGCCCTATTTACTGTCCCAGAGTGACCTGTCCCTACTATAGCTACTCGCAAAATGCGTGCCAAACCTAGGAGCCAGGGTCTTAAAGAGGAGTTCCCGCCTGGGGAGAAAAAATTAAAAGTTAGCAGCTACAAATACTGTAGCTGCTGAACTTTAATATGGACACTTACCTGTCCAGGGAGCCCGCGATGTCGACACCCTAGCCGATTTTCGGATCGGCTGGTGGGTGCTGCTGCTGCCATCTCCACTAAGGGACACCGGCAGTGAAGCTTTTCGGCTTCTCGGCCAGTTGCCTATTGCGCATGCACAAAGAGCGCTGCTCTTTCTAAATGGCGGGGGAGAAAGGAGGAGGGGGCCAAACTTCCGAGGGACAGCGCCGTGGTTCGGTCTCCCGGAAGTGGGGGCAGGGACCTGTTGCACTTTTGGGTGGAACTCCGCTTTAAATAGACTCTGCCTGACCAAAAATGGCAGCCAAAGTCACATGGGGCACTAGTATCCAATCGGATAGCTGCCTTCCTGTGACCGAGGAAAGCATAGAGGAACTAGGTTCCTGTCAACTTCCTTCCCTATCTACATTGCTACTGCAGACTAACACCACCTGCAGTGGAGACTGCACCTGCCTACAAGTATCCTGATATTAGTGGCTTGTCTTTTGTTTAATGGTGTCGGTGGGCCAGCAGCCCTCTCACCAACTCTCCATCATGACAATGCAGTCTCTGATGTAAGGGGTCTCCTCTTGGTCTGGTCTCAGTGTGGTTGTGACTTGGATGACAGATCAGTTGGCCTGATGTCTGCTCTGGTCTCCTGTCAGCAACCCTGCAATGTGGACCCAACAGTCACTGTTTCTGGCCTACTAGAGTTCTTTGGTGGTTCTTTGGGTGGCTCTATCTCTCCTCCACTTGTTCCAACAGGTCTGGATGCTCAGGTTCCCAAGGCACCAACAGAGGCTTTTCACAGGCAAAAGAATATAAAGTCCCTCAGGCTCCACCTGCTGCACACAGGCTGTTGAGCTCTGTAGTCCAGAAATACAGTCATTTCATTACATGGCCACCACTTTGAGATACGTAAACCTCCCAGGATTCCAGGCGTTCTGCATGAAATCCTATAGGCTTCATGTAACTTGGCTCTTCCCCTGCTGGCTGGAGGAGAATGGTGCGGCAGCATTAAGAACTCAGCAGAAGGGAGCAAAAAGGAAATGCTTTCAGAGCATTTGTCTTAAACCTCATAGTCCCATGCCTGGCTACACATCAATGCAGCACAACTGCAATGCGAGTTTTGGGGAAAGGTCCTGTGATACTTGCAGTGTGATTTTGTGGCCCATAGACCTGCCACAAGAATGGCATGCAAAAATGCACAGCTCTAAAATAGCATGACAGTTGTAAACCTTTTGCACAATTATTGCACAGCACCTGCACTGCACCTCAAATCTCATTCAAAACTCTTTGGAACTTATGTGAACCAGGCCTTATACTGACTTTTCAATATAAAAAATGCAGAGGTTGGAATAAAGGTTTACAGTAGTTCAGTGTAACAGTTTTGGAAGTTAGAAATTTATATAGAGGTCTACACCCGAGAGGGGCAACTAAGGAGGAATGAGGAACAGATATATTTGGTTCTAGAAGAGGGACAGTTGGGAGCTGTGTGGGAACTCACACAGCTCCCAGGAAAAATCAGGATAGTGGGCAAGAACTTTCCTGAAACAATCATTATATTCCAAGGCATTCCTAAACTGTTCAAACAGTACCTGGCATAAAGCACTTATCGGTAATTTATACCAAATATATCACTTAGAGCTAAATTAGGTTTGGTTCTTCTCTCAATAATAAAAGTTTGGGTGTGTTTTTAGAAGTGCATTTTTTTGAGGTCTCCTCTAGCCTTATGTATCTAGGATTGGAATGAACTGAGTTCTTATGGCCTGACACTTTTTTAATGTAATACCTTAGTCTACATATATTAAATAGTTTTACCATGATTAGAATTTAATATCTGAATAGGTTTTAAAGAAATTGAACAAAATATGATGATTGGATTGATACATAACAGCTGACCTAATTTTTAATTTAGTTGATATCACAAATGGGCTTCCTACTTATTATTTAGTTTCAGAAATGTATTGTCAAAAAATAACTGGAGCAGCTAATTGACACCTATGCTAAGTGCTAGATAGTAAAGTGTAATATACTGTGTAGCAGTATAATCCGGCTTCAGAAGAATATTTCAACTCAGTGTTATGATGACACACAGAGACTGGCATCAGGGGTTGCCATAGTTATGTTGGCCACTTTAAGGTGTGAAGCAGTCCCAAAAGCTGGGATGTTTGAATAGAACATTGGAACTCATGGTCTCCTCCACTGGATGGGGGAATTGGGTGATTTTCTTTCCTTAACCCCTGGCTGAAGGAAAGAAAAATGCATAGTCTATGGCCATTGGTCAGCCTGACTCTTTCAATCCCATCCACCAACAAGCCCCTATATCCTAAAATGTACCTCCTTACGTCCTGCATTCCTATTGAAAGGCCATATATCTGTGGCCTCCCCTTAAGCCTGGTACACACTCATTCTAAAAAACTGTACAGCAATCTCCCCACTGAGCTATTGTGTTCTGACAGGGGGACTGCCCTCTCGTCAGAACACTCCGGTCAGAGCCATTGGCTTCCAGTGCTGATCGGATGCCGATTGGATATCAGGCTGATGTACACATGGGCCAAATATCTTCCGATTTCTGTTGAACTAGTTGATATCGGCCGATATTCAGCCCGTGTGTACCAGGCTTTAGAAATAAATAGAAACAGAGAAGAATGATGGTAGATAATGATCAAATGGTCCATTGTGTCTGCCCTTTCTCTAACATCTTTAACATGTTTCATCTCTTAGACTTGACAATATTTGTTTTTTTCTATCTCTGGACTCATTCTATTTTATCAATATCTTTTTGTAAGTGAGGTCTCCAAAACTGGGCACAGTATTCCAAATGTTATCTAATTAGAGCAGAACTTCACTCTCAATCAACATTGGCATTTTTTTAATTCCTATGCTACTAGCCTTTGTAAATAGATAGTAAGGTAAATTATATTTATTTATTTCCAATTCTTTAGCTACTTCCTGGTTTTCAAGCCAAGGCAAATTATGTCATACATTCTAGGAGTCTTCAGGAGGGGAGGAGGGGCTTTCTCAGCTAAGAACACCCTTCTGCCTACATGCCTGAGTTAAGGGCAGATGGATTCTAGGAAGTAAATGCTTCATGAATCATCTGCTCTTACTCAAGATGGCCACAGCCAAAAATGCTAGGGGGGTGTTTTTCAAATTGATTTCTCAGCAAAGTAAAGCATTGAGGCATGGATAGATGGGTGAGCTTGATTTGAATATTAGAAATTAATTAGGCCGGGTTTACTATTGCGAATTGGATGCGGGATAGCAGGAGAATGTGACCGGGCTGAAATCAGACCTGAAACGGTGAACCAGAACGCACAGGGCCCCTGCTGGTAGCCGCATCGGCAACCAAGCCTAAAATAGCCTTTTTTGGTTTGTGGTGCTCAGATTCCATGTAGTTTTGCTTTAAAGACTTCTATTTGAATTCCCCTTTACTCTTTGTGAGAATTCCTTTTCCTTAAGTGCATTTTTTGTATGATTTGAATCACTGAACTGGAGTTTCCACTGCCTAGACCAATTTTTTTTTTAACATAGAGTTTATTTATTTGTTCTGAACAAACAGAAATAAAAAAACAAGTTACATTAGTTCAAGACAGATAATGTACAATGATCGTCTATACCATGTCAAGTCAATAAGTACAGTGAAAATAATACAATTCAATGTCACACATAGTGGCGAAAGCATACTATTAAGTCTCCAAATCATAGACACCTTATAAGACCCTTGAGGGGGGGGGGAGGCCCGGGGGGGAGGGGGAAGCCCGACAGGGGTCCCCCAACCTTAGTTATATACTAGCAGTGTATCGGCCAGGCCATGTCCGGAGCAAAATTACAGAAAGTAGGGATGTGTGGGTAGCCAATGGGCTAAGGCAGGGTACCTAATATATCTATGCAATGGTCAGGTGTTTGGCCTCCACCCAACCCGCCCATATCCTATCGAATTTCTTCGGACAATTTCTCCCCATATATGTAAGCTTATATAGGGGCAGGGCTGCATTGATAAGAGAGAGCCATAGTTGTTTAGTGGGTGGTTGAGGCTGGTTCCAGTTAAGGAGAATGGCCTTTCTGGCATACATTGCTGTGTAAAAAACGAATATTTTTTTTCTTTTGGGGGCCTCAAGAGAGTCACATATGCCCAACAAGAGGGGGATAGGACTGTAGGGGACCCTGATTTTGCCCACCGAGTTAATATCATCCAGAACTATCTTCCAAAAACCCACTATCCTTGGACATGTCCACACCGTATGGAAGAAATCAGCATTATCCGCATCACACCTAGGACAGGTGGCTGTTCTATTCGCATAAATTTTAGCAAGACGCGATGGGGAGTAATAAGCCCGATGGAGAAATTTTAATTGGGTAAACCTATCCCTGGAGGAGATGGTCAGAGTTAGGTATTGCTGCACCCCCTTTTCCCAGTCCTCATCAGTCAGGTCAGGGATGTCACGCTGCCAGGTAGACATCAATTGTGAGACTCTAGACGTGTCCAGTCGTGCAAGCATATTATACATAGTCAACAGCAGTCTGGTTCCCTCAGGTGGGCGGAGCTCAGTTTTCAAATCTGACATCTGCAAGATCACCGGACCAGGAAACTGGGAGCGAAAAGCATGTCTTATCTGAAGGAATCTAAAAAACATCTGGTTTGGGAGGCCCTTTCTACTCTTCAGTTCATCAAATGTTATCAGTTGTCCCTGCGATACAATATTGCTCAGGGTAACTATTCCGTATCTAGCCCATATGACGGGATCTGGTATCGAGTGAAAATGACACAACCGTGGATTACCCCAAAGTGGTGTCACAGGGGACCACGTGTTTTGCTTACCTAGCTTCGTGTTTACCGTATCCCATACTTTGATGGTCGTTTTCATGGGCACAGTCATTTTGGGATTGGAGCGGGGCCCTCTATGTATAAGATTTCTTAGCTCCGAATAGGAACCAAGCAACGTGGCCTCCACAGCGGATGCGGTTAGAGTGCTCCTCCGCCAACCACCATTTTAACGTCACCAGGACCGCCGCCCAGTAATATTTTAGGAAACTTGGGAGTGCCAGGCCTCCCAATGTAACCGGTAATTGTAAGGTTGTTTTTGCGATTCTAGGGGCCTTTCCATTCCATACAAAGGATATGACTAAGCTGTCCAATTTATTAAAAAAGGAAATAGGTATAGGGACAGGAGTTTTCCTAAATAAGTAGGTGAATTTGGGCAGGATAGACATCTTAATTAAATTTACGCGTCCCACTGGACTAAGGGGAAGAGACTTCCATGATGAAAATTGGTGGGTCACCCGAGACATCACCGGGGCCAAATTGAGGCCAATGAATTGACGAAGGTCTCTATGTATCTCTACGCCAAGGTATCTGAACTGTGACACCCGGCGCAGCTGTGCGTCCGATTGCGAAGGAGCAACCCCAGAGTGCAGTGGGAACAGCAGCGACTTTCCCCAGTTAATGCATATTCCGGAATATCGCCCGTATCTATCTATTACCTGAAGCGCTTGTGTCAGCGATTGTCCATCATCCTTAAGGTATAAAAGGGTGTCATCTGCATATAATGACACCTTTTCTTGTAGTGGGCCTATAGTAATACCCTGTATACGTTGGTTGGACCTTATAAGGATAGCCATGGGTTCTATCGCGAGCGCAAAAAGCCCCGGGGATAATGGGCAGCCCTGTCTCGTTCCCCTACGGAGGGGAAAGGACTGAGAGAGGACCGCTCCAGTGCGCACCACGGCCGTCGGAGATCTGTACACCGCCTCAACCCAGGAGATGAAGACGGGACCAAATCCAAATCTGCGGAGGACCTCCCATAGATAATTCCATTCTACGGAATCGAAAGCTTTTTCCGCGTCCAGGGAGGCCACTACCGCTTGGTCAACGTCTCCAACCCCCGAGGTCAAGACCGCATACAGTCTCCGCAGGTTTATGTCTGTGCCCTTGCCCGGCATGAACCCCGATTGGTCCTCATGCACTAATGATAGTATTACCTCATTGAGGCGTCTAGCAAGGATTTTGGTCAACACTTTTGCATCAGAATTCAATAAGGAGATGGGCCTATAGGACGAGCATAATTGGGGATCTTTACCTGGTTTGGGCACCACGACTATTATGGCTTGTGCCATGGAAGGGGGGAGGACTCCCTCCTTTAGCGTCTTAACCAACATGCTGTGTATTCTTGGGACCATTGCCTCAGTATATTGCTGATAAAACTCAGGAGGGAATCCATCCGCTCCAGGTGTCTTACCAGATTGTAAAGAACCCAGGGCTATTTGGACCTCTTCTATTGTGATCGGGCTATCGAGGGACTGCCTTGCCTCTGGGGTAAGAGTAGGAAATTCCACTCCATCCAAGAACCCAGCTCTTCATCAGAGTATCCTGCTCTCGAAGAGTACAGACTAGGGGTAGAACTCCCTAAAGCATATATTTATATCTAATGGGTCTGTCTTTACCGTACCGTCTGACGCCTCAATTCTCGCTATAGTGGGGGTTATGGATTGTTCTTTAGCTAGCCAGGCTAACAGTCTCCCCGTCTTCTCCCCTTGTTCAAAGATTTTTTGTATTTGAACCAACTGTCTTTTTTTGACCTTGGCCACCTAAGAAGCAGAACCTCCCTATAAGCTGCTCTCATATCCTGTCCTGTAAGGGGGTTAGCCGTGAGGGCAAAGTCAAACTCGAGAGTCTGAGCCTTGGGCTCCGCCTCTTCCAGTGCAATCTGATTGTTTTTACGTTCCCTAGCTATGGAAGACATGTAACATCCTCTGATATAGGCCTTGAAGGCATCCCAGTCATTACCCGGTGTAGTAGAGTCAGCATTTATCAACCAGTATTGTCTAATCAAAGTGACCATCTCAAACTCTATAGTCGTGTGATTTATGCAGAATCTAGACAGTCGCCAGATTCTGTCAGCAGGGGGAGTCACCGTCTGCATATCACAGAACATCGGCGGATGGTCCGATATTCCTCTGGGGAGGATCTTGATCCCCCTAAGCCTGGGCAAAAGACTGCCACTGGCATAGATGAGATCAATGCGGGATAGCGTATTGTGTGAATGGGAGCAGCACGTGTATGACCGTTCATGAGGGTGCTTCCATCTCCACACATCCTCAAAACCAAAGACACCCGCCCATCTGGACAAGGAAGAGTCCGTGGCCGGGTCAGGTGTGAGCCTGTCTCGGGACGGATCTGGTGCTATAATAAAGTCCCCTGCCAGAAGGACATTATCTGTGGGATATTGGGCTAGGAGAGGGATAAGATTATGTAGAAGGGAAATGTCAGCCGGGGGTGGTAAATAAATGCCCACAACCACCATCTCAATCGTGTCAATAAGTGCATGTAGTAGTACGTATCTACCCCCAGGGTCCAGCTTAACATCCAACAACTCAAATTGGAGGGACTTATGAATCAAGATACTAACTCCCCGGGAGTATCCAGAGTGAGTGGCATGAAAATGTCTCCCAACCCAGGGCCGTTTGAGGCTCATTATCTTACTCCCTACTAAATGCGTTTCTTGCAATATGCATATGTGGGGGTTATATCTCTTAATATATTCGAACACTAGGGAGCGCTTTATTTTATCGCCAAGGCCCCGGACATTCCAGGAAAGAATTCTCAAGGGGGCCATATCAAGGGGGAATAGGAATATGCGAGGACCAAATTACAGTCAGCTGGACCCTGAGAGGCCGACACCACCATCAATTCACTGTACATATGGATCCGCCACAGACCTAGGCAGAACAGTGGCAGGGCCCAAATCCACAGCACCCTTGTAAAACATACATTGTCACACATCTGTCTTATGTAGTAGAAATTAACTCTGATAAACCAAAAAAAACAAAAACCCAAGCCCCGCCCACCCCGCACATCCGCTGTAGAACTCGGCGTGCCTGAACCCCAAACAGAACCCATTAAATTCTAGGAAAGTCTCCTTTAAGGCAGTGAGACAACTCCCAGAACGGCACCAAACAACACAGGGGCGGTCAAAGTTCGGTGCAGTCCAGAGATATCCGTCCGTATCCTGAGGATAAAAGCACCATAATAAAGATCCATGCAAACTTTAAACTAATATAAGAAAACGTAATAAGGAAAATAAAAATAAAAAACACCTAGCCGGAGCTAGGGGCACATACTTTGGTCCCAACTGTGACCTATAATCCCCCATACACCTTTTACGGAGGTCCCCAGTTTCCTCAGACAAAAACAAAAAAAATAAAATATAGTGTGTCTGAGCTGTTATGGCTTCTACATATTTGAAGAGGGTAAAGGATAAGTCCGCCATGTAAAGTTTAACGGTAAGAGGAGAGGTGAAAAAACCAGCAAGGGAACCATCCACCACCCCAAACCCTCCATCCCCAACAGGCACATTTTAGTGAACAGGAACCAAGAACTAGGGGGCGGCAGCAAGGCTTTTTGGGGAACCACCTAAACAAAGACGATCTTCTTGGTAAGTATTAAAAGTGACAGTCATACGCATCTGAGAAGTTACTTCTAAGGCACTAAGTAGCATCTTTGGACACTTACACCATCATTTGCATATACTACTCCTGTCCCCTTCGATCTTGGGGTAGGGTATCCAACCAGTGGGAAGCCTCCTCCGGCGAGGTGAAGTATCGAGAGGACTCTCCATCAATCACTCTAAGGCGAGCCGGAAACAACATGTTGTACTTTAGCCCTTTCAGGCGGAGCTGTGCCTTGACGTGGTCGAAGGTTCTGCGGAGTTGCTGGGTGTCGATAGAATAGTCCGGAAACATCATGAGTTTGGTGTTTTCGAAGCGAAGCTCCGGGATCTTCCGGGCCTCCCTAAGGGCCAAGTCTCTGTCCCGGAAATTCAGCAGCCGGAAGATGAAGGTACGCGGTGGAGCCCCAGGTGGGCCCCGCACTGGAGGGATCCTGTGCGCTTGTTCCACCACAAAATACGGGGAGAATGGGGCCTGTGGAAGTAAGGTGCGGAGCAGGGTTTCCGTGAAGGCCGTAGGATCCCGACCCTCAGAGCCCTCCGGGAGGCCCACCAGCCGCAGATTGTTCCTACGACTACGGTTCTCACTGTCTTCAGCCCGTGATTCGAGGATCTTTACCTTGGCTTGCAGGGTATGGATAGAGGCCCGGTTGTCACGAACAGTATCTTCCGAGTCACCGATTCGCCGCTCCGCTTCATTCATGCGATCCCTCATCTTGTCCATATCCCTGCGCATAAGTCCGAATTCCATTTGCAGGGTATCAATTTTGGCTGTCAGGGTGTTCTGGCATCCAGAAATAGCCAGCATCAGAGCTTGGAACCGATCCTCCTCCGAGCCCGGATCTGTGGGGATGGTCTGAGATGCCATGTGTGCGTAGTTGGTCGGGCCCGCTGGGGCCTGTGACCTCCGCTGTGAGGAAGCTTTAGGGGTTTGCCCACCTGTCTTCGCTGAACTAGATCTGCCTCTTCTCATGCCCAGATGCCCTCCACTGCTGGATGGAATAATCTATAGTATTGGAAGGACTCAGGCAGGGCACGGGCTTTGAGAACTGCGGCTATGTCACCCCCAACAACAGCACCTTGTGGTTTAGGCTGTAGAGTGTCCTCTAGATCACATGTTAGGAGAGGGGGGGGGGTCGTCTCTGTGAATTCTCCAATGTCCTTTAGATGCTTATCCCCTCTTGTACAGGTCCCAGGTCGGGTGGCAGCTCCCTCCCGCAGACCTCAGCACCCCAGGGCAGTGTTGTTATAGTCCTGGACTCCAAGATGGCGGCCGGTGTATGGAGCCCACCGAGGGCCTTTATGGTATTTTCAGCGTCCCCCCCTCGTTTCCTCCGGATCCCGCTGCTGCTTCTAACTGGGTGGCACAAATGTATAGCCTGTGGTGGCCCTCCTCCCGCCGATCGCGGTACTCGAGGCCGGGGATCGCTGAGGCGCCGTAGGCCGCAAGATGGCGGATCGCGGCCGGGTTATGGATCCGAATGAAGGCCGTTGCGGTGCGATCACTGTATCCGCTTGTCTCCTCCAGTTCTCACCTCCTCCCACATCTGGACGGGCCCGATGTGCGGAGCGCTGAGGTCCCCCTCCCGCCGATTGCGGTACTCTAGGCCGGGGATCGCGAGGCCGCTGTAGGCCGCAAGATGGCGGAATGCCTCCTGGGAGTGGAGCCGGCCTGCCACCACTCCGTCGAGCGGCTGTCCTCCACAATACCCTCCGTCCCTGCTTAGGATGATAGCCTGCAACACTTAGGGAGCCGTGTGGAGTCAAATGAGGTGATGAGCAGGATGGCTACGGATGAAGCCAGGACCGGCGGAGCTCCTCTGGATCACGTCCTGCTCCTTGCTACATCCGGACACGCCCCTCACCTAGACCAATTTTCCAGCAATTTAAATTTATGTAAAATATTATAAACACCTCTAGGAATATCAAGCCTGCTTTGCACCTTTGTGTCATCAGCAAAAGGGCACACCTTACCCACCAAACGTTCAGTAATATCAAGTCTCTAATGGCTAGTGTCTTTTCTGAGTTTTTAATGCATCTAAAAAACAAGCTGAGCCTGGCTGGGAGACTTTCTCTAAGGAGATTGTGCGGCACCCAAGATCTCAAAGCAATGTGGACAGGAAAGCATAATGCTTGGGGTGTTGCTAATTGGAGGATAAGTTACAATTAAACGATAACTGCAATAGAAGTACACATGTGGAATTAAAGTGTATGCATCTAGTAAGCAAAAAGGAAAAATTACCAACTTAGTGTAATAAAAGGATATAAATGTATTAGTTATATAAATGTATTGTACTTTTAAAGGTTGTCAGAATCACACCATGGCATAGTTGCCAATATTGTAAAAAAAATTATAGGGACACTTTTTTGTCTGTAGGCGGAGTCCCTCCTTATATCAGGTTTCCCCAGCGGAGTCCCTCCTTATATGAGGTGTCCCCAGCAGAGTCCCTCCTTACATCAGGTGTCCCCAGCGGAGACCCTCCTTACATATCAGGTGTCCCCAGCAGAGTCCCTCCTTACATCAGGTGTCCCCAGTGGAGTCCCTCCCTATATCAGGTGTCCCCAGCAGAGTCCCTCCTTTCATCAGGTGTCCCCAGTAGAGTCCCTCCTTACATCACTGCCTGGGATGCAAAAGTGTGCTAAAAGTTTATTTGTCCTGACTCAGGGGTCCCAGAACTCTGGCTGAGGAAGACACTGTCACACCCCTTCAGCTGGGTGCGGGCTGCACCCCGGTAGCGACGCCACTGGTGACTGGCCATTTACAGAAGACCAGCTCGTTGAGGCAGAAGGGAAGAACCAAGAGGCGGAGCCTGGGTTCCACCTCTTTTTTCTTCCTCACGATAGCTGGTCTTCTGTAAAATGGCAGCCAGCGGAGACAATTCACCAGTGCCGGCCAGGGATACGGAAAAAAAAAGTTCTGAATACTGGGAATGTCCCGGAATATACGGGACAGTTGGCAACTATGCCATGGCCTGTGGCAAGGCTAGATTTCAAATAGTCCTAGTTGCTGTGGGATGTGCAGCGAAAAGTCTCACTTCATCTTCATCCTTGCTGTCTGGAGATTCTTTCTGTTTAGCAATAACATCTGCTTCCAGGTTGCATTGGTTACCAAGTGACATGTTTCGACGTGTCTCTCTTTCCCAAGGGCATCAAACTCTGCATTTTACAATTCATTCCTTGCTGCTAGATACTGTAAGTGATATTTGCTGCTAAACTATTTACTTATGGAAAATTGTTAACTGAGATGGAATAGGAGGAACAATTTTTATTTACCATTAAAAAATATGAACAAAATATGTACATATGTAAATAAAAGAATATAAAGTATGTATATGTAAAATATGGTAGCACAGTGGATTAGTGAATAATACTTCTGGGTCCTCGTTTCGAACCCCAGATAGGTCAATATCTGCATGGAATTTTTGACGTTCTCCTTGTGCTTGCATGGATTTCCTCTCACACTTTAACCACTTGCTTACTGGGCACCTAAACCCCCCTCCTGCCCAGACCAATTTTCAGTTTTTAGCGCTGTCACTCTTTGAACGACAATTGCGCAGTAATACAACACTGTACTATAGAGCTTTCTTTTGGTGGTATTTGATCACCACTGGGTTTTTCATTTTTTGTTAAAGACCGATTTAAAAAAAAAAAAATACAAAACCGTTTTAGATTTTGTTAATAAATTTTGCAAACAGGTAATTTTTCTCCTTCATTGATGTAAGCTGATGAGACTACACTGATGGCCACTGATAGGCTGCACTGATTGGCACCGATAGGCTGCACTGCACTAATAGGCGGCACTGGTGGGCACTGATAGGTGGCGCTGGTGGGCAATGATAGGTGGCATTGGTGGGCACTGATAGGTGGCACTGATGGGTGGCACTGATGGGCAGCACTGAAGGGCATTGATAGGTGGCACTGAAGGGCACTAATAGCTGGCACTGATAGGTGGCACTGATAGCTGGCACTGATGGGCACTGATGGGTGGCAGTGATGGGTACTGATCGGCACTGGTAGGTGACACTGATAGGCAGCATTGCTAGGTGGCACTGATGAGACACTGAAATTATGAATTGTATCATACCACAGAGTGGTCCTGTGGATACAATAGCAAGAGAAAATGGGACTTGGACTTTTTAGGCACAACCAAAAAATTTTACAAAAATAATTTTATTTTAATTATAAATACATAAAAATTACAAAATTTTACATTTTTGACATTTTATCATAGGTAAATTTTGCTATCTTCCCCTGTGTTAGGATCTGAGCTATCTTACTACTCACCCCTGCGGCTTTTTAGATCTCCGTCTGTGCTATATCGTGTTGTTTTTAAAATCGCATATGTTCAATTACTCCGCATTCCTCAGTAAGTATATGCTTTTGTCAATACTATCGTTATACATTATAATATATGGGTATATTTCTGGTTCTTAGTACTAGTAACCATATCAGACATACTCTGGGATATTGGCTTCTCTCTAAGGGTTTTAGTCTTTCCATATTGATACTTACCCTTTTCTTGGGTGCCCCTAGAGTGATTGTATATTAGTATTAATTTAATTGAGGTCGCCTTTAATGGGCTGTCACCTTTATCTCACACAGACGTGTTACATCATATTTTACATGCTTCTATAGTATTTTGGTTTGTCTCTTTCTGTCTGTACCAGAGATGCTTATGGAATGGCCACCCTGGGTCCAGATGTAACTGCTCATTAATTGTTTACTATATTGACATTTTATTGTTTTTGTAGAACTATGCAGTATTTTTATGTATGTTTCTTTTCCTCCTTTTTCCTGATAGTCAATGCTAATGCTCCTGAATAGGGATGAGCCGAACACCCCCCGGTTCGGTTCGCACCAGAACCCGCGAACGGACCGCAAGTTCGCACGAACGTTAGAACCCCATTGACGTCTATGGGACTCGAACGTTCGAAATCAAAAGTGCTCATTTTAAAGGCTAATTTGCATGGTATTGTCCTAAAAAGGGTTTGGGGACCCGGGTCCTACCCCAGGGGACATGTATCAATGCAAAAAAAACTTTTAAAAACGGCCGTTTTTTCGGGAGCAGTGATTTTAATGATGCTTAAAGTAAAAAAAAAAAAGTGAAATATTCCTTTAAATATCGTACCTGGGGGGTGTCTATAGTATGCCTGTAAAGTGACGCGTGTTTCCCATGTTTAGAACAGTCCCTGCACCAAATGTCATTTTTAAAGGAAAAAATCTCATTTAAAACTGCTTGCGGGTTTAATGTCATGTCGGGTCATGGCAATATGGATGAAAATCAGTGAGACAAACGGCATGGGTACCCCCCAGTCCATTACCAGGCCCTTTGGGTCTTGTATGGATATTAAGGGGAACCCCGCACCCAAATTAAAATAAGGAAAGGTCCCTATATACTCTGAACAGCAGTATACAGGCGGTGCAAACAAGACAGGGACTGTAGGTTTGTTGTTAAGTAGAATCTGTTTGTAATTTTGAACATTTTTAATGTGTTTAGCTCCAGCCAAAAAATCTTTTCTAAGCTTTTTGGAAAACATAGGGAAGGGTTATCACCCCTGTGACATTTGTTTTGCGTCTTTCCTCCTCTTCAGAAGATTTCACCTCACTTTTTTGTCCCAATGAAAAATGTTTTTTGAAAATTTGTGTTTTTTTGTGGAACAAGGATTGGAAAGCATCAGTGGAAAGGAAAAATTGTTTTCCCATATTAACTCTTACAGGAGAGAATTTCCCTTCCTTAGGGGTAGATTTCATCTCACTTCCTGTTGTCTCCTTCCGTTTGCAAGTAGGAGTCGTTTGTAAGTTAGATGTTTGAAAGTAGGGTCCTGCCCTATATACTCAGCAGAAATTTGGGCCTTAGGTGTTGCTGTGGCCAAAACACTGTAAGCCCTCACAGGGCCCTGCTGTGAAATATTAGATCAAGAATTGTAATTACATGCCCCTGTTGAACAGGAGCTGAAAAATTAGGCCTTAGGCACTGGTGCTGGTGCCACAACACTGCAACCCCTCACAGACACTCTAGTTGGAACGCAGGAACGAGCCCTGCTGCAAAGTATTGCATCAAAAATTGTAATTACACGCCCCTGTTAGACAGGGGCAGAAAAATTGGGTCTTAGGCACTGGTGCTGGTGCCACAACACTGCAACCCCTCACAGACACTCTAGTTGAAACGCAGGAACAAGCCCTGCTGCAAAGTATTGCATCAAAAATTGTAATTACACGCCCCTGTTAGACAGGGGCTGAAAAATTGGGTCTTAGGCACTGGTGCTGGTGCCTCAACACTGCAACCCCTCACAGACACTCTAGTTGGAATGCAGGAACGAGCCCTGCTGCAAAGTATTACATCAAAAATTGTAATTACACGCCCCTGTTAAACAGGGGCTGAAAAATTGTGCCTTAGGCACTGGTGGTGGCGCCCAGAACCAAAAATGTTCTTACAAGCTATCAGCGTGATGATTGAGGAGGAAGAGGATAATTACTCAGGGATAGTCACTCAGCATCAGCATAGGCAGTCTTTGAAGGGATCTGAGATTTCAAAAAAAATTATTCGGTTACATCTGCATCAGGTGCTTGGTAGCTGGTGGTGATCCAAGACTGATTCATTTTTATGAAGGTCAGCCGATCGACCGAGTCGGTGGACAGACGCACCCTGTGATCGGTTACCACGCCTCCAGCAGCACTGAATGTGCGTTCCGAAAGAACGCTGGATGCAGGACAGGCCAGTAGCTCAATTGCATACTGTGCAAGCTCTGGCCAGTGATCCATCCTCAAGACCCAGTAACCCAGAGGATTTTCGGTGGGAAAGGTGTCCAAGTCTGATCTTGCCCCTAGGTATTCCTGCACCATGTAAAACAGACGCTGGCGATGGTTGCTGGAACCGATCATACCTTGGGGCTGCGGACCAAAAAATTGTCTGAACGCATCGGTCAGACGGCCACCTTCTCCACCGCTCCTTCTTTGACTGACCGAAGCCTCAGCAACACGTTGTCCAGAAACAGGAGTTTGTAACCTCCCAGTCTCTGGGAACGCGTTGCACAGACCTTTCTGCAAGGCCTCCCGAAGATGTTTCATCCTCTGCTCCCTCTGCGATGGCAAGATAAGGTCCGCAACCTTACCCTTGTAACGTGGATCAAGGAGGGTTGCCAGCCAGTATTGGTCCTTCTCCTTGATACCACGAATACGAGGATCCTTACGCAGGCTTTGCAGGATCAGGGAGGCCATGCAGCGTAGGTTTGCTGAGGCATTCGGTCCGGAGTCCTCTGGGTCACTAAGGACAACAACGTCCGCAGCCACCTCCTCCCAGCCACGTACAAGTCCATGTGTTCCTTGGGACTGATCCCTTAAAGACTGCTGATGCTGAGTGCCAGGCTCCACCTCCATACTGACACAATCTTCCTCCTCCTCCTCCTCCTCCTCCTCGTCCTCTTCCTGTGTGATCGGCGGGCACGCAGGAACACTGTCTGGATAAAGGGGGCCTTGAGAGCTAAGGAAGTCCTCCTCTTCCTGCCTCTGTTCTGCCTCAAGTGCCCTGTCCATTATTCCACGCAGCGTGTGCTCCAACAGGTGGACAAGGGGGACAGTGTCACTGATGCATGCACTGTCAGTGCTCACCATCCTCGTGGCCTCCTCGAATGGTGACAGGACAGTGCATGCATCCCTGATCATGGCCCACTGGCGTGGGGAAAAAAAACCAAGGTCCCCTGACCCTGTCCTGGTGCCATAGTCGCACAGGTACTCATTGATGGCCCTCTGCTGCGTGTGCAGCCGCTGCAGCATGGCCAACGTCGAGTTCCACCTGGTGGGCATGTCACAGATTAGGCGGTTCTTGGGCAGGTTAAACTCCTTTTGGAGGTCCGTCAGCCGAGCACTGGCATTATATGACCGGCGGAAATGCACACAGACTTTCCTGGCCTGCCTCAGGACATCCTGTAAGCCCGGGTACCTGCCCAAGAACCGCTGCACCACCAAGTTAAGGACGTGAGCCAAACAGGGCACAT
This sequence comes from Lithobates clamitans, assembly GCA_037952925.1. Classification (NCBI taxonomy): domain Eukaryota; kingdom Metazoa; phylum Chordata; class Amphibia; order Anura; family Ranidae; genus Lithobates; species Lithobates clamitans. The sequence goes on along the minus strand of JBBGZY010002060.1, from coordinate 800,767 downwards.
GGGTCAGTTGTCCCTGTCGGAGGGCAGAGAGGAGGTTGGTGCCATTGTCGCAAACCACCATTCCTGCCTTAAGTTGGCGTGGCGTCAACCACCTCTGAACCTGCCCCTGCAGAGCTGACAGAACCTCTGCCCCAGTGTGGCTCCTGTCCCCCAAGCACACCAGCTCAAGCACCGCATGGCATCTTTTGGCCTGCGTACTTGCGTAGCCCCTTGAACGCCTACGGAGCACCGCTGGTTCCGAGGAAGAGGCCATGGAGGAAGAAGAAGAGGAGGGGTGGAGGAGAGAGGTGTGTCACAATCAGCATTTTGGAGGCGTGGTGGCGGAACAACCTCCAACACTACTGCACCTTGTCCTGCATCCTTCCCAGCTGCCAGCAGAGTCACCCAATGCGCCGTGAAACTTAAGTAACGTCCCTGTCCATGCCTGCTGGACCATGAGTCAGCGGTAATATGCACCTTACCGCTGACCGCCCTGTCCAGCGAGGCATGGACATTGCCTTCCACATGCCGGTAGAGAGCCGGAATCGCCTTCCGTGAGAAAAAGTGGCGTTTGGGTACCTGCCACTGAGGAACCGCACATTCCACAAACTCACGGAAGGGGGCAGAGTCTACCAACTGAAAAGGCAGCAGTTGAAGTGCTAGCAATTTTGCCAAGCTAGCATTCAACCGCTGGGCATGTGGATGGCTGGGAGCAAACTTCTTTCGGCGGTGCAGCAGCTGGGGCAGGGAAATTTGCCTGGTACAATCTGACGTCGGTGTACCAAAAGCAGATTGCCCATAAGTACTTGGCTGTGACACACCTAATTCTACACCTTCATTCCTCTCACTGCAGGTCGCAGAGAGGACTGAAGGTCTAGTGGGGTTGGAAATCTCAGCTGATGAGGAGCAAGGAGAGATCGTCTTTGTTCTTTGGTGTGGGTCTTTTAGATACGCTTGCCAACGAACTGCATGGCAGGTCAACATATGTCTGGTCAAGCATGTGGTACCCAAGCGGGAGATGTTTTGGCCACGCGAGATACGCTTGAGACATATATTGCAAATAGCAGCGGTGCGATCTGATGCACTCGTCTCAAAAAAGGCCCACACCAAAGAACTTTTTGAATAACGCGCAGAGACTGCAGCGCCCTGCACATGTGGAGCTTTGGGGTGTGATGCAGTCAATGTGCTGCCCTTAGGCTGGCCCCTGGAGGGCATCCTGCCTAGTTGGTGATGTGCCACCTCCTCCTCCTCCTCCTCCTCCTCCTCCTCCTCTCTCCTATCAGGCACCCACGTTGAGTCAGTGACCTCATCATCCCCTCCCTCCTCATCACTGGAGCAAACCTGGCAGTATGCTGCAGCAGGGGGAGCATGACTGCCAGATTGCTGTCCTTCTTGGGCACCCCCTCTGTCCGTGCTCATGTTACTGCCTTCATTGAGCTCAGTATCATCATCAGAGCCTTCCAAACGCTGGGCATCCTCCTGGAGCATGTACCCAACACTGTGGTCAAACAGTTCGAGGGAATCCTCAGGAGGACATGGTGGGGCTAGGGAAGGAGTCACTGATGACATTGAGCTGAGGGAAGAGGCCGCTGCTTTGCCAGACAAAGCACCCTGGGCATGGGTGAGAGAGGATGAGGAGGATGAGGACGGCTTGGTCATCCACTCGACCAAGTCTTCCGCATGTTGCGGCTCAACACGGCCAGCTGCCGAAAAAAAGGCCAAGCGTGTCCCATGGCCACGTGCTGATGAGGATGCACCGTCTCCACGACCAGCACTAGACACAGAGCCTGCTTGCCCTCTCTTATTGGCTTGTGACTGTCTGCCTCTCCTTCTTGGCCTTCCAGACATACTAATGGCCTGTAGCTGCACTAAGCTGGGATAGAACACCTGTAATTTTCTTCAGGTAGCTTTATATACTGTAACCAGACAAGCCTGCCTGTCAGTAGGAAGATAACAGGAACGGATCTAGCTGAACACTGTGAGCAGGACGTACTGCACTAAATGTATATAGCAGGAACGGATCTAGCTGAACACTGTGAGCAGGACGCACTGCACTGAATGTAAATAGCAGGAACGGATCTAGCTGAACACTGTGAGCAGGACGCACTGCACTGAATGTAAACAGCAGGAACGGATGTAGCTAAACACTGTGAGCAGGACGCACTGCACTGAATGTAAATAGCAGGAACGGATCTAGCTGAACACTGTGAGCAGGACGCACTGCACTGAATGTAAATAGCAGGAACGGATCTAGCTGAACACTGTGAGCAGCACGCACTGCACTGAATGTAAATAGCAGGAACGGATCTAGCTGAACACTGTGAGCAGGACGCACTGCACTGAATGTAAATAGCAGGAACGGATCTAGCTGAACACTGTGAGCAGGACGCACTGCACTGAATGTAAACAGCAGGAACGGATGTAGCTAAACACTGTGAGCAGGACGCACTGCACTGAATGTAAATAGCAGGAACGGATCTAGCTGAACACTGTGAGCAGCACGCACTGCACTGAATGTAAATAGCAGGAACGGATCTAGCTGAACACTGTGAGCAGGACGCACTGCACTGAATGTAAATAGCAGGAACGGATCTAGCTGAACACTGTGAGCAGGACGCACTGCACTGAATGTAAACAGCAGGAACGGATGTAGCTAAACACTGTGAGCAGGACGCACTGCACTGAATGTAAATAGCAGGAACGGATCTAGCTGAACACTGTGAGCAGGACGCACTGCACTGAATGTAAATAGCAGGAACGGATCTAGCTGAACACTGTGAGCAGCACGCACTGCACTGAATGTAAATAGCAGGAACGGATCTAGCTGAACACTGTGAGCAGGACGCACTGCACTGAATGTAAATAGCAGGAACGGATCTAGCTGAACACTGTGAGCAGGACGCACTGCACTGAATGTAAACAGCAGGAACGGATGTAGCTAAACACTGTGAGCAGGACGCACTGCACTGAATGTAAATAGCAGGAACGGATCTAGCTGAACACTGTGAGCAGGACGCACTGCACTGAATGTAAATAGCAGGAACGGATCTAGCTGAACACTGTGAGCAGCACGCACTGCACTGAATGTAAATAGCAGGAACGGATCTAGCTGAACACTGTGAGCAGGACGCACTGCACTGAATGTAAATAGCAGGAACGGATCTAGCTGAACACTGTGAGCAGGACGCACTGCACTGAATGTAAATAGCAGGAACGGATCTAGCTGAACACTGTGAGCAGGACGCACTGCACTGAATGTAAATAACAGGAACGGATCTAGCTGAACACTGTGAGCAGGACACACTGTACTAAATGTAAATAGTCTAGCTGCCTGACCGTGGTACTAATAGGATCAAAAAGAACACCTGTAATTTTCTTCAGGTAGCTTTATATACTGTAACCAGACAAGCCTGCCTGTCAGTAGGAAGATAACAGGAACGGATCTAGCTGAACACTGTGAGCAGGACGTACTGCACTAAATGTATATAGCAGGAACGGATCTAGCTGAACACTGTGAGCAGGACGCACTGCACTGAATGTAAATAGCAGCAACGGATCTAGCTGAACACTGTGAGCAGGACGCACTGCACTGAATGTAAATAGCAGGAACGGATCTAGCTGAACACTGTGAGCAGGACGCACTGCACTGAATGTAAATAACAGGAACGGATCTAGCTGAACACTGTGAGCAGGACACACTGTACTAAATGTAAATAGTCTAGCTGCCTGACCGTGGTACTAATAGGATCAAAAAGAACACCTGTAATTTTCTTCAGGTAGCTTTATATACTGTAACCAGACAAGCCTGCCTGTCAGTAGGAAGATAACAGGAACGGATCTAGCTGAACACTGTGAGCAGGACGTACTGCACTAAATGTATATAGCAGGAACGGATCTAGCTGAACACTGTGAGCAGGACGCACTGCACTGAATGTAAATAGCAGGAACGGATCTAGCTGAACACTGTGAGCAGGACGCACTGCACTGAATGTAAATAGCAGGAACGGATCTAGCTGAACACTGTGAGCAGCACGCACTGCACTGAATGTAAATAGCAGGAACGGATCTAGCTGAACACTGTGAGCAGGACGCACTGCACTGAATGTAAATAGCAGGAACGGATCTAGCTGAACACTGTGAGCAGGACGCACTGCACTAAATGTAAATACCAGGAACGGATCTAGCTGAACACTGTGAGCAGGACGCACTGCACTGAATGTAAATAGCAGGAACGGATCTAGCTGAACACTGTGAGCAGGACGCACTGCACTGAATGTAAATAGCAGGAACGGATCTAGCTGAACACTGTGAGCAGCACGCACTGCACTGAATGTAAATAGCAGGAACGGATCTAGCTGAACACTGTGAGCAGGAAGCACTGTACTGAATGTAAATAGCAGGAACGGATCTAGCTGAACACTGTGAGCAGGACACACTGCACTGAATGTAAATAGTCTAGATAGAAGATAACAGGAACGGATCTAGCTAAACTGAATACAGTGTATATATATATATGCAACACCTGGGATGCATATATATACACAATACACTGTAAGTGCAGCTAACTGACTGACTGTTCTGCCTAATCTATCTAACTCAAATCAAATGACACTGTCTCTCTCTCTCTCTATCGCTCAGCACACCGGAACACACACTACACAGAGCCGCCGTGCAGGCGGCCTTATATAGTGTGGGGTGTGTACTAAATCCCCTGAGCCATAATTGGCCAAAGCCACCCTGGCTTTGGCCAATTACAGCTCTCTCTACTGACGGCGCTGTGATTGGCCAAGCATGCGGGTCATAGTGCATGCTTGGCCAATCATCAGCCAGCAATGCACTGCGATGCCGCAGTGAATTATGGGCCGTGACGCGCCACACGAATTTGGCGCGAACGGCCCATATCGTTCGCAATTCGACGGACGGTCGAACAGCCGATGTTCGAGTCGAACATGGGTTCGACTCGAACACGAAGCTCATCCCTACTCCTGAAGAAGCGCAATGAGCGTGCAACATGTAGAGCGAATTGTTTTTTCTGAACATCTTTTTACCGCTTATCTGTCAATAGACCATACTCCTGGAGTCATATACAATATGGAATGACCTTGATTCATCTCCTAGTCTCCTTGTAGTTATTATTGGTTCCATACAGTAGCGTTATTGTATATCATGTATTGATCTATCAATGTGGGGTTTTTTTAGAAATTATGTAATTTTTATGTATTTATAATTAAAATAAAATTATTTTTGTTAATTTTTTTGGTTGTGCCTAAAAAGTCCAAGTCCCATTTTCTCTTGCTATTCAACTGATGAGATACTGATTGGCACCACTGGTTGGCATTGATAGGTGGCACTTGTGGGCACTGATGTACTGTGGGCACTGATTGGTGGGCACTGTGGGCACTGATTCGTGACACTGCTTGCTGGCATTTGCAGGTGGTACTGGTGGGCACAGAGGCTCTTCCTCTTCAGGACCCATGTCCCTACAAACAGAAGCCGGCGATCAGCTTTTTTTTCTTCTCATGCTGTCAGCGTGAGAAGAAAAAAAAAGATTACCAAGCCTCTGTCTACATCACGTGATCAGCTGTCATTGGCTGACAGCTGATCACGTGGTAAGGGACCAGGATTGGCCCCTTACTCAGATCTGTGATGACCCGAGTCTCATTGACTCAGGTGATGCCTCCTTCAGGGGGGCACGGCCAGCTTTGAGAGGGGAGGACGTCAATAGACGGCCTCCCGGCAAAGCAGATCCACGCTGTAGCCGTCATTCGGCTATAGCGCGGATTTGAACAGGTTAAAGACATGCTGGTAGGTTAATTGGCTCTTGTCTACTATAAATTGACCTCATTATGTGTATGTATAAATGTGAGATAGGGACCTTAGATTGTAAGCCCTTAGAAGGCAAAGACTGATGTGAATGTAGAGTATGTAAAACAATCCATAATTTACAGTGCTATATCAATAGCCTTTATTAAACAATTACTCAGTAAAATGTTGCTTTAAATCATTAAGAATCATTTTTTATTGCATCTTGCCCTAGTGTATGTATCTATGCATTTGAGGTAGGGAGTGGGACCCTGAATTGTAAGCTCCTGAATTGTAAGGGCAGAATCTGATGTGAATCTGCAACATGTAAAGCACTACGTAAATTGTTGGTGCTATATAAACACCTGTAATAAAATTATGTATGTACAGTACCTTGAAAAATTTATCATACCCCTTGAAATTTTCCACATTTTGTCATGTTACAACCAAAAACGTAAATGTAAATTATTGAAATTTTATGTGATAGACCAACACAAAAGTGGCACATATTTTGAAGTGGAAGGAAAATGATAAATGGTTTTCCAAATTTTTAAAAAATAAATATCTGAAATGTGTGGCATGCATTTGTATTAAGCCCCCTTTACTCTGATACCCCTAACTAAAATCTAGTGGCACCAATTGCCTTCAGAAGTCACCTAATTAGTAAATAGAGTACACCTGTGTGTAATTTAATCTCAGTATAAATACAGCTGTTCTGTGAACCCTCAGAGGTTAGTTAGAGAACCTTAGTGTACAAAGAGCATCATAAAGGCCAGGGAACACACCAGACAGATCAGGGATAAAGTTGTGCAGAAGTTTAAAGCAGGGTTAGGCTATAAAAAATAACCCAAGCTTTTAACATCTCACGGAGCACTGTTCAATCCATCATCCGAATATGGAAAGAGTATGGCACAACTGCAAACCTACCAAGACATGGCCACCCACCTAAACTGACAGGCTAGACGAGGAGAGAATTAATCAGAGAAGTAGCCAAGAGGCCCATGGTAACTCTGGAGAAGCTGCAGAGATCCACAGCTCAGGTGGGAGAATCTGTCCACAGGACAACTACTATGCCCCGTACACACGATCGGATTTTCCGACGGAAAATGTGTGATAGGACCTTGTTGTCGGAAATTCCGACCGTGTGTAGGCTCCATCACACATTTTCCATCGGATTTTCTGACACACAAAGTTTGAGAGCAGGCTATAAAATTTTCCGACAACAAAATCCGTTGTCGGAAATTCCGATCGTGTGTACACAAATCCGACGGACAAAGTGCCACGCATGCTCAGAATAAATAAAGAGATGAAAGCTATTGGCCACTGCCCCGTTTATAGTCCCGACGTACGTGTTTTACATCACCGCGTTTAGAACGATCAGATTTTCCGACAACTTTGTGTGACCGTGTGTATGCAAGACAAGTTTGAGCCAACATTCGTCGGAAAAAATCCTAGGATTTTGTTGTCGGAATGTCCGAACAAAGTCCGACCGTGTGTACGGGGCATAAGTCATGCACAAATCTGGCCTTTATAGAAGAAAGCCATTGTTGAAAGAAAGCAATAAGAAGTCCCATTTTCAGTTTGCAAGAAGCCATGTGGGGGACACAGCAAACATGTGGAAGAAGGTGCTCTGGTCAGATAAGACCAAAAGTGAACATTTTGGCCTAAAAGCAAAACGCTATGTGTGGCAGAAAACTAACACTGCATATCACCCTGAACACACCATCCCCACCGTGAAACATGGTGGTGGCAGCATCATGTTGTGTGGATGCTTTTCTTCAGCAGGGACAGGGAAGCTGGTCAGAGTTGACGGGAAGATGAATGGAGCCAAATACAGGGAAATCTTAGCAGAAACCATGTTAGAGTCTGCAAAAGACTTGAGACTGGGGCGGAGGTTCACCTTCCAGCAGAACAGCGACCCTAAAAATACAGCCAGAGCTACAATGGAATAGTTTAGATCAAAGCATATTCATGTGTTAGAATGGCCCAGTCAAAGTCAAAGTCAAAGTCCAGACCTAAATCCAATTGAGAATCTGTGGCAAGACTTGAAAATTACTGTTCACAGACACTCTCCATCCAAACTGACAAAGCTTGAGCTATTTTGCAAAGAAGAATGGGCAAAAATGTCACTCTCTAGATGTGCAAAGCTGGTAGAGACGTACCCAAAAAGACTTGCAGCTGTAATTGCAGCGAAAGGTGGTTCTAAAAAGTATTGACTCAGGGGGGCTGAATACAACTGCACGCAGAACTTTTCACATATTTATTTGTAAAAAAAATTGAAAACCATTTACCATTTCCTTCCACTTCACAATTATTTACCACTTTGTGTTGGTCTATCATATAAAATCCTAATAAAATACATTTCCGTTTTTGGTTGTAACATGACAAAATGTGGAAAATGTCAAGGGTGGGAATACTTTTTCAAGGCACTGTATATAATTGCCAACCTATTCTTCACATTGGTGTTGGATACCTAAGTGGAGGATCTGCAGTGAGGGAGAGACCCTCCAACCACTGTCCAACCAGCATGGAACACAGCTTTTCTCAGCAGGAACCGTGGTGTTGCGCTGGAACTCAGAGTCAAACTATCTGCTCTGTGCTTAGTCCCTAGCAGCAACTACCAGATGTGGCCATCGGATGACTCTAACCTATGCTGGTTATTAGGCCCTAAGCTAAGAATCCCAGACCAGAAGGAAAAGGGTTAGCTAAAATAACAGGAGCTGCATATAAATTCTTTTGCAATAACCACCTACTAATATACTGGAAGGTGACTACTACACACATACAGTAGTATAGACCTAGCTATCTGGCACTGCAGAACTGCAGAATAACATTGAAAATTGTAATCACTATCTAGTGAATTGTTGAGTGATCATGGCCTGCCAAATTCCATTGATGGCTATTGGGTGGCTGGGAGGGGGGGTCGGTGGTAGACAGCCCTAATTCCACTGACAGTGATCAAGTGTAGGTGCACATGGAGTCCCCAAGAGTGAACTGTTCAGCTTCTCCTTCTTTTATGAACAGACAGCGGAACAGATGATATAATAATGCTTAAAAAGAGAGGGGTTTGTGGACCAGAGAGTACACCCTAATGGTAATATATATATATATATATATATATATATATATAAATAAATATATATATATATATATATATATATATATATATATATATGTGTGAAAAATTCAACATGAATTCCGGCTATTCACACATCTGTCTACCCCTGCGGCCCCCACCAGGGTGCTATCCCTGGTTTCTGCAGTGTAAATTATTCCTATGTTTTTCCTGAGGAAGCTAACCATGAGACACGTAAAAAAATGTAGCCGTATATTCACCTTCTGCTGAAAGAAGTCTGCACCCAAAGGATCAGGGAATTTTCCCGACGTTAAGGGGTCATATTATGACATCTGTGAATATACCATATGTACTGTATGTCAGTCAGTAGCACTTATTATCCACTTTAAGACCAGGCCTTGTTTGGCACTTTTTGTTTACATGTAACAATCTCTATTTCTTGCTAGAAAATTTCTTAGAACCCCCAAAAAGAGGTCCTAGAGCAGTAATGGCAAACCTTGGCACCCCAGATGTTTTGGAACTACATTTCCCATGAGGCTTAACTACACTGAGTGAGTGACTGAGCATCATGGGAAATGTAGTTCCAAAACATCTGGGGTGCCAAGGTTCTCCATCACTGCCCTAGAGAATAATATGGTGGATTTTGCAATTTTTTATTTGTTACGCCGTGTAAATACATACCAAACGAATGCTTTTGATTGTTAAAAATGGTGCCATTTACATTCGGGTAAATCAAAAGTGACGTCAGGTCATCACTTCTTGGGTTATTATATCACAGAGCTAAACAAAGCCGATATGGTCTTTGTTTGGCTCTGTGATCAACTGGCAGAAGCGCCAGCTGATTGATCGGGACTTCCGGTGGGACAGGAGATCCCAGTAAAGCTGCAGGAGAGGGGGGGTGTCCCCTCCCGCTGCTTGTATAAGCAATCCAGTGGCTAGGTAGCCTCTAGGATTGGACTTACAACAGCTCTAAAAAACTGGTACGTTACTTGGCGGCAAGTGGTTATTAGAGGTTGGCTAAGAGGGATGAATGCAGACTATGATGTTTATTGTCTTACTCCATTGACTGAACTTGTGCCACATGTTAAAATATTGATGGTGATTTTTTTACAATGAAATAATAAATACATGGCTTTTATGATTACAGGTTCTTGTGATGGTTTTGTTCGGCAGCTAAAGATTCTGCACTTCTGCACTTCTCAACTTAATAACAAGTGACATGTACAGCCATGGTCAAAAGTTTTGAGAATGACACAAATATTCATTTCACAAAGTCTGTTATCTCAGTTTTTGTGATGGCAATTTGCATATACTCCAGAATGTTATGGAGAGTGATCAGATGAATTGAAATTAATTGCAAAGTCCCTCTTTGCCATGAAAAAAAAAATTCCACAGCATTTGTGAAAAAGGTTTCAGGGCACATAAGAAAGTCCAACAAGGACCATCTTCTACAGTTGATTCATCTGCAGGATGGGGGCATCACCAGTGCAGAGCTTGCTCAGGAATGGTAGCAGGCATGTGTGAGTGCATCTGCACGCACCTCGAGGAGAAGACTTTTGGAGGATGAATTGGTGTCTAGAAGGGCAACAAAGAAGCCACTTCTCTCCAGGAAAAACTTCAGGGAGAGAGAGCCTGATATTCAGGGAGAGAGAGAGCCTGATATTCTGCAAAAGGTACAGGGATTACACTGCCGAGGACTGTGGAAAAGTAATTTTCTCTGATGAATACCATTTCCGATTGTTTGGGGCATCTGGAAAAAACCTTGTCTGGAGAAGAAAAGGTGAGTGCTACCATCAGTCTTGTGTCATGCCAACAGTAAAGCGTCCTGAGACCATTCATGTGTGGGGTTGGTTCTCAGTCAATGGAGTGGGCTTACTCACAATTTTGCCTAAGAACACAGCCTTGAATAGAATTGTAAAAAAAAACATCCTCCAAGAGCAACTTCACCCAACCATCCAAGAACAGTTTGGTAATGAACAATACCTTTTTTAGCATGATGGAACACCTTGCCATAAGGCAAAAAGTATAACTAAGTGGCTTGGAAAACAAAACATTGAAATGTTGGGTCCATGGCCAGGAAAATACCCAGACCTTAATCCCATTAAGAACTCATGTTCAATCTTAAAGACGTGGATGAACAAAAAAACCCCCACAAATTCTGCCAAATTCCAAGCATAGATTATGCAAGAATGGGCTGCCATCAGTCAAGATGTGGCCCAGAAGTTGATTGACAGCATGCCAGGGCGAATTGCAGAGGTCTTGAAAAAAGAGGGTCAACACTGCAAATATTGACTCTTTGCATAAACTTAATGTAATTGTCAATAAAAGTCTTTTTTACACTTATGAAATGCTTGTAATTATACTTCAGTATACCATAGTAACATCTGACAAAAAGATCTAAAAACACTGAAGCAGAGTTTGGGAAAATTAATATTTGTGTCATTCTCAAAACATTTGGCCACGGCTGTACTTTGTAACACTGAAAATCGTCTCTTGGTTCTGTTACACTTACTTTCATATACTGAGCACAGTTTTTCTTTTCCCTTGTGCACTAGTTTATGATATGAATGAACGTCATCAATATTCTGATTCATATCATAGCTTTATTCAAAAGCATGCCCTGCGAAAAACATAGCATTTGTTATCTTGCAAATAAAAATAAGTGTGCCTACAAAAATGAGTGTAACGGCAGACAAGCTAGGCTTTGGCATCTGGGCAATTCTTGGCATTTTGTCAGTTGTGCCCTGATTTGTCAGATAAGATGAGAATGCATTAGATTGGATGTTTTTGTGATTGCAGTCAGAGGCTTTTGGGAGGGATCCAACATTTGAGAGACAAAAGGTTCATTCCGCTGCTGGATTAGTACTCATATTAGATACAATACAGGAATGGACTAGCTAGGCCGGTTCCAATTAGTTCTCAGTTTGACGTATATGAGATTAAAAAAAAGAAAAAAACACAGGCGATTTAGCCTCTGACAAATATCACTTTATAGTTTCAGCATTCTAATCTCAGAAATTTTATTACACCACATTATCATATCTTTATAGATTGTTTGCTAGAATCTTTAATATGCGGCTGAAGAAATACATCAATACTCTGCAGTGACACTAATAGCACAGCTGAACAACGTGGGAATTGCTGTTTACGGAGCTGTGAAAACACAGTACTTAGCAGAACACTTTAAATGTATGCAATTAATTGTTATGTATTTTCTGAATACATCTGAGACAATGTCAACTTCTTTTCTTTTTCTGTTCTGGCAGTATATTTATAGCACGGCGATTACCCTTTGTAGCAGAACAAACTTATAGACCGACTTGGCAAGGCTCGCTATCTGACCACTTTGGACTTGACAAAAAGTTATTGGCAGAAGACTGCATTTGTGACCCTGGAGGGTTCCTTTCATTATTAAAAAAAAGCCTTTCAGGTTGCAAAATACCCCGCAACATTTCAGAGGGCCATGGACAGGACCCTAAGACCCCACCAGCAATATGCAGCAACCTATCTAGATGACATAGTGGTACATAGCACTGACTGGGAGTCTCACTTGCCCCCTGTCCAGGCTGTCCTTGATTCCCTCTCCAAAGAAGGTTTTACGGCAAATCCAAAAAAATGTGCCATTGGTCTAGAGGAAGCCAAGTATTTGGTCTACACTATTGGCCATGGTGTCATAAAACCTCAAGTGAGTAAAATAGAAGCTGCCCAGGAGTGGCCACATCCTGCAAACAAGAAGCAGGTCAGGTCCTTTCTTGGCATTGCGGGGTATTATAGAGGATTTATTCCAAATTTTGCAACTATAGCTGCCCCACTGACAGACCTTACGAAAGGGAAAGACTTTGTAATAGTGAAATGGTCCTCAGTAGCAGAGGAATCTTTCCAAGTCCTGAAGAAGGCTCTTTGTGCACAGCCAGTATTGTACTCCCCCGATTTCTCCAAAGATTTTTTGGTTCAGACAGATGCGTCTGATGTTGGTATTGGGGCAGTACTATCAGAGGTACACAATGGGGAATAATACCCTGTGGTGTACCTAAGCAGAAAGCTCAATGACCATGAGAAAAAGTATGCAGTCATTGAAAAGGAATGTTTAGCCATAAAGTGGGCCGTGGATGCACTCAGGTACTATTTGTTAGGGTGCCAGTTTGAGTTAATAACTGACCATGCTCCCCTAAAATGGATGGCTCAATAGAAGGAGACTAATATACGGGTGAACCGGTGGTTTTTGGCTTTACAGGATTACTCCTTCACTGTAAAACACAGGCCAGGTGTTGAGATGGGGAATGTAGATGCCGTGGATGCACTCAGGTACTATTTGTTAGGGTGCCAGTTTGAGTTAATAACTGACCATGCTCCCCTAAAATGGATGGCTCAATAGAAGGAGACTAATAGACGGGTGAACCGGTGGTTTTTGGCTTTACAGGATTACTCCTTCACTGTAAAACACAGGCCAGGTGTTGAGATGGGGAATGTAGATGCCCTGTTCCGTGTTCACTCCTGTTGGGCCACAGGTGTTCCAACCCTGGGGTTGGAACAAGGGGGGAGGATATGTAGCAGAGCGTCCCAGAGAGAGCCAGGAAAAGTACTGTTCGGGGTTTATACGTCTCCCAGGCTCCTCTCGTACACATTCAGGAATCTCTGATCCATGATCCAGTTCGGGTCTTGGTCCTCTTCCCCAGGCTAATTTAAGCTCACCTGAGCAGACAGCCTTTGCTCTCTGCCTGGGAAACACAGACAACGCTGGTCTGTGAGAGCAAAAAGGTTGGTAAAAAGCTGTTAAGCAGTTTATGTGGAAACTGACAAGCGGTAGGCTTGATCAGCCTGATAGTTAGGGCCTGCATAGTGTATAGTTAGAGCCGAGACACGGCTAGGTTTTTGTTTGGCTATTTTGTCCTGTTTGTTTGTTTTTTAACACTCTACAGCACCTCTATAGACTTGTAAGTATCACCATTAAACACTATACTGTTTGTCACTACTTCACTTGTTTTGGTATCTGTGCCTGAAAGCCTGCTTAACCCAGGAAGCTTTTTTACCTGCTACCTGTCCCCCAGGTTACACCTTTTACACCAAAGGAGCCCTTGAAATTAGTCTTAAAGAACCTCTGAAAAAACAAATTTATTAGGGTCAGTAGGAAAATGCCCCTTACATTGGTGGCCAGTAGGAAGAATGCCACCTTTACACAACTAAAAAAATGAATGGTGTCCTGCAGCTGGCTTAGCCAAGTGGTGTTGGCCCCAGAACTATGCAGGCACCATGGTAAATCAGCCACAGCTCAAAAAAAACCTAGCAACCTTTAGAGGAACCCTAATTGAAAATATTTGAAGTAAGGTTTACTTTTTTTATCTAAAAGAGTGTACCTGATTTTTATCACCCCTTGAAGCAAAATTAAAGGGTCCTTTTATATGGCAGCTATACCACCATCTTTGTGAGGGTCCAATGAAGTCTATAGGGCAGTAAAGTGTGGGTCCAAAACATCTTCTGTATCAGCAGTGGTTGATAAAGTTTCAGGCACAGTTTTCCAATCTACTGCATTCCTCTTATCAGATCCACAGAATTGTTTGTGGCCCACATGATGATTATCTCATATGACCACACTTGGAGGTGCCTTCACAAATATGCTACAGCTTTCAGCCCCTCAACTCTACTCAAATGTCCTGTTGGTCTGCGCAAAGCCTGAGAGCTTCCTGGTGGTGTTGAAGCTTCTATGAGGAGGTGAGTTACCATCTAGATAAAGGAAGGCCCATGGACGTGGTGTATCTGGATTTTGCAAAACTATTTGACACAATTCCCCATTAACGTTTACTGTACAAAAAAAGGTCCGTTGGCATGGACCATAGGGTGAGTACATGGATTGAAAACTGGCTACAGGGGCGAGTTCAGTGGGTGGTGATAAATGGGGAGTACTCAGAATGGTCAGGGGTGGGTAGTGGGGTCCCCCAGGGTTCTGTGCTGGGACCAATCCTATTTAATATGTTCATAAATGACCTTGAGGATGGGGTAAACAGTTCCATCTCTGTATTTGCGGACGATACTAAGCTAAGCAGGGCAATAACTTCTCCGCAGGATGTGAAAACCTTGCAAATAGATCTGAACAAATTAATGGGGAGGGCAACTACATGGCAAATAAGGTTCAATGTAGAAAAATGCATTTGGGTGGCAAAAATATAAATGCAATCTATACACTGGGGGGAGAACCTCTTGGTCTGGGGGAATCTAGAATGGAAAAGCACCTGGGGGTCCCAGTAGATAATATGCTCAGCAATGGCATGCAATGCCAAGCTGCTGCTAACAAAGCAAACAGAATATTGGCATGCATTAAAAAGGGGATCAACTCTAGAGATAAAACAATAATTCTCCCGCTCTACAAGACTCTGGTCCGCACGCACCTGTCCAGTTCTGGGCACCGGTCCTCAGGAAGGATGTACTGGAAATGGAGCGAGTACAAAGACGGGCAACAAAGTTAATAAATGGACTGGAGGATATTAGTTATGAGGAAAGGTTCCGAGCACTGAACTTATTCTCTCTGGAGAAGAGACGCTTGAGAGGGGATATGATTTCAATATACAAATACCATACTGGTGACCCCACAATAGGGATAAAACTTTTTTGCAGAAGGGAGTTTAACAGGACTCGTGGCCACTCATTAAAATTAGAAGAAAATAGGTTTAACCTTAAACTACGTAGAGGGTTCTTTACTGTAAGAGCGGCAAGGATTTGGAATTCCCTTTCACAGGCGGTGGTCTCAGCGGGGAGCATCGATAGTTTCAAGAAACTATTAGATAAGCACCTGAACGACCGCAACATACCGGGATATACAATGTAATACTGACGTATAATCACACACATGGGTTGGACTTGATGGACTTGTGTCTTTTGTAACTATGTAACTATGTAAGCTTGGTCAACCCTTCCTGCTGGCTCATTACTAGGAGGGGCTGCTTCATTGACCAATAAGAATGTGTTGGAAGTAGGTGGGGTGAAAAAGTTTCAACATTACCTGGTGGCACTGAAGCTTTATTTGATCAGAATGGGCTGTCATTTGAGCAGATTTGGGGAAAATAAAATCTGATGCAGGTATAAAGGTACCTGCACGTATTACCTGCCAGAAACTTTTTTTTCTTTTGTTTTTTAATGTGACAAAAGCACTTAAAACTGGCCATAGAAGTTAAAAGGAGATTGTACACTCTGACTATAAAGTGTGTGGATGACTTTAAAGCAACCCTGTGCTCATTCAGCTTTACTTTTTTTGCCCTCCCAGGATATACAATATATAGCTTTCCTTCACTCCCCTTCCGCTCAGTTCAGGAGCTAAGGGAAATATTTCTGTGTATAGAAGAGCATGTGACTCTGCTGGGCCAATCAGTGCTGTCAGAAAGGGAGTCCAAAAATCCTGTGTAAGCTAAGACTGTGGGGTTGATTTACTAAAACTGGAGAGTGCAAAATCTGGTGCAGCTGTGTAAAGAAACCAATCAGCCTCCAGGTTTTATGGTCAAAGTTTAACTGAACAGGCTGAAGTTAGAAGCTGATTGGCTACCATGCACAGCTGCACCAGATTTTGCACTCTCCAGTTTTAGTAAATCAACCCCTGTGTGTGGAAAGATTAAAATGAATCTGTTTCCTTCCCTGAGTAACTTTAAGGTTTAATCTTCCATTTAAATCCTCATTTAAATGGAGGGTTTAAATGAGAATTTAAATCCTCATTTTCCCATTTTCCAATGGGAAAACATTGCAAATGAATCTCATATGCATGTAAACACATGGCAGTGAAATCATCTCAATTGTCCATGTAGAGTAGTCCTTATAGTAGTTTGGTTTGCAGGGTGGCTCATATCACATTCTATTAAAAACCCAACTGAAGACGTTCTGCTCTAGAACAGAAACTATGATTACCTTAATTTCATGGCTGAATTGGAACTGGTTTTTAATCTCATTGTTTGTGATGTCGCAACTACAGACTAAATGCATAAGTCATAATTTTTTTTTTTCACTTTAAATAGACTTTGTAACCTTGTTCAAACAGGCCAAAGTGACAATGTCTTTGTAAAGGACCCTCTCCCCCACCCCAGTTATGCTCACTTTACCAACGTTCCCTTCTTCTTCTGCTGCAGCCACCATTAAAATCCAAGGTGTTGGCAGGTGCAGTAAGCTTGACTGCCACTAGAAAGCCCTGTTCCTATTATGGTATAGTAAAGGGAAAGTTGTACTTAGGTCTTAGCTCCTCTTTAACAGATATGCCTTCTCTAGTAATGTAATGGATGGACTTAGCACCCACATAAATGTCAGTGGTGGGTGGAGCCCAGTGTAGATGGGGTGGGGGGCCACAAACCTCAGAGCTGCCAAGATGTAGTCTCCTGCAGTATTGATCTAAAGGGCATAGCTCTCAACTGTCCCTGATTTTGAAGGACTGTCAGTGACTTGGAATATAGTTCCTCTGTCCCTCTTTCCTCGTCATTTGTCCCTCATTTTGGTCTGATCTATACATATATATAAAATGCACTATTTATCTTTCAAAAATTGTTTCACAGTGCTAAACTTTTCATCCAATTTCTAAATTGTTGCATTTGTAAATTTGTAAAAGCCAGTATAAAGGAACAGTAATAGGTTTTTTTTTTGTATAACTCTCCTTTAACCACTTCAGCCCTGGAAGATTTGGCTGCTCAATGACCAGGGCATTTTTTGCGATAATGCACTGCGTCGCTTTAACTGAAACTGTGCAGGGCGTGCGACGTTGTACCCAAACAAAATTGACGTCCTTTTTTTCCCCACAAATAGAGCTTTCTTTTGTTGGTATTTGATCATCTCTGCGGTTTTTTTTTTTGCCCTATAAACAAAAGAATAGCAATAATTTTGAAAAAACACAATATTTTGTACTTAGGCCGATATGTATTCTTCTACATATTTTTGGTAATAAAAATTGCAATAAGCGTATATTGATTGGTTTGATTGGTTTGCGCAAAAGTTATAGCGTCTACAAAATAGAGGAAAGATTTATGGCATTTTTATTAATGTTTTTTTTCTACTAGTAATGGCAGTGATCAGCGATTTTTTTTGGGACTGCAACATTATGGCGGACAGATCGGACACTTTTGACACATTTTTGGGACCATTGGCATTTATACAGCGATCAGTGCTATAAAAATGCACTGATTACTATGTAAATGTCACTGGCAGGGAAGGGATAAACAGTGATTGCAATCAAGGGGTTAACTGTGTTACCTAGGGAGTGATTCTAACTGTGGGGGGATGGGACTGCCTGGGTGGGGAGAGCAATCGTAGTAGTACTTAGTGTTCACTTAGTATGAACAACAGATCGCTCTCCTCACCCCTGACAGCACAGAGATTTGTCTGTTTACATTAACAGATCTCTGTTCTGTCTCTGTGTGGGGCGACCACGGGTGCCCGGCAGTCATCCAGACCACTGGGCATGCGCATCGGCTCCGGCGTCGCGGGCATGCCCCCTAGTGGTCAAAAGGCGAGCTGACGTATAGCTACGACGATTCGCCCAGGGGAGCCAACCTGCCGTAGTCTAATGCCCCGTACACACGGTCGGACATTGATCGGACATTCCGACAACAAAATCCTAGGATTTTTTCCGACGGATGTTGGCTCAAACTTGTCTTGCATACACACGGTCACACAAAGTTGTCGGAAAATCCGACCATTCTGAACGCGGTGACGTAAAACACGTACGTCGGGACTATAAACGGCGCAGTAGCCAATAGCTTTCATCTCTTTATTTATTCTGAGCATGCATGGCACTTTGTGCGTCGGATTTGTGTACACATGATCGGAAATTCCGACAATGGATTTTGTTGTCGGAAAATTTTATAGCCTGCTCCCAAACTTTGTGTGTCGGAAAATCCAATGGAAAATGTGTGATGGAGCCTACACACGGTCGGAATTTCCGACAACAAGGTCCTATCACACATTTTCCGTCGGAAAATCCGACCGTGTGTACGGGGCATAACTGCGGGGGCTAGTCGGGAAGGGGTTAAGGGGGCATGGCAGGTGGTGTGTCTTATGCCTGCATTTCCTACATATTTTTGCTAATAGGTGTCCCTCGTTCCAAACTCAAAAAGTTGGCATGTATGCTAAAAAGCCCTTTGCATGACTGAAGTCCCAGGCAAGGAGGAACAGCATTTGTGAGTAGTGGTGGAAGCCTGGGGAAGAATGTATCTTCTGGAAGTGTGCTCAGCTGGGCAGAGCTATGGAAGGCACAGAGATTGGTATACTAATGAGAGCACCTTGATCTCCCCTGACCCTCAGCTGCAGGTCCTGTAAATTGGTGACGAAAGCTTGATGCTGTGGACTTATTATAGATAGAAAGTGGTCCCAACTGTGTAGTACTCCCTAGGAGAGGTATGGAGTTGTAAAGGGAACATGGCTTAAAACAGATGTGCTTGCGTTCTGAATAGGAATGACATAATAGCTACAGAATGTCTACTCGTGTGCGGCGCTCCATACCGGAGAATCCTAATGCCGCGTAGACACGATCGGACATTCCGACAACAAAATCCATTTTTTCCGACTGATGTTGGCTCAAACTTGTCTTGCATACACACAGTCACACAAATCTTGTCGGAAATTCCAAACGTCAAGAACGCGGTGACGTACAACACGTATGACGAGCCGAGAAAAATGAAGTTCAATAGCCAGTGCTGCTCTTCTTCTTGATTCCAAACATGCGTGGAACTTTGTGCGCAGGAATTGTGTACACACAATCAGAATTTACGACAACGGATTTTGTTGTCGGAAAATTTGAGATCCAGATCTCAAATTTTGTGTGACGGAAATTCCGATAGAAAACGTCCAATGGAGCCTATACACGGTCGGAATTTCTGACAACAAGCTCCCATCAAACATTTTCCGTCGGAAAATACGACCGTATGTACGGGACATTATAGTGTGTCAAATATAATGTTAGATATCATGGCAAGCTTTGTGGAGCTGCAAAGTTACAATAACGTGCGGCAGAAACAATTAGGTACTATCCATAAAACTTTTTTTAACACACAATTTTTCAGAACAATTTTGGGGGGTATGTCTACCTAAAACCCGGACATATTGTTCAGACAGGAATGTGGCTCGGAGCAAGGCTTGACAGGGGGCATTATGTACGCCGCATTACTTATGTCTTTGGAGTGCCCAAAGGTGTCCTAGGTATGTTACAAGCCTATAGTGTATACTAAAACAAAAAAAAATTACTGTTCACCACTAAAGTGTTTGGGTTTGGCTTGAAGAAAAAGTGGCAACCCTATGAGGTACACGACATTACTGGGGTTGCAGCTACGATCCTGGAATATTGAAGGTCCCTTTTGTATGTGTGACACTTTCAAATGGATTAATTTGGTTGCACAGTTTGCAGTGTTTTTTATTGTAGGGATTGCTTCCATTATTTGTGACTTCATAATCAAAATGAAGCTTCCTACTGATTAGTTTATGTCTGAGGTTGGGTGGTTGTCTGAATGCCAGTATTGGGGATTGTTGGAATATTTATTTCAGAGTTTCATTCTCTGTTATGATGGGTTGTAGATCTTTGATTATCTTTCTAATCCCTTCTGGTGCTGGATTGTATGTGGTTACTAGAGGTATACAGTTACCATATTTATCGGCATACAACATGCACTTTTTCCCCTGAAACAGAGGACAAACAGTGCCTGCGTGTTATACGCCGATACTATGTTTTACCAACAGGGGGTGGGGATCGGGCGGTCTGCCCCGGGAGCCACCCATTGGGGGGTGTCAGGCCGGCCGCTCCGCCTCTCCTGGATCAGTGCTGCCTGCATAGTCTAAAGTTGAAACTCATAACTGAGTTTTGCTTGTGAAGTCTCATACTATGACTAGTGATACCTGTGACATCTACTGGGGACAGTGAGAAATCACAAGCCAACTTAAAGTGTTAGGCCCCTTTCACACGTGCGAACCGTATGTCCGTATTTCATCCATCCGTTTTCGGATGAAATACAGACATACATGCATCCCTATGGGATAGCGGGTGTCAGCGGATGAACATCCGCTGACACCGGATATCATCCAGCCCCGCTATTGTCCGATTCTGCAGACAGAAGAAAACTCCGTGTTCATCCGATCCCTCATAGAGGAGAGCGGAGATCTGACAGGGCGGTCCCTGCACAGTGTGCAGGGACCGCCCTGTCATCCTCTGGCTCAGCGGGGATCAACGGAGCGGTCCCCGCTGAGCAAGCGGATGTTCACGGGACGGATCAACACGGATCCGCACATGTGAAAGGGGCCTAACTAAACACACAACAATAAAATCAGTCTGTTTATGCAGCATAGCGCGCTTGTTATACTCACTGTGGAACTTAATTTGTTAATCCTCTGCATTGTGTAAAAAGGCTGTTTTATCCTGTATGCACAGATCCCTCCCCTGCTGCACTGTCTATCTTGGGAAGGCCAGCTAACACAGGAAGGGTAGCTGACCTGCACATGCTCAGTTGTATCTTTTATGCTGGAGAGAGCATTTACTTGTTCTCAGAGCTAGCCAGGTCACATGATATTGACATCACACATGTGGGCGTGTATACAGGCTGTAGTGGAAATTTCATCCTACCTGAACTCTCAGCACTGAAGAAACTGTGCAGTTTATCATGTAACCGTGGTATACAGATCATTCAAAAAGGTATATAGTGGCAGTATTTTAATGTAAAAAGAAGATTTATAAGCTGTGGGCACTGGGGGGGTTGAACTATTTTCATATTACTGGGTTTAGTAACGCTTTAAGCTTAGGGAAATACCAGGAGAAAAACTATATAGTCAGTCTGAGCTAACTATAGTCCAGCCAAAAAATAGATTGACACTGTAGCCCCTGTTTAGGACAAGGGGGCTACATTCCCATGCAAAGTGCAAATTCAGATGCAAATTGAAGAGCCTAGTAAATCAGCCCCACTGTCTCTTCTAGCAGAAAAGATCACTTTCCATTTTTAATTAACAACCAGTTTTTATAGTTTTACTTTGTTTTTTCAAAGAGGAAAAAAAAACCTTTTTGGGATTTTACATCATTCAGGTTGTTGTTATATGTTATGTCAAAACAGAACCACAAATTTAACCTTCATTCACTTACACGTGACTGGGTATATTTATCATAGATCACCAACCTAACCTTACAGCCCTTGTCATACTCATTATTCATCATTATTCATGAGAAGAACAAAGTTTTTGTTAGGCATACACAGCATTTAGTAGAAAGATTTAAAAAATATCAAATGTACTTGCTAAAAAAAGAAGTAAGATATTTTCACTGTCTGAGTGATGGCATTTCCTGAAGTGAAGTTGTTTCTTGCTGATGCCTTACTTTTATGATTACTTTGTACGGAGCTAAGGAGCTAAGCAGAGAAATAATGGTTTGATACAGAAAAAAATCTCTTTAATATCTGGTGACACCTTTCTCTCTTCTTTACTAGTTAAACACTGCACTTCCATGGTTTGGCTTTTGGATCAAGCTGCTTTTGCATTCCAATTAACTTGTATGTGAGAAATGCAGTCCAGTTATGTTATAGTTCTTTCTTCAAATTTGATTCTACTATTAATGAGATCACAACCGTAAATTTAAAGAAGTACTCTCACTTCACTTTTGTTTTCGTGTTGTGCCCCCTTCTGAACAAAATACATGTAGTACTTTGTCTCATTTTCCTATATGCTTTGCAAGCCTACCTACGAGGTTGGACAGGACATTCCCCTCCCTCTGCGGCCAGCCATCAACGTAGCTAGCAAGAAGATGGCTGTATTAAAAGCCAGTGCCTATCTCAGCCCCAAGTATTTGCCTGAGTCAAGTGGCGGCAGAAGGAATGCAGAGGAAGATTGGGGGCGTGCAAGCCTTTCATCTCTCTGCATTCCTTTTTCCACCGCTTGTCTCAAACAAGTGCTTGGAGCTGATAGAAGCATTGGTTATTAAGCAGTTAGCTCCTTGCTGGCTACAGCCAGGTCCATAAATATTGGGACATCGACACAATTCTAATCTTTTTGGCTCTATACACCACCACAATGGATTTGAAATGAAACAAACAAGATGTGCTTTAACTGCAGACTTTCAGCTTTAATTTTAGGGTATTTACATCCAAATCAGGTGAATGGTGTAGTAACAGTTTGTATATGTGCCTTCCACTTTTTAGGGACCAAAAGTAATGGGACAATTGGCTGCTCAGCTGTTCCATGGCCAGGTGTGTGTTATTCCCTCATTATCCCATTTACTAAGAGCAGAAAAAAGGTCCAGAGTTCATTTCAAGTGTGCTATTTGCATTTGGAATTTGTTGCTGTCAACTCTCAATTTGAGATCCAAAGAGCTGTCACTATCAGGGAAGCAAGCCATCATTAGGCTGAAAAAACAAAACAAACCCATCATAGAGATAGCAAAAACATTAGGTGTGGCCAAATCAACTGTTTGGAACATCCTTAAAAAAAAATTCTAAAGTGTTTTAGGCAATATTATCTGCTCATATTCAGCAAAATGCTTCAGAACTCATTGGACGGCGTTTCACAGTGCAGATGGATAATGACCCAAAGCATATTGCGAAAGCAACCAAAGAGTTTTTTAAGGGAAAGAAGTGGAATGTTATGCAATGGCCAAGTCAGTCACCTGACCTGAATCCGATTGAGCATGCATTTCACTTGCTGAAGATAAAACTGAAGGGAAAATGCCCCAAGAACAAGCAGGAACTGAAGACAGTTGCAGTAGAGGCCTGGCAGAGCATCACCAGGGATGAAACCCAACGTCTGATGATGTCTATACATTCCAGATTCAGGTTGTAATTGACTGCAAAGGATTTGCAACCAAGTATTAAAAAGTGAAAGTTTGATGGATGATGGTTAATCTGTCCCATTACTTTTGGTCCCTTAAAAATTGGGAGGCACATATACAAACTGATGTAATTCCTACACCGTTCACCTGATTTGGATGTAAATACCCTCAAATTAAAGCTAAAAGTCTGCAGTCAAAGCACATCTTGTTCGTTTCATTTCAAATCTATTGTGGTGGTGTATAGAGCCAAAAAGATTAGAATTGTGTTGACGTCCCAATATTTATGGACCTGACTGTATGTTGTTGGATAGACATGGGGAAAGGGAGGCACCTTATCTGGCCTCGTCGTAGCTTTCTCCCAACCTTTCCCCACTGCTAGGGTCGTTTTTTTTAAATTTCCACAGAATGCAGCTTTCCAGCATCCCAGATGGTGGACATTATTTTCGTTGATGCATCATTTATGGCTTTGAATTCACACTATGCCCCTTTCACATGATTTGTCCGATCGGGTCCTCCCGTCCATTTTTCAAGTGGACCCAATTAGACCCTCCATTCTCTTCTATGGAGCGACAGATGTAAATGGACTTGCGTCCGTTTACACCTGCCTACCTCCAATTCAATCCGACCTGGAAAAACAAATGGAGGTAAATCTGTTCCCCTCCATCTGGCTGGATTGGATCGGTGGGCAGTTGGGTGTAAACAGACAGCTGGTTTATTTACATCGGACTGCGCATAGAGCAGAGCAGGCTGTGTCAGTGTCCGCTCTGCATAAGCTGACTCTGCACTAACCTGCATAGTAAAATGCTGCATTTTACCATGCAGGCTACTGTGAACCTAGCCTTACTCCAAGCCGATATAAAGGCACACAATAATGCTGCTTGGTAGCCATTTACATACTATTTAGTATATTTTTTTAACGCAAGCAATGTAAGTATCAGAATTTGACCCAATAATAGCCTTTTGCAATACATTTTTCAGCAAAGCTGAGACTGGGAAAAGCAGCAAAAATAGCCAGTCAGGTGTGCTGCAGTGCTCATGCGCTAAAAACAGACATACTTTGGTGCTCACCCATGTAAGGATCCGCTGATTTGCCCCGGGTTCCATTCCCAGATTGGTGCAGTAACAGCCAGGCACACAGCAACAGTCACTCTTCTGGCCCAATAAAAAGTCTAGGGGTTACCTTTTTTGATGTATTGCTGAATAACTTCTAGATAGGTGCTAGGATTAGGTGCTAGGATTAGGTAAATTTAGATTGTTTTGGCCTGTTCTATGTTCCAGTAGTTGCAAGATTGGCTGATTCCCATGATTAGTCCAGAATGCTCTGGAAATTAGTGGACAGGCAGAGTATAATCAGCAGCTAAATGTTCATGCAGCCCTGGCCAATCTCTGGGGGGGGGGGGTGCCTAGATGGTAGCTGTGAGCCTGTATAAATATTGGAGGACAAAGAGCAGCAGGGTTTCTTTCCTTAGAAGGAGATCACAGCCCAAGGAGGGCTGCTTTCCCCCCTTAGGCCATTCTGCCATGCGTTTGTAGGGTGCCAAAGCCTTGGATGAGCTACCTGGAGGCCTGCTTTGATGGAAGCTGCAGAAAACTGACTAATCGATTGTCGTCTGAGGATCTAGTCTGGTATCACAGGGAGAAAGTGTTGCAAGGATATTGGAAGGAGGCAACCAATTTTCCAAGGACATTTGTGAGTACAGACTGGAGAGAGAGAGATCATGGAGGCTGTGGGTTGAGGTTGTCCCTGAAAGTCACCTGTGTGTGTAAAGGGGACATGGTGTGCAGCTTCTTAAAGAGCTTAGTCTACGTAATTCCCAGTGAAAGGACCTTGCTTGGACTTTGCACCAGAGGAATTTTAATCTCCTCAAGCTTGCTACCAGCTCATAGTTCTATAGAAGATAAGTGTCCACCTTTTAGTACATAGTTTTGGAGTATCCCACTCAACTCTCTAACCCCATCCAAGTTACCCAAGAATAAAAACACCAAAAAGAAAACCCTTTGAATGTTCATTGAGCCGAAGAGCGACTGTGACTGTGTACCTTGGGCAACTATTGTGAAAAAGAACCCTGGGCATTTTTATAGCGGCTACTGTGGGAGTGGTGCTACACTTGGGTAGGGCATAGGGAGCTGTGGGATACTCTATGAACACTGAGTAATAAATGGAGGACAATCTATACTGTAATACTACTTCTCAGGACTGTTTCATCAACCAAGGCTCAGCAAATGGACAGCACCGAGACCCCTTTAGAAATGTCCCAGGCTAGGCAAGCACTAGTATTGAGATGCCAGGAATAGCAGTAGTAACAGTTACTACAATCCCCTCACTCAGATTTGTGCACACAATGTCCCTGGGTACTTGGATGCCTCCCTCCAATACCAGACAGACAATTCCTCTGTGCGAGGTATTTCACTGGATCTTCAGTGAAATACCTCGCTTAGCTTCAGAACTTTTTCGCAGAAACAGGCGCCTCACCTCTGCCACCACTGGGGCCTTGATGAGCACAGGTGGAATTTTTAGCTGGGCTGCTCAGAATAGACAATAACCCAGCTGCCTCGAGCCCCAGACTATGTATGCACTCTACAGCCACTTTCTGGGCACCTCCCCCAGGGATTGGCTGAGACCACATTCAGACTGCCGATTTGCATACTCCCAACCCATTACATTCTGGAATCCTCCAGAAGATAGGGGGGAGCAATCAAACCTGCAGAGCCCAAAACAGCCCAAAGAAATCACACACTGATCCACTAGTTACAATGGTGCCAAAAAGAGCTAAATTTGCCTAGCTTTCCTAGGAACCTATTTAGGAGGGTGCCACCATACTGATCAGAGGAGAGAGCGAGAGTGACAGAGACATAAACTAATTAGCCTGCACCCTCTCCTTTCACTATCCAGTCACAGGCTAGAAAAGACCTGTGAATGTTACTTTATTGCAATAGAAAAAAATCAGGTTTCCTGTCCTGCTTACAGGGCTGTGCTGTGTGGCAGAGCTGTGTAAATATCCAGACTGGATGAACAGAAATGCAACTATTTTGCAAGGTAAAATAGCTCCCTTATAAGTATTTTATCTGTATAACTAGTTGTTTGCCTAGAGTTCATCTTAAACTTATACATTTCATAAGTTATGTTATGTAAGGTTTTGCAATCAAATGGGTGTGTTACTTAAATAATACACACCAAGACTGTAACCGAAGCAAAGCATTTCACTTAAATCCACCACACCTGGAGGTGAACTGTGTGAATACTTCAAAGAATCAACAGTAAATTCTGAGAGAACTCTCTTGTCCTGCCTGAAGTATTTCCTAAGTTTGTTTTGCAACCTGAACATGTTAGTGGAATAAAATCAGTAGGAATTATAAGTAATAGTAAGGCTCTTTTTATACAGGGCGGCCAGGGAGCACTAAAAATAGGCAGCTAATCTACATTTTTTACATCTAAACCACCCACAAGTGTCAAATGAGTACACATTGCTGTGGCCGGGATGCAGCAATTTTAAAATGGTTGTAAAGGCTCAATGTTTTTTACTTTCATGCATTCTATGCATAAAGGTAGCAAAAAAAAAAATTGTGTGCACAGCCCCACCCCCTCTCCCCAATACTTACCTGAACCCAATCTTCCTCCAGCACTGTGTATGGGAGCCTCAGCTCTGCTTGGTCTCTCCCTTCTCATTGGCTGAGACAGCAGCCGGAGCTATTAACTCTTGCTACTGTCAATCACAGCCAGTGAGCCAATGAGGAGAGTGAATGAACACACAGAGCAGCGGCTCTGGAACGCGCCTGCTTGGGTTACCCCATAGAAAGTTGCTTGCTATGGGGGCACTCGGCAGGAGGGAGGACCCAGGAGTTCTGCCGGTGGACCTGAGAAGAGGAGGATTGGGGCTGCTCTGTGTAAAACCACTGTATAGAGAAGGTAAGTATAACATGTTTGTCATTAAAAATAAAAATTAAAAACTGCCTTTCATATCACTTTAAAGCTATACCAAGTTTGACAGTTGTCACCACCAGCAGCAGCACAGCCTCCCGATTGCTTGCAAACCTCCTTTTCTCAGAAAAGCAAACCAGGGGGCTGTGAAGACTGCCGTAAGGGCGAAAGGAGCCCAAGGCTGGCCTTAGATTATGCAATTTTCTTTTCTTCAACCAGGGGTTGAAGAAAAGAAAATCACTCGATTACCACATCAACACAGTCAGTATTGATAGGGAAATCCCTCCTGCTGTATTATTGTTATCTGACAGCAGGAGGTTTCCCTGCCATCAGAATACAATGATCATTGCCGGTGACCAATGGCCACCAGCAATGATTGTATGAAAATAAAACCAACAGGTTTGTTGTACTGAAGTTGATCAATAGATCGACTTCAGTACAACCAACCTGCCTATAGATAGATCAAAATTCGCCCAGTTCCTGGTGACCGGGACAAAATTCAACGAATCTATGGCTGGCTTAAGATACATAAAGGTGAGAAAAAAGGTTTGTGTGACTAAGGGTGTAGTTGCCATCATCCCTATTAGACAATAATATTTTAAAAGACCTCACATTGAATGGGACTTTATAAGGTAACTTAAGCAATAACAAATTACCATTTTATTTTGTTTAAAAAATATTCTTCCTTTATTTTAGTTACTTGGTTAAAAGAAATTACTTTTCGATAAAAAATAGATTTTTTTACATGTATCTCTAATTTGTACAGAGTACCTAGTCTGGGCAGTTGCCTCAGTTATACTTGACTATACATACATAGCAGATGCTTGCTATCATACTCCAGCACCATGGAACACGGTTAAAGGGGTTGTAAAGTCAGAAGGTTTTTATATCTTAATGCATTCCATGCATTAAGATAAAAAGCCTTCTGTGTGCAGCAGCCCCCCTCACCCCCCCTAATACTTTCCTGAGCCCCATCTAGATGCAGCAATGTTGCAGGAGTGTCTAAGCTGTCAAGACTCCCCTCCTCATTGGCTGAGACAGCAGCATGGCACTATTGGCTCCCACTGCTGTCAATCAAAGTCAGTCAGCCAATGAGGAAATAAAGGGTGCGGGGCCGTGTCTGTTCTCTGTGTCTGCATGGATAGAGGGAGCTGTGGCTTGGCTCCGGTGTTCCCATAGCAAGCTGCTTGTTGTGGGGGCACTCAACAGGAGGGAGGGACCCGGAGCTCCGAAGAGGGACCCGAGAAGAGGAGGATCTGGGCTGCTCTGTGCAAAACCACTACGCAGAGCAGGTAAGTATAATATGTTTGTTATGTTTAACAAAAAAAACAAGATTTTACAACCACTTTAATGGTTTCAGAAGTTGGGGAAATCCAACGCCTTTCAATAAATGCAAACAAGATCTTGCTCAGGGACTGTATACCACTCTGTAACAGAAACATCTTAATTTGAAACCATTTTAACATATACAATGAATTCCATGTCATCCATCATATGAGTAAAAGTACACTTACATAGTATTTGTATCTTGAATAGAGTGTCTGTCCCACAGGCATAATGTACCCAAACAATCCTCTTCAAGCCCAAAAAGGTAAACAAAAAAGGAGGATGTCACCGGAGTCATCCTAAGGTTTTCAAATTAGCATGGAAAAGTTTGTAATATACTGCAAAAATGCTGTTCAGTTTTAACATAGGATCCAGTATTGAGTAACTTTGTAACACATACCCCTGCCATTACCTATAGGAAAGCAGGGTCCCTAAGAGAACCACTTGTACAAAGTGAATACAAAGGATAGTTGAGGAAGGATCCATCTAAACAAATTGGAACTTTTCCATGTGGAGAATGTTCCCAATGTTCAGTGATCAGCAAAAGAAAAACAATTCATTCTACCTAACGGTGAGAAATTTTGTGCCAGACATTTTGTCAACTGTAAAACTAAAGGCGTCATCTATCTAATGCAATGTGAATGCGGTTCGTTTTAAGTTGGTAAAACGTGACAGGAGCTAGGTAAAAAGGTCAGCAAACACCTGTATAGTATGACCGTAGGAAACCTATATTTGTTATAATTTGTTTTTGCTTAATTTGACTTAAAAAGTCCCATTCGATGTGAGGTATTTTAAATTATTAGGCTACATAATGGTTTTTGAAGTAATTAATTGTTTCAAAGAAAATTGTTGATAGCACAGAAACAGGTATGTTTTATTCTCCCCGTCCCCAGCAACACAAACACGTCTTTTCTTCACTCCCCTGGTGCTGTCACAGTGGTCACATGATCAGGAGCCCTGGTGAGAGTACGGTCACAGTGCTGGGGGAGCGCTCCAAACACAGAATAGCCATGCCAGCTCTACGCATAAATGTGGCAGCATGGAGTTAAAGTGTTACTAAACCCCCAACAGTAAAATCAGTCTGTATATGCAGAAAAGCATGCTTGTTATAATTGCCTAAGGGGTTAATCCTCTGCATTGTGTAAAAAGGCTGCTTGATCTTGTATGCATGCACAGATCCTCCTCTAGACTCCATAACATGTCCGGATAAGACAAAGCCTTAGGAGTCAGGCTGCACATGCTCAGATTGGTGTTTATTGCTAGAGAGTTTTTTTTTCTTAGCAGAGTGCATGTGATCAGCACAGGGCTAAACAGCACTGTCCAGACAGAGGGTCAGGGGTGCTGGATCCTGATAGGGCAGCTCAGTGCAGTATGAAAACTCCTCCTGCAAGCTTTAACCAGGAACTGATAGAAGTCACAAGGCTGCTATATACCGCTGATGAGAAAAGGTATTTAGCAGTTTATATTTACTAAATTAATTGCATTTCCAAGTTCTGTGTACTGTGGGAGACCAGATATAGTAAATGCAGGTTCCTGGGTTTAGTAACACTTTAAAGCCATCTAGAATACTGGTCTGGTATAGATGAAGTAAGCAGCTGGGAGCAGGGCCGGTGCTTAACTATTTTGCGCCCTTGGCAAGACTAACACCCTCCCACCCTGCCCGGAAGGGGGGGGGGTTCGGCCTTGCCTAGGGCTGCGCAGGTGACAGGATCAAAGAGCGGACTAACCGGACTCAGCAGCTACATTCAGAGACATGGTGCCCGCCCCCACTGCTGTCCCCGTGCCTGCCTCCCCAGCTGTCCTTGGACCCGCCTCCTCTGCTGACCTTGTGCCCGCCTCCTCTGCCTCCTCAGCTGTGCCTGCCTCTTCCGCTGTCGCCCTCCTCACAGGCTAAGCAGCTGCTGACCTCCTCTGCAGTAGCTGTGATGGATGTCTTCCACAGCTGCTGCTTTCTCTGCAAAGTCAGTTAATGCCTCAGCCCTGTGTAGGGCCCCTTCTGTTCCCCGGCCAGGCTAATAAGAAAGTCAGCATGAGAAAAGCAGTGTTCTGGTCAGGGCCGGATTTCCCACAAGGCCACCGAGGCCAGGCCTCGGGGCGGCAGTAGTGCAGGGGCGGCGCCGCTGCACTAACATCATTCGGAGCTCTGTATGAGCAGGGCGGGGATGAGGACAAACAAGCTGTTCTGACTAGAAAGGAGAGGAGGGGGCGGAGTCTGTGGGCAGCTGCAGGAGGAGCGTCTTCCCCCCAGGCAGCAAGACTTGTATGGAGTGGAGATTAATAACTAATCCCCTCTAACTCCGGCGCTCCACAGCCTCTGGCATCCTGTCACAGTGATATAGTGAGAGGGTAGAAAGCCAGCTAGCTTGTGCAGGAGTCGGGCTGTGTTCGGTCTCCACTGTCTTCCTAACCCCTCCCTCACTGCACTGCTTGTCCAATCCAATACTCCGCCTCCCATTTGTGCCCGCCCACACTCCAGCCACATGCATGCAATGCACTGTACTGTGCTGTGAGAGGAGTTCTGTTATCAAACAATAGCTGCCACAGCCCTGGGGGAGACCAGCCTGAATGGGAGAGCATAATTGGTGAGTGAGACCCCCAGAATAACCCCCCTCTCTGCTCCCACCCCTTTGTGCTATGCACCTTCTTCCTCCCCCTCTCTTCCTCATGATCATCCCCTTCTCTCTCTCTCTCCCCTAGGCTAGAGCCTAGCCCGCCTGTATATCGTCCTAGCCTGCCTGTATACCGTCCTAGCCTGCCTGTATACCGTCCTAGCCTGCCTGTATACTGTTCTAGCCTGCCTGTATATCATCCTAGCCTGCCTGTATATCGTCCTAGCCTGCCTGTATACCGTCCTAGCCTGCCTGTATATCGTCCTAGCCTGCCTGTATATCGTCCTAGCCTGCCTGTATACCGTCCTAGCCTGCCTGTATACTGTCCTAGCCTGCCTGTATACCGTCCTAGCCTGCCTGTATACTGTTCTAGCCTGCCTGTATATCGTCCTAGCCTGCCTGTATATCGTCCTAGCCTGCCTGTATATCGTCCTAGCCTGCCTGTATATCGTCCTAGCCTGCCTGTATATCGTCCTAGCCTGCCTGTATACCGTCCCAGCCTGCCTGTATACCGTCCCAGCCTGCCTGTATACCGTCCTAGCCTGCCTGTATACCGTCCTAGCCTGCCTGTATATCGTCCTAGCCTGCCTGTATACCGTCCTAGCCTGCCTGTATACTGTCCTAGCCTGCCTGTATATTGTCCTGGCCTGCCTGTATACCGTCCTAGCCTGCCTGTATATTGTCCTAGCCTGCCTGTATATCATCCTAGCCTGCCTGTATATCATCCTAGCCTGCCTGTATATTGTCCTAGCCTGCCTGTATATCGTCCTAGCCTGCCTGTATATTGTCCTAGCCTGCCTGTATACCATCCTAGCCTGCCTGTATATCGTCCTAGCCTGCCTGTATACCATCCTAGCCTGCCTGTATATTGTCCTAGCCTGCCTGTATACCATCCTAGCCTGCCTGTATATTGTCCTGGCCTGCCTGTATACCGTCCTAGCCTGCCTACCGTCCTAGCCTGCCTGTATACCGTCCTAGCCTGCCTGTATATTGTCCTGGCCTGCCTGTATATCATCCTAGCCTGCCTGTATATCGTCCTAGCCTGCCTGTATACCGTCCTAGCCTGCCTGTATATTGTCCTGGCCTGCCTGTATATCGTCCTAGCCTGCCTGTATATCGTCCTAGCCTGCCTGTATATCGTCCTAGCCTGCCTGTATATTGTCCTGGCCTGCCTGTATATTGTCCTAGCCTGCCTGTATACCGTCCTAGCCTGCCTATATACTGTCCTAGCCTGTCTGTATACCTGTATATAGAGGGGGGTGTATATAGAGACGATAGAGGGGAGTATATAGAGATGATAGAGGGGGGAGTATATAGTGGAGATATGTTCTTAATTGATCTATTGTTGCAGTCATCGATAAAGGACGAGAATGATGGTGGTGTGTGTGTGTGTGGGGGGGGGGGGGGGGCGGCATTGAAGGACCCGGCCTTGGGGCGGCAAAGGGAGTAAATCCGGGCCTGGTTCTGGTATAGATGAAGTAAGCAGTGCTGCCTAATTCGCCTAGCGTGAGCACAGGCCCTGGCTGGGAGATGCACCACTTCACAGGCAGGTTAAGGGTACCCCCGGGCTTTTTACAGGAATTGTGTATTTTGAAAGTTACACTTTAAACATTAAAATCATTGCTCCTGGAATTTAAAAAAAATAAAATATATTTTTTGCATTGTATATGTTCCCCAGATCAATGCTCAGCCCTCCTTTTGTTTGACAATTCCTTGCCTATTAGCCTAGAAAATGGCCATTACTGATTTCTGATTTCAGCACCTGAATTTCAGTAGTTTTTGTCAAACTTGACCTGAATTGAGCCCAGGTACATTTGGCTCATCAAAAAATGCATACTTGCACTGCAAAGGTACAGGATTCATGTCCTGGTGACATTTTACCAGACATGAAGTAAGGGGGACTTTTCAACAGCAACACTTTAGAAAAGTAGAGAAAAGCTAGAACCTTTGTTTTCTTTCTAGATGTTTTTGTTGCAGTCTGGTAAACGGTTTGCAGGAAGGTGCAGGTTTTCCTCCATCCAGTAGGTGGCACTGTGCCATTGTACAG
The DNA here is from genome assembly GCA_037952925.1 of Lithobates clamitans. Taxonomy (NCBI): domain Eukaryota; kingdom Metazoa; phylum Chordata; class Amphibia; order Anura; family Ranidae; genus Lithobates; species Lithobates clamitans. Next base: position 767,257 of record JBBGZY010002060.1, on the reverse strand, counting down.
ATGGAGTGGAGTCTATAAAGGGAATTGTCCCCTCCTGGATTCCGATTGTGTTTCAGAGGTAACAGCTGTCTGATTGAATGCTGCAACCTCTGGTAATCTCCTTTAGTGGAAGCTGTCCTCTGGTATTACAGGCCAAAGAACAAAACTAACACTAACAACAGTGAGGAACCTCTCTGATGAAGGTAAAGTAATGTTGTAAGAAAAATTTGAAAACTTACCACCAGCCTATGTCTGCTGACTCACCCAAAATGTATTTGGTGTGATCCAAGCAACTCAACAGGCTGAAAGGAACCTAGAAGTATAGTTACAAGTAGGACCAAGCAGCATAAAAAACAAAAGGCTTTATTGATTCATTGATAAATAACTACACAAATGAGTAGCGTAAAAAGACATAAACCTCCACCGCTCCAAGGTTAAAATGACAACATTGGCAATTCTTGGCAGCAGCTGCTCACGCAGCACATGCACATACTCGCACCTGCTAAACCAATAATGGTGTGAACCAAAGCAACTCAATGGGATTGACTGGGTAATGAGAAAAAGGAAAACACCTTATAGTAACTCGCCAGCTACCAAAGTGACATATAGGCACACACTGGTAATAGATCCCATACCATATGTCACCTTCAGGGGTCTCACATAAAGATATACTGGATCTTGGCCTCAAAACTTGCCCTGTGGCAAAAGAATGTACAATACAGTCCACAGTCACCACAGAAAATTATGTATCACATACTGCCAATCCTATGTAAGTAATAGAAAGCCAAGTGATGAAAAATAGATTAGTGAGGACTCCACATACAGCAGCATCTATTGAGCCACTGGAGAAGCAGGAGTAGAGTAATACAAAGTCTATACCGCTGAGGCTGATATTATTGGTCATACATTCAGATGCAGATACCGCTATATGATAGCTTCACCCAGTGCCCCAGTGGATAGGCATAGTGCTGATAGTGCTTGAATAACAAACAGGATGGCAAAATTGTCTCACTACTTGCTCACCATTCCCCAGGGTTTTGGCTGCCTCCTGCCATGCTGAGATGGGGAGTCACATACAATTCCATCTGGACATTAAGTGGCAGCATAGTGAGGCTCCAGTCATCTAAGTCAATCCATCGGCATTCACTTTGCAATACAGGTGCCCATAGTAGACATGGAGTTGGGTATCTTGGAAAACTTCATAGAGCATGCACGCAGTGGTGTGTTTTGGTTTTGTGCTGCCCTAAGCAAGACTAAAATTGGGCGCCCCTACCATCTAAATGTGTCCCATCCCTTCCTGTTTAGGTTTCACCCCTTCATCTGTAAACTCCACCCCTTCCTATTTAGCCCCCACCTTTTCCTATTAGAGCTCCACCTCCTTAGAGGTGGAGAGAGAGAGGGGGTGTGAGAGAGAGAGAGGTGGGGTGAGAGAGAGAGGGGTGTGAGAGAGAGGGGGGAATGAGAGAGGGCCTGAGGGTGCCCCCCTGAAAAATGCCACCCAAGGCAAATGCCTTGTTTGCCTCGCGGTAGATATGCATGCGCACCGCCGGCGGCCACTGTAAGTGATGACATCACACCAACATGTTTCACCCGCCAATCAGATCGGGCTTTTTTAAGGTAATACAGACCAAATCCTGCTGATAGTGTACAAATACCAACTGTTATTTTGCCTAATATCAGAATATACCAATGCCCATAGAAGCAGTCTTTATTCATTAATGCTAACTGTTTACAATATACAAGATAAATTACAACTTTAAGGGCTGTGTGTGTGTGGCCTCTCCCAGTTTGGGCACCCTAGACCTAAACCCTACCTACATGTTGTCAGCAAGACCGGAAATGATGTTAAATCTCTCTAAAGAAGCTCTGGATAGCAGTGACAAATTCAGTTATTATTTTTCCCAAAACTATTAAAAACCAAGAAAAACATTTTTGATTACTTTTGGGCAGCGCTATTTGAGGTGTCATCCAAATAGGTGGCATCTTAAATGCGAGTCCCGCGATTTGTCATTCACACATCAGCACTTTCAAATCGCGGGCAGATTCACGGCAATTCTGTGTGAATGCAGCCTTAAAGTATAACTAAAGGCAAAACTTTATTTTCTTTTTAGATTTGAACAGAGTTGCGATGGATTTGAACACCTGTTTTTATTGCTACCTCTGCCCCCCATTAGGGAGAGAAACCCTCTCTTTTTGACCTATTTACTGTTATCATCAAAAGTGAAAGTAAAAGAAAATCCCAAATTTTGAGTTGTCTCTAAAACAGCAATAGGGGGAAATTTTCCAAAGGAGACACTAGTTCTGGAGACCTGGGGGGCCCCAATGTATTCCCTTATTTTTCAGGGATTTTCTCCCACTTCCTGTTTTGGCATTGGGACAGAAAATGAATGTAAATCTCCCCAATGGGAGACAGATGGTACAGAAAAAAACAGACAGGGGTTATAACTTACTCTATTCAAAATGAATAAAAAATCTTTTGCCTATAATTCTATTTTAACATCCACTTTAATAAATTGCTAAGTCTTGTATTCAAAGTAGGATATACTGGTGTGTTCGTTTTCAGTTATTTTTTCCATTAATCCAACATATTCATAAGTATAAGTACCTGACTCTGCAAGTTGATAAGGAGCAACCAACATGATGAGCTTGAGTGGGAATTGATGCTCTGCAAAGCGCTTTACACACAGTTTGGCCTCAATGAACATGATCTACATAGTTGTTGTTCCTGATGTAAAATGCTTGTATAAGTATTCAGCATTCACTACATTTTATCCTAAAGGCATATCCCACAGGATTAACATTTATTAATATTTAAAACTAGAAAAAAAAAACTGCTGTAGTTTGGTATGGTCAGTTTGATCAAGCTTGAGCCTATCTTAGGAATACTGGCGAAGGTGGTGAATTTGGAAATACTATACTTAATTTTGCAGGTTGCCTGCCACACATCATTATCATTGTATAAGTAGCTCCAGAATTTCTATTTGCTGCTCCAGGACGATGGATTTATTTAACAAACGTGGGATTAATTAGTAGGTGAGGCTGTTTAATTCAATTAGCTGGTTAGTATTAAATGTAAGATCTGAGTACTTTTCCTACATCATAGCTTACTATGACACGCATACAATATAGCCAAAAATACCCAATTAAGTTTCCTGTCCATCCGTCATATTTAATCTTGTCTCCAGAATGTGATGTGTGAATAGGTTGGGTCATGTTTTGAGGGGTGTGAAGGAGCAGTATCAGAAAAGGGCACACCAGTGGAACTTTACTGTTACATATCTGGTTCTATAATCTCAAGTTAATTAATGCGTAAACTGTTGAATGATTATAGGACAACCGGATCCAGAATAGCTTTACAGACATATAATCTATATAGCTGCTGTTCTCTTCTCACTGCATGGTGCCATATTTACTAAATACTTTTTTGTGTTTGAGGATGTATTGCTCAGTGTGTGTGTGTGTGTTTTTTTGGGGGTTTTTTTGGCAAACTTACCTATATCCTTTAAAATTAAAAAGAGTACAAGAGTACAATAAGAGAACTGAAATATTCTATGTTTATTTGTACTATTTCATATTGTAAGGGATACATTTTTCTCGATGTAATGCGCAAGAAAAAAACATCTTTTTGAAATCTCATAAAAACTAAAGTTAACAAACAAAATGTATAATTTGTTAAAGGGTAGCTCCACGTTCATGGCAAAATAAATAAAATATAGTATATACAATTGCAACTCAAGTCATATTGTAATTAAATATTATTGAAAATTACCTTTCCTTTTCAACCTGCAGCTCTGTAATTTGTGTAATATGGTAACCTGGAGGTGTTCTGTAAACAGAACGTGTACAGAATGCCCGCCAGAAACATATTTTCCTGCTTGTGTGATTGGCTCACTGATTTTCTCAGAAGTCTACACTAAAAAAGAAGTCAGATTTCTGGCATTCCTTGAAACAAAAATGCAAAAAGGGGGGAGAAGAAGGAGTTCTAGGGACTTTGGGGAAGCCCAGACCTGGTAAGGTCACGTATTTCCATCCCTAGGGGACTTTAATTGAAATCATGACCTGGTAACCCATTGCTTTGATATCAACATTATATGTGTGGTTACCAAAAATGTACACAAAATAAAGTTCCCTTGTTCAGCTTAACTATCTATGTGCTACCAAGTGCTTCATTTAAAGTCCCACTTTCCCCAATTCCTTTGTTTTTGACTTAAAACAAAAATGTAATTTTTGGTGAGATAATCCCAATAGGAAATCACGTCTAAAGGGATGCAGACCCTGCAATTTTCCCTGAAAGTGCAGCATCTGACTTACAATTATGAAGCCACTTTTTAGATACAATTTCCACACGGACACAGACAAACACACAGGGATTTCTTCAGAATAACAAAAGGCAGGGACCTGCAACAAAGTTTGTTAAAATCCTTGTAATATACATAGATCACCCAGAGGGCAATGTTTTTTACTCAATCAAAGTGGAATTTCTCTTTAAATGTCATTTAGGGACATTAAGCATATGTTTTGGCACTGGTTTTAAACCAGTAATATATGTACCTTATGGGGTAATTCTGCACAGCCAGATTTATACAATTTTCTCGTCATGTCAACTGTTTTTTGCAAACCCTTCCCTGCCGCAGTCAATATGATAATGTCATTAACACACTAATAGGATCAGATATCATAGCTGCACAAAGAACACTGGGGCTGAACACAGAGAAGCTTGCAGGCAGATGCATTTCTTACTCCATCCAGCAGGTGGCATCCGAGAAAGTCAGAGGAATATTGTTTCTCTGCAGCCTCCTCCCAGGGAGAGCAACTGTCTGATTGGATACTGTGATCCCTGGTGACCTTCTGCTGGCATCTTGGGTCGGACAGCATTTATAAATAGGGGACCCTGCCAGAGTTTGGTGCGCATTTGCGAGTGAACTAGGAGAGGAACAGGTACCTGCTTGCTAGGGAAAGAGATATTGTGTATGCATGACAAAGGTAAGTGTAGGGATACTGCTGCACACCCCTCAAGTCACTGGTCACCGGAGCTGCAGTCACATCCTTCTTACAGTCTCTCAGTCCTGCTAGCTGAGCCTTTCAATTCCACTAGACAAACAACCCTCCAGCAGATGCCGCCATGGATAAAAGTAGGGAACCCTGCCAGGGTTTGGTGCACAGTTGCAAATGAACTAGGAGAGGGACATTTACCTGCTTGCTAGGGAAAGAGATATAGAATATAAAAACATTCCTGCATGAGAAAGGTAAGCATAGGGATACTGCTGCACACCGTTCAAGTCAATGGTCACCGAGGCTGCAGTCACATCCTTCTCAGTACTGCTAGCTGAGACTTGCAATGCCACCAAACACCCCTCCAGCAGATGCCGCCACGGATAATAGTAGGCCTTATTGTGCTTTACTGTGAGCCTGAAACAACACCATTACATACCTGTGTTGATGCTTTGTGACATGCTGGTACAAGCGAGTGATACCTTGCTTTCCTTATGCTACTACACGTGCCATTAATGCCTGCACCAGCACACTGTCTGGAACTGTACTGTTTCAGAGTGGAATACTAATCCTACCCATTATTGCAACTGTTTCTGCAACTGTTCCTGCAAGTTTTACTAAGAGTTTATCTTTGACTGATATTTCAAGTGGCACTAATGCTGCATACACACGACCGGACTTTACAGCATACTTGGTCCGGCGAACCGGAGTCCGTCGGACAATTCGATCGTGTGTGGGCTCCAGCGGACTTTTTTTTCTCAAAAGTTTGATGGACCTAGAAATGAAACATGTTTTAAATCTGTCCGACGGACTCAAGTCTGGTCGTAAAGTCCGCTCGTCTGTATGCTAGTCCGACGGACAAAAACCGACGCTAGGGCAGCTATTGGCTACTGGCTATGAACTTCCTTGTTTTAGTCCGGTCATACGTCATCACGTACGAATCCGTCGGACTTTGGTTGATTGTGGAGGTCGTTTATGAGAAGGCAGCATGAAGGCGAAACCCTTTCTAACTTTGCAGTGGTCCTACAGAAGTTGTGGAAATGTAGAAGAGGAAAAGGATCCTGGACAGCCACACTCAATGAAGAAAGGCATCTTTATTAGGCAAAAATAGATAAAATCCAAAATACAGTCGCATCAGGGGTGGATGGCACAGGGAAAATAGCTAACGCGTTTCACATCAACTAACGCTTACTCGTAGCTCAGAAGTTGTGGAAATGACTGGAAAAGAATGACTATACTGGCTATGCTGACATTAGTGCTACAGACAAAATGCTGTGACTGCTGGACTAATATGTAGGACTCTACAGTAACAGGTGACATCTTATATGGCAATGACCTTCATTGATATCATGCTGGAAGCAGTGGAAGGGGAACGATGACAGTGACAAGGAAGGATGAACAGCTTTTTCTCAGAGAGGAAGCCTTTGCCCCTTCTCCCATCTTGGCTCCAGAAACAACAATGCGGGAGCTGATGTGGTAATTTGCATCCATGCAGCAAGAGATGATGGCTGTCAAACAGGATCTGGCTCAGGTCGTTGAAGGTGAGAACCCATTACGGTGAGATCCTGATGAAGATCATAAATGCTGGTGATATGGGCACCCTGGACAAATTGTCAGAATCTGTAGTCACAGAGAGAATAGAACCTCCTCTTGCAAGCAGTTAAACTAGCAGAGGGGCAACCTGCAGGAACCACCATAGCTCGTCCCAGAACTGACACTAATATGATCTCTCCAAGCCCCATAGTTAAAGTGGTTCTAAAGGCTCAAGTTTTTTTTACCTTCATGTATTCTATGCATGAAGGTAAAAACCTTCTGTGTGCAACAACCCCACAACCCCCCTAATACTAACCTGAGCCCTGTCTCTAACCAGTTATGTACATGAGAGCCTTGCCTCTACGGGGACTCTCGCTCCTCATTGGCTCATTGTCAATCACAGCCAGTGAGCCAATGAGGAGAGGGGGTGGGGCCAGGCCACAGCTATGTGTTAATCACAGCCACTGAGTCAATGAGGAGAGAGGGGGTGGGGCTCTGTGTGGGAACGGACACTCTATGTAACATCAGGGCTGCTCTGTGCAAAACCATTGCACAGAGCAGGTAAGTATAACATGTTTGGTTTTAAAAAAAAACAAGACTTTAATTGTACTTTAATGTGGTGCTGAACAGACAACAGGTTCAGTGCTTTATTGACACCGGATCCAAGGTTGCTACCATGGAAAATAACTTGCAATGTTTTAGGACCCAAACCAAGACTGGATTGCTTGGTCCCCATAGGCCGCTACTAACCTCCCTATTCTGATAGAGGGAGTCACCTGGATATCTATTCAAGTTATGGACTAAACTATGGCCCATGTAAGAAAAGTGGTGACTTGAGGCCATATACCCTGTTTCCCCGAAAATAAGACCTAGTGTGATTGTCGGTGATGGCTGCAATATAAGCCCTACCCCCCAAATAAGCCCTATTTAAAGTCTTTGTAGGTCTTATTTTCAGGGTAGGGCTTATTTTCGGGGAAACGGGGTAGGGCTTATTTGGGGGGTAGGGCTTATATTGCAGCCATCACCGACAATCACACAAGGTCTTATTTTCAGGCAAACAGGGTAGTCTCTAAAGTGCCTACGGTCCTGTGTAATAATGCCCTCAGGGATCTGGACCTGTCCAGGTTGCCTAAAAACAGTTCCACTGCTTCCAGAGTGGGGCAAGAGGACTAAATGTTATGGCAAGATTTCATCTGGACTTGTTTGGTACGTTATCTAGAGAATCTACGTCAACCTGAGAAAGTGGGTGTGATCTACCTTCCACTAAGATAACAACTACAACTGCCCCCAAACTGGTCCGACCCCTGGAGAATGTCAATATGGCACGATGGGGGCAGCCTGGACTGGAAATTAGTGTGGTACATATCCTCAGGATAAATCCTATGGCTTTAGGAACAGATGAAGAATCCACTCCAGCACACTTAACGCAGCACATCTGAGAGACTGAAGAGATCTCTAAGTGGCAAACAGGCAAAAAGAGCAAAGTGCATGGACTAAGTGTAGTGGATGCGTAAACATTTATTAAAGAAAGACAATCATTGGTTTTTAAAATATTCCAAGCTGGGGAAGACACCAAGTAAACTGTCATAATGGATACACTAGATATGATCTGGATGGCACCTGCAATAGAGAGACGCCAAGAGGAGCACCAATCTAAGTTCAGCAAGGTGGAGAGGTGGAAACAGCACACAAAATTGGCAACTCACAGTGTGTGGATGATTCCATGCATTACAATCATTGGTGCATATGCAGCTTGGAGGAAAAGGCATCCAGGATCCCAAGTTGCAGCTGCTCCTGCAAGGAGTGGTGTGTGGTAGCTGGGATGACCAGGCAGCCTCAGGACAGGAAGTAGGAAGCAGCACGTGGGGATCGATGGAGCACATGTGAGGACAGGAAGTCTCACACCACCACATATCATCCACAGGGGTAAGTGAAGCCCGGAGTGGGACGCAGGCTAAGGGAGGGCTGACATGACGGGGTAGCAGAGCAAATCAGTAACGCTGGAGTTAATAATTAAGGGGTGTGTATGGGCCAGTGGAGGGGATGGATTTGAAAGTTATTCCTGGGGGGAAGGAGGGGCGAAGGTCCGAGGCTCAGTCCCTTGCCACCGTAAGAAGAAGCAGCTCCCACCCTCCCGCCCTTAATTTTGTTTTATGTTTTGGTGATGTTTTATGCTGATTTTGTGATGGGGTGGCGGTTGGGGATCTTTGGAGGCATTAGGAATTAGGAACAGCATGGCAGAAGTGAGGAACAGTCTTGGTATGCTATCCTTATATCGAGGTTTAACTGTCATCGGGAGATGGGTATCAGCATGTAAGGTTGAGTGGTGTTGTCTGAGTCGAAGCAGTCGCGATTGGGGACCTTGTGGGGACACGCTGATACGGTGATAAATTTGGTTAGTGCCTCCAAGGATTCTCAACATTGGTTAGAATCTGAGGGAATATTGTGTTTTTTTAATAAAGGTTATGGTTTAAAATGTTTAAATAAATGTTTAATAAAACAGGTGTTGTCTGGTTACTTAACAGGTTATGTGTGGGGGTGTAGTATTAAGAGCTAATAACAATAGGTTTGCATAGGCTATACCATAGTCATGTGGCTTGTGAGCGCTTTAACTGCATCTTTCTTAACATTTTGAGGAACCTGGAGCAAAGGCATCAGGATAATTGGCATCAGAATGTGCGTGAAGTAATCTGGACTTCCACCCGTACAGTACATAAAGCAGCAGGGTTGCCTATGGACCTGTTGCTGGAGAGTTCAGAGTCGGTTTTTCCTTGCATACCAAATGCCACATGCTGAAAGAGATTGTCCATTCTGTAACAATACACCTAGAAATGATCCCTAGAAGAGTAGGGTATTTGTGCATCCCACTGTGCTAGAAGAGCAGTTCTAGGTACAGAATAAGGGCCCATAGTAGGGACAACTGGAAATATGTTATCCAGGTTTACCAGTAACAATAAGCAGACTGCACTTGGGCAGCATTAACCGCTTCAGCCCCGGAAGATTTTACCCCTTTCCTGCCCAGAGCACTTTTTGCGGTTCGGCACTGCGTCGCTTTAACTGACAATTGCGCGGCCGTGCAACGTTACACCAAAACAAAATTGGCATCCTTTTTTTCCCACAAATAGAGCTTCCTTTTGGTGGTATTTGATCACCTCTGTGGTTTTTATTTTTTGTGCTATAAACAAAAACAATTATGAGTTCCACTGCCGGCCAAATACAGCGCGAGCGGGACGGCTGCTTCATAATTCACCTGGTATTACATGCAGTTTCCCTTCAGTGCCAAGGCAAGGCCCTTTTAAACTAAGAGGCCACTTGGCTTGCTGTTTTTACTTGTTATTTTTTAAATAAAACTAACTTATGCTATGGTCCTGCTTTTTTTCCATTTTTTTCTGAGCAATCTTGCAATGGAGTGATTCCCCAGGCTTATCCCATTGGTGTCCACCAGTGCAGGCGACAGTACCAAAAATCTGTCAAAGCTCTACCTGACCTGTCTTTTTAATTAAAGGGGTCATGGCGGTTTGGTAAGTAGATTACTTATTATTATTAAATTAAATTATTAAATATTATTTTTAGTATCTTCCAAAAAATAAATCTATACAGTACTGTGCAAACATTTTAGGCAGGTGTGAAAAACTGCTGTAAATTAAGAATGCCTTCAGAAAGAGAAGTGTTAATAGTTTATTTTTAACAATTAACAAAATGTAAAATAAATGAACAGAAGAGAAATCCAAATCAAATCAATATTTGGTGTGACCACCCTTTGCCTTCAAAACAGCATCAACTCTTGTAGATACACTTGCACACAGTTTTTGAAGGAACTCGGCAGGTAGGTTGCTCCAAACATCCTGCAGAACTAGCCACAGATCTTCTGTGGATGTAGGCTGCCTCAAATCTTTCTGTCTCTTCATGTAATCAAAGACAGACTGGATGATGTTGGGATTAGCGCTCTATGGGGGCCAAACCATCACTTCCAGGACTCCTTGTTCTTCTTTACTCTGACGATAGTTCCTAATGACATTGGCTGTATGTTTGGGGTCGTTGTGCTGCTGCAGAATAAATTTGGGGCCAATCACATGCCTTCATGATGGTATGGCATGATGGATCAGTATCTGCCTGTATTTCTCAGCATTGAGGACACCATTGATTGAGTAGTGGTGATACACTGGATCTGCTGGATCAGGGCTAGCTTATATATATGGTGAGCAAGATTTTTTATAAAACCTAGCTATATAACATACACAACCTAGATATATAACCTAATGTCAGCATTGCAAGTTTTTTTTCTGTCATTCAAACTGAGATAAAATATAGTTTTGTACATAAACTACTATAATTGGGGAATTTGTAGTATAAGACTCTGCAGCAATTAGGCAACAAAACTCTCCATTCTGACATAATTAGGTGCCAGGCTACAATACATCTCACAGACTGACCAATGGCTCATAGTATAAGAAGCATGTGATGTTGGATCTGCTAGCATGACATCTTGTTTATAGACTCACGGGCTCAATTTTCTAACAGGCACAATTTTAGTCACATTAATGGTGCTGTCTACATTTGTTTCAACAGAACACAGATACATGAAGTAAATAGTAGATTTATATGAAGACTTAACAGTATGAATCGAGTTGTAATATGTCTTTATGTCTCCTGCTATAATAAATTTGCTATTACAGTTGTTTTCAAACCTTCTGTGTTAAGTTTAGGGCTAAGTTTAGAGGTGTAGTTGGGAGGCAGTAAAAAGGAAAAATTGAACTGCTTCTCTAGCACCCCCAAGCACTCACTTTAAGTTGCAATTACAGTGGAAAGGGGTGTTTAAATGCCATAGTCACAATGCTTTGCACTTGCGGCAAAAACTGCCCAACATGTTGTAATAATCGAGCAGCAAGCCCCCAAAAGTGCTGCAAATGCCCCAGAATACATGTGGTTTCTGCGCATTTGTCTGAAAAAATGGAGTTAAAACAGTAGATGAGGAAGCGTCACATTGCCTTTTCCCAGCTTGTCAATCACTCCTCATAAGCGACCTGAACATGGATGATGGTTCTTCAGGTGAATAGTGAATTTATTTGCATGTCTAAATCCAGCCTTAAAGTTTGCTGCTTGTTATGGGGGCATTGGTGCATTCTCGTTCCCGAGCCCCGCTCTATGCATCCATAAAACACATAAAGCAGCAGCTTGGCCCATTTCCCTTACTCCCTGGCTCTCTCCTCATTGGCTCACTGGCTGCAATTGACAGCCAATGGCTCCCACTGCTGTGTACAGCCAATGAGGAGAAAGAGACCCCAGCTGAGGCTCCTGTACACATCGTTAACCTGCTCCCTATTCACACCTGAGACCTTGTAAAACTAACAAGTTACATGATACCAGGATGGGAAAATGGCTAATTGGGCCCAATTGGGACATTTTTACTTAGACCCCTTTCACACTGGGTGGTTTTCAGGAGCTTTAGCACTATAAATAGCTCCTGCTAAGTGTCTAAAAACTGCCTCCCATTCATTGCAGTGTGTCCTTTTACACTGGGCGGTGCGCTTGCAGGACGTTATGAAAAGTCCTGCAAGCAGCATCTTTGGGGCGGTTTGGGAGCGCTGTTTTTAGCGTTCCCAAAACACCCTGCCAATTGCAATGAATGGGCAGCGCTTCCAAAGTGCATGCAAAACTATTTGAAAGTGCCACAAAATGGCAGTTTTTTTGGGTAAAAAAACCTGCCAAAGCGCCGCAAGAACAAGCGGCGCTTTATCGCTAACAGACGGCGGCTCAGTGTGAAAGGGGTCTTAGGGGTGTACTCACTTTTGTTGCCGGCAGTTTAGACATTAATGGCTGTGTTGAGTTATTTTGAGGGGACAGCAAATTTACACTGTTATACAAGCTGTACACTCACTACTTTACATTGTAGCAAAGTGTCATTTCTTCAGTGTTGTCACGTGAAAAGATAATAAAATATTTACAAAAATGTGAGGGGTGTGATCACTTTTGTGAGATACTGTATATACATTATATATATATATATCTATATATATATATATATAGATATATATATATATATATTTATATATATATATAGATATATATATATATATTTATATATATATAGATATATATATTCAGAGAGAACACACATCAAGATATATATATTACTTGCATCACATATGTTTATTTTTCTTACATATACTGTATATACCCTGCATTTCTTTGTGTGTTTAATTTTTTTTTTTCATTCTCTCCTCTTCACCTCCAATTTCTGCAAGCAAAAATAAAATGAAGAAGAAATTAAGTTCTAATAACTATGTTGATATCCCCTAAAGATATTTATACACATGACATTTAACCATGGATAATAGTTATATGTACAGTACATGTACGCTCACATCCTGCAAAGAACATTGTGCCAACATGACTCACTTCTTTTCCATGTAAGTGTCAATTGTAATTCTGTGTGTTGTTTTTCTACTTGTGTGACCTGGCTGTCATTTACACTTATAGCTATTAAATGTTGGACGTCTTTTCCTTTATGGACAACTGTAATGGTTCAAATATTGTTAAGAACTTTTATTCTGTATACTTTCCATGCATTATCTCTTGGACACACTGACAAGGTAGCAGGTCCCTAGCAATGAATAACTAGTATTGGAAAGGTGAAGATAGGCTCAGGTCATAACCCGGAAGGTAAAGTACCAAAGGGTAGTGGAAGTATAGTTACAACATGTCATAGTTGACAGGTTACTACAGGGAAGATCATTAATGAAGCATTTCATCAGAAGGATGCTGGAATACACAGGAGGAACACAAACTGGCGGCCTGTGCCGATGATATCTTGTTTTTCATATCCAACCCCAGGATAACCATCCCTAATTTAATGAAAGCATTAAAAACATATAGAGAGAGCTATCAAACTTCAAAATGAATCCATCCAAATCTGAGATCCTTAATATTAACATACGAAAGCAGGTGGAACAGGCAATCCAAAAAGAGTTTCCTTTTATTTGGAGTAGAAAATAGTTAAAATACTTATGCCCCGTACACACGGTCGGACTTTGTTCGGACATTCCGACAACAAAATCCTAGGATTTTTTCCGACGGATGTTGGCTCAAACTTGTCTTGCATACACACGGTCACACAAAGTTGTCGGAAAATCCGATCGTTCTATACGCGGTGACGTAAAACACGTACGTCGGGACTATAAACGGGGCAGTGGCCAATAGCTTTCATCTCTTTATTTATTCTGAGCATGCGTGGCACTTTGTCCGTCGGATTTGTGTACACACGATAGGAATTTCCGACAACGGATTTTGTTGTCGGAAAATTTTATCTCCTGCTCTCCAACTTTGTGTGTCGGAAAATCCGATGGAAAATGTCCGATGGAGCCCACACACGGTCGGAATTTCCGACAACACGCTCCGATCGGACATTTTCCATCGGAAAATCCGACCGTGTGTACGGGGCATTAGGGGTAAAGATAACACCATCCATTGAAACAACATATCAAACAAATTACATTCTGTTATTGAATGATATTAAATTAGAAATAAACAAAATAGCATCAAGACACGTATCTTGAATCGGTAGGGTTACATCTTTAAAATGGGTACATTGCCAAAAATAACGTATAAGATGCAAATGCTACCGATCCCTCTCCCACAGGTATACATTTAATACATTAAAAACATTACTCTCAAAGTTTATTTGGCAGAAGAAGAAGCCGCGTATTAGTATGACAGTACTGACTAGGCAAAAGGGGCAGGGGGGCCTGGAGGTATACGATTTGAAAAATTACTTTAACGCAATTATACTTTCACGGGTGATAGAATGGGCTAAAAATAATAAAGACAAAAGATGGGTTAATTTAGAAAGTATGTGTACTAAAGTCTCACTTGGGAAAATAATATGGATACCCGCACAACTGAGATTTGAATGAGGACACACACAGTATAACACATAAAAGCACTTACAATTTGGGACATGATTTACGAAAGGGAAAATGGAGATTTAATTCACCACTGATACCATTAAAGGACACACATTATTTTACACCTGGAATAGGAAGATTGTTTGGAAATTGAATCAAGGATGATAATGCACAATTGAAGGATGTAATGGAGAAGGGGAACATTCACACTCTTGAGGATTTAAAATATAAAAAGAACTTAATGGTGATAGATAGGTGGCGGTATTCCCAGCTGAAACATTTCATAGAGACATTACCACAACCAATTAGATCTGAAGAGAACTTACTCCCGCTGAAGCAGTTGTGTATAGGAACAGGTAAAAAGAAAAGCCTGGAGCAGCCGAAAGAAATGAGGTATGTGCAAGGCGCACATGACGGAGGTAACAGGGTTAAGGAATTAGAGGGTGGAGACATGGTGCCGAGGGGGAGGATAACACAGGGAGGGACTGATAAATAGGAGGCCCGCCCTGGGAGGGACAAGCAGAAAGTTGTGGAAAGTTCTGAGGCAGCATGGCAGAGGTAGAGCGGATCATGGCCCAGCTGAGGGATGAAGCGGCGGTGCGGGGCACAGCTTGGCTCCAGGCAGCAGTCGGTGCAGCACTGGCAGGTGAGGAGCGGTTATCGGTGGAACGTGGGAGAACCGGCAACAGAGCGCGCCGCTCTAGGCCGCCGGAGCGTTTCTCCCCAGAGCATCCAGGGACAGCACAGCGGCAGCGGGGTAGTCCCGGTGCGGGGCTCCCAGCGGGCCCACCGTCGAAACGAGCGGCTGGGGGAGAAGGTAGCAGCGGTTATGCGACTGCAGTGGACCGGACAGCGGGGCGGGAAGAGGACGGAGCGGAGCTGAGGCCTAGGAGGAGAGGATCGAAAAGGTACGAAAGCCCCGCCCCCAGGAACATGGCGGGCGGCCCAGCAGGAACGCAGGCCAGGACCAGAGGGAGAGTGCCCGGGACACCTGCATCTGCAGCAGGGGAACAGTACGGAGGAGAGAGAGGCCGATCGGGCACGGGGAACAGGAGAGCGGAGGCCGGCAGGACTGCGGTTTCCAACACCGGTCCTGGGAAGGCTGTCCGGAAGTCGGGCGGAACGGTTCCTGCGCAGAGGAGGGAAAACATGGAGGTCGCTGCGGCAGCTACGGTCGGCAGGCCTAGCGGGCCCTCATCTGAGGAGGAAGAGGACATCCCTGGCGTGGTGGAGGAAGGATCCGGATCGGAAGAGGAGGCGCACCCCCCTTCCAGGAGAGTAGCAGCAGCAGCGGGCGGAAGGTCGGCTGATGGGATCGTACCTGTGCAGCCCGGTGAGTCTTGTACATCAGGACATACTATAGTTAGTACTGACATGGCAGGGACGGGGGCTACTGTTGGGGGGTCATGTGCTAGTACAGTAAGCGTTGGGCCTGCTGGGGGGGCTTCTGGTTTATTGGGGTTTTTGGCGGGCATTAAGGAGTTGGTACAGAAATTTGAGGCGGCGGAACGGCCGGCTCCGGTACCGGCGGCGGCATGGGTCCCGACTACGGGGAGTGCAGATGTAACAGTAGCTTTGCCAGCAGTGGCGACACCACCTGCGGTGCTGGAGGCAGTGGTGAGCGGAGATAAGCAGGGGACGGACAATGCTGTGGCGGCTAAGGAAGTCGTGGGTAGACAGGATATAACCAGATTGGGGGACGCAGCTCGTTGTGAGGTATATGTGTGTTTTGAGGGGCCATTGGGAGCTCACCTGAAGCAGGAGGTTCGAGAGAAGCTGTGGAAGGGTGAGTACATAGAAATTTTTTCATTGTTGCCCCTAGAGAAATTTAACTTGGACAGGGTGAAACCCGATAGCTCCAAAAAAGACGACGAGGAGAAGAGGAGATATCGTTTAATACCTAGGACATTTACGAATTGGTTGCAGGCATTTGCTATCATGGCAAGTGTGATCGGGGAAAAACAACCGGAACACTGTTCCGCGTTATTTTGTTATCAAGATGCGATAGGGGAAGCGTACAGAGTCTACGGGGGCACAGCTTGGCTCCGGTACGATGAACAGTTCAGGCAGAGGAGAGCGGTGCGTCCGGAGCTTCGCTGGGACCACAAGGACATCAGCCTGTGGATGCGCCTGATGACAACGGTGAGGGCTCCTAACCAGTTTTTTCAGGGGGGAGCCGGTGGACCTTCAGCCCAGGGACATTCGGCAGGAAATAAGAAAGGGAGTTGCTGGCAGTACAACACAGGGGCCTGCAAATTTGGGGCCACGTGCAAGTACAAACACGAGTGTACAGGCTGCGGGGGAACGCACCCAGCGTCAAGATGCTTTAAGCAAAGTAAGGGACGAACTGCGGACGCTGGAAACAAGAGGGAGGACTCCGGTGAAAGTGGAAAGGATGCGGCCGTTTCTAGGTAGGTATCCGGATAGAAGAGCGGCAGTCCTGTTGGAGGAAGGTTTTTCGTTAGGTTTTAGGATCCCATGTACGTTAACGGTTGTTCCTCCTGTGCCAAAAAATTTACGTTCTGCATTGCAACATCCGGAGGTGGTTTCAGAGAAGCTGAAGAAAGAGGTTGCAATGGGTAGAATGGGCGGCCCCTTCGCCGAAGCACCTCTGGCAGATTTGGTTGTATCTCCATTGGGGGTTGTGCCGAAGAGGGAACCCAACAAATTTAGGCTAATTCACCACTTATCGTTCCCTAAGGGTGGGTCGGTGAATGACGCTATTGGCCAGGAGGAGTGCTCGGTGACGTACACGTCATTTGATGCGGCAGTAGGATGGGTACGGCATTACGGCAAGGGGGCTTTGATGGCAAAGGCAGATGTGGAATCAGCATTTCGGCTACTGCCGGTTCACCCGGAAAGTTTCCGGCTACTGGGCTGCCATTGGAATGGAGAATTCTACGTAGACATGTGCTTGCCAATGGGCTGCTCTGTGTCATGTGCATTATTTGAGCAATTTAGCTCATTCGTGGAATGGGTGGTGAGGGACGTGTCAGGGGTGAATTCGGTCATTCACTACTTGGACGATTTCCTTTGTATCGGCCCGGCGGCATCCAGAATCTGCGCGGTGCTCATGGCGACGTTGGCACATATCACTGACAGATTCGGCATTCCATTGGCGGCGGACAAGACGGAGGGACCATGCACGGTCATCAAATTTCTGGGCATAATTTTGGATTCGGAAGCAATGGAATGCAGGCTGCCGGACGACAAGCTGGAGGATCTAAAAAAAGAGGTTGCAGGTTTAATAGGTTTGCACAAAGTTCAGTTGCGGGTGTTACAGTCGGTGTTGGGAAAACTTAATTTTGCGTGCCGGATACTACCAATGGGGAGAGTGTTTAGCCGCAGGCTTGCGGCTAGCACAAGTGGCATACAATCACCAAGCCATTTCGTTAGGATCAAAAAAACGCACAGGGAAGATTTAAGGGTATGGCATACCTTTTTGGAGTCATTTAATGGCAGGGCAATGTGGATGTCGGGCCCAGTCAGCAATTTTGACTTGGAGCTCTTTACTGATGCGGCGGGTGCCTATGGTTTTGGTGCGTTTTTTCAGGGACAGTGGAGTGCTGGTCCTTGGCCACAATCTTGGGTAGCAGGAGGGTTCACGAAGAACTTAGTGCTGCTGGAACTGTTTCCAGTGGTGTTGGCGGTGGAATTATGGGGAGCATCTTTCAAGGATCGGAAGGTGCGTTTCCATGGTGATAATTTAGGGGTAGTGCAGGTGATTAATAGGATCACGGCGTCCTCTCCGCCAGTGATCAGGTTGCTACAGCATCTAGTGCTAAGATGTTTACAATTGAATATTTTTATTCATGCTGTTCACTTACCGGGGGTGGAAAATGTGATAGCTGACGCGTTGTCTCGATTCCAGTGGGACAGGTTCCGAGAGTTGGCGCCGGAAGCGGAGCAACGCGGGGTGCCTTGTCCCGAGTGGATGTGGGACATAGCGTTAGAATCGCCGCAGGATGGATTGAGCGGTCGGTAAGTGGGGGCACCTGGTTGGCATATCAAAAGGTATGGAAAGAGTGGTTGGCTTTTGTGGCAGGGATTGGGGAGGAACCGATCGGGCAGGCAGTGAATTTGTTATTGCTATATTTCATCATTAGGAAAATGGAGGAAGGTAGGTTGGCATCTGTGATTAGCGCGAACTTAGCAGGGTTGGCGTTCCTGTTCAAGTTACAGGGACAGCCGGACGTAACAAAAGACTTTCGAGTGAGACAAGCGCTAAAGGGCTACAGGAGGTCGGTGGTGAAGCGGGACTCCAGGAGACCGGTTACTTTCGAAATTTTGGGGGGTGTTGTTGATCAATTAAAGGTGGTGTGTTCATCAGAGTACGAAGTTTTGTTGTTTAAAGTGGCTTTCGTGTTAGCGTTCTTTGGGGCATTTAGGATAGGGGAACTGGTTAGTCCTTCAAAAAAGGTAGAAGGGGGTTTGGGTTGCCAGGATGTAAAGTTGGTTAAGGAGATTTTGCAGGTGTTTTTCAAGAGGTCAAAAACGGATCAGGTTGGAAAAGGTAAGATGGTCCAAGTTTTTCCGGTTCATGGTTCCTCTTTGTGTCCGGTGGCCACGGTCAGGGAATTTTTAGCGGTACGTCCAGATTTCAAAGGTTCCCTGTTAGTGCATCGGGATGGGAGTTGGTTATCCAGGTTTCAGTTTGTAGTAGTTTTTCGAAGATGTTTGAAGGGGGTAGGCTTGGAAGAAAAGGAATTTTCTTCACATTCGTTCAGGATTGGGGCTGCTACAGAGGCAGCCAAGCATGGTCTCGACGTGGAGTCAGTAAAACGTATTGGGAGGTGGGAATCCAACAGGTTCCAATCTTATGTACGTCCTCATTTGGTGGTAGGAATATAAAAAAAAAAAAAAAAAAAAAAAGAAGGTAAGGAAGAGGAAGAGAAATATTGCAGTAAGTTTTATGGCGTTACAGTTTCAGTTATAGATGTTAGTGGGTTTTCATCACTAAATTGTTAGTGGTTAGTTTTTCTTGTCTTCTTCTAATTTCAGGTCCGGTGGCAAGATTGGTCTGGATTATGGGCCATTCTTATGTGTGTTGGGGGGCAAGAAGGGGAGATGCTCGACATGGGGGCAGGCAGTTGGGGTTTAACAGGAGAGAAGTATGCATAAAATGGTTGGGGATACCGGGCATGTTATGGGGTCGATTAGTACCAGAAGTGCAGCGACACGCCCAGCGAGACAGACCACCAGACATCTTGGTAGTTCATGCGGGAGGTAATGACCTTGGCTTGCGTACAATGGTGGATATCACGCGGGACATAAAATGTGATGTGCGGCGATTAATGGCGGAATTCCCCCATACTATTATAGTGTGGTCAGATATGGTGGCTCGCAGTTCGTGGAGAATGGCCAGGTCGGTGGCAGGTGTTAACAGGGCCAGGAGAAAGATTAACCGGGAAGTGAGCAAATTTGTAGTTAATAATGGGGGTTTGGCCATAAGACATATGGAGTTGGAATTTGAGACCTGGAGGTACTTGAGGGCTGACGGCGTCCACCTCAATGAGGTGGGAATTGATTTATGGAACTTGGGATTGCAGGACGGGATCCAGCGAGCTTTTCGGGTTTGGGAGGGCACCCGCGAGTAAGGCTTTACTCTTAGGGTGCTGTGGCGGGCGTTGGTCTGCGCAAGGGAAGGAAGATGGCAAGTAAGAGTGGGACCTGACGTTGTATGGGTCCAGATGCTGGTTCCCGGCTAACGGAGGTTAGCCGGGAAGTGATATGGGGGCACTGCGGTCACTGGCAGTCTCTGAGCCAGCTTGTCGGCTTGAGGCCTAATTTTTGATATTGGAGATGGACTGCAGTGCCATAAATTTTTGGTGATGGCCATCGGTTTGAGTGTCAAGGTTTTATTGCCCAGACCAACGCTCTCTTTTTTCCGTAAGTTATTGTTTTGGTTATTGATGGATAATTTTTTCCATAAGTTAATTTTGAAAAAGTATTTTTATATAAATAAAGTAGGCTGCTACGGCCTTTTATACCCCAACGAATGGTGTGGTCTTAATTATAGGGGTTTAAGTTCAAAGGGGGGTATAGAGATGGTGAGAGTAACATCTGGTATCCAACAGTCAAGAAAAGCCTGGAGCAGCCGAAAGAAATGAGGTATGTGCAAGGCGCACATGACGGAGGTAACAGGGTTAAGGAATTAGAGGGTGGAGACATGGTGCCGAGGGGGAGGATAACACAGGGAGGGACTGATAAATAGGAGGCCCGCCCTGGGAGGGACAAGCAGAAAGTTGTGGAAAGTTCCCGCCCACCCTCCCTAAGGTTGTTGTGCTTTTATGTTTTGCGTGGTGGTTGTTTTAAATGTTTTACAGGTGTGAGATGAAGAGAAGTCGTGGCAGTGGCGGGCGTTGGTCTGCGCAAGGGAAGGAAGATGGCAAGTAAGAGTGGGACCTGACGTTGTATGGGTCCAGATGCTGGTTCCCGGCTAACGGAGGTTAGCCGGGAAGTGATATGGGGGCACTGCGGTCACTGGCAGTCTCTGAGCCAGCTTGTCGGCTTGAGGCCTAATTTTTGATATTGGAGATGGACTGCAGTGCCATAAATTTTTGGTGATGGCCATCGGTTTGAGTGTCAAGGTTTTATTGCCCAGACCAACGCTCTCTTTTTTCCGTAAGTTATTGTTTTGGTTATTGATGGATAATTTTTTCCATAAGTTAATTTTGAAAAAGTATTTTTATATAAATAAAGTAGGCTGCTACGGCCTTTTATACCCCAACGAATGGTGTGGTCTTAATTATAGGGGTTTAAGTTCAAAGGGGGGTATAGAGATGGTGAGAGTAACATCTGGTATCCAACAGTCAAGAGGTGGATATTAAGGATATATAAAATATTGATGGATGTGAATGGGCTGGGAATGCCACCATTTATCAGAAAATGAGAAGAATTGGGGTAGCGAGTGAATGATGTAGAAACAGGTAAAATAATGAGGATGGTGCATACCACATCAATAGACTACAATAATATAGAAATGAATTATAAATGTCTGGCACGGTGGTACATAACCCCAGATAGGGCACATAAATTTCAAAGGAAGGTTTTGCAACTATGTTGAAGGGAGTGTAAGGAACTAGGAACCATGTCCCACATTTGGTGAACCTGCCCAAAAATAAAAAAATATCGGAGAGAGGTACTGCAAATAATAAAAAATATAACCAATATAGAAATACTGGAGGACCCATGGGGGTGTTTTTTTCATGGAATCCAAATGCAAACTAAACGTTACATGAGAACTCTGGTTCCACATTTATTAAACGCAGCCAAAAGTTTAATTCCTAAACATTGGCAAGAACTAGAAAGCCCTGCGATGAGGAGCTGGTGTATTAAAGTAAATGATACCTACCATTTAGAGTACCTAAGGTTTAGTGGTGAAGAGGGATGGGAAGGGCTTGAAGAGAAATGGAGAGATTGGGTAAACTTTAAGCAGACACTAAGTTTTGCTGAAAAGATGAGGACACAATAAAGGGGTGAGAAAGGATGTGATTAGGCACACTGGAAAAGTAGATTCATATATATATATATATATATATATATATGAATGAAGTAATGTATATCAAAGAAATGTTCTCGATCATTTATGTATGCATCAGTTTTTAAAGAAATTAAATAAAGATATAAAGGGAAAAAAAAAGAATACATACCTTGTGAAACAACTCATTCAGTTTAAAATAGAAATGAAAGGCAAAACATATGTGTATAGCTATAAAAAAAAATTATAAATACTTTTTTTTCCTTTTTTATAAATGATCACATACCCTCTGTTCTCAGTGGAATAAGGAAATCAGAAAGCTGGGGGAGGAGAAACTGCAGAAACTGCAGTACACTGGTCTTTCCAGTGAATGGCTGTTCAGGGGGAGTGCATGTCAGGACAAGGCTGACCATTGGAGGAAAGAAGGCTGAGTTCTCAGCACAGCTAGAAAGCTGACCATGCTGACCACAAAATCAGCAAACAGGATCCATGACAAGTACAGTAAAACCTTGGATTGCGAGCATAATTCATTCCGTAAACCAAAGCACTTGTGTATCAAAGTGAAATAAATAATTGAAACCTGGATGATTCATTCCACAACCATTTATTCATAGGTATTTCAGTTTATAGTCCATATAAAAAAATTATAGCAATGTGATCAGTTGTGCAACCATAAAATGTCCATCCACAAATGAAAGCCTCCACAAGGGGATTAGAAACAAAAACCAGCAGGAGATCCAGAGTATAAAAGAGAAGAGAGGTGCTTCTAAGTGTAGAAATATGGTTACATTTAATGAAGGTACAACATTTAGCAACTCACATGGTTGATGATTAGAAGAGGCACATCTAAGTATGCAGACATCCGGGGTAAAGCAAACATGAAACATCATGAAAACATCCTCCGCACCACCGGCTCTCAACGCTGTCAGTCTGCAATCGTGACGGGAAAGACTACCCAACAGTAGAGCGATCTGAAAGCGAGGCTTGTGGAGCACAGTGTGAAAGTGATGACGTTGATGGGGGGTGAGGAGGACAGTCTATGTGGACAGCTTTACCTCGGATGCCTGCATACTCAGATGTGCCTGTTTTAATCATCAACCATGTGAGTTGCTGACTGTTGTACCTTCATTAAATGTAACCATATTGCTACACTTAGAGGCATCTCTCTTCTCTTTTATACTTAGTTGTGACATGACGCTACTTGTTTAAATAAAGACATCGCTTGTATATCAAGTCAAAATTTATGAAAAATTTTGCTTGTCTTGCAAAATGCTCCTAAACCAAGTTACTCTTAAACCAAGGTTTTACTGTAAACTCAGAGGTTAATATAGCAAGGCAGATGGATCCAAGGCAGACAGAAACCTAGGATGGGTAGCTAGGTACCTCACTTTTAAAGGGGCTTGAGCCAATAAGCATACACCTCCCAACAAGCAAAAAAACCACAAACCATACATGGAACTTTAGTTCATGTTCCAGGACATAGGAAAATAGAAAAAAGAACAGCAGAAAAAAAGACCAAGTGGTCTGTTGAGTCTGCCCATTTGTTTTGTTTTTTTTTTTGTTGTTTTTTTTTAATACTTTTTTTGTTTTTTACTTTTTTTGTCTGAGTATAGATCTTCTGTATGGTTTCCCCAAGCAGGTTTGAAGCCACGTACTGTTGACTAACTCCCTACCTCTGCTGGAAGTCTATTCCAAGCATCAACTCCCCTTTCAGTAAAATAATACTTTCTAAGATTAGTTTTGAACTTTCCTCCTGTTAGCTTTAGGTCATGTCCCCATGTTCTTGATCTTGGTTTCATAACATAGGGATGAGTAGAGGAGGTCTTACAATGAGCATCAACTGACAAACTTGAGCAGAAGAACCCTGGGAAGGGAGCAGGAACAGGTGGAAAGAATTCCAGGGAAGTACCAACAGAGGAAGCAGCAGGAGCAGAGGGCTAGACAATCACAAACAAGTACCAAAAGCCTAGCTAACAAGGGACCACCAATTACCTGAGGAGCAGAAAACCCAGAGCAGATGATCTCCCAACTGCTAAAAAAACAATTGGCATGCAAAAATTGATCACACTGCAAATAAGCATCCATGTTGCAATGACCATGCTTACTAGTGGTACAGAACAATGAGCGTGCTTTGGTGCTCCTCCTATCACAGTTCACATCTAATGACAGAGCTATGTCAAGACATTTCTACTAAGATCAATATGCCTTCTAGGGAGCTTTATCTTCAACAATATTGTCTCCAGCAGCCTAAAGCCTAATAATCTTTAAAGTGGTTGTAAACCTTAGTTATGGAATCTGAGCAAAGCACATACAGTAAATCTGTAATGTTTACTTATCTCTCACCAAAGCTCGAAATGTCATTTCTCTCTGGTGCTTCTTTCCTCTGTTATCAGCATGAATCACTTCTGAGAAGTTTTCCTGATACATGAGATAAAATTGTGTCATGAGGGAGGGGGGAGCTCAGAACAAAGCTTGTCTATTCACGACACAGTTCTTCTGCTGTGTGGAGGGGGGTGTGTTCCTTTCCTGTAATCAGCTCTTACACACTATAACTGCAGTCTCTCTACCCCCTCCTCTGTGCTCCTGACAGATGAAGAAAGATTCTTAACACAATTTGCACTTTTGAAGGGGTGTAGAGAGGAGAAGACTGCAGATAAATGTGGGAGAATTTGTTTCATCTCTGTGTATCATCTGAGGCTGTTCATTTTACTGGGTATATATGAGGATTTACAACCACTTCCCGACCGGCGCACGCCAATGTACGTCGGCAGAATGGCACAGCTGGGCAAATGGACTTACAGGTATGTCCATTTGAATTCCCCGCCGTACCATTGCGTGCACGCCGCCGGCCGGGAACTCCGTGAGTCGGGTCGCGGGTCCCGCGGACTCGATCGCCGCAGGGATACCCGCGATCGCCTCACGGAGAGGATGAATGGGGAGATGCTGATGTAAACAGCATCTCCCCGTTCTGCCTAGTGACAAGTGTCACTGATCACTGCTCCCTGTAATCGTGAGCAGTGATCAGCGTAGTGACACACACACAGCCCATCCCCCCTACAGTTAGAATCACTCCTCTAGGACATACTTAACCCCTCCCCACCCCCTAGTGGTTAACCCCTTCACTGCCAGTGTCAGTTACACAGTAATCAGTGCATTTTTAATCGTACTGATCGCTGTATAAATGACAATGGTCCCAAAAATGTGTCAAAAATGTCCGACATGTCCGCCATAACACCGCAGTCACAATAAAAATCGCTGATCGCCGCCATTACTAGTGAAAAAAAAATTATTAATAAAAATGCCATAAAACTATCCCCTATTTTGTAAACGCTATAACTTTTGCGCAAGCCAATCAATAAACGCTTATTGCGATTTTTTTTTACCAAAAATATGTAGAGGAATACACATCGGCCTAAACTGAGGGAAAAAAATTTTTTTTATATATTTTTGGGGAATATTTATTATAGCAAAATGTAAAAAATAATGTATTTTTTTCAAAATTGTCGCTCTTTTTTTTGTTTATAGCGCAAAAAATACAAATCGCAGAGGTGATCAAATACCACCAAAAGAAAGCTCTATTTGTGGGAAAAAAAGGACGTCAATTTTGTTTGAGAGCCACGTCGCACGACCGTGCAATTGTCAGTTAAAACGACGCAGTGCCGAATCGCAAAAAGTGCTCTGATCAGGTAGGGGGTAAAATCTTCCGGGGCTGAAGCGGTTAAATGAAATATGATCATGGATATATTTTAATATTTTAAAATAATATAACATTTCCCTTTAATATATACTAAAACAAACATTAAAATGCCTAAAAATTTGTATTAATTGAAAACACATTAATTTGAGGAACAGTGAGCAGTATCATATCAAGATCTGTACTGTAAGTTCAGTTCTCCTTGGTAATGATTGTTGTACATAAAATAACACCTTCATCTAGGGACATAAAGGGAGTTATGGCAAGGAAGTTGGGAGTGTCATGGCACTTTACAATAACATGAGCAGAATATAAATAACTTGGCTGAATATCCCCTCTCTCGACCAGAAGAGAAAACTCATCATCCATCAGTGTATGGCAATGGCATGAGAAGACATGACTGGGCACTGACAAAATTAGATTAATTGATAGTCATCATGAGATCATTCAGAATGTCATGTGCATCCAACTGATGGTATGTCCATGTGAATTTATTTCAAAAACTCCACCTTCTTCAGCCTTACCTGCTGAAATCACCCTTCGGCTATATATGGATTAGTTTAATATTTCTACATTCTGGGGAATGAGCACACCCAAGGAGCTCGAGAACTGCATTATTTGAACACTCCCTATCATTAATTTTCATCACTGTTTCCCATGCAACATGGGTTTACTTTACTTTATCATTACAACTAATGTTTTATGCAGTATAATTGCTTTTTTATATAATTTCTTCATTCAACTTAGTAAACTTTATTATAAAATGTACCCATGACACTAGTTTTATGAAGCATGCTGATACTTCCAAAGCGAGGAGTAAGGCTGACCATACACGGTGCAAATTTCTTTACAGCAACCCCTGGGAGACGACAGTGATTATTGCTATAGCAGGGGGTGAAGAGGTTCTGGGTAACATGGTACAACAAATTTATCCTCAAAATATTAATTATGTCTACACAGAGGCATCTTGTTTATTTGATAGAAAGTTTGGAAATTGTATTTGTATGCACAGCTAATATATGTGGCATACTTTTTATTTAAAATTTAGCTTTGATCAACTTGTGCAGGGGATGTACAAAAATGGTAGGTACGATAGAAATAATATAGGTCTTCTGCTTTCGGAAATATAGTTTGGTGAATCTTTATTGGTTTTGAGGTATAACTAAGGCCAAAACTTAGGGAATGGTGAAAACCTGGTTTATTTTGTCCTATTGGGGAAATTGTGCTTTACTTCCTGTTTCAAGACCTAAAACAAGGCGAATGGAGATTTCAAAAATGGAGAATGGAGAAATCAAAGGAAGGAAAATATCCTCAGACCGTTGTCACTGAAACAAGTGCCCCAATGGAAGATTTTCCCCTCTAATCCTATTTCAATGATTGTTCACAATTTTGGAGTGATGGAGGTCACTTTGCCAACTGAAAGTGGTAAGCAGGAGCACAGACAGCAATGAAAACTCTTTTAACCCTTCCTATTTTTTTCAAATGAATTTAGAAAAACTAAGAACTTTGTGGCTTTTTTTTTGCATGTCTTTTTTGCTAAATACTCTTTCCTGGTCTTATAGCAATTATTAAATGGTGTAGGCTGCCTGAAGTATATGCATAGTGCACTGTTCCCTCTCGATTATTTCCTGGCATCTTATGATTTGTAGGATGCAGAGGATGGAGCCAAATGTTGGGATGATGAAGCTCCTGTACTCCTGCACATCAGTGGTTGCCCAGTTGTTGAGAAGGACTGACGGTAAACCCAGGAAAAGGTCAGGAGAAGATGGCAGTGAATGGGGTGGTGAGGTATAGAGTTGCAGTTTTTATTGCATGTGCAAAGAAATGGAAAACTTGGTCCGGCAGTTAAAGGACTTAAAGGAAACCCCAACATTTGACCCTAGTTTCTATAATCAACTTTTCATACATTCTACTTTTGTGTTTTCTTTGTAACTAGGAGCAGTGAAAGTCCCACTCACTAGAAGCCATGAATTAGAGTTTTAAGGAACCCGCAGTCAGGAGGATTTGGATAGCTCCTTAAGATCAATTCCACTGCTGGGATTATACAATAATAAAGTAAACTGTCATTTGAAACAAATGAAACAGATGACTGATGTTTTCACACTTCCTAATAAATTACATTTCTTTCATGACAGTGTCTTGGAAGCCAGTATAACGGTTTACAATAGCATGGTGTATTAAATTATAGTGTTTAAAACTTGTACCTTGATTTTTCTTTCTAAGAAAAGTACTTTCAAAATAGACAATAAAGTTATTGTAAAGGCTGTTTCTTTTTTTGAAGGGAAAACGTATTAAGCATGTTATATTTACCTGATCTGTGCAATGGTTTTGCACAGGGCGGCCCGAACTTTCTCTTCTGAGGTCCCCCACCAGTGCTCTTAGCTCCTCCTCTTCTCCGTGCGCCACCATAGAAAGCAACTTCCTATGGGGATGCCCGGGCAACCTTACTCCTGAGCCAGACTGTGTGCACCCATAGACATACACAGTGTGGCTCGCCCTCCCTCTTCACAGGATTTGACTGACAGCAGCAGGAGCCAATGGCTCCCACTGCTCTTAGCCAAGCTTGTGAGGACATGGAGAGAGGACAGAGGAACTGAAGCCGGGCACAGCACTGGATCGATAAGTGTTTAGGGGGTTGCTGGGGAGGAGGGGGCACTGCTATCATAAGGTTTTTTACCCTAATGCAGGTAATACATTAGGGTTAAAAAAAAACCTTTAGCCTTTACAACCACTGTAAAGCATGATTTTAGGTAGATACGATCACCCTTAGTTTAGTTATGAATTCATTAAAAACTCAGTGGCGGAATTATCAGGGTCGCAGCAGAGGCCGCTGCGACTGGGCCCTGTCGTTCTGCCATCGTGGGGGGGCCCTGGGCCCCTCCCCCAGCAAAATCAGTTTTAAACACGCTGAGCTAATTCCCGGAGCACAGTGCTGGGGAGCAAGCTCCGGCACTGAGCTCCAGTTCTCTGGCTAATGGGGTGGACCAGCGCGGGCAGTCGTGACATGCCCCACATCACTTGCAGGGTGCCCCGTGTCACATACATGCAGCGATCCCCCCCCCCCGCAGCCGGCATGTCTCTCCCCGCTGACTGGCTACACACCTTGCGGACCTCACTGAAGCCAGCTCCTCCTCCTTGCCTCCGATGTTCTCCTGTACATATACAGACAGGAGGAGCTGGGGAGGAGGGGTATAGAACTGGAAGAGCCGCGCTGCTGAGGTCTGTGTGTTTTTATGTATTCAGAGTAGGGGGACAATAGTAACTCAGAGGGGGGTTAACGAAAATACACCAGGAGGAGTGAAGAGTGGGGGATAAAGATATGTGCTGGGGGGGTTGGGGGAGTCTGATTTGACACCACACCTTGTAAGTCCTGTCTCCTCCCAAAGCGCCCCCCCCCCGC
The DNA here is from genome assembly GCA_037952925.1 of Lithobates clamitans. Classification (NCBI taxonomy): domain Eukaryota; kingdom Metazoa; phylum Chordata; class Amphibia; order Anura; family Ranidae; genus Lithobates; species Lithobates clamitans. The sequence goes on along the minus strand of JBBGZY010002060.1, from coordinate 738,275 downwards.
ACATATCCTCTTACCCCCCCCCCATCAAAGAGATGCCATCTGTCTCAGAGGGGGCAATTGCAGCATCTGGGACCCCTGGCACCCTGTAAGAGATGCGGGGCAAGTGCCCCTGGTGCCCAAGCTGAAACATTGGGGGGAGGGGGAATTTATGCCGCGCTGGAGGGGTCCTCGCCACCCCTCCTATCCAGCTCCTGCTTCCCTCCAGGCCCCTGTGCACCCCTGGCTCCCTCAACTCCCCCCTGCCCCCCCAACAACACTGCCAGCTTCCCTTCTCTCTAGCCAGCTGCTGCGGGGAATGTGTCAGGATGGAGAACGGGGAAGGGGCTGGTAAATGTGTCATTTACCAGCCCTTTCCCTGTCTTAATGATTAGAGTCAGTGATCCACACCGATCGCTGTCTCTGTTCATTCAGAACTGAGGCATAATAAACTGTGTTTACTATGCTTCAAATAAAGGGAAAGTTCTGTACAGAGCTATTCCTGTCCATTCATTCTTTGCAGCTGATACTGCAGATATGGAGATTGAGGGCTGTGTCCTCAGTCTGCTTTCTTTGTCTCAAAGGGGGAACATCAGAGGTCTGCTTAGACCTCTGATATTACACCAAAGCCCCCAACACGGCTCATAAAATATTGTAAAAAATAATAAACTATAAAATTGTAAAAGTGGATGAAATAAAATGGTCAAAACGAATAAAACAAATAAAATAACGAAAATAAAACTACTAACACCTGTGATGGAACTAAGGTCGCACTTGCAATCAGGACCTGGTGTTTCATCATCGTGGGGGGGCCACGGCCGGGGGACAGGGGGCCCTTTATGATTTCTTGCACCGGGGCCCTAAAGGTTCTAGTTACGCCTCTGTAAAAACTCCAAAAGTGTTCAACTCTAACCTGTTTTCTAGTAGTGGGAACTGGAGTGTCATTAACGCTATCACTATCTCTGATATACAATGTTACATTTAGTATTTTTTTAAAAACGGGGGGGGCTAGCTAGTGCTCTCTTTCTTTTTTGTCTTTTTTTTTTTGCTGTTTGGCTGCAGTTAACTGCCACATTGATCATTTTGGTGAAACTGGTTTCACAATAAAAGTATTAATGTTTCCATTGCTAAAATTTTACAATTTTGGTGTTCTTTGTATTTGTAGGTATTTTCCCCTGATTGTTATTTGTGTAACTTCACTTTAAATATCTATCTATCTATCTATCTATCTATCTATCTATCTATCTATCTATCTATCTATCTGTCTGTCTGTCTGTCTGTCTGTCTGTCTGTCTGTCTGTCTGTCTATCTATCTATCTATCTATCTATCTATCTATCTATCTATCTATCTATCTATCTATCTATCTATCTATCTATCTATCTATCTATCTATCTATCTATCCTGTGAAGTGTGCTTAGAAACAGTTTTTATTTATTAATTAAAAACCTACAAGGTGCATAAAAAAACAAAAAATCAAATCAATATTTGGTGTATCCACTCTTTGGCTTTGAAATAGAATCAATTCTTCTAGATACACTTGCACACAGTTTATTAAGCAATGTGTCAGGTAGGTTATTTTAAATATAAAGGAGAAGTAACCACAGATCATCTATGGATTTAGGCTGTCATGAATGTTTCTATCTCTTTCTGTAATCCCTGACAAATGCTATGATGTTGAGATCAGGGCTTTGTGGGGACCATGCATCTCTTCCAGGACTAATTTTTCTTCTTTTCGTTGAGGATACATCTTTATGAATTTGACTGTATATTTGCATACCTCCCAACTTTTAAACTTCAGAATGAGGGACACTGGAGGAGTAAAAAGACCTGCGGCGCGCTACGTCGCAGTAAATTGTGAGTGTGGTCAAGCGCCTAGCAGTGGGAGGGGCTTAAGGGATGTGGTTAAACAAAACCCGTGCTTCCTTGTACTTATGAAATATGCTTTGATTGCTTTGTCTGAGCCTAACTTAAAGAACTTCATTAAAATAGTCAAGGACTGCATAGCAGAGGTATGGACATAATACAGAAGATGGTCAGAGACTGCAAATATGATACAAGAAATAGTCAGAGACTGCAGACATGATACAGGAGTTGGTCAGAGACTGCAGGCATACTACAAGAGATGGTAAGAGACTGCAGACATGATACAGGAGATGGTCAGAGACTGCAGACATGATACAGGAGATGGTCAGAGACTGCAGACATGATACAAGAGATGGTCAGAGACTGCAGACATAATACAAGAGATGGTCAGAGACTGCAGATATGATACAAGAGATGGTCAGAGACTGCAGACATGATACAGGAGATGGTCGGAGACTGCAGACATGATACAGGAGATGGTCAGAGACTGCAGACATGATACATTAGGTGGTCAGAGACTGCAGACATGCTCCAAGAGACTGACAGAGAAATGCTCCAGGAGACTGTCAGGGCCTGCAGACATGCTCCAAGAGACTGTCAGAGACTGCGGACATGCTCCAAGAAACTGTCAGAGCCTGTGGACATGCTCCAAGAGACTGTCAGAGACTGCGGACATGTTCCAAGAGACTGTCAGAGACTGCGGACATGTTCCAAGAGACTGTCAGAGCCTGCAGACATGCTCCAAGAGACTGTCAGAGAATGCTGACATGCTCCAAGAGACTGTTCGAGACTATGAACATGATACAGGGGTTGTCGGACACTGGGGGCATGCTTCAGCAGTCAATCATAGACTGGAGACATAGTACATGACATAGTACAGATAAGTCTTCCCACAGTGACAACTCTAACACCTGGCAAACTTGAAGAACATAACCTGAAAGCCAACTATCTATCTATCTATCTATCTATCTATCTATCTATCTATCTATCTATCTATCTATCTATCTATCTATCTATCTATCTATCTATCTATCTATCTATCTATCTATCTATCTATCTATCTATCTATCTATCCTGTGAAGTGTGCTTAGAAACAGTTTTTATTTATTAATTAAAAACCTACAAGGTGCATAAAAAAACAAAAAATCAAATCAATATTTGGTGTATCCACTCTTTGGCTTTGAAATAGAATCAATTCTTCTAGATACACTTGCACACAGTTTATTAAGCAATGTGTCAGGTAGGTTATTTTAAATATAAAGGAGAAGTAACCACAGATCATCTATGGATTTAGGCTGTCATGAATGTTTCTATCTCTTTCTGTAATCCCTGACAAATGCTATGATGTTGAGATCAGGGCTTTGTGGGGACCATGCATCTCTTCCAGGACTAATTTTTCTTCTTTTCGTTGAGGATACATCTTTATGAATTTGACTGTATATTTGCATACCTCCCAACTTTTAAACTTCAGAATGAGGGACACTGGAGGAGTAAAAAGACCTGCGGCGCGCTACGTCGCAGTAAATTGTGAGTGTGGTCAAGCGCCTAGCAGTGGGAGGGGCTTAAGGGATGTGGTAAACAAAACCCGTGCTTCCTTGTACTTATGAAATATGCTTTGATTGCTTTGTCTGAGCCTAACTTAAAGAACTTCATTAAAATAGTCAAGGACTGCATAGCAGAGGTATGGACATAATACAGAAGATGGTCAGAGACTGCAAATATGATACAAGAAATAGTCAGAGACTGCAGACATGATACAGGAGTTGGTCAGAGACTGCAGGCATACTACAAGAGATGGTAAGAGACTGCAGACATGATACAGGAGATGGTCAGAGACTGCAGACATGATACAGGAGATGGTCAGAGACTGCAGACATGATACAAGAGATGGTCAGAGACTGCAGACATAATACAAGAGATGGTCAGAGACTGCAGATATGATACAAGAGATGGTCAGAGACTGCAGACATGATACAGGAGATGGTCGGAGACTGCAGACATGATACAGGAGATGGTCAGAGACTGCAGACATGATACATTAGGTGGTCAGAGACTGCAGACATGCTCCAAGAGACTGACAGAGAAATGCTCCAGGAGACTGTCAGGGCCTGCAGACATGCTCCAAGAGACTGTCAGAGACTGCGGACATGCTCCAAGAAACTGTCAGAGCCTGTGGACATGCTCCAAGAGACTGTCAGAGACTGCGGACATGTTCCAAGAGACTGTCAGAGCCTGCAGACATGCTCCAAGAGACTGTCAGAGAATGCTGACATGCTCCAAGAGACTGTTCGAGACTATGAACATGATACAGGGGTTGTCGGACACTGGGGGCATGCTTCAGCAGTCAATCATAGACTGGAGACATAGTACATGACATAGTACAGATAAGTCTTCCCACAGTGACAACTCTAACACCTGGCAAACTTGAAGAACATAACCTGAAAGCCAACTCCTCTGCACTCTCCTAAAACGTAAAATGCTTTAAAGTTCAGCTGAAGATGAAAATGATGCATGCAGTGATGATGTGCCAGCAGTGCAAGGGTTACCTGCATGTTAACTTTTGTCCAATCTTCTGCTATCTGGTGCCGTTCAAGCAGCATGGTGAGCCTCCTCCCCCCTCCCCCTTCTCTGTGTACAGGAAAACATCACAGCAGGAGGAGGAGGGGTGGGTTTCCATGCATTGTCTGTGTGTCATGGGGCAGAGGGGAGAGATGTGGCTGCCATGTAAATGTAGCTTGCGGCCTGCGATAACTAACCCAACCCACACATGCCACGGGCATTCTAGAACTCAGCCCTGATTCAACGTTATGTAACGTTGCTTCACTCTGTGGCCACTAGGTGGCGCAAGCGCGCCGCCCCCCGAGTCGATGCGAGTGCCCGGCGGTCTCGATCTATGCCGTGTTCCCGCGATCGCTTGGTGCACACGGAGAACCCGCAACTGTGTGTGTAAATACACAGTTTTCCGGTTCTCTGAGGGGAGAACTTACAGATCGTCTGTTCATACAGAGTATGAACAGCGATCTTTTAGCTTCCCTGCACAGTCCACATCACCCTTCAGTTAGAACACAAACTAGGGCACACACTAACCCCTTCTCTGCCCCCTAGTGTTAACCCCTTCACTGTCAGTGACATTTTTACAGTAATCAATGCATTTTAAAAATCGCTGATTGCCACCATTACTAGTAAAAAAAAATATTAATAAAAATGCCATAAAACTATCCCCTATTTTGTAGACGCTATAACTTTTGTGCAAACCAATCAATATACGCTTATTGCGATTTTTTTAACCAAAAATATGTAGAAGAATACATATCGGCCTAAACTGAGGAAAAAAAAAATGTTTTTTTATATATTTTTGGGGGATATTTCTTATAGCAAAAAGTAAAAAATAATGCGTTTTTTTTCAAAATTGTCGCTCTTTTTTTGTTTATAGCGCAAAAAAAAAACGCAGAGGTGATCAAATACCACCAAAAGAAAGCTCTATTTGTGGGGAAGAAAGGATGTCTTTGGCCAGCCAAATAGTCCAGGGCTTAAGACATATAAAGTCCAAAGACACAATGACTTATAAATAGCCAGGGATAAGTGAAGCAAACGATTAACACATTATAAAGTGCATAATAAAGATCCAGTAGACAATCCTTCATCATGTGACACACCACCGACGCAGAGGTTAAGATGTTCTATTACCCCAGAGTGTGGACCCTTTGATTACAGAAGGTTACAAGAGCCTTGATGTATCCCCCATTGAGGTTAACCATGGGAGACAAAAGCCGATAGCAAGCAGCCCGCATACAGCTCTTATTACTTACTTATTGTGCACACATACCCCGGTATATATAGTTATTTATAGAGATACCTTCAGGTGAATTTTGCAGCAAAGTCAATTTGCAGAGGCTCCTGAGGATGATGTGGCATCTGTCTTTGTGTCTGAGCCCTGAAGACAAGGTCTGCGATTATGAGGAGACCCTCCAGCTGTTACCAGCCTGGAGTGCAGTCCTAGTTATCTGGCACTGTGCATGTGAGATAGTAATAGGAAAGAGATGCCTGATATTAGTAGCAAAGACAGGACATGTGGCTGAGACCTTCCAGTTCCCTCTCCACTTTCTCCTTTCAGGGTCTTTTCCCAACAGCCCCTTTTTTCACCATTTTTGTTGTGTTTTATCTCAAAATTTTAATGTTGCAGCTTTTTCTATGTTTTGAGCACCTTTACACAAGCGCCATTTTTTTATGTAGTATTTGATATTATCAGGCTGGGTTTTCTGGTCGAGAAGCTAACAGAGACCACAATATGTGTGTTTGTAAAACTGTGTGTCATATGGTGGGTAGGCAGCAATATTTGGGGGTGCATATAGATAATAAGCTGGACTGAAGCAAGAACACTGAAGTGCTCTATAAGAAGGGCCAGTGCTGCCTCCATTTTTTGATGAGGTTAAGGTCTATTAATAAAAGCAGGCTTAGGGTGGCCGACACCAACACTGATTCACAAGGCCAGTGATGTTTTTGGATTGGAGTTGGAGTCTTTAACAACAGTGTTGGAGAGCAGAATGTTGTCCAAGGCACTTTCAATCTTAGACACCTCCTCCCATCCACTCCACAATACACTGATCAGTCTGAGGAGTACCTTCAGTAATAGATTGTTACATCCATGATGCACCACAGAGCGACACAGGAAATCAGATTTGCCTGTGGCTATGAAATTATACAGTATCTCACAAAAGTGAGTACACCCCTCCCATTTTTGTAAATATTTTATTTTGTCCAAATTGGGCCCAAAGTGTCAATAATTTGTGTGGCCACCATTATTTTCCAGCACCCTTAACCCTCTTGAGCATGGAGTTCACCAGAGCTTCACAGGTTGTCACTGGAGTCCTCTTCCACTCCTCCATGACAACATCACAGAGCTGGTGGATGTTAGAGACCTTGCGCTCCTCCACCTTCCATTTGAGGATGGCCCACAGATGCTCAATAGGGTTTAGGTCTGGAGACATGCTTGGCCAGTCCATCACCTTTACCCTCAGTTTTTTTAGCAAGGCAGTGGTCGTATTGGAGATGTGTTTGGGGTCGTCATCATTAGGGATGAGCTTTGAGTTCAAGTCGAACGTAAGTTCGACTCGAACATCGGGTGTTTGCCCGTTCACCGAACAGCAAATTTTATGGGGCATTCACTGAAAATCTGAGTGCCCCATAATGCCCTGCAAGACCGCAGTGCATTGCTGTATGATGATTGGCCAAAGCATACACCTGACCTGCATGCTTTGGCCAATCACAGCATGCTCCTCAGCGAGAGCCATAATTAGCCAAAGGCAGGGTGCCTTTGGCCAATCATGGCTCAGGGGGTCTAAGTTCACGCCCCATACTAAATAAGGCTGCTTACACAGAGCCCATATACCCGTATAGTGTGTTATAGTGGATGGAGTTAGAGAGATTGAGCTAGATTAGGCAGGCAGGTTAGTTAGTGCAGTGTATTTGATATATACAGTATCTCACAAAAGTGACTACATCCCTCACATGTTTGTAAATATTTTATTAATATAAGAAATGACACTTTGCTACAATATAAAGTAGTGAGTGTGCCCTAGTTGCGAAGTCCTGGTTTTTGAGGTCGAAAGCTCAGTTGACCGGAACCTGGGGGAAGAAGCTGAGGGTAAAGGTGATGGACTGGCCAAGCATGTCTCCAGACCTAAACCCTATTGAGCATCTGTGGGGCATCCTCAAATGGAAGGTTGAGGAGCGCAAGGTCTCTAACATCCACCAGCTCCGTGATGTCGTCATGGAGGAGTAGAAGAGGACTCCATTGGCAACCTGTGAAGCTCTTGTGAACTCCATGCCCAAGAGGGTTAAGGCAGTGCTGGAAAATAGAGGTGGCCACACAAAATATTGACACTTTGGGCCCAATTTGGACATTTTCACTTAGGGGTGTACTCACTTTTGTTGCCAGCGGTTTAGACATTAATGGCTGTGTGTTGAGTTATTTTGAAGGGACATCAAAATTACACTGTTATACAAGTTGTACTCCCACTACTTTACATTGTAGCAAAGTGTAATTTCTTCAGTGTTGTCACATGAAAAGATATAATAAAATATTTACACAAATGTGGGGGGTGTACTCACTTTTGAGAGATGCTGTATAATTCCTCTCTGTGGGTGCTGAATGTGAGGATTTAGTCTGGTTTATGTAGTTTTTATATTATGTTGGTATTAGGTTAACCACGTATAATGATTTTTGGGTAATGTTAGAAAAAGTGGTGCAATATTTGCATTTTGGTAGTTTTATTTTCTGATATTTTCAATCAGTGTTATTTGTTCTATTCAGTATTTTAATTGGATGGTATGGTTTGTTACAGTATAGTATTCATGTAATTTTATTTGGTATTAATTGCTGTTATTGGTCATTTTATTGTTTTTGTGTCTTGTTTCCGTTCGTTATTGTAATTTTGTTGAACGTGACTGTATCTTATTAATCTCCCATGGTATTAATGGTATTAATAAAGTATTCTGAATCTGAATTTGAAAGACATCATGCCTTCTTTGAACTTTATGCCTGAAGACCTTGTTGATGAAGTAAGACCACCCTCTGTCTCAATGCTGTGCTCGATTTTGCCATTGTGTATGATGTTCTACTTTTAACTGTCCTTAGTGACCTCAGCTTGTTAGTAGAGTATGACTTTTCCTCACCCAGTTTCATTCCTACTACACAACTGACCCTGTTTGATTGTATCTACAATAGATTTTACAATAGATTTTACCATTTCCAGGGTGTTTTAGGATTATGTGTAAAAACTTTTAATAAAGAGTGTTATGAATCAGGTAGAATTGGGTAAAATAACAGATTTGAATACATTTTTCTAAACACACTGTGCCTAAAGCGGAACTATTCACCTTTACACCAGCAATGTGGTGTCCGGAAGCTCCCTGACGGCCGTTGTCATCTTCAACTGGTCTGCTTTCGGATGCCAATGTTTGGTCATTATCATTGGGCAAGCCGAGATGATGTCACGCCTGTGAATGCACAGAAGATTACTCACCTCATCACTGCTGAAACTGTACACAGAGCTGCACATGGAAGGGATTTCTCCGCTGATCCCCGCTGAGCAGGCAGATGACAGGTCTGTGTCCGCTCCACTTCTGCAAAGTGGACACGGACACAGCCTGCTTTCCTCTATGTGCTGTCGGATGTAAATGGACCACCTGTCCACTTACATCCGACTGTCATCTGATCCAATCCGCCAGAAGTATGGGGAACGGACCCCCATCCATCTGCTTTTAGAAGGGTTGCACCGATACCACTTTTTTGACACAGAGTACGAGTACTGATACTATATAGATAATTTAGTATTTGACACATGGGGGGGGGGTCTAATCACACACTGACCTGCTGCAATGGTGCTGGCCATGTGTCTGTGCCTCTGCTTGCTGGAGAGGGGGAGAGAGGGGGACTCCACCAGGCTGAGTACGGACACACAGGGCATGGGGAGAAATCTCACTGTGTGCAGAGCTGTGCAGCTGACAAGGAAAGGACAGATCTGTGCAGAGGTCACACAGAACTCACTCCTGCTCACTGAACGGTGACAGAAATAGCGGAGCGGAGAGCTGTGAGAGCTGCATCCGCCAGGAGGGGGAGGACAGTGGGACGGGGGTATGGAGGGAGCTGGGATTGCTCACCTCTAATGCAGGAAGTTTCCACAGACCTGTGGTCCCGAGCCTGGTAATAGCTGGTGAGAGGGGAGGAGGAGGCGGGGAGGGAAATCCTGAGGAAACGTGATTGGTTGTTAAGGACTCGGCGGCCCCGTTCCTTAACAACCAATAATTGGCAGCATTTTTTCTTTACTTTTCAGCTGTTAGCAGGGAATTCCTGCTGACAGCTGAAAGTGCCAAGCCCGAAAGTATTGGTTTTGGGTATCGAGGCATTTGCACGAGTACCGATACTCCTGCAAATGCTTAGTATCGGCACCGATACCAGTATCGGTATCAGTGCAACCCTAGTTTTTAGCCAATAGAATCGGATCAGATGTCATGGGTGTAAACAGACACATGTCCTCTTACACCTGCTGCTCCATGGAGGGCAATGGATGGTCCCAATTGGACCATCCATTGCCCTCTATGCGGCAATGGATGTAAACAGACATGTGTTCATTTACACAAGCCGACATCCATCTGCTGGATCGGATCGCATGACAGTCGGAAGTAAAAGGACAGGTCCGCCTGTGTGAAAGGGGCCTTCTCTGTGCAGCAGCCCCCCCTAATACTTCTCACCTCTCCAAAGGCTCTCCCTCCTCATTGGCTGAGACAGCAACAGAAGCCATTGGCTCCCACTGCTGTCAATCGCAGCCAATGAGCCAATGAGGAGAGAGAGAGGCTGAGCCATGGCTCTGTGTGTGAATGGACAAGCAGGGCAACAGTTCAGGAATGAGCCTGCTTCGGTGCCCGCCCCACACAAGCTGCTTACTCTGGGGGCACTAGACAGGAGGGAGGGGCCAGGAGCACCGGCGGGGGACCTGAGAAGAGGAGGATCCAGGCTCCTCTGTGCTAACCTACTGCACAGAGAAGGTAAGTATAACATGTTTGTTATTTAAAAAAAAAAAATTGCCTTCAATATCACTTTAAACATCCTCCGCTTTATTTTGATACAAGCAAGAAAATTTGAAACATTGAAATATTTTTATTGTCCAGCTATAAGGACTTTTTTGGGTTAAATTGTGTACCGAATGTTAAGAGCTTATAGCCCAAATTTTAAAAAATAAAAAGAGAACTATTAGGACCGTCATTTCCAACACCTTTCCTAAAGTACTATTAGCTAGACTGTCTCTGGCTTCTGTTCTTTTTGAGTCACTGACCTAGAACAAACATGCCGGCTAGGAGGTCAGAATGAAATCAGAACTTCTGATCTGCATGCTTGTTTTAGGTCCATGCTTCATTAAATACTAAAGCCATTAGATCAGCAGCATGATCAACTTTATTAAAGAGAATGTAGAGTGTTTTAGTATATTTAATATATTATAGTCAAGACTAAAAAAAATGTTAAAAATCTTAAAGTGGTATTAAACCCAAAAGTAAAAATTTATAATATTGCTGCTTACCAATTCTTATGCCGTGTACACACGGGCGGACTTTTCAGCATCAAACGTCCGCCGGTCTTTCCGACAGACTTTCGACGGAGTTACGACGGACTTTCGAACGACCGGACTTGTGCACACACAAATGGACTAAAGTCCGTTCGAAAGTCCGTTGGTTTGAACGTGATGACGTATGAAAGGGACTAGAATAAAGAAGTTCATAGCCAGTAGCCAATAGCTGCCCTTGCATCCTTTTTTGTCCGTCAGACTAGCATACAGGCGAACGGATTTTTCGACCTGACTCAAGTCCGTCGGAAAGATTTGAAACATGTTCCAAATCTAAAGTCCATCTGATTTTCGACAGAAAAAGTCCGCTAAAGGTCCGATGAAGCCCACACAGGGTCGGATTGTCTGACGGATTCGTACCAGTCTGGTCGAAAAGTCCACCCTGGCCAGTATATCTGTTGTTTTTCAACAGAACAGGTTGTTCTGCAGATGTAGCAGTTATGCCCTGTACACACGATCAACAAAATCCATCGGATTTTTTCAGACGGATGTTGGCTCAAACTTCTATAGCATTAACACGGTCGCACAAAGTTGTCAGAATTTCCAATAGTCAAGAACGCGGTGACGTACAACCCTACCACGGGACTATAAAAGGGCAGTTCAATACCAAGCGCGCCACCCTTTGGGCTCCTTTTGCTAATCTCGTGTTAGTAAAAGTTTGGTGAGAAACAATCTGCACTTTTCAGACCCGTGGTTTTCAGATCGTTTTTCTGGTGTTCAGTTTGTGCTTGTGGGTTTGTATCTACTTTTCAGTGTGTGCAGTGAGTTCGTATTTAATTATCAGTGGGTTCTTGTCCGCTCGTTGCTGATTTTCAAGTCGCTCTTCACAGGCCTTGCTGTTCTTCAGTGCGTTCTGTTACTTTGTTCTGACCAGCCAACCGTTTTGAAGCCATGTTGCGTGTACGTACTCGTCGTAGAGTTTGTGCTGTGCAGGGGCTTGGTGTTGGACTTTTAGCTTTGACCCAAGCCCAGTCCATGAACAGGGAGAGGAGGAGTTCATGGACGAAGAATTGGTTGCTCCAGCGTGACCAATTCTGTCACATGCCTTTGCTCCGTGAGATCCGTGAGAATAATCCTGACAATTTTAGGAACTTTCTCAGGATGACGGACCCCAATTTTCACCATTTGTTGGCTTTGCTGCCCCATTATATCAACAGGCAGGATACCTGCATGCGGCAAGCCATCACTCCGGAGCAGATGCTCGTCGCCACGTTGCGGTACTTGGTGACTGGGAGAAGCCTGCAGGACCTCAAGTTCTTTACAGGCATCTTCCCCCAGGCTCTGGGGATCATTATTCCAGAGACCTGTTCTGCCATCATTAAGGTCCTGGAAAAGGACTATATTAAGGTAAGATTTCTCCTTTAACATCACATTCTATGTATTTAATGTTTGCTAATATATTGTATTTCTTTCATTATTCCCTAATTACCATGATTATAATATGCTCTGAATGTCCCCTTTGTCCTCATGCATTCTGAAATTTTTCAAGTTTGTTTTTTGTCCTTCATGCATATTTGCCTTCAATAACCTCCCCAGCATGCTATCCTGGGCCCATACACACCTAGCCTAGTCACTTAACAATGTATTTTGTCAGCTCCATTGTAGTGCGTTACCCTAAACACCGCCTAAAATGTTTAAAAATGATATTTGTGTCCTTAAATTTATGCAGAGTGCCATAGGCTTTTTTTGGGTTCCCGAAATTATTTGGAACCCTCCCTCCCCCCAACCGCTAAGTCATCTGATACCAATCTTCTATCTGCTGACTTTGCCAAACCCATACACACTATACCCACCTCTTTTGTGGTCATATTTATGGATGAATTTCCAAAAGCATGTAGTGCAAGGGCCTGCCTGAATACTTTCAAATGGTACTGTTTACATTTTTTTCTCATATTATTAACTTGATAGGTAATAGCAGAATGTAAAAATGTGCTTCCATTTGTACAGTGTGTATTTATATTTTTGTATTATGACACTTCTTACCTGTCCAGTGGGCTGCCAATAGTGTAAGTAAGGAGGGACTGGCCAAAGTAACACACATTATGTATGCATTCATCTCTCTGAAGTGGAGAGGGTTACCTGTCCAAAATACCCCCCACCCTAAAATGTTTACAATGGGCCATCAGAGGGGGTGAGGAATCTGATAGGTGGACCTTATACTTTTGTCTTTAAAAACTCCCTAAAATAAATGTTATACTGATGTTGGCCAAGAATATTACTCTAACAATACAGCTGTAACCTAATTAACATAATTAAGATGAGCTAATTAACTAATCCCTTTAGACTGGCCGACTTGTAGCTCAGAAAACCCAATCAACATTATCACAATAGCAGAGTTAATTAACACAAACAACAATGGGGATCTAACGACTCTTAGATCCCATACTAGAGACTTATTTACAATACACATTCTAGCAGGCAACAGACAGACAGGTGCTGGAATTGACATCAGCATCTCCTAACAGTATTTGTCCCAGCATTATGAATCAGCCACTATTCCTAATATGGCAAATCCAGGGTCCCCAGAGTCTGTGTGTCCTGGGGGACCAGGACCCGAATCCACAGTAATACCACCTCAAGGGTCCCCAGGCACACAGCTCACAAAAGCACCATTCCCCCAAATGCCAGGGCCCATGATCGATCGGCAAGAGGCTAGCATTCAGTCCCCTCCAAAAGTCTCTCTCCCGGCTAGGTCTGTCACAGTTTGTGTCTAATCTGCTTTCAATGTTTATGTGCAAAATTACTTTTTTTTTTTTTTTCTTGTTTGACTCCACAGTTTCCTTCTATGCCACAGGAATGGCAGACTGTGGCCTCTTACGTTGCCCAGCGGTTGGACTTTCCCAACTGCGGAGGGGTAATTGAAGGGAAACACGTCCACATCATCCCACCCCCCAACTCGGGGTCATACTATTACAACTACAAGGTGTTCAATAGTATTGTGATGTTGGCGGTGGTGTCGGCTACTTACGCGTTCCATCGAGCCACACCAGAAAGGCAGAGGGAGATTAGGGAAGTAAACAAGTGGCTGAAGAGCTGGTGTAGTAAGGAGGGGTTTGGGTTCCTGGAGGACTGGGCCGACTTCTCAGTCGGTAACTGGTACTATAGAAGGGACGGAATGCACCTAAATGAGGAGGGTGCAGATCTGCTGGGAATGAAGATGGCCAAAAAGTTAGAGGGGTTTTTAAACTAGGCAATGGGGGGGAGGGTCCAGACGCAGAGATAGCCAGCACGGAAGATATTCCAGAGGGTAGTATTGGGGGCATTAGTGGTAGGTTAACCAAAGCACAAAAACACAAGGTGAGTATAGTAGCAAGTCCTAGTTGCAATCTCGAAACACCCAATACGAGGACAATATGCAACCGGTCTAAACTATGTGGCATGTTCACCAATGCCAGGAGCATGGCGGACAAGATGGGTGAACTAGAGATACTGTTGTATGAGGAGGATTTGGATTTTGTGGGAATTTCAGAGACCTGGTTCAACAGCTCTCATGATTGGCTGGCAAACATTCAAGGGTATACCCTATACCGCAAGGATAGAGAGGGTAAAAAAGGGAGAGGGGTATGCCTATATATCAAGAATAATGTACAAGTGAATGTGAGAGATGACATCACTGAGGGAGCTAGAGAGGAGGTGGAATCCTTATGGGTAGAGCTCCAAAGGGATGAAGCTAAGGGGAAAATAATACTGGGAGTATGCTATAGGCCCCCTAACCTGAGGGAGGAAGTGGAGACAGATCTCCTATCACAAATTGGATTAGCAGCAAGGATGGGAAGTGTTATCATAATGGGGGATTTTAATTATCCAGACATAGACTGGGCGGAGGGAACCGCACATTCATTTAAGGCTCGCCAGTTCCTTAATGTCTTGCAGGACAATTTTATGGGTCAGATGGTAGACGCACCAACTAGAAATAAAACATTACTGTATCTACTGATTACCAACAATACAGACCTGATCACGGATGTGGAAATACGGGGCAATTTAGGTAACAGCGATCACAGGTCAATTAGTTTCAGTATAAATCACACAAATAGGAAACATAAAGGGAATACAAAGACACTGAATTTCAAAAGAGCCAACTTCCCTAAACTACAAACTTTGCTAAAAGGCATAAATTGGGATAAAATATTAAGAACAAAGAATACGGAGGAGAGATGGGTTTGCTTTAAGAGCATATTAAATAAGGGCATTAACCAATGTATCCCATTGGGCAATAAATTTTAAAGAGCGAACAAAAGTCCTGGATGGCTTAACTCCAATGTAAAAATGCATATAAAAGCAAAGGAGAAGGCCTTCAAAAAATACAAGGTTGAGGGATCATCCACAGCATTCAGACTTTATAAAGAATGCAATAAGAAAAGTAAGGGTGCAATTAGGACAGCTAAGATAGAACATAAAAGACACATAGCGGAGGAGAGCAAAAAAAATCTCAAGAAATTCTTTAAGTATGTAAACAGTAAAAAAGGGAGGACAGACCATATTGGCCCCATAAAGAATGAGGAAGGACATCTGGTTACAAAGGATGGGGAGATGGCGAAGGTATTGAATTTATTCTTCTCCTCAGTCTTCACGAGTGAATCGGGGGGCTCCAGTAACCAAAACTGCAGTGTTTATCCTCATGACACAACACAGGAAGCACCTCCATGGTTAACAGAGGACAGAATTAAAATTAGACTTGAGAAACTTAACACTAATAAATCACCGGGACCAGATGGCTTGCATCCGAGGGTACTTAGGGAACTCAGTCAAGTGATTGCCAGACCGTTGTTCCTAATTTTTACAGATAGTCTACTGACTGGAATGGTACCAGCTGATTGGAGAAAAGCCAATGTAGCACCAATATTTAAAAAGGACCCAAAATACATCCCTGGGAATTACAGACCAGTTAGCCTAACATCAATAGTATGTAAACTCTTGGAGGGGATGATAAGGGACTATATACAAGATTTTAGTAATAAGAACGGTATCATTAGCAGTAATCAGCATGGATTCATGAAGAATCGTTCTTGCCAAACCAATCTATTAACCTTCTATGAGGAGGTGAGTTTCCATCTAGATAAAGGAAGGCCCGTAGACGTGGTGTATCTGGATTTTGCAAAAGCATTTGACACAGTTCCCCATAAACGTTTACCAAGAGAAATATATAGAATTACCGCGCTTCCCTACACCCCCCAAGCTGCAGTCCTAATCCTCAGGTAAAAGAATCAAGTAAGTAAAGCAATTAAAAGAACCGCGCTAAAAAATTTTAAAGTTACATGGATTCACAAAATACCTCAAAAAATGTGATGCACTCACCCTATTGATTAGATTTGTGAACCAAAATAACAACACAATATAAATAGCTTAACTTAATGTGGAGCACTTATTCCAAATATAAATAAAAAAGTGACAGAAAACATAGAGTCTGTGACTTTAAAAAATGGCTTTAAAAATCAACAGTCCTTATTATAAAAAATTCCACCGATAGTGATTGAAGACCTTTAGTGAAAAAACATCTCGTGAACAAAATCCACCACCTGTAAAGATATGTGTTTACCAGAGGTAAGCTTTAATGGAGCTTATGCTCGAAATCCACTCCGTGGGGACACCAACATCGATCTCGGCATGGAAGGAGGATCACCCGGAACCCACCGACAGAAGGGTCAGATAATCAGCAATGGAAACCCAGAGAAATAAAAAGTATATCCTCCATAGTGTGAATCCGTTTAAAGCAATTTATTGGAAAAGGTAAAAGTAGCACACTTACTAGAAATAGCGAGTAAAACAGCGTATAATAACAATCAGCCGGCCGGCCTGCATACACCCGTTCACTGTGGGATGGAAACGATGACGTCAGCGCGTCTGCCTTTCGACGTACGTTTCGTCCTATTGGACGTTGTCATAGGAACCTCCCCATAAACGTTTACTGTATAAAATAAGGTCCGTTGGCATGGACCATAGGGTGAGTACATGGATTGAAAACTGGCTATAAGGGCGAGTTCAGAGGGTGGTGATAAATGGGGAGTACTCAGAATGGTCAGGGGTGGGTAGTGGGGTCCCCCAGGGTTCTGTGCTGGGACCAATCCCATTTAATTCGTTCATAAACGATCTGGAGGATGGGATAAATAGTTCAAATTTCTGTATTTGCAGACGATACTAAGCTAAGAAGGGCAATAACTTCTACACAGGATGTGGAAACCTTGCAAAAAGAACTGAACAAATTAATGGGGTGGGCGACTTCATGGCAAATGAGGTTCAATGTAGAAAAATGTAAAATAATGCATTTGGGGGGCAAAAATATGAATGCAATCTATACACTGGGGGGAGAACCTCTGGGGGAATCTAGGATGGAAAAGGACCTGGGGGTCCTAGTAGATGATAGGCTCAGCAATGGCATGCCAAGCTGCTGCTAACAAAGCAAACAGAATATTGGCATGCATTAAAAAGGGGATCAACTCCAGAGATAAAACGATAAATCTCCCCTACAAGTCTCTGGTCCGGCTGTACCTGGAGTATTCTGTCCAGTTCTGGGCCCCAGTACTCAGGAAGGATGTACTGGAAATGGAGCGAGTACAAAGAAGGGCAACAAAGCTAATAAAGGGTCTGGAGGATCTTAGTTATGAGGAAAGGTTGCGAGCACTGAACTTATTCTCTCTGGAGAAGAGACGCTTGAGAGGGGATATGATTTCAATATACAAATACCGTACTGGTGACCCCACAATAGGGATAAAACTTTTTCGCAGAAGAGAGTTGAACAAGACTCGTGGCCACTCATTAAAATTAGAAGAAAAGAGGTTTAACCTTAAACTTCGTAGAGGGTTCTTTACTGTAAGAGCGGCAAGGATGTGGAATTCCCTTCCACAGGCAGTGGTCTCAGCGGGGAGCATTGATAGCTTCAAGAAACTATTAGATAAGCACCTGAATGACCGCAACATACAGGGATATATAATGTAATACTGACACATAATCACACACATAGGTTGGACTTGATGGACTTGTGTCTTTTTTCAACCTCACCTACTATGTAACTATGTAACTATGTAACTATGTATGTGTATGTGGGGACGAATGGCCGGATGTCGGATGGTGGAGTCATCCGAGTTCTACAGGCGTTTCCAGAATGGCAGCTTGGGCTTGCCACCTCCAGAAGACAATGCGGAAGGACTCCCATTCGTCTTTGTTGCGGATGAAGCGTTGTGCTGAGGGACCATCTTATGCGGCCATTCCCTATGAGGACCCTCACCCCGGACCAGAGAGTTTTTAATTACCGGCTGGAATTCATAATGAACCAACCCTGACGGCGCTGGAAACTGGCCGTCCTGGCTTGCCCCCCCAGAGTGCCAGCGAGGTCCGTTTAAGATACCTGGAATACTTTGCAGGTAGGGGGGCCATTGATATGCCAGACAATGTCTGAGACATTTTTTAAATAAAAATATATTTGAAGCTGAACAAATATTTGCTTTGATTTACTGCTTGTCTTTCTTTTAACTGTCTCCTCGGTTATCTTTTAATGGTACTTTTTTTTGGCCTTTTTCTTCAACAGTGCAAACGAAACTTCTTTGAGACATGAGGTGACAATCTCTTCTTCGGCTAACTATTATTATTATGTTGTGGGTCTGCTACCCACACCTTGTTTTTGTTGCTAATGTATGTAATGCATTAACTGACAAAAACATACATCATTTTCAGCACCATGACCAAAATTTGGGGAGTCCTGAAAATGGCATGATTGTGTAAAATTATAAAGCACTGTGGGTGTTATTTACTAAAGGCAAATCCACTTTGCACTACAAGTGCACTTGAGACTGCACTGAAACTGCACTTGTAGTGCTAAGTGGATTTGCCTTTAGTAAATAACCCCCATTGTCACTGAAAAAAACAACTTTACTCCAAAAACTGCTTTTGAGCATTGAAAGAAGAAGCCACACATTGTTGATTATGAAACTTTTTACTCAAAGCACAATCACATGTCTGTTTATAAAAGAGTTTTTGAACAAACCAACATGTTTGTTGTATAATAACATTTTTTTAGGTCACATTAATTGTAAATGGCCTTTTATAGGTAAAACAGGCATGTTTAAAACCATAAAAAATACACAACTCTGGAACTTACAAAGTTCAACTTTTATAAAGTGAAGGCAATATCAGACATGAGTATGTCAAAACTGGGTTGATATTGCCTTCATCAGATGGGGTGATGTCACCCATGTAAAAGCCAAATTTTGAAGATGCACACAAATTGGGATTCAAAATGGTGATTTCCCTCCTGATTCCATGCCTAATGTCAACATGTGCTAGCTCCCATCATGGGGGATCAATGGACGTGTTTTGGGGGTGCAACCCCTTCCTCTTAGCTACTTTAGTAACCGATGGAATTTCCGACAACAAGCTCCGATCGCACATTTTCCGTCGGAAAGTCCGACCGTGTGTACAGGGCATTAGAGTGTTGAGATAAACCATTTACCGCTGACAGGGGTGCTTACAATGATCAGCAATGATCAACTTTTGTTCAACCGCCCTGTTGGCATTTTTTCATTCGATCAGTGCTGCAGGTTATAGCCTGCACCGCTGATCTTTGTGTTCTAAAAGGGGGCAAGTCTCCCTGCTGTCAGAATACAATGACACAGCAGGGAGAATTCCCTTATGCCCTGTACACACGACCGGTTTTGCCTTCGGAATAAACTCTGAAGGTTTTTACAACGAAGTTCCAACGGAATTCCTCTCAAGCTGTCTTGCATACACACAGTCACACCAAATTCCGACCGTCCAGAACGCGGTGACGTACAACACGTACGACGGGACTAGAAAACGTAAGTTCAATAGCCAGTAGCCAATAGCTTCTGTCTCGTACTTGCTTCAGAGCATGTGTCGTTTCTGATGTGTCGGAAAAGCATACAGACGATCGTTTTTTTCGATAGTAATTTGTTGCGTCGGAAAAATATAGAACATGTTCTCTATCTAAGTCTGTCTGAATTTTCCACAGAAAAAGTCCGATGGGGCATACACACAGTCGAAATATACTCTTTCTGTCGGAAATTCCGCTCGTGTGTACGCAGCATTACCCACATTGAGTGTGTGGATGGAGGAATCGGGTCAGGTTTTTTGGTTCCACTGCTTGAACAAAAAGAAATGACCCAGCTTAAATTTGCCTTTTCATCTAACACTTCCCTTCCCCAAAATTAACAATTCTGCTTTTTGTTCCGTCTAGCCACTCTGCCATAAAGCCCAGATTGGTGGAGGGCTGCAGTGATGGTCGTCCTTCTGGAATTTTGTCCCATCTCCACACAGGATCTCTGAAGCTCAGAGTGGCCATCAGGTTCTTGGTCTCTTCTCTTACTAAGGCCCTTCTCCCTTGTTTGCTCAGTTTGGCTGGGCGACCAGCTCATGAAAGTGCTGTTGTGCTGGCACTGGTTGAGCCAAACTTCTTTCATTTGAGAATTATGGAGGCATAGCTCCCAACTGTCCCTGATTTTGAGGGACTGTCCCTGATTTGGTACAATGTCCCTCTGTCCCTCATTCCTCCTCATTTGTCCCTTATTTTGGTCTTATCTATATAGATGTATATAAAATGCACTTTTTATCTGTTAAAAAGTGTTTCCCAGCACTAAACCTTTCATCTGATTTCTAAATTGCTGCATTTGTAAATTCCAAAAGCCAATATAAAGGAATAGTAGTGGTAAAAAAGCACTTGTAGGTTTAACCAATCTTGTTTTTTTTGTACAATCCTCCTTTAAGGGGGTGTGACAAGGGGTGTGTCCTATACCTGCATACTTTTGCTGATAGGTGTCCCTCATTCCCATCTCAAAAAGTTGGGAGGTATGATGGAGGCCACTGTGCTCCTGGGAACCTTTAATGCAGCAGACATTTTCTGTAGTCTTCCCAAGATCTGTGCCTTGCAATAATCCTGTTTCTAAACTCTGCAGTCAGTTCCTTTGACCTCATGGCTTTTGCTCTGATACAGTATGCTTTGTCAGCTGTGAGACCTTTTATAGACAGGTGTGTGCCTTTCCAAATCATGTCCTATCAATTTAATTTAGCACAGGTGGTCTCCAATCAAGGTGTAGCCCTAGTTCACACGGGTGCGACTTTAAAATCATGCTACTTCAGTGTGATTTCAAAGCTGCAGATTGGTGCAATTTGCCCCTTTCCGATTTCTACACGGTTTGCGACTTCTTTTAACAGAAGTCTATGCAAGTCCCAATGAAATCGGAAAAAAGTAGTGCAGGAACCTTTTTTGAAAGTTTCTGCGACATGAGTCGTGGCAATTTAAACCGCTCCATTGCCAATAATGGGGTACGACTTGTCATGCGATTTGGAACTGTCAGATTGCATTACAAATCACACTGGTGTGAATGAGGGCCTAGAAACATCTCAGCAACGGCCAAGAGAAATGGGAGGCACCCAAGCTAAATTTCAAGTGTTGTTGTAATGGGTCTAAATTTTTATGCAAATGTGATATTTCAGTTTTTTCTATTTAATAAAGTCACAGAAATATCTAAAATTTTGTTTTCACTTTGTCATTATGAGGTACTGATTGTAGACTAATGAGGGAAAAAAAATTAATTTAAGCAACTGTAGTATTAGACGGCAACATCTAATTTAAAAAGTGTAGGGGGTCTGAATACTTTAGATATGCACTATACCTGTATATTTATAAAAAGTCCACTTGTATAGGGCACTCATAGGTCCTTCACAGGGAAGCACCCAGGAAACTACCTGTATATGTATGTGAGGAGTAATTGCTGCTTTGGGTATAATATATACTGTATATGTATACAGTATATGCTATTAAAAGGTATATATATATATATATATATATATATATATATATACAGTATCTCACAAAAGTGAGTACACACCTCACATTTTTGTAAATATTTTATTATATATTTTCATGTGACAACACTGAAGAAATGACACTTTGCTACAATGTAAAGTAGTGAGTGTACAGCTTGTATAACAGTGTAAATTTGCTGTCCCATGAAAATAACTCAACACACAGACATTAATGTCTAAACCGCTGGCAACAAAAGTGAGTACACCCCTAAGTGATATTGTCCAAATTGGGCCCAATTAGCCATTTTCCTTCCTCGATGTCATGTGACTCGTTAGTGTTTCAAGGTCTCAGATGTGAATGGGGAGCAGGTGTGTTAAATTTGGTGTTATCACTCTCACTCTCTTATACTGGTCACTGGAAGTTCAACATGGCATCTCATGGCAAAGAACTCTCTGAGGATCTGAAAAAAGAATTGTTGCTCTACATAAAGATGGCCTAGGCTATAAGAAGATTGCCAAGACCCTGAAACTGAGCTGCAGCACGATGGCTAAGACCATACAGCTTTTTAACAGGACAGGTTCCACTCAGAACAGTCCTCGCCAAGGTCGCCAAGGTCAACCAAAGTAGTTGATTGCGCATGCACATCGTCATATCCAGAGGTTGTCTTTGGGAAACAGACATATGAGTGCTGCCAGCATTGCTGCAAAGGTTGAAGGAATGGGGGTCAGCCTGTCAGTGCTCAGACCATATGCCGCACACTGCATCAAATTGGTCTGCGTGGCTGTCGTCCCAGAAGGAAGCCTCTTCTAAAGAGGATGCACAAGAAAGCCAACAAACAGTTTTCTGAAGACAAGCAGACTAAGGACATTGATTACTGGAACCATGTCCTGTGGTCTGATGAGACCAAGAACTTATTTGGCTCAGATGGTGTCATGCTCGTGTGGCGGAAACCAGGTGAGGAGTACAAAGACAAGTGTGTCTTGCCTAGAGTCAAGCATGGTGGTGGGAGTGTCATGGTCTGGGCCTGTATGAGTGCTGCCGGCACTGGGGAGTTATAGTTCATTGAGGTAACCATGAATGCCAACATTGAGCCCCGGTTCACACTGAAGCAGCGCGACTTGCAGCGCGACTGCCTCAGGCGACCTGGACATGACAATGGCAGCGACCTGCAAAACGACTTCTATATAGAAGTCTATGCAAGTCGCCTCAAGTCGCCCTCAAAGTAGTACAGGAACCTTTTTCTAAGTCGGAGCGACTTGCGTCGCTCCGATTAGAACGGTTTCATTGTACAAAACAGGGCGCTACTTGTCAGGCGACTAGGTCGCCTGACAAGTCGTCCTAGTGTGAACCGACCCGTACTGTGACATACTGAAGCAGAGCATGAACCCCTCCCTTCAGAGACTGGGCCACAGGGCAGTATTCCAACATGATAACGACCCCAAACACATCTTCAATACAACCACTGCCTTGCTAAAGAAGCTGAGGGTAAAGGTGATGGACTGGCCATGCATGTCTCCAGACCTAAACCCTATTGAGCATCTGTGGGGCATCCTCAAACGGAAGGTGGAGGAGCGCAAGGTCTCTAACATCCGCCAGATCTGTGATGTCGTCATGGAGGAGTGGAAGAGGACTCCAGTGGCAACCTGTGAAGCTCTGGTGAACTCCATGCCCAAGAGGGTTAGGGCAGTGCTGGAAAATAATGGTGGCCAAACAAAATATGAGAAAAGACAATTCCCCTGGGTGGACTTTACCGGCACTTGCTAACAAATATTGAATAGTGAGTACATATAGCAAAGTGTAAAGAGTAAAAAGAGTTTTATTTTAACATAACATAGATTAAAAACATATTATATCATACATTTGACGGAACATATTACAGGAACATTAAATAACAGTATTGTTACCAAACAATTAATTGTACGAGGGCTCTTGTTCACACCCAACGCCCAATAAATTACATCAGTTCAAATGTCAAAAAAGTACCAGGTACAGCCGCCAGCTTTTTACTTTTTTGACATTTGAACTGATGCAATTTATTCTCTGAAAATATTTTTTTATGTGTAGCAATCCCTGCTTTTTGTTTCTACATATCGGTCCGTGGGAAGGACTAGATTGCTGGCACTACAGGATCGTTCAGCGCATCTCACCCTTTGAACTTTATATATATATATATATACACACACACACACTGTATAAATATTTAATATGATCATAAATAATTTAAAAAGTACTTAAAAGACACAAACTACACTTCTGAAGATTAAAGAAGGACTTGCCATTTAAATTGAACAGAACTCTGAACATCAAAGTTAACATTTATGGATAAAGGGTTTTCCTCCAGAGGAAAGATAAATTAAAAATATACTTATAAAATCTACGAATCTTATATTTTTAAAATCTACTCATAATTCCTTCAGGAGACTGAAGAGAAGATGAGCACTAGGTTCTGTATGATAAGTGAACCTGTTTATTTGTCCTGCATGTGTAATACACAAGTTTACTTTAGGGCTCATTCACACTGGTAGATGAGGGCATCAGAACCCTGTGGTTGAGCTGCATTTTTACTGCCCCCAACCGCTCCCGCTTTAGCTGCATAGGCAGCGGCTAGGGGTGTACGCATGCTGTGGCATGTGAATGGGGCCACTCTGCAATGCACGCAGTTACAGCACGGTAGTGCGGGGTTCAAGGGGTTAAAGCAGGAGGTGATACAAATGCCCTCTGAAGAGCGATTTGAAGCAGAGAGCTCTTCAGTGAGCAAAGCAAGTGTGAACGAGCCCTTAAGACCATATAAGTTTTACACATGCTCCACTTACCCAATGGTTCCCTGCTACCTAGAAACGTGCATTATATGTATGCACTTATGTAAGAGACACTACATAAATGAGATTCTAAAAATGAGTATAATAAGTTTTTAAAACATTTCTTTCTAATACCTTGCTTTTAAGTGTTATTAAACCCAAATGTTAAAAGCGAACAACATACAGAAACACTTAACGGTACATCGGTGTTCTAATGTCACTGTTTTTGTAGTGGCCCCATTGCTAGTACTGTCTCAGGACTACACTGTGTCCCCTCCTAAGGACTACACTGCTTTCACCCACTATGTGCCCCAACATGCACAGATAGCTGGAGCTGAATAGTAGTAGCCCACTTACCTGCTAATGGAAGAATGGAAGGTTCTGATGGGGAATGCACATTAGTGATGGTGCATTCCAGGGGTGATTGAAGGAGAGAGAATAGAGAAGGTGTGCACCCCCTGACCTGGAATTAAAATGGTTGTAAACCTCAGACATGAAATATGAAGAAAGCATATCCCTCTGTAGTGTGTACTTGTCCCAATTTCCGCCCGCGCTATAGCTGGAAGATGGCTACAACGCAGGCTTCCAGTGCCGGGAGGGCGTCAATAGACGGGCAGCACCCAATGTGATCACCGAGTCCTTCAGACTCGGCTGATAACAGAACAGGGTAAAGGGCCAATCACAGCGGGCCCTTTACCACGTGATCAGCTGTCAGCCAATGACAGCTGATCAGGAAGTAAACAGAAGCGGGTTATCGCCTTTTTTTCTTCTCACAATCAGCGTGAGGAGAAAAGAATAAAGCCGGTAACCAGCTTCTGTTACAGGGACATCGGTCCCGATCTGTGCCACCTATTAGGGCCCACAAGTGCTGCTAATCAGTGCCCACTAGTGCCATCTATCAGTGCCACCTTTCAGTGCCAATCAGAGCCCGCCAGTGCCACCTTTCAGTGCCATCAGTACTGTCAATCAGTGCCCATCAGTGCTGCCCATCAGTGCCTCATCATCGGTGTCACCTACCAGTGCCCATAAGTGCTGCTATCAGTGCTGCCTATCAGTGCCACCTATCAGTGCTCATCAGTGCTGCCTATCAGTGCCACCTCTCAGTTCCCTTCAGTGCTGCCTATCAATGCCCATTAGTGCCAACTCATCGGTGCCTGCCAGGGCTGCCTCATCAGTTTCCACCCATGCAGCCTCATCAGTTCCCATCAGTGATGCCCCATCATTGCCTATCAGTGCCCATCAGTGCAGCCTATCAGTGCCCATCAATACAGCCTCATCAATGCACATCAGTGAAGGAGAAAAAATACCTGTTTGCAAAATGTTTATTTTTTTTCTATTTTTTTTTTAGTAAAAAAATAAAAAACTGGTTTAAATACCACCAAAAGAAAGCTCTATTTGTGTGAAAAAAATTATACAAATTTTGTTTGGGTACAGTGTAGCATGACTGCGCAATTGTCATTCAAAGTGCAACAGCGCTGAAAGCTGAAAATTGGCCTGGTCAGGAAGGGGGTGTAAGTGCCTGGTAGGCAAGTGGAAGGTGGAACTCCGATTTAAGGACAGAGCCTCATTTTAAGATTTGGTGTTTACTGGTTTAAAACAGGTTTTTGCTAGAAAATTACTTTGAACCCCTAAACATTATATATATTTTCTTCTAACACCCTAGAGAATAAAATGGCGGTCGCTGCAATACTTTCTGTCACACTGTATTTGTGCAGAGGTCTTACAAGCACACTTTTTGGGAAAAAATACACTTTTTTGAATAAAAAAATAAGACAACGGTAAAGTTAGCCCAATTTTTATTTTATATTGTGAAAGATGATGTTATGCCGAGTAAATTGATAATCAACATGTCACGCTTCAAAATTGTGCCCGCTCGTGGAATAGCGACAAACTTTTACCCTTAAAAATCTCCATAGGCGACGTTTAAAAAATTCTACAGGTTGCATGTTTTGAGTTACAGAGGAGGTCTGGGGCTAGAATTATTGCTCTCGCTCTAACGATCGCGGCGATACCTCACATGTGTGGTTTGAACACTGTTTTCATATGCGGGCGCTTCTGTACGCAAGCTCGGCAGGACGGGGCACGTTAAAAAAAAATGTATTTTTTTTTCTTATTTATTTTACTTTTTATTTTTACACTGTTCTTTAAAAAAAAAAAGTGTCACTTTTATTCCTATTACAAGGAATGTAAACATCCCTTGTAATAGAAAAAAAGCATGACAGGACCTCTTATTATTTATATTATTCAGGATTTATATAGCGCCAACAGTTTACGCAGCGCTTTACAATATAAAAGGGAGACAATACAGTTATAATACAATAAAATACAAGAGGATTAAGAGGGCCCTGCTCAGAAGAGCTTACAGTCTAATAGGGTGGGGCAGGTGGTACAAAAGGTTGTAACTGTGGAGAATGAGCTGGTGGAAGTGGTAGGAGATTAGTTGGAGACGTGATAGGCTTTCCTGAAGAGATGAGTTTTCAGGGATCGCCTGAAGGTAGCAAGAGTAGGGGATAGCCGGATAGATGGAGGTAGCGAGTTCCAGAGGATGGGAGAGGCTCTGGAGAAATCCTGGAGACGAGCATGGGAGGAGGAGATGAGAGAGCTTGAAAGCAAGAGGTCTTCAGAGGAGAGGTCGATTTGGATGATATTTGGAGACAAGATTAGTGATGTAGCTCGGGGCAGAGTTGTGAATTGCTTTGTATGTTGTGGTTAGTATTTTGAATTTAATTCGCTGGGTGATTGGGAGCCAGTGTAGGGATTGGAGTAGAGGGTTGGCAGACACTGAGCGGTTAGTAAGGTGGATAAGTCTGGCAGCAGCATTCATGATAGACTGAAGAGGGGATAGCCTGTGGAGAGGTAAGCCAATGAGAAGGGAGTTGCAATAGTCAAGGCGAGAGATAACAAGGGAGTGAATGAGGAGCTTGGTGGTTTCATTTGTTAAAAAGGGGCGAATTTTAGAGATGTTACGGAGGTGAATTCTACAAACTTTTGACAACGATTGGATTTGAGGCTGAAATGACAAGTCAGAGTCTAGGATTACACCTAGTACCCTGGCGTGAGGGGAGGGACTGATGGTTGCATTGTTGATTTTGATGGAAAAGTCATGGAGGGGTGCACAGGCGGGGGGGAATATTAATAACTCCGTTTTAGAGAGATTTAGTTTAAGGAAGTGGTGCGACATCCATGCTGATATGTCGGTTAGTAAGTTAGTAATGCGAGAGGAGGCTGAAGGAGTGAGGTGAGGAGTAGACAGATAGATTTGGGTGTCATCAGCGTATAAGTGGTATTGGAAGCCGTGGGCAGTTATTAAGTGACCGAGGGAGGAGGTGTAGATAGAGAAGAGAAGGGGTCCAAGAACCGAGCCTTGGGGGACCCCCAAAGAAGGGGGCAATGGAGAGGAGGAGGCAGAGTTGTAGGTGACACTGAAGGAGTGCTCTGATAAATAGGCAGAGAACCAGGATAGAGCAGAATCTCGGAGGCCAAGGGAATGTAGCTTATTGAGAAGGAGCGGGTGGTCAACAGTATCAAAGGCCACAGAGAGGTCAAGTAGTAGGAGTATGGAGTACTGGCTGTTGGTTTTAGCAGTTAGTAAATCGTTAGTGAGTTTTAGTAAGGCAGTTTCCGTGGAGTGCTGCGAGCGAAAGCCAGACTGTAAGGGGTCAAGAAGGTTATTTTCATTGAGGTAGGAGCTAAGACGGTTGTAGACTAAACGTTCTAGAAGTTTAGAGGTGAATGGGAGCAATGAGATGGGTCTTAAGTTGTTCAGGTCGGTAGGGTCCAGTGAGGGCTTTTTAAGAATGGGAGTGATCTGCGCATGTTTTAGAGGGGAGGGGAAGATGCCACTAGAGAGGGAGAGATTGAAGATGTGGGTGAGGGAGCATTGGATAGAAGAGGGTGACCGTAGTAGTTGTGAGGGAACAGGATTCAAAGGACAATTGGTTAGGTGGGCATCCGAGAAAATTTTTGTAACCTCTTCCGTAGTAGCCAATTCCAAAGAGGAGAGTGTTGAATGTGCTGCTAGGCAAGGTATGTTGGGTGGGGAAGACGTACGCACAGTGGAGATGTCCTCACGAATTGCATTGATCTTGTCTTTGAAGTGATTGGCAATCTCCTGGGCAGTGAGTGAGTTAGTGGGTAGAGGGGGTGGTGGACGAAGCAGAGAGTTAAAGGTTGAGAAGAGCCGACGGGGACTGGATGACAAGGAATTAATAAGAGAGACAAAGTAGGCTTGTTTGGCAGCATGGAGGCATGAATTGTATTTTAGAAGGGCAGATTTATATAGGGTGAAGTCTTGCAGGCATTTGGTTTTACACCACAGTCGTTCAAGAGCACGGCAATGTCTCTTGAGATCTCTAGTGTTGTCAGTTTGCCAGGGTTGTAACGGTCGGGGCCTGATTCTGCGTGTGGTTACAGGTGCAAGTGCATCTAGTGATGATGAGAGTGAACTGTTGTAGACAGAGGTGGCCAGGTCAGGACAGGACAAGGGAGAGATTATGTCATATAGGTGGTCAGTAGCAGAATAGAGAAGAGAAGGGTTAAAGTGGCGAAGGTTTCTACAAGTAATTGTTTGCTGCTTGGAGGGATGGGTGGTTGGAGGCAAGGATACAGTGAAAGTAATGAGGTTGTGATCAGATAGAATAAAGGGGGTGTTGGTGAGGTTGCCAGGGTTGCAGGGATGGGAGAATACAAGGTCAAGGGTATTACCATTGGAGTGAGTGGAAGTATGTGTCCATTGGGTTAGGTCAAAAGATTAGGTTAAATCGAGAAGTTTAGCTGTAGTTGGGCTGTTAACATTGACAGGAATGTTAAAGTCACCAAGAATAATGGTGGGTATTTCAGAGGAGAGAAAGTAGGGTAGCCAGGCAGCAAAGTCATCAAGAAAGCGCGATACCGGTCCTGGAGGCCTATAAATTGCTGCAATCAGAGAAATGGGAGAAAACAGACAAATACAGTGCATCTCGAAAGAAGAGAGGGATAGAGAGGGAGGGACAGGAAGGACTTGGAAGGTGCTTTGTGGGGATAGAAGGAAGCCAACTCCACCTCCTTTCTGTCTGTTGGGTCTGGGGGAGTGAGTCCAACGGAGACCACCATGGGAGAGGGCAGCAGGAGAAGCTGAGTCAAAATTTTGAAGCCAGGTTTCTGTTATGGTGAGTATGTTCAAGCCATGAGAGATGAAGTGGTCATGTACAGATATTAGCTTGTTACAGATGGAACGGGCGTTCCAAAGGGCGCATGAGATTGGTGGGGTGCTTTGAGGAAGCAGGGGGATAGAAATTAAACTAAGTGGATTGCTGTGGTTGCCAGAGGGGGAGGGGTATTGGATATGTGGCTTGCATTTGGAAAATGGCGGACCAGGATTAGGAGAAATGTCACCTGAGACTAGGAGAAGGAGGAGGGCGAGGAAGGCAAGGTGGGAGTGGGATGTGCATGAGCGCACGTGTCTAGTGGCCCTGGTGTTTATGTCAGCATATGGGTGCAGCAAATGCAGGAGATGATGGGTGCCATAGTAGGGAGAGGGTAGGAGTGAGGGTGATATGTGCATGCTGCAGGGAAGAGAGGAGGGGTAGAGTAAAGATAATTTGAGGATAGAAGACACCAATGTGAGAAGGAAGAGAATAAGGAGCATGTTAGTGGATAGAGAGTGGGAAACTAACCCAGTGTTTCTCAACTCCAGTCCTCAAGGCGCACCAACAGGTCATGTTTTCAGGATTTCCCTCAAATGAAAGGGCTGTGGTATTTACTAAGGCAGTGAAACTGATCAAATCACCTGTGCAAAATTAGTGGAAATCCTGAAAACATGACCTGTTGGTGCGCCTTGAGGACTGGAGTTGAGAAACACTGAACTAACCTAATATAAAATAAATGTCAAAGCTGGTTTGCTTGTCGTCTTGCAGAGTGGAGCAGAGTTCTTGTTGTTGTTCATGCAGCTTTAGTTATCCTGCTTTCGTTAAACTGCGTTGGTGAAACTGCGCATCACTCGTGACAGAGCCACTCAGGACAGAGCCATGATGTCTGCGCCTTGCCCCTGTCTGCGCCACCCCATAAGCTGCCATAAATTTATAAGGAGACTAAGCTGGGATGCATTTCTCAGTTGGTCATTATTGGGTCTGATGTGAGACACCTGAATATGGGTAGGAGATGACCAGATACAAATGTGAGATCTGGGGTGAAAAAGACCTCAGATCTCATAATTACACTGAAATGCAATAATTTTTTTTTTTTTTAAAAAGTCACTTTGGGCTATGGGTGGAAGTGACGTTTTGACTTGCAATGGTACCACACACACAGAGAGGGATCCGATCCGTTAAGCGGCGGTGGGCACCGGAGTGCGACGGGATAGGGGGGGCCCTCTCCCACCACCGATAAAAGAGATCTCACTGCAAATGCGCTGAAGAGACCACTTTTATCTGAAAGCCGCCCGCCCGCTCTTGAAGAAGATACTGTGGTTATAGTAGCTAACTGCTGCCAAAACAACAATATTCCTTTTCAAACAGCCGATGTATAATGACGGTGGGCGGTTGGAAAGTGGTTAAAGCACGATCAGATTTTCCGACGAATGTTTGTCCGTTTTTTGTTGTATGCTAGTCTCATATCGAAAGTGAAGAGGTTACTCAGCATACGAATGTAGCACCCTCTACCATAGGTAGGTGCTAGCATAGGATTTTTTGCTAGGGAAACTGTCAGCACAGGTAAATTTAGGCAGGCCTATGCTGTGAGCTAGGCCTCTCTGTTTTGATCTGGGGGCAGGGAGTGGTTAGTGTAGCACTGGGTATGACCACCTGTGCTTCAGTGCTGAGGCGCCTGCCCTGCTTCCAGGGAGAATGTTCTGGAAGAGGGGCAGGGCCTAGAACTGGAGTGGCAGGCAGCTCATGTGGGAGCCCTGACCAATCCCCAACTGGAATTGGCAGGGGGCAGGCCTCCTATATAAGCTGAGGTAACAGGCCACTGGGAGGGGTTGTCAGCAAGTGAAGTGAAGTGAAGAAGTGAAGAATAGAGTACTAGACAGCAGCAGGAGGGCACCCCCATCTGGGGGGGGTGCACCGATCGCAGGAGGAGGCCTGAGGGAAATGTGAGGGAACCTCACCTTTACACGATCATTGGTGAAGTCCTCATCATTACACGGTCATTGATGAGGAATTCCTGGAGCAGAGGGGCAGGAGAAGCTGTTGGAACGTACGGTCCTGTTAAGTTCTTCACGATGGACTCGGGGCAGAGAAAGGTCAGTGAGTGTACCACAGTGGAGTGCTGGATGTGGAGACATGCCAGGGAGTCTGTGAGGGAACTTCACCTTTACATGGTCATTGGTGAAGTCCTGAAGTCCTCCTCATTACACGCTCATTGATGAGGAGTCCTGGATCAGAGGAGAGACTGTGGGGAATAGTGTCAAATCGATGTGACCCGAGGGCACAGGATTTGCAAGCTGGCCTAGCTGGAAACAGCAGTTTACCGTTCAGCACATGCTTTTAAACTACTAGGCCTCCAGGGAGAGGTACTGCAGGCTTCTGGCCTAGTAGCAGCAACCAATCAGAGTCAGCATTAGAGACTATTCAGTCTGTTGAACGACAGCTGTTGTGCAGTCTCACAGTGTCGAAGCTATGTAAGGTTACCTCCCTTGGAGAACAAATCAAATTAGCACAACTCGGAAGGGCAGCCAAATCATTACTCTGGACAAAACAAAACTTTTATGAGTATTCTAATAAGCCTCATAGGTTATTAGTCAACAAATTGCGTCCACGTCCATTTAACTCATTCCCTGACTTCCTCTCCCAACCTGACAGAACCAAAACCCACTACCCCCAAGAGATGTCCAAAATATTTGGTAAATTTTACCACAAACTGTACAATTGTTTGACTCGTGACAATAATTTCATTTTCACCCAGGGTAAATTTGAGGAATTCTTCTCCAACATAAAGCTCCTGCAACTGTCCTCAACTGATTTAGCTAGCTCAAACTCAGCCATAACTGCAGAAGAACTCCTAACTATTATTAAAGATCTCCCGCTACACAAATCTCCTGGTCCTGACGGATTACCCTATTTCTACTATAAAACCTTTATTGACATACTATCTCCCCACATGTTGACTCTCTATGAATCTATACTCAAAGGACAACCCCCACATCCCCAATTTTCCCACTCATACATTTCTGCTATCCCCATACCTGGTAAGGACCCCTCCATTCCATATAATTACAGGCCCATAGCCCTTTTAAATTCAGATTACAAAATATTTACAAAAATTCTTGCATCCAGACTGTCCAGACTTATCCCTAAATTGATCAACAGAGATCAGGTGGGCTTTGTTCCCGGCAGACACGCCGGGGATAACACCCGCCGAACTATAGACCTGATTGATCTCCTTGATAGAGCCTCGCGCCAGGCTCTTGTTTTAAGTCTTGACGCGCAAAAAGCATTTGACAGGCTGAGTTGGCCTTATATGTTCTCTACCCTGCGTGCTTATGGCTTTGGAGGACCTTTCCTAAAAGCTTTAGAGGCTTTATACTCTAGGGACACAGCCCAGGTACGGATGTCCTCTTTCCTGTCGCCTGGCTTCCCCATGACAAATGGAACTCGGCAGGGTTGCCCTTTATCACCACTACTTTTTATATTGTGTTTGGAACCCCTGGCCAAGTCCATCCGTACACACCCGGACATTCGTGGGGTGGTGATGCATCAGGGGGAGTATAAACTATCACTCTTCGCAGATGATATACTGCTGACTATTACTAGTATCTTTCTTACCCCCTCTTACTCTTCCGTTTATTCTGTAAATTACCCCCCTTTGTTCCTGAACATTAACAAATCCCTACAAAGCTGGGCGAAATTTCCCCTATCCCTCCTAGGCAGGATTAACGTTCTAAAAATGTCTGTTTTACCTAGGCTATTTTACCATTTTGAAACATTACCTGTTGCCATTCCCACTCCTTAACTTAAAACAATCCAGAGGAATTTTCTAAAATTCATTTGGAATGACAGGGCTCATCGCATAGCAAGTTCAGTGGTTTTTGCCAAAAGATCTAGGGGGGATTGGGAGCTCGGATATTGTCAAATATTACTACGCCTCGCATCTAAGGATTATAGTGTCCTGGTCCTGTTTACAGGCACCTAATCGTTGGTCCCTCATCGAGAAAGGTGTGTTATATCCGGTACATCCCTGCTCCTTGATATGGACTCCCTCTCCTCCCATAGATCCTATTTACAAACGTCAATGCACTGCTCCAATGAGCTTCCCCTTAGCTATATGGCGTAAGTGCCTCAAAAACTTCCCTCTTATCTCACCATGTCCACCCCTCATGAAAATCCTTTTCAACCCATCGATCCCGGACAGCCTGTCCCTGGGTAGGGTTTTCCCATGGATAAATGCTTCCCTGTTTTCATCTCAGGAATTTAGTTCACCCAATCTCACAAAGATTACATACCTTTGACACTCTATGCGAGAAATTTGAAATCCCACGCCCTTTGAGTACTTGTGTGCTCAGGGACCCCAACAACTACATCTAATATCATCATATCCTCCATAAGTCAACCCCTCTCACTGAGACTACTCATCTATATATGAGGAGATGGACTCAGTTGATAGGCAGGCCCATCCCCTTACAGTTGTGGGATAGGATGTGGCCTTCCACTTTCAAGTCCTCTAAATGTGTACTCCAAAGAGAAACGTCCATTAAGATCCACATGCTTTGGTATAAAACTCCTGAAGTTATACACAAGTATGATCCCTCAATCTCGGCACACTGCTGGCGTTGTGGGACTGGTACTGGCTCTTTATTTCACATTTCCTGGCAATGTTCTATGGTCCAGCCCTTTTGACATGAAGTGATGCAATTAATACAAAGAGTGGTGGACGTGTCCCTTCCGCTTGATCCCCTACATTAACTTTTAGGCCTCCCTTTTTCTGGTATTACCAAAAGGGGCAATAGGCTGATTTCATATATCCTTCTAGCTGCTAAAAGGCTCATTCCATTATGTTGGCTGTCGAACACTCCCCCTCCGTGGTTTAGATTCTTACAATTGATAGCCAAGATTCAGAGGAGGGAGTACTTGACGGCCTCTGTGCATGAAAGCATTCTCCAATTCAATAAAATGTGGGATCCCTGGGATCAATCAGACTATGAAACACCCCTGCCAGCCAGTACATTATAACCTGCTTCCCTACGGTCTGTATTCTATATACGAGTTGGTGCCTCCTCTTCTTATATACCATAAATTCGCTTTTGTCTTTTTATTTGACTTCTGTTTTGTTAATTGTTATTACCTATGAGTTGCTCTTATTCTCTGATATGACATATGGAGCAGTATCAATCAGCAGATCGTTCATCGGACTAAATTCAGCTTCCTATTTTCGTATCGTGTGTACGGGCCTTAAGGGGGAAGCGCTGTGCCCAGAAGACAGAGGTGCTTTTCATCAGAAAGGTATATAAAATCTTTAGAAAGGGAGAACTTTAGAAATGGAGAACAAAAATAATGTCATTTTTTTTTTAAATATTAAATGCATGTGAACACAGAATCTGCTTTTACATTGAGGGTTTAATATGACTTTAAGCCAGATGTACATCTATAGTAGCCACATTCCAGTACAATTAGCCAATATTAATCACTTGGCTGAGCACCCCTTGTATCAGTTGGAGAAGATGGCTCATCATCCCACACTGTACGGGAAGGGAGATGTCACTGTACATAGAACAAATGAGATTAACTGAAAGTCATAATGAGATCACTGGCAATGTCCTGTGCATCTAATAATACATAATACATACCGCATATGTCTATGCAAACTGTAACATACCTAAACAATTGCACATACAAGTATTGAAGTGACACTAAACAATGGGGGTTAGTTACTAAATGAAAATCCCCTTTGCACTACAAGTGCAAAGTGCACTTGAAATTGCACTGAAAGTGCACTTGGAAGTGCAGTCGCTGTAGATCTGAGGGGGACATGCAAGGAAAATAAAAAACAGCATTTTAGCTTGCACGTGATTGGATGATTGGATGATAAAATCAGAAGAACTTCCCCTCATTTTAGATCTACCCCTCATATTTACAGTGATTGCACTATAAGTGCATTTTGCACTTGTAGTGCAAAGGGGGTTTACCTTTCGTAAATAACCCCCTTGATCTTTATTTTCCAAAAAGAATCCATACACATCCACTTTTTCATGAAATTGTTTCTTACTGTAAGTTTATGCCTCCTTGTAAAGTCCTCAGTGAGCACCCAAACCTTTCCCCCCTCACTTCTGTTTATATGGAATGAACAGTGCATATTAGTTACTTGTTTGTTCAATCCGTTACTCTGCCTCTCAACCCTAATAACAGCCTCAGCCCCCTCTGGCACACCTGGCAAAAGTGTAAGTTCAATGACTAATGAGAAGCACAGATGTTATAATTAAACACAGAAATTGTCTTTACTGCAATATTTCTGTATAAGAATAACAAACAGTAACAGTATATAGTCAGGTAATCAACTAGAGATCAATAACTGAGATTTAAGAGCAATAGAGCTATCAATCCTATATTCAAGCTGCTTCCAGGGGATTCCAAACCTGAGAATGTCCCCAAGAGCAGAGGCACACTTTAATGGTAAATAAAGCACAATATGGCACTTCAAATTTAGATTGGTGAAATGGAGAGTTTTACTTTCCTGTCAGCAAAGCCTGCTGGGATTTGTATTTCTCCCTGTCTACCAGTCTATGGGGCCGTTTTGTGTGGGTACTGCATGTCCCAGAATCCATTGCAGCTTTCCCTGCAGTTCAGTACAATCTCTTCCATTGACTGTTGTAACTGTGGCTTTAATTGGTTTTCCTCTTCTGGCCAATAGGGGCACAAGAGAGGCCACTGAATGTATAGCTCTGTGTGTGTCAGCTGTGTGTTAACTCAGTAAAAACAGGAAGAAGGAGGGGGGGGTGAAAAATCCCACTTAAAACTGTTAGCAGGCAGCTCTCCCTAATGCTGGCCATACACTATACGAAAAATCGGCCGAACCCATTTTCGAAAAACGAACATTCGGTCGTGAGTGCAAACGATAGTGTCATCATGTAATGACTGATAAATCGTTCAGTGGACATAAATGATTGCCTTTTTTGTTTGTTTTTTTACCTATACCTAGTTCCGACAGTTTCTGACGGGAAACACATTAACCTTTCAATTTATCATTCGTTCGGGCAGATCATTTCCAAACTTGTCCTTCGTTTTTTCGGCTCAGAAACATCCCCACGATTATCGATTTTGTGCCCATTAACTGCCGATCAGCCGATTTTTCATATAGTGTATGGCCAGCATAACTCAAGCTGGAAGGCTGTGTACATCGTTCCAGCCAGCTTGGCGGGATTGCGGGTTATAGAGTGAGACACCCGCTACACATAGTTACATAGTTACATAGTTGGTGAGGTTGAAAAAAGACCATCAAGTCCAACCCATGTATGTGATTATATGTCAGTATTACATTGTATATCCGTGCATATTGTGGTCGTTTAGGTGCCCATTTAATAGTTTTTTGAAATTATCAATGCTCCCCGCTGAGACCACCGCCTGTGCAAGAGAATTCCACATCCTTGTCACTCTTACAGTAAAGAACCCTCTGCGTAGTTTAAGGTTAAACCGCTTCTCTTCTAATTTTAGGGAATTATGTCTTATTAAATTCCCTTGCGCGGAAAAGTTTTCTCCCTATTGTGGGGTCACCGGTACGGTATTTGTACATTGAAATCATATCCCCTCTCAAACGTCACTTCTCCAGAGAGAATAAGTTCAGTGTTTGCAGTCTTTCCCCATAGCTGAGATCCTCCAGTGCCTTTATTAGCTTTGTTGCCCTTCTCTAGACCTTTGTTGCAGTCAAGTGCACCCCTCTATACACACTACAAATCCCATGGTCCATCTCAGGAGCGAGCAAGAGAGTGGACTGCGTTCCTACATACCATGGAGAATGAATGTAGCTACCCTCTAACAGGAAGTCACATCACAGCAGCAAAAAAAAAAGAATTTGGAGATTTATTGGAGGCTGAGAGCAATAGTAGGTACATTTTTGAGTTAAAAGGGAATAAAACTCTCTCAAACAAAATGATCTATTTTAATCCTTATGGTGCTAGCATTAGTAAATAGTTAGGAAGGTACAATATATTGCCAAAAGTATTGGGACACCTGCCTTTACACTCACATGAAGTTTAATGGCATCCCAGTCTTAGTCCATAGGGTTGAATATTGAGTTGGCCCACCCTTTGCAGATATAACAGCTTCAACTCCTCTAGGAAGACTGTCCACAAGGTTTAGGAGTGTGTCTATAGGAATGTTTGACCAGAAGAACATTTGTAAGGTCAGGCACTGATGTGGATGAGAAGGCCTGGCTCGTAGTCTTCACTCTAATTCATCCCAAAGGTGTTCTATCGAGTTTAGGTCAGGACTCTGTGCAGGGCAGTCAAGTTCCTCCACCCCAAACTAGCTTATCCATGTCTTTATGGACCTTGCTTTGTGCACTGGTCCAAATCATTTGGTGGAGGGGGGATTATGGTGTGAGGTTGTTTTTCAGGGGTTGGGTTTGGCCCCTTAGTTTCAGTGAAGGGAACTCTTAAGGCGTCAGCATACCAAGACATTTTGGACAATTTCATGCTCCCAACTTTGTGGAAACAGTTTGGGGATGGCCCCTTCCTGTTCCAACATGACTGCGCACCAGTGCACAAAGCAAGGTCCATAAAAACATGGATGAGCGAGTTTGGGGTGGAGGAACTTGACTGGCCTGAACAGAGTCCTGACCTCAAACCGATAGAACACCTTCGGGATGAATTAGAGCGGAGACTGTAAGCCAGGTCTTCTCATCCAACATCAGTGCCTGACCTCACAAATGCGCTTCTGGAAGAATGGTCAAACCTTCCCATAGACACACTCCTAAACCTTGTGGACAGCCTTCCCAGAAAAATTGAAGCTGTTATAGCTGCAAAGGGTGGGCCCTGTGGACTAAGACTGGGATGCCATTAAAGTTCATGTGTGCGTAAAGGTAAGTGTCCCAATACTATTGGCAATATAGTGTAGAATATATTTACTTGTTTTAACATTTTTTTTTTTTACATTTCTTCAGTTGCTTCCTGGTTTCTGGCCTAGGTCAAAATAATGTCATACATCCCTGGAGTCTTCATGGGCATTTTGTTTTCTTTCATCTGGAGGAAGGGCTTTCTCAGCTAAGCAGTAGCGTGTTTAGGTTTTGTGCTGCCCTAGGCCTGACTAAACTCGTGTACCCCTAATTTAAATATGACCCACCTCTTCCTGTCAAGGCCACACCCCTTGCTGTTTAAGACCTGCCCTGAAATTTTCGAGTGGGGACACTAGTTCTGAGGGCCTGAGGGGGGGCAATAGATTCCCCTAATTTGCATAGATTTCCTCTCACTTCCTGATTGGCTATGGAGCAGGAAGTGAAGGGAAGTCTCTGAAATGGGACAGGGATGGTAAAAAATAAACTGGCAGGGGCTATAACCCTCTGTTATTCTATACAAAATGAAAAAAAAAAAGTGTTGCCTATAGTTCTACTTTAAGCACAAATTTCTAATAATTTTATGGAGAGGACTAAGAAGATATAACCAATGAAAACATATAGCACGGTGAGGAAGGTTTGTGGTCCAGGATGGGAGGACAGTCAAAATTAGAAGCGGCGCCCCCCTCACAGTTGCGGAATGCTGCCCGCTTTATGGGAGCGCTAGACTAATTTGCCTCTCAGCCCAGTCCACCTCATAAGACTGGCGCTACACTAATGCCCCGTACACACGGTCGGATTTTCCAACGGAAAATGTGTGATAGGACCTTGTTGTCGGAAATTCCGACCCTGTGTAGGCTCCATCACACATTTTCCATCGGAATTTCCGACACACAAAGTTTGAGAGCAGGCTATAAAATTTTCCGACAACAAAATCCGTTGTCGGAAATTCCGATCGTGTGTACACAAATCCGATGCACAAAGTGCCACGCATGCTCAGAATAAATAAAGAGATGAAAGCTATTGGCTACTGCCCCGTTTATAGTCCCGACGTACGTGTTTTACGTCACCGCGTTCAGAATGATCGGATTTTCCGACAACTTTGTGTGACCGTGTGTATGCAAGACAAGTTTGAGCCAACATCCGTCGGAAAAAATCCTAGGATTTTGTTGTCGGAATGTCCGATCAATGTCCGACCGTGTGTACAGGGCATAGCAGTGTAGCGCAAGCTAGCAGGGACTCTTCCCGTGCTGCCGCCCTGCAAAGTCCTGTCCTAGGCCTGGGCCAGGATACAGCGTTGCAGCTAAGCACACCCTCCTGTCTGCATGCCTGAGCTAAAGGCAGATGGATTCCAGGAAGTCAATGCTACATCAATCAACTACCCTTACTCAAGATGGTCGCAGCCGGAAATGCTAGGGGGGTTGTTTTTCAAAGTGATATCTCAACAAATAAAGCATGGAGACATGGATGGATGGGTGAGTTTGCTTAGAATTTTAAAAATATATTAAAGGATATATTCACTTTTTAACAAAAAAATAATCAATGCACATTTTTTATGAGGTTAAAAATGTGCAGGTACTTATTTTTGTTTCAGGAGTCTGGAAAGCATTGCACCAGCAATCAGCAGATGCCATGCAGGTCTCCTGCAGACTGTCAGTGTAAGCTGCCTGCCTGTACATCGTACATCGTACAGGCAGGCAGTCTTTATGCTGCGTACACACGATCAGACTTTCCGTCAACAAGCTCACATCCAACATTTGTTGTCGGAAAATCCGATCGTGTGTACGCGGAATTATACTGACAGGGAGAATGAATGAACTAACAGAGCACTCAACAGCACCGTAGTAATTCATTGAGAACTACAAGCCGACCGTCGCAAAAGCTGTCAGTAGTTATAGTCCATTCATTCATAGAACACTGTGAATGAGTGACGTGGCTGGGTGGGCAGAGCCCAGCATTTTCTTTAGATTGTGGCAGCGAGCGGGGGGGGGGAGAAGGTCAATAAAAAATGTTGCCGTGCTAAACATAGATATTGAATAAACAAGTGTCCATAAACTAGTGCTGTTCTAAATAGTGCAGATGAATTCCTTGATGGACAACCAGTAACAATGAGTATAATTGATGTGCGTTTTGATCACCCAAGTACACCTCCACCGATATTGATATAAAATGCCTCCTTACCAGAGGTCTAGACTCCAAATTACAAGAGTCTAGACAGGCGTGATATGCAAGTATAGAAGATCCAATCAGCTTCCTCTATTATATTGCAGGTGGTGGTACTGTCATGGCTGATGGTAAAGTTTACTCCATAGTAGGGAGCATGAAGGAAAGATAAAACAGCCACATAGTGTAAAACTGCTTAACAGTTTATTAAAAGAAATCAGTGCTAAACACTTACAGAAATCAGGTATAAAACGAGCATTAATAGTTCCAAGACATCCTAGAAATCGATCGACCAGTATACAGGCTTGACTTGCGTGGTAACTCACGGACATGGACTCCACCCGGCGTGTTTCGTTAGAACTAACGCCCACTC
This sequence comes from Lithobates clamitans, assembly GCA_037952925.1. Taxonomy (NCBI): domain Eukaryota; kingdom Metazoa; phylum Chordata; class Amphibia; order Anura; family Ranidae; genus Lithobates; species Lithobates clamitans. Next base: position 697,267 of record JBBGZY010002060.1, on the reverse strand, counting down.
GCTGCCAAAACGGGGAATCAGGGGGGGGGCGGACACAGTTCAGTTCCGCTTTAAAGTGATGCTAAACAGAGAAGTGGTAATTGCCATAATTTATTCACATAAATCAAATATATCGTGCCACTGTATCTTGGGTTCTTTTTTTAAATCCTCTAAGTACCTAATTCCTGCAGCACTGTTGTGTGGTCACATGATCTCTCCCTGTTCTTTGGCATCTGCAAGTAGAGATCCTTGGGAGGGGCTTCTATTACTCTGCGGATGTATGCTCTCTACAGTCTGAGTTAGTGTCTGGCCAGCCCTAATTGGCTGTGTTTCAGAAGAGCAATTCAAATTAAAGTTTAAATATAAAAAAATAATGTTTTATAGCTTTCTATAAATCTTTGAACATCAAATGTTTATTTTAAAAATATAAAATATAAATATAAAATGTAAAATGTAAAATATAATTGACACTAGATATAATTTTGTTTAGATAGCATCTGTGTCCAAGCCTCTTTTTTAGCAATAAAATTCAACATATTTAATACTTATTTATATTAAAACATTTTTGTGAGTTTCTTAGTGAATGTAATCGATCGGCATACTATACCCCGCCCCCATAGAGGACAAGAAAGAGAAGGGAGGGAGGGAAGTGTCATTTACCACTGTGTATATGCCCACATGTGTGACTTTATAGTCATGTGGGCTGCACAGATAAGAAAAAGGGGGAAATGAAGAGCTTAGAAGGCAACTGAAACAGAGCATGCTCCGTAGAGGACACCAGCTGGTCTACACAATCTCAGCCTGCAGTGGGACACAGATAAAATGGGAGGGACAGCTAAAGGAAGGATCAACCAGGTATATTTCGCTCTACACAAAACAAATGCTTTAGTGGCTTTGTGAGTATGCAAACTCTGTTATATAGCATGTAATGAGAGATTTTTATAGTCTTGGTTTAATGACACTTTAACCACTTGCCAGCCAGCCCATGTACATTTACTGTGGGCCTGCGGCTCTTCTACATGTACGTGATCCAGCATCTCTGGGTAGAGGAAGAGCGTGTGCAGCCGCATCTGTGTTGTGGTTCAGTACAGCACAAATCAATCAGCTTAGCGAATGACAGTACAGAGCCCTAATTTTACTAACAACACAGGGCTCTGTACAGTAAGCAGCGATGTGGTTGAGAAGAAACAAACACATTGATTAGTAAAAGCAGCACACATTACACATTGTTAGGCACACAGTTAACCCTTTAATTGCACCTAGATGTTACCCCTTCCCAGCCAGTGTCATTAGTACAGTGACAGTGTATTCTTTTATCACTGATCACTGTATTAGTGTCACTGGTGATGTCAGTGTCAGTTAGTCAGTACCCACCCAGTGTCACTTAGTGCCAGATTGTCCGCCGCACATAATAATCCCACTATAAGTCTCTGATCACTGCCATTACTAGTGTAATAAAAAAATAAATACAAATTTCAGTATGTACAGTATACCAAAGTTTGTAGACACTATAATTTTCACACAAACCAATTAATATACACTTATTGGGATTTTATTTTACCGAAAAACATGTAGCAGAATATATATTGGGCTAAAATTATGAAGAAATTAGATTTTATTTTTTTTGGATATGTTTTATAGCAGAAAGTAAAAAACATTTTTTTTGTTTTTTTTGTTTTTTTTTTATTAAGAACATTTTTTTCAGCCTTTTTTCATTTATATAATAAATTTTAAAAAATGCGTAGTGATCAAGTACCACCGAAAGAAAGCTCTATTTGTGTGAAGGAAATGGTTCAAAAAAAAATTAATTTGCGTAGTGTTGTATGACCACGCAATTACAAGTTAAAGTAGCTGAGTGCTGAATAGCAATAAAATGCCCTGGTCATGAAGGGGGTAAAATATTCCAAGCTTAAGTGGTTGAGAATACATTCTTGAATGTTTTTTTTTTTTTAAACCAGAGTTTAGTGTCACTTTAAGAGACAAAATGCATAAATGTAATTGTAACGTTCCACAATTAATAAACAAGGAACATAAATAACAGGAAAGAAAATGCCTTGTACAAGTTTTTGTAACTCTCCCCCAATGTATTTAAATTGCAATTATTTCTGAAACCTTTTGCCAAGTTAAAATGACATTTAAGTGGACTTACCAGTAAACACAAATCTGCATGAATACATTTGTGACAGTGCAATGACATTTGGCAGGGTTGCCAGTTATATATTGTATGTAAGAATTTCTGGAGCTTTGACAGCTCAGAGTGCCTGAATGGTCAATCGCCAAAAACACCGTTGTGCCATTTGGGAAGGGGAAAAAGCACTTAGTTTGGGGGCATGTGATTGGCACAGCCTAATCTTAAAGGAATTTCACATCCATTTGTACATATTGAAGGATTTTCTTGTAATTGGGATGAATGCTCCTATTACTTGGCTATTATTTAGCCTTTAGAAATCTTTAAGAAAGTTGACTACACCTTTTGATTCCAGTGCCTCTAATTTACTCATGATGACAGTGAACACAGATCACAGGTACAGTATTGATTTTAGTAAGGAATTGGTACTGGACTTTATAGGCTCTGAGGTACACAATATTATAGATAAAAAATATTTTTATTGGATTGATCAAAAACGAGAAGCAATCAGACAACTTTGCCTAGATACCGATACTGCACACAACTCGTACACCAAGGCATGGATCCTGAATAAACATAACAGTGTTCTTGTTACAGTAACAAATAGTTTTTCTATCAGTCTTGGTGACAGTTGACCATGTTGCAGTAGCATGGCTCTACATGTTACGTGTATATATACACTTCTTCAGGAGCTTAGGCATACCTAAGTGCAAACATCACACAGGATTTGGCACCAGAGTAAAAAACACTTTATTAGAAATAACTGTTAATATAAATGTTTAATATAATATATCTTGTTGAAGATTTGTTGCACTTGACTATTCAGCACATCCGTTTTAGCACGTTTTTGGAAGTATTCATTGTTTATTTGTGTCTATTATTGTTCTATTTTATTGAAGATTATTATCACCTGATTAATTTAGCAGATCACTATTTGCATGGTCCTGGAAGTGTTAAGTGTGTGTCAGAAGCCATGAACCAGGCCAAGACAGAAGTACAGTAAAATCACACTTTTTTATTAATAAAAATAAAAAGGTAAATAGAGTAAGCGTAGTCAAAGCATAGCCAGAGTCCAGTAACCGGATCAGGTAGTCAGCCAAGCCAGAGTTCAGTAACCAGATCGGGTAATCAGCCAAGCCAGACCAGAAGTCAGGGATCCAAGTAGAGGAACAGCAAGCAGGATAAGGAGCCAGAAGGGATGTCAGCAAAGCCAGTCTTTAAACAGGAACGCAAGAGATGGTTTCTTGTGATGTGACCAAGGCGAAGGCAGGAATGAAGTGAGATGGAGATCTTTAAGTAGGCGGGACTGACGAGCAGATCCACAACAGCTGGTTAACTGTGGAGCGAGAAGAGAGCTGGCAATTAGCCGACAGCTGAGTGGCCAGCTCAGAGAAGGAAGGGCTGAGCCAGCCCTGACAGTGTGTTTATCACACTTATTTTTGTTTACTTATTTATTTTTAGATTGCGCCATGTACCTTTTTACTCATTTATTTTTTGTGTGTGGGAACACTTTTATATGTTGGCAGATTCTATTATCCTTATTTTGTTTATTTGAGTGAGCCTAGGTTTTGTGCATTAGTAATTTTCCTTTTAATAATTTAAGTATATTGTTCCGAGACCCATTTGCTGAGAGTCAGAAGCGACTAAATGGATATCACATACACTACACAATGTAAGAAAATTTAAGCTTGAAATCGATGTCCCTCTAGCTCTTTGGCTACATTTTGTTTTTCAAGGTTGGACTACAAACATGGTAACGGACTAACGAGTGACTGTGGAAGCCACCTTATGCACCTTGCTTTTTAACTGCACTCTTTATTATAGTAAGTGTCATGTACAGATTAGAGACAGATTATGGCTGAGTGGGGGCCCTAGGCAAGGTAGCAGCTTCAGCCATCCCATCCTTTTAACTGACAATGATAAGGATTGCAATAGGCTCAGAGAAGCTATCCAATTTACACTGTCTGGCATGGCATGGCTTCATCAAGAACCAACCTCCTATAAGTAGCTCCTCTTTTGTGCAATGACAGGCAACTGTGCTTACTGCAGGAGCATGAAGAGTGTACCTAAGCCACCTTGACATACACCAGGCCATAGCCTCCTTCCTAGGCTGTCTTTTGAATAATACAGCTCTACAAATGGAGGATAGGGTGGACAATTGAAAGGTTTGCCTCCCCCATTCATAGAATGCTTTTCACTGATGGAACCTAAAGCTTTAGGCCCCTTTCACACTGTCGGACCGTTCAGGTCTGCCTGTCAGTTTTGTCGGCGGACCTGAACAGGCGCTCCATGTTAGTCTATGGAGCGACGGATGTCAGCGGTGACATGTCTGCTGACATCCGACCCGATCCGCTATAATCAGACGGATGGCCCTACGTTCGCTTCTGTCCCTGGTGATATCGGATGAAAATGGACATGCTGCCCGTTTTCGTCCGATTTCTCCATAGCAACCAGCAGCGCTCGACAAGCTCCTCCCCGCACAGAGAGCAGAGAGAGACCTGTCATCTGCCGGCTCAGCGGAGATCAACGGAGAGATATCCCGCTGAGCTGGCAGACAGAGGCGGACTTCGAGGCAGCGGATCCGCCTCATGGGAATGAAGCCTTAAGGAATGGAGGAAGTGGGTGGAAAGAGCGGATATAGCTGGTACTCTGGATGAGTGCCAATGACAGGTCCAGTGATCATATTACCCTCACAGCATAGGGGATTACTACTGTGAGGATTTGGGAGGGAAGGGGGTGGCAGGGGACTTTGGATTTCAAAGAGCAGCCAGTACCACATGGGACACTTCACATTGAATGTAAGTACATTCCCTTGTGCTAAAAAAAAAAACTGAAAAAAACGTACGCTTTATAGAGCCTTTGTAACGAAACTTCTGTAGTACCCTCCTAATTAGTGCAGGTTGAAAGATTAATTTAGTATTGGCTCCTCTGTAATCAGTGTAGCAGGGGTTGATTGTTCTAGCCTGTTCAGTGCCTCACAAGCTGTTGCTTTGATTACTTTCCCTTGTATTCTAGAAGATCCTAGATTCATAGTGGGAGGAATAACAGAGTGGCTAGCCTGAATATTTATGGTGAATCCAGCCAATCCATGGGCAGGAGTGTCCAGTAGGTGGCTGGGGGCTCATAAATAGTGTGAGGCCTGGGGCAGGGTGAGGAGTTTCTACTGGAGGTGACCACTGTGCAGGGGTTAGAGATTAGTCCTGGAAATGGATCGGGCCTGGAAACGCTCACTGGGGAGAGATTGGAGGAGGAAAGCGTCCATCTGTCCTTTGGTGGTACGAATGTGTGTCTCCCTTTCGGAAGAGTGCCTGGTGGATCTCAGAAGGAGGCAGCTCATGATCCTGTGGCTTGTGAGTAAAGACCCCAGTGCTGAAAGTTAGCGACTGTGAGCAACTTTTGGTCTTTTGGGAGAAGCTATAGTCACCCGTCAGCATTAGAGATCCTATGGGACATTTTGTGTAATTCAGCAAGATAGAGGAGAGACCTTTAAGAGTTCAGTCCACCAATTTCGGGGTATCCCATGTTACTTTCACCCCATCCAAGGTCACTGTTATAATAAAACCCTAAAAAGTTATCCCAGTGACAGAGTGGAGAGAATGTTTTGTGCCTTGCTGTGTGCACTTTAACTGGGGGGAAAGAACCAGCAGCTCCTTGGGGGGTGCGCTACACTTCAATCTACCATTCACTTTAATGTAGAGGCAGTGGTCTAATACAACACATTGATTTAATATGATTTAACAGGGTACATTTTCGGAAATTTTAGTCTCTATTACAAGATGTTAGTAAGCACTGGCTGCAGGTGACATTTCCATTTGAACTTTACAGCACATTTGTTCTGACCAGTATAATTATGTAGGTCAGTGTTTTCTAGATCTCTTATTATGAAAGCATTAGGTTATAAAAAGTTACATGTCTTCTAGCTGGTTACACAAGTTCTGCTGGGCAACAAATTATACCAACCAGCGACTACAATGGCACTTTCATCACCATGTAATTTTATTCACTAGACAGGAAAGTAATACTTAGGCTGATTTCATGTTTTTGAAAAGTTCAGGAGAGCCACCTAGTGTACATATGTTGTCACTACAGCCAACAGTTCCAAGCGACAGCCTTTTCCTGAGGATTATATTCACTGTACTAGCCAACACAATGGGGTTGATTTACTAAAACTGGAGAGTGCAAAATCTGGTGCAGCTCTGCATAGAAACCAATCAGTTTGCAGGTTTTTTTTTTTTTTTTTTGGCAAAGCTTAAGTGAAGAAGCTGATGGTTTCTATGCAGTGCTGCACCACATTTTGCACTCTACAGTCTTAGTAAATCCACCCCTCTGTAGTACAAAAAAAAAATTTGTACTGAGAAAAATATGCAAAGGCTGCCAGAGGCGGCTCTAGGCTTTGTGAGGCCTTAGGCAAAACCTAGACATGAGGCCCCACTCACGCCCATAATGGAAAAAATTATTCAAGAGATAAAAATTAACTGTATAAAAATTGCATATATTAAGAGCCTTAAATCCTATGAACTATGAATTCACAGTTTCTAGAATTTTCTCTATATCAAAAGTCAAAAAACATATTTCTCCATTTACATGAAGGTCAGGGTAATATAACCCAGCTGGCACGGAGTTCCCCCTTACATTAGAGTCTGCAGGATCCCCCCTTACAGTGCAAATTTCATGCAAAGGGGAATGCTGTGGATCATGATGTGAAGGGTAATGCTGCAGACTTTGGTGTAAAGGGGATCTCTGATGTAAGGGGGGCTCTGGTGACCAGAGATCATCTTATATCAAAGTGCACAGCATTCCCCTTTACAGAGTTCCCACTTACATCAGGGTCTGCAACATTGCCCTTTACATCAGGGTCCACAGAGTTCCAACTTGCATTTAAAACAGGAACTCTGATGTGGGGAGAACTCTGGTGACCACAGACCACCTTCCGCAGAGTGACTGCACTAAGGTAAAGAGGGTTACTGATTTAAGGAGGAACCTTTATATCAGTGCCCCCTTACCTTACTGTATTCATTCCCCCCCCCTACATCAGTGACACCCCCCCCCCCAGACTGGCCTTGCAGTGCTGTCACTGTCAGACGGTCTTCTTCTGGCTCCAGCTTGGTGGCTCAGGTTTCATTTTTCCCCGTGACCCCTTCCTAGCAGCGCTCCAGCTCTTGACTCCTCTGTAGGCTCCACCTCAGAGATTGCAGATATGATATAGGAGATGGTCAGGGACTGTGCGGACATACAGGAGATGGTCAGGGACTGTGCGGACATACAGGAGATGGTCAGGGACTGTGCGGACATACAGGAGATGGTCAGGGACTGTGCGGACATACAGGAGATGGTCAGGGACTGTGCGGACATACAGGAGATGGTCAGGGACTGTGCGGACATACAGGAGATGGTCAGGGACTGTGCGGACATATAGGAGATGGTCAGGGACTGTGCGGACATACAGGAGATGGTCAGGGACTGTGCGGACATACAGGAGATGGTCAGGGACTGTGCGGACATATAGGAGATGGTCAGGGACTGTGCGGACATACAGGACGTGGTCAGGGACTGTGCGGACATATAGGAGATGGTCAGGGACTGTGCGATCATACAGGACGTGGTCAGGGACTGTGCGGACATACAGGACGTGGTCAGGGACTGTGCGGACATATAGGAGATGGTCAGGGACTGTGCGGACATATAGGAGATGGTCAGGGACTGTGCGGACATACAGGACGTGGTCAGGGACTGTGCGGACATATAGGAGATGGTCAGGGACTGTGCGGACATATAGGAGATGGTCAGGGACTGTGCGAACATACAGGAGATGGTCAGGGACTGTGCGGACATATAGGAGATGGTCAGGGACTGTGCGGACATATAGGACGTGGTCAGGGACTGTGCGGACATATAGGAGATGGTCAGGGACTGTGCGGACATATAGGAGATGGTCAGGGACTGTGCGGACATACAGGATGTGGTCAGGGACTGTGCGGACATATAGGAGATGGTCATGGTAATGAAAAGCAGAAACTCTCACCTGACTATCAAGGTAACATCACATTGCAGCAGCACTCGCCAAACACTGGAGTCACAGCCACAGACGATCCCGGTGCAGATGCCAGACAGGACAGATAATCACTCCTCCAAGTCCTCCGTCCCCTACTACAAGCAGGAGAAGCCGACTGTACACTCTGAGCGCCCGCTCTGCAGTGCAGTCTGGGAGGTGTAGTCTTTGCAGAGCACAGGCACGGTCGAGTCTAGTGTGTGCTGAGCTGTGGAGAACTACATCTCCCATCATGCAATGTGGTGCTGGCTAGGACAGTGGTGGAGCCTGCTATTGGCTGCCGCCGCTGATGGGGATGTTACAGGGTGGAACTTCTAAAGTGTGCCGGTGATGTTCTGTCACGCTAATCTGACAGAACGCCGGCCCGCTCACCCTGCCAGCCTGGGGACACCGATCGTGACCGGGGGAAATTCCCTTCCACTCCCACACACAAATTAGGCAATCTAGGCGGCCGCGAGGCCCCTATACATGCGGGGCCTTAGGCAGCCGCCTATTTTGCCTAATTAGAGAGCCGCCTCTGAAGGCTGCCATTGCAGGTGTTCTTCTTAAAATGCTAACTATCTGCTTTTCTTTGTCAATACTTGGTGGCGTTGAACCCGGACAATAAAGCAAATAAAAAAAGTCAGAGTGAAGTCAGAATACCTAATTTGCATATGTGTGTGGTGACTAAGAAAACACTGAAGCCCATGGATCATCATGACAGTCAGTATATATCTTCAAAGCAGAGGGCAGCACTTACAGTCACCATACTCCACCCCCCCCCCCCCCCCTTACTATACTAACCCTGTCCCTCCACCTTTTCAGAACACCCCCTACTGCCTCAAATTTGTTTTTTAATGTTAACATCCATGCTCTTTTTCTATGTGTTTTTGGTCTGGTCATGTGATGTCATGGTTCCTATTTACTCATTTTCTTTCTCTTGCGCTAGACAGTCCTCAATGCTGTAGAGACGCTCCCACTTCTTCCATGTTCACTCAGCCACATATTAGTTATTCACAGAGACAGAGCTTAGGAAAGTCATTGTCTTCTTACACTTCAAAAAACTTGAAAAACATCCTTTGTACTGCAATAGAGACTTGAAGTAAAATTGTGCTGGATTCAACTTCAGTGTCTTACTGAAGAGTTAAGCTGCCTGTGGATGGTGCCAAGTCACCATACTGTCCAGACTGACTGGATCTAAGGAGGTATGTCAATGCATAAAGTAGAATCTGAAACAGAATTTCTATATTTCTATTTTTCTGGCAACATTTACAGGTTCTGTTTCTGTGTCCTGACCAAGGATACAGAGCCTACATATCTGTTTGCTGAGCTGCAGAAAGTCTTGTGACTGTCCTTAGTAACTCCCTGCCTCTCTCTTTCTTCAGCTGCAATGCAGCACATACAATAGAAATGAGAAGGTAAGAGAGCTGTCTAAAGTATGCTTAATGTTCAGGATGGCCAAAGACGAATCAAAAACCAGCTAGTTCAGCAGAATTTCGATCCATCTATGGTTAGGCTGGTTGTACTGAAGTAAATCTATCGATAGACCTCAGCACGACCAGCCTGTTGGGGGTTTTTCTGTGCGATCACTGCTGGTGGCTATTGCTGCAAGCAGTGATCATTGTATACTGATGGCGAGGACAATTCCTGTTGTCAGAATGCAATAGCCCAGCAGAGGAATTCCTCCATCAACACTGATTGTGTTGATAGGGGAATCAAGAGATTTTCTTTCCTTCAACCAGTGGTTGAAGGTAAGAAAATTGCATAATCTTTGGCTTGCTTTTGTCTCTATTGTAAAGTATCATTGTGAATAAAGGAAACACAGACCAGAATCCAATGCATCTAAAAATTCAGTCTAAGTACTGTATCAAGCAAGTTACACACTAGGGGGAAAACCTCTGGGGGGAATCCGGGACAGAAAAAGATCTGGGGGTTCTGGTAGATGACAGACTCAGCAATAGCATGCGATGCCAAGCTGCAGCAAGCAAAATATTAGCATACATTAAAAAGGGGATTTTCTCCAGAGATAAAACCATAATTCTGCCACTTCTATAAAACTGGTTCGGCCACATCTGGAGTATTTTGTCTAGTTCTGGTCACCAGTCCTCAGGAAGGATGTGCTAGAACAGGAAGGAGTCCAGAGAAGGGCAACAAAAGCCCAGCCCAAAAAGAGGGCTGGAGGACCTCAATTACAAGGAACAACTACAAACATTGAACTCATTCTCCCTGGAGAAGAGACGCTTGAGGGGACATATAATAGCGATATACAAATATTTTAATGGTGAGTCTAGCATAAACTTTTTATAAATATATTTAGGCTCATGGGGTGTAAGCAGATACGCAGCCACTCAATGAATTTGGAGGAGAAGCGGTTTAACCTTAACCCCTTCCCGACCAGCCACTGCAGTTTTACTCTAGGCGGTTGCTGACTCTTCATCCCACTTATGATGCCAGTCATGTGATCACTATGTAAGCTCTGAAGCACTCATTAAAGGCAGGCTGGTGGCTCCATTAACAAAAATACAATCCTTTGGCCCGCAGATGCACACTCACTGTTACTGTCAGGCTGCAATATTTGTCTGCAGCGCTATCTATTAAATGATGTAGATACACTATTAAAATAATAATAAATTAATTACAGATTAGAGTCTGACTAAACAATTGAAGACTAAAGTTTTTTTTTTTAATTGTATTTTTGTGCATTTTTGTCCAAATAAAAATTTGTAATAAAATTATTTTGGGGGCAGATTAGTCACAGAGTAATTGTTAAATTGGCCAACACATGGTGCACTGTAAAGGTTGTCCTGGGTATCTAGGCATCAGTGACCTTCCCACACGAAAGGGCTAAAAAGGTGAAGCTGTGTTCATTCTAATCTAGTCACAAGCAAGCAGAAATCCTCTTTTTTTTAATTCCCCCACACATGAGTGGGAATTCAAAATGAACACAGCTTTAATTTATTTCCTAAACCAAATGAATATGTTCTACTTTATTACTACTTCTATACTCCTTTAGTAAATCACACCCTAGGAGTTGGCTCTCTTGCTAAAAACAATGCACTCCCTGTTTGGTTGATATAATTTATATAATTTATAATTAGATTGTAAGCTCCCACAAACAGGGCATTCCTAATCCTTTTGTATTAAATTGTATTTCAACTGTAGTGCAACTTTTATTTTATAACGCGCTGCGCAAACTGTTGGCACTACATAAATCCTGTATGATAACACTAATAATAATAATACAATAATAATATTAACTATAAATAATAATAATAATATAGTAGTTGACTCAGCAAAGTGATCATTTCACATAATTTAGTGAATAATGTAAATTGTTACTCCCCATTGCAAGCTTATCTTAGTGGTTATTATATAATAGCAACTGGTTAAAAAAATCCATCCTGATCAATTCAATCCACTGAGTCAGCCGGGAGAGTTTGGGATTGAACACAGCCCTATAATGATTGCTGATCCAAAGGTAACCAGGCAGATTGGGCAGAGATCTTACACTTGCTTCTGGTTCAACATACATTGATGGCTAGTTTACACTTGCTTCAAAACAAGGCTGTTTACACCTTGCTTTTGCTTTGCTTCAAAAATTTGACCCCATGTTGCCTTAGTGGGGCTTCAAAGCGCCTTCAAAGCCTCTATAGAAGTCAAAGAAGGCAAAGCTCGCTTGAAGCCCCATCGATGCCTCAGCGAAGCCCCACAAAGCCTCAACGAAGCCCCACCAAAGACCCATCGTAGCCCCATCGAAGCGAAACCAAAGCCTTGTCGAAACCTCACCGAAGTCTCATCGAAGCACCAAGCAAAAGCAAGGTGTAAACAGAACTGTAAGCTAACCATTTTATTTATTTACAGGAGCTTTGACTGGCGTTCTTCAGAGAGCTTTAACAAAGCATGTCCGAAGCCATGTTTTGAAGCAAGTTTAAACTAGCCCTTAAGCATCTATCACTTCAACATGCTTTTTTGATGTGTTTTTGATGCTTCTGTAATGCTTCGGTGGTGCTTTTCTGAGGCTTTAATGAAGCTTGGCAGATGCTCTGTGTGTGTGCTAATATCTCATACCTGCAAATTCTCCAAAACAAAGTGTAGCTAAAGCTGAATTAAAGCCTCTCAAAAGCTGCAGGTATTTAAAGCAAGCTTTGTCATCGGCTTCTATGGCGGCTTTGAAGCATCACTAAAGCGACATGGGGTATAATTTTGGAAGCGAAGCAAAGCAAACACAAGGTGTAAACAGGACTGTAAGCTAACCATTTTATCTAGTTATAGGGGCTTTGACTGGCATTCAGAGAGCTTTAAGGGATCGTTTACACTTGCTTCAAAACATGGCTTTGGATACGCTTTTTTAAAGCTCTTTGAACGTCAATCAAAGCTCCTGTCTTTAAATAAAATGGTTAGCTTATGGCCCTGTTTACACCTTGCTTTTGCTTTGCTTCAAAAATTGTACACCATGTCGCTTTAGTGGTGCTTCAAAGCATCTTCAAAAGGCTCCATAGAAGGCTATGACAAAGCTTGCTTGAAGCACCTGCAGCTTTTGAGAGGCTTTAATTCAGCTTTAGCTTCGCTTTGTTGTGGATATTTTGCATGTACGAGATATCAACACACACAGAGAGTCTGCCAAGCTTCAACCCACAACAGTAAATCAGTCTGTATTTGCAGTAAAGCATGCTTGTTATACCCACTGTGGAATCTAAGGGGTTAATCCTCCACATTGTGTAAAAAGGTTGTTTGATCCTGTATTCTCTGATCCTCCCCTTCTTTCATAGTCCCCAATCCATCTGCTGAGGGTACAGAGCCTTGGGGGGCACTCTGCGCATGCTCCGTTTGGTGTGTATTGCTAGAGAGTTTTTGTTTTTCTGGGGGGAGGATGCATGTGATCAACATAGGGCCAATTAACGCTGACCAGACAGAGGGTCAGGGGTCATGCAGCCTCATAGAACAATCACAGGAGAATGAAAACTACTCCTAAAAACTTTAACCAGACACTGATAGAAGTCATAAGACTGCTATATACTGCTGATGATGATGGTTATATTTACTAAAATAATCGCATTTCCATGTTCTGTGTACTGTGGGAGACCAGATATAGTGAATTCAGGGTCCGTTTAGTAACATTTTAAAGTACAACTCATAACACGAACAGTTTTAAAAAGGAAAGTTCTGCAATAAGAACTAAGCAGTGTGATGAATAGACTAATATTTATTTAGTGTCAGATGTCAATAGGGGGCAGCAGATTAGTATTCTCTTACGGTAAACCAATTCTATTTATTTGCATGAGCAAACTGGAGCATAGGTGAGGATGTTATTTAATGATAACTGAGCAACACTTAATAACACACTTTCCCAGATTACTCAGGTCTATGCCTTACAAAGGTCTACAATTTAATTCTCCTCTGTTGGACAATAATGACATCACAGTCACTTCAATTTTCTTCAGTTCTTATCAACCGCTTACACGATATAACCTTGGCTTTCAGGAATGTAACAAGGAATTACAAATGTTTCAAATAAATACAATACCACCCTCTGCTGTCTCTGAATATGAACTGCATGTACTAAAGAAAAGCATTTTTTTTTTTTTTTAGCCTTTTATAGCTCTGACAAATATTGAGGACTGTTTGATCCATGATTTTTTCAAATACAAATGACTCCTAAAAAAGAAAAATGTATTAGTTTATATTCCAGTGCTTCATATGAGGCATAAAGTCCCAGCTTTGTACATGAGTTGCATTGCTTTTTCTATACTAAATGTCAACTCCAACCTCTGTGCAAAGATGTTAGGTAACAGGATCAAACCTCTTCTGAGTAAATGGACCCGACCTGACCACGTAGAATGTAAGCAGTAAAGGGAGGCCAGAGACGGTGCTTTAAATGTTCCCCCTAATTTGTTATACTTCTACAACCAATACACTGATGCTTCTCTGGTCAGCAGAAGCAGATCAAGCACATGATACAATAGACTAACATAGAAACATAGAAAAGTGGCAGCAGAAAAAAGACTAAAGGGTCCATCAATTTTGTCCCATTTTTTTACTTTTCTGTCTGAGTCTAGATCTATGTTTGTCTCAAGTATGGTTGAATCCACTTACTGTTGTTGACTGACTCACTACCTGTTGGAAGTCCAGGGTCACAACGCTCACTTATGTAGCCCGCTTATGGGGGGGGGGGGGTTATGAGAAATGGCCCTCCCCAAGCAGGATATTGCGCTAAACCTGCAGGTAAGTAGGGGAACCAGAACTTTTGCTGAGTGGAAGGGTGGGTTTGATGATGAAGTTGGAAATGTCTCCACAGGACAGGACCTATGTGAACAGAGGGGATTCCCTTCCTGTGAAATTAACCAGTAATCTAAACAAAGTGATTGAGAGCAGATCAACTACTGTAACCAGCATATAACATTAACCATAAGTATATAGATTCACACCAGTATAGAAATAATCCAAGCTTTATCTAAAAAGAGATTAGAAACAGTACGTACATCCAATGTACAAACAGGTATCAGGAGTCCTGGTGGCATTGTGCACATATACATAACCCTGGTATATATAGTTATTAATAGGGATACTTCCAGATGAATGTTACAGCAAAGTCCGGTTGGAAGGGCCCCTGAGGATGATGCAATGTCTATCTTGTTGTGTTGGAGACCTGAAGCCAAAATCTGCAGTCATGGGAAGATCCTTCAACTGTTGTCCAACCAGCCTGGAATCTGGAAGCAACACATATTTTTGATAAATATAATAAAATGGTTTCCATGGTATAGATAAAAAAACAAAGGGGAGCAAAGAAGAAAACTAACACAAGGTTAGTTATGTGGAGTAGTCAAGGTAAGCATGGGGCCAAGTACCTATAGGACACTTTTTTAACATTCTTTTAGCATTAATCCAAACTTCACATTGAGTTCCTTACTTGCAGAGCTATGTCACTGCTCCCTTGTTACTTTTCTGTTGTGCTAACATGCTCTCGCTGTTAATATTCAGTTTGGGTAGCATAGCTTGACTAGTCATGTTTCTCCCACTAACAGTCTCTCTGGTAACATTCACGGTCTGATTACCATCCCTCTAGTAACATTTTCCTTTTGACAATAAAGTTTCCCTGGTAACATTCTCCCTATGGTAGCTGGTAGCATGGTCCCTCTAGTATTAGTAATGTGATTTCCCCCTGTAACATCCTGTCCATAGTATCATAGCCTTTCTGACAATGTGACTTAAAGAGGAACTTCTCCTAATTTAAAAATAGAAGTCAGCAGCTACAAATAATGTAGCTGTTGACTTTTAAAAACAAGGTACCTACCAGTGCTTGAAGTCCAGCACTGGCTTTCCACAGCTGATTCTTTTCACCGGATTCCTGGTGCTGCCATCTTGGATTTGGTAGCTGACTGTGACTTCCTGATGAATCACAGCCAGCTCCCCACTAGGCACGTGCAAGAACATGTGGAGCAGTGAATAACAATGTGCAAATCAGCGCTTGGGATGTATGAAAAAAAATGTATAGTCCTTGCTAAAAATAGTATTATCCCAGCTGTGGGAATCCTCCTTTCCCCAAAAAGGTCTCAAAATGATGGTCCTATTTCCAGAGCTAGAATATCCCCATGTGCAAAGTTCGTTAATCACCAAAACTCTTCAAGTGATCTTCTCGTCAATATCTTAAATGCTTACCATATAGTGTAAAAAACAGAAAAGATGTAGCGCTAAAAGTATATACAACCCCTGGCAAAAATTATGGAATCACCAGTCCCTGAGGATGTTCCTTCAGTTGTTTATTGTTGTGGAAAAAAAGCAGATCACAGACATGGCCAAAAACTAAAGGCATTTCAAATGGCAACTTTCTGGCTTTAAGAAACACTAAAAGAAATCAAGAAAAATTATTGTGGTGGCCAGTAACAGTTAGATTTATAGAACAAGCACAGGGAATAAATTATGGAATCACTCAATTCTGAGGAAAAAATTATGGAATCATGAAAAACAAACAAACAAAATAACATTCCAACACATCACTAGTACTTTGTTGCACCACCTCTGGCTTTTATAACTGCTTGCAGTCTCTGAAGCATTGACTTAATGAGTGATAAACAGTACTCTTCATCAATCTGGCTCCAGCCTTCTCTGATTTCTGTTGCCAAATCATCTTTGCAGGTTGGAGCCTTGTCCTGGACCATTTTCTTTAACTTCCACCACAGATTTTCAATTGGATTGAGATCCGGACTGTTTGCCGGCCATGACATTGACCTTATGTGTCTTTCTTCAAGGAATTTTTTCACAGTTTTTGCTCTATGGCAAGATGCATTATCATCTTGATAAATGATTTCATCATCCCCAAACATCCTTTCAATAGATGGGATAAGAAAAGTGTCCAAAATGTTAATGTAAACCTGTGCATTTATTGAAGATTTAATGACAACCATCTCCCCAGTGCCTTTACCTGACATGCAGCCCCATATCATAATTGACTGTGGAAATTTGCATGTTTTCTTCAGACAGTCGTCTGCATAAATCTCATTGGAACGGCACCAAACAAAATTTCCAGCATCATCACCTTGCCCAATGCAGATTCGAGATTCATTACTGAATATGACTTTCATCCAATCATCCACAGTTCACGATTGCCTTTCCTTAGCCCATTGTAACCTTGTTTTTTTGTGTTTAGGTGTTAGAGATGGCTTTCTTTTAGTTTTCTGTATGTAAATTCCATTTCCTTTAGGCGGTTTCTTACAGTTCGGTCACAGATGTTGACTCCAGTTTCCTCCCATTTGTTCCTCATTTGTTTTGTTGTACATTTTCTGTTTTCAAGGCATATTGCTTTAAGTTTTTTGTCTTGACGCTTTGATGTCTTCCTTGGTCTACCAGTATGCTTGCCTTTAACCACCTTCCCATGTTGTTTGTATTTGGTCCATGTTTTAGACACAGCCGACTGTGAACAATCAACATCTTGTGCAACACTGCATGATGATTTACCCTCTTTACCTACATACTAACAAGCAGATTTAATCTGATGCAGGTGTTAGTGTTTGTAATGAAAATTTACAGGGTGATTCCATAATTTTTTCCTCAGAATTGAGTGATTCCATAATTTATTCCCTGTGCTTGTTCTATAAATCTAACTGTTACTGGCCACCACAATTATTTTTCTTGATTTCTTTTAGTGTTTCTTAAAGCCAGAAAGTTGCCATTTGAAATGCCTTTAGTTTTTGGCCATGTCTGTGATCTTCTTTTTTTCTACAACAATAAACAACTGAAGGAACATCCTCAGGGACTGGTGATTCCATAATTTTTGCCAGGGGTTGTATAAACCCTGGAATGTGATCCAGGAAAGTGACCCAAACTATAACAAGCTAAGGAAAAATGCCAAGTGCATATACAATCAGTAGGTGAACTGAGAAGAACAATATTAAAAAAAACTTTCAAAATGGTGACATAACCATGTGTAGAGTGCTAATTGCATATATAATCAAGTATAGGCAGTGAAACCTAATATGATACTCAAACCAAAATATAAAGACCTGTGATGGCCACAAAGTATTTCATAAATGGTACCATCTATGTGAGGAATAAAGTCCAAAATAGCAACATAAAAGTCACTCAAATAAAAATAAAAATAAAGTTCATCATTTCATATGCGATCCCTTGAACATGATAACAATGATGAAAAATTAAATGGGTGACATGATCTGTCACCGCTGCGGCCGGCCATATATCTCAGCGGTACCTCTCCTCACACACAGGCAGAGCCCCCAGCCAGGAGCTGTTTGACTGATCTGACTTCCTGATGGATGATGTTTTCTCCAGTACCTGCTCACATTTTCATGCCTTTCTGATGACTTCTAACATGTGAGTTTGACCATCACTATCTTTTTATGAATAAAATCTGTTTTTAGTCTACACCCAGAGGCGCCTCTCTCTTCTGTTTCTCCTTAGGATTTGGAATGTGGTTTCGTTTCTTGATGAAGGCAGCCCTGTTTGTGGACTTACCATCCCTTGGATCCTTGAATCCCTTTATCTGCATATGACTGTGAGATCATGCCCCACATGTGATAATGTGATACATTTTTTCTCTATGGATGTATACATGTGGACACTATCTATTTAATTTATTGTAAGACAGGGAAGACTTCAGTTCTCTCCCCACCCCCCTGTTTTTGTTGTTCTTATTGTCATTTCCATTTCTCTGCGCCTTTACTTGTATATCAGACCAGAAGTAGCATGAACACTCGAGCCGCAATGATGATGTTCCTGGTATATGTAGTACTTCAGAGGAACAGCATAGATCATATGGAAAAAAGAAGGCCTCCACATAGTGCAGATCAATCCAATATTAAAAAAATTATTTAAATGAAAGTACAACCATCGCTTCTGATGCGTACAAAAAGTGATCACAAAACAAATAAAAAAGCGTGGTATACAAAGTTAAGAGCAGGCTATGTACCCGACATGTTTCATACGAAAGTACTACAACTGGGGTGCAGGGTCCTGGGTTTAGTAACACTTTAAAGTACAACTCATAACACAAACAATTTCAAAAAGGAAAGCTCTGCAATAAGAACTAAGCAGTGTGATGAGGAGACTAATATTTATTTAGTGTCAGATGTCAATAGGGGGCAACACATTAGTATTCTCTTACGGTAAACCAATTCTATTTATTAAGCCGACGGCCCCCACCATTATGGCCTGGAAGGCACTGATAAATAAGGCTTTGCTGATGTACGAAGCCACATATCTTAATAGAGGGGTACCTGATAAGTTTAAAAAGGTATGGGGTGTTTGGATAGAAAAACCCCGTTCAGGGGTTCTTTTTTTGTGGTGAGATCCTGGGTCTATGTAGGTCTCTTTAATCTCTCTTGGTATCGCCAAGGGAGATATGGTGTTGTTTACTGTGAACTTATACTGGATGTACCCTTTATATATTTTTATTTTTATTTCTCTATTATTTGCTCTGGGAAGCTTGCTGCTTTCATTAATCTGGGAGCTACACTGTACACTGGTGCTGTTGAATGATAGTGCTGAATGTTTAATACGTTTTTTATGTTTGTAACTTTTATGTGAAAAAAATAATTTTGCACTGGAGCCTTCCGACCCCAATCGGTCTAGAATACACCCAATCTCCAGTCTCCTCTTCTCTGATACCTTCTCCAGTGTCACCAATCCACCTCATAAAAAAGAGTTTCCAATAGTGTAGAATTTTAGATAAAAACCATATATTTATTTTCCTATATGCATACATATCCAAGGGAAAGATCATACATGTATTTATAGATGGTCGCACCACAACTTCCTCTTCCTGTGGTGCACTTCTGGTTCCTGTGATGACATTACTTCCTCAACATGTTTAATCCCACTGGACTTTATAAAGAGCTCTTGCTAAAGTTCAATGGGACAAAACATGTTGAGGAAGCGGTATTATCACAGGAACAGGAAATACGTCACAGGAACAGGAAGTTGTGGTGCCACCATCTTTGAATGAATGTGTGATATTTCCCATGAATATATAAGCATATTAGTTACATAGTAGGTGAGGTTGAAAAAAGACACAAGTCCATCAAGTCCAACCTATGTGTGTGATTATATGTCAGTATTACATTGTACATACCTCCCAACTTTTTGAGATGGGAATGAGGGACACCTATCAGCAAAAGTATGCAGACATAGGATACACCCCTTGATACACCCCCTTAAAGGAGAATTGTGCAAAAAACCAAGATTGGTTAAACCCAGTGCTTTTTTTTTTTTACCACTACTATTCCTTTATATTGGCTTTTGGAATTTACAAATGCAGCAATTTAGAAATCAGATTAAGGTTTAGCACTGGGAAACACTTTTTGATAGATAAAAAGTGCATTTTATATACAACTATATAGATCAGACCAAAATGAGGGACAAATGAGGAGGAATGAGGGACAGAGGGACATTGCTCCAAATCAAGGACAGTCCCTCCAAATCAGGCACAGTCAGGAGATATGCATTATATATCACTGTATGTTGCGGTCGTTCAGGTGCTTATCTAATAGTTTTTTTAAATTATTGATGCTCCCCGCCGAGACCACCGCCTGTGGAAGGGAATTCCACATCCTTGCCACTCTTATGCCCCGTACACACGGTCGGATTTTCCGATGGACAATGTCCGATCGGAGCGTGTTGTCGGAAATTCCGACCGTGTGTGGGCGCCATCGGACATTTTCCATCGGATTTTCCGACACACAAAGTTTGAGAGCAGGCTATAAAATTTTCCGACAACAAAATTCGATTGTGTCAATTCCGGCCGTGTGTGGACAATTCCCACGCACAAAGTGCCACGCATGCTCAGAAGAAATTC
This sequence comes from Lithobates clamitans, assembly GCA_037952925.1. Lineage (NCBI taxonomy): Eukaryota > Metazoa > Chordata > Amphibia > Anura > Ranidae > Lithobates > Lithobates clamitans. The sequence continues at coordinate 676,828 of JBBGZY010002060.1, read as the reverse complement.
CAACACGGGACAGCTCGTTCTGGTAAACTTAGCATTCGTAATGGATAAAGCACTTTCGTCACGCTGCAATGTTCAAAATGGTTTAATACAGCGCACTCTCTTCTTCTTTATAATGTGACAAGAATTAAGTCGTTTTGATGCTCATATTCACACACACTTCTCACAAACTTTTTTCGTTACTATTTATCGGGATTCCCTCAATATATTTTGATTTCTCACATCTGACAACATATTTTTTTTTTTTACTTTAATGTAGAATCTTTTTTTGTGTTTCTCTTTTTATTTTTTTATTTTTTGGTGATTTTGATTTGTACTCCCGAAAATGTTTGTGTGTTTTTTGTGACAAGTTCCCACAACACCATTGATATGTTGTTCTATTTAAACTGTAGGAGGAGATTGTTTGGTGTTGTTGTCCCTTGTTAATTTCACATTGTACTTTAGAAATGTACCTGAATACTCACCAACAAACTGTCCTTTTTGGATGAAAACACACACAGGAGAGTAGAATTTACCTAAAAATATTTTATATCACAACTATAAACAAAGAGGGAGGCAACGCTGGAGAAACTGCAGAAGTGGGCGAAGCCTTGGACTCCCAGGGCAGACATCAATTATTTAAAAGCAAAATTGGTGGCCTGAGGAGTCCATATCTAAGGGAGGGCAGTCTGGTCCAGAAGTCCCAGAGATCCGGAAAGCAGCAGATGACATCTGTGTCCCCAGGCTGTGGTCATACGAGAGACTGCATCTTCTGTCAGACCAGACTGAACCCAGGGCAATCACTCTTTGGTCTTCCTTCCACGCTTCCTTCCAGCCTTTGGCTGTGGTGGTGGAGTTGTGGCAGCAGGAGGAGGAGGAGGAGGAGGAGGATGGTCCATCTCAATGACATCCATCTTGGGTGTCAGTTCCCCACTCTCCCCCTTACGAAGGACTTTATAAATCAGGTCCTCAGAAATCTTGCGTTGGCCCTCCTGCATGCCCTGCAATTTGGTGGCAGCCATGCAGGCAAAGGCCTCTTCAGGACTGGGGAAGGCTCTGAGGGACGCCGAAGCCTCCTGGATCAGCCTGTACGCTGAATCCTGCACAGGACTGGGAGTGGCCTTCCTGGCCCTTTTATATGGCAGGCGGAGGGGAGGGACCTGAGACTCAGTCAGGCTGCGACTTGTCCCTGGCTTCTCTTGGCTGACACTTAGCCCCGCCTCCTCCTGGCTGCCACTAATCCCCGCCTCCTCCTGACTGCCACATTCCACAGCCTCCTCCTGGCTGAGGTCTTCCTGTGTATGAAAAAGGGACATAGTTTTAGTATTGTTTTCATCAATCACACACAATTTTCACCTCCTGACTGCTGCAAATTCAATGTTAACAAATATAACGGACTATCCTTCTGAGCCCAGAATTTTGCATTCTTGTCCCAATTTTGGGTGCCCACTACTGTGTATTGATATGTAAAACACTTTCAAGCAGCACTTAGTGATCAATAATAACATCTAGTAAACATCATTTCTTTATTGCCCAGAAATCTGTAGAAGAATGCTATACCTGACTCCAGCCTGGCTCCTCCACTTCTTCCTGGCTGGAAGGCCTAGGTTGGACATAAGAAACCTCAGCTGGTGTGGAAGGAAGCGTGGAAGGAAGAGTAGAGAGGGATTCCCTGACTTCAGTGTGGTCTGACAGAAATCGCAGTCTCTCATAGTACCACAGCCTGGGGACATAAACGTCATCTGCTGCAGCTCCGGATCTCTGGGAATCTGTGACCTTCTTGCGCTCCCTAAGATAAGTGCTCCTCAGGCCACCAATTTTAGCTTTTAAATAAGGAATGGTTGCTGTGGGGACCACCGGCTTCACCAACTCCAGCAGTTTCTCCAGCGCTGCCTGCCTCTTCTGTTTGTGGTTATAGTGGGGGTGTCTGACCTGCCACAGACAGGGCAGCTCTCTGTACTTGTCAATAAACAGGGGCAGGAAATTGTGGTCGTTGAACCCATCCATTTTCTCTGCAAGACACAACACAAGACAAACCCTAATGTCAGGCCAAACTCCCCTAATCTTATTACAATATAGGCTTCAATTTCGAAGCAGTATAGGCCCAAGTTTAGATCCTACCTTCGTTAGCACGATCGGCGTCTCCGATGCTCCTTCCTCCGCTCACAGATCGTACGTAAGACGCGCGCGTTACGATTTATACACACTGCGCATGCGTATAACTCCGCCCGCCCCTGACGTTCTTTCTATTCTATTCCCCGCCCCTTTTTGTTCGGCGCAGTGGAGGAAGAGCACATGGCGGATAGACAGCAGGATCGTGCTAATTACAGCAACGAGGAGGAGGAGGAGGAGGAAAGGCCGGAGCCTGAAACGTCCCGATCCAGAAGGAGATTAAAGGACTCAAATATGTCCTTTGGGGAGATGTTGGAAATGGTGGACATCCTGAAGAAGGCCGACTATGATGGAAAGTATGGGCCTTACCCCAACCACAATGTCCGAAAGGCCAAGATCATGGCGAAAGTGGTCAGGAGTCTGCACCGGAAATTCAGGGTACGACGATCGAAAGATCAGCTCAGGAAGCGGTGGTCGGACCTGAAATTACGAGAACATGAGCAGTACAGAAAGATCCGGAGAGTGCTGCAAAAAAGTAAGTAGTTGTGCTGTGTTCCTATTGTTCTTGTGTTTATTACGTTCGTGCTGCTCCATGTGCTTTTAGGAACTGTTGTACAGTTTAAAATGGCAACTTTCATGTTCATGGGCACATTATTCGTTCGGATCACACATTTTTTTTTCGGACTATAAAATACCATTGTTTAGCCCATATGCATTTGGCCACCATTTTGAGGCCCTATACTTGTCTTCAAAGAATTGGGTTGTGGAGATGGCTTTGTTACTAGAATGAAATGCAAACTAGATTGTGTGTAAGGAGAGGACACTGAGCAGCTGTTTTCACATCTGGACACTGGAGCACTAGTGTGGGACCCCAGAACACCCTTTTTATTAGGGGGGCCACACAGGTGCTCCAGTGTATACTATAGGGGGGGCTACATCTGTGAAGCTTGTACAAAACAGGTAAAGTATTGCAGCTTGACAAAGGACACTAAAAAAGCTACATCTTGGAACTCTGCTAAAATAGACAATTGTACCCCACTTCCAAGCAATGTTTCATCTTTAGAGTTCTGCCATCAAATATCTGTGTGCTAATTATACCATTTTTGTTTTACACAGGGGAGAAAAGACTCGGAGGACACCCCTCATCCGAGGAGACCAGAGCCCCCCCCCCCTCTGGAAGAAGGGGAAATCCCCCCAACACAAGATGAGCAGGAGGAAGAAGACGTGGTGGAACTAGTCACCACAACAGGTGAGTGTCTGCGACCACAGGCTCAGATAAGCAATGGATGGCGGCATTTTTTTAGACCTAATTTATTTTGGGTTTCCTTTCTTTTTAGGTGATCGTGAGGTTGTGGATGAAGATCCTTTCACATCCGAAAGTGCCCAGATCCTGATCGGGGAGATCATGGGGTGTAATTTACAATTGGAAAACATCAAGCAAAACATCAATGATGTTATTCCAAAATATAAAAACATCATTGATGTTTTGGGGCGAGTTTAAAGCCCCTCAAAATCACTTTCTTCTTTTGTCTGCTACAATGTGCGAAATGTTTTTGTGATTTTTCCCAAAGCCAAATTTGGAGGATGCACACAGTGTGCCAACATGTGCTATCTGCCATCACGGGAGATCAATGGACGCGTTTTGGGGGTGCAACCCCTTCCTCAATAATAAAGTAACGGTGAGGAAGGGCTTTCTCCCCAAAAACATGTCCCTTCATCCCCCGTGATGGCAGATAGCACATGTTGACATTGGGAAATTTGTGTGCATCTTCCAAATTTGGATTTTCCAGGGGTGATTTCCCCCCATCTGAACGCAATATCAAACACAGTTCCTAAATACTGATGTCTGATATTGCCTTCAAGTTCTACCAAATGTGAACTTTGTAAGATCAAGATTTGTGTCTTTCTTGTGGGTTTTACACAGGCCTGTTTTCTATAAAATGCACATTTTGATTTTGGATAATGACACCACAAAAATTATTATACAACAAACATGTTGGTTTGTCAGAAAAACCTTTGGTAAATGCACATGTGATTGTGCTGGTATTAAAAAGATTGTTCATCAAGAATGTGTGGATTATTGTCTCAAAACTACAACACTTTTGGGGTGATGTAATTGTTGTTTTAGGAGAAAATGGGGGTAATTTCCTAAGGGCAAATCCACTTTGCACTACAAGTGCAGTTTCAGTGCAGTTGCAAGTGCACTTGTAGTGAAAAGTGTCTTTGCATTTAGTAAATAACAGCCAACAGTGCTTTGTATAAGGTTACACAATCACGACATTTTCTGGACTCCACACATTTCTGTCAGGGTCAGCTAAAACAAACACAAGCAGTAAATGTCCACAAAGAAGAGCCTGGGGGGAGATGCCTGTCGAGAACTTGAGGTCCTGCAGGCCTCTCCCTGTCGCCAAATACCGCAAGGTAGCGACCAACCTCTGCTCCGGAGTGATGGCTTGCCTCATGCAGGTATCCTGCCTGCTGATATAGGGGGTCAGCGAAGCCAACAAACGGTGAAATACAGGGTCAGTCATCCTGAGAAAATTCCTGAAATCACCAGGATTATTCTCACGGATCTCACGGAGCAAAGGCATATGACAGAACTGGTCACGCTGAAGCAACCAATTCTTGGTCCATGAACTCCTCCTCGCCCTGTTCATGGACTGGACTTGTGTCAAGGTCAGGACCCCAACACCAAGCCCCCGCACAGCACGAACTGTACGAGGAGTACGCATACGAAACATGGCTAGAAAACGGTCGGCTGCTCAGAACGAAGTAACAGAACGCACTGAAGAACAGCAAGGCCTGTGAAGAGCGACCTGAAAAACAGCAACGAGCGGACAAGATCGCACAGAAAACTCCGATACGAACTGACTGCACGCACTGAAGAGCAAATACAAACCCACAAGCACAAACTGAACGGCAGAAAACGATCTGAAAGCCACGAGTCTGAAAAAGCGCGAATCGTCTCTCACCAAACTTTTACTAACACAAGATTAGCAAAAGGAGCCCAAAGGGTGCCGCGCTTGGTTCTGAACCGGCCTTTTCTAGTCTCGTCGTACGTGGTGTACGTGACCGCGTGGTTGTCGATCGGAAATTCCGACAACTTTGTGCGACCGTGTGTAGGCAAAACAAGTTTGAGCCAACATCCGTCGGAAAAAATCCTAGGATTTTGTTGTCGGAATGTCCGAACAAAGTCCGACTGTGTGTACGGGGCATTACAGTAGAGAACCCTCTACATAGTTTAAGGTTAAACCTCTTTTCTTCTAATTTTAATGAGTGGTCACGTGTCTTGTTAAACTTCTTTCTGCAAAAAAGTTTTATCCCTATTGTGGGGTCCCTAGTACGGTATTTATAAATTGAAATCATATTCCCTCTCAAGCGTCTCTTCTCCAGAGAGAATAAGTTCAGTGCTCGCAACCTTTCCTCATAACTAATACAGTATCCTTCAGACCCTTTATATATTGGAAAATAAATTTATGGTTTTCACTTAAAAATACTACACTGCTGGAATCTCTTTTTATGAAGTGGATTAGTGACTAGGGATGAGCCCAATGTTCGAGTCGAGCATAAGTTCAATTTGAACATCGGGTGTTCGCCTGTTCGCCGAATAGGGAACAATTTGGGGTGTTCGCAGCAAATTGGAAAGCCGCGGAACACCCTTTAAAAGTCTATTGGAGAAATCATAAGTGCTAATTTTAAAGGCTTATATGCATGGTATTGTCATAAAAAGTGTTTGGGGACCTGGGTCCTGCCCCAGGGGACATGTATCAGGGGATGTCTGTGATATGCCTGTAAAGTGGCACATGTTTCCGGTGTTTAGAACAGTCCGAGAGCAAAACGACATTTCTAAAGGAAAAAAAGTAATTTAAAAGTACTCGCAGCTAGACATGTGCGCCGTCAATACATTTGTTTCATTCCCTTCCGTTTCGTATTAGCCGTTAATTCGTATTTCGTAATTCGTGTCCGAAATTCAATTTGGATTCGTACGAAACACAAATTTTCATTAGGTTCGTTAACTTTTCGTAACAATTACGAACGTTCGTTATGATGAATTTAAAAAGCAAAAAATATCTTTCTCAATACGGCAGTCGTCAGACTCATTATGCTCATTATGAGGGACTCCCCTCATAATGAGCAGCCCCCCAAAGCACCTTGTCCCCATCTTGATGGGGACAAGGGCCTCATCCCCACAACCCTTGCCCAGTGTTTGTGGGGGTCTGCGGGCGGGGGGCTTATTTAATAAGGGGACCCCCAGATCCTGGCCTCCCCCCCTGTGTGAAATGGTAACGAGGTACAAATGTACCCCTACCAGTTAACAAAAAAAGTGTGAAAATGGTAAAAACGACAATACACGCCTTGGGACAAGTCCTTTATTAATTTTTTTTTTTTAAAAGTGTCCCGCAAAGTCCATTCATCTTCTTCTTCTCTCTCTCCGATGGAAGGAGAAAAAAAAAGCCGCACGCCGCCACCGATCTGCCTCAATGGGAGGCACCCGGCGTAATGACCGGCCTCTCATATAACAGTTCTTCTATAACTGAGGGCGGGGCCACACGATGATGTCGCCGGTTGACCCTGCCCCCCTCTGATACACAGGGACATCCCTATCGCTTCCCCGTAGCGTCAGAGGGGGCAGGGCCACCCGGTGACGTAACCGAGTGACCCAGCCCCCTCTGACGCTACAGGGAAGCCATAGGGATGTCACCGTGCGCCAGAGAGGGCGGGTCACATTTGTACCCCGTTACCATTTCACACAGGGGGGAGGCCTGGATCTGGGGGTCCCCTTGTTAAAGGGGGCTTCCAGATTCCGATAAGCTCCCCGCCCACAGACCCCCACAACCACCGGGCAAGGGTTGTGGGGATGAGGCCCTTGTCCCCATCAACATGGGGACAAGGTGCTTTGGGGGGGCCGCTATCCCAAAGCACCCTCCCCATGTTGAGGGCATAGGGCCTGGTATGGTTCAGGGGGGCACTCTTTCATCCCCCCTCTTTTCCTGCGGCCGGCCAGGTTGCGTGCTCGGATAAGGGTCTGGTATTGATTTTGAGGGGGACCCCATGCCATTTTTTTAAAATGTTGGCGCAGGGTTCCCCTTAAGATCCATACTAGACCTGAAGGGCCTGGTATGGAATTTGGGGGGACCCCTACGCAATTTTTTTTAAAATTTTGGTTCGGGGTTCCCCTTAATAAAAGGGCCTGGTAATAGACTGTGGGGGAATCCCATGCCGTTTTTTTTCAATGACTTTTATGTGTATTCATTATAGCCGCGAGTACCTTTAAATTACTTTTTTTCCTTTAGAAATGTCAATTTGCTCTCGGACTGTTCTAAACACGGGAAACATGCGCCACTTTACAGGCATAGTATAGACACCCCTCAGGTACAAAATTTAAAGGAATATTTCACTTTTATTGTTTCACTTTAAGTATTATTAAAATCACTGCTCCCAAAAAAATTGCCTTTTTTAAAAGTTTTTTTGCATTGATACATGTCCCCTGGGACAAGATCCAGGTCCCCAAACACTTTTTATGGCAATACCATGCATATAAGCCTTTAAAATTAGCACTTTTGATTATTCATGTTCGTGTCCTATAGACTTTAACGGTGTTCACGTGTTCAAACAAATTTTTTGCCTGTTCACATGTTCTGCTGCAAACCGAACCGAGGGGTGTTCGGCTCATCCCTATTAGTGACTCTGTGTAAGGTATAAGAGAAGAGGAGACTGAAGATTGGGTGCATTCTAGACTGATTGTGGTCACATAGCTCTGGTGAGGCTCCACTGCATGAAGGCACACCTGGTGGTAGAAGATTGTTGGTGGTATATTGTGAGATCACTACATGTTTATGCGAGCACAATAAAAAAATTGTGGGGAGCAAGGACTTGGTTTGATAGTATCACGCTATGTTGGTTCTTGTTTATATATGTCCATGAGGAACTATTGAACAGAAGGCGTGTAGGCAGGTGCAGTCTCTCCACTGCAGGTGGCACTCACCCACAGCTGGAGAGGAAGTCAAGAAGAACGTAGTTCCTCTATGGTTTCCTGGGTCACTGGGGAAGCTATCCGGTTGGATGCTGCTGCCCTATGTGACTCTGGCAGCCATCTTGTGTCAGGCAGAGCCTATTTAATGCCCTGGCTCCCAGGTATTTGCACTCTTTATGTGAGTAGGTAGCGTAAGGAAAGGTATCCCATCTGTTAGGGACAGTACTAGTGGCAGGGAAAGGTTCCTGATGAGGTAGGGAAAGCATAGAGTCGCACCTCTTTTGGACATCCTCCCACTTGGGCACAAGACAGCCAGGCCTAATTCTGCCATCTTAATAAACACTGTTAGTTTAGCTGAAACCTGCTTTCTTCACATTGCAGGAAACTGTCAGTGTACCCAGTTGGGCAGTCTCCCCATTGGGTTTGTTGTTAACTGTTGCTGCTTTGCTTCAATACAAGTTTTCTTTGCACCTGACTGTGTGAATCATTGCCGCCGCACCACGCTGCGCCCCACCTACAGGCATGACAAGCAGTTGCGGGAAGAGGAGAGTGTGACACTGGATTGTTGTTGAGCACATGTGTGATTTGACCCATTATACAAGAAGGATTTCACTATCTGGTGAGCATTTCAGATATTTGTAAGATCATTTGAAGAGACTTGGTGATTAAGGAACTTGAGGATATTCTAGCTCTGGAAATAGGACTACCATGTGGTGCAGTGAAACTGGTTCTGCAGCTTCCTAAGGAAAATGGAGTAACGTATCTCTTAAGCATGGTGGGATGGGGGCACTTTAAATTTTTTTTAGATAGATTTTATTATTTATTTTATACAAAAAAAATGTTTTTACACTTTTTAGGGGGATTAACTTTATTGCTATCGCAAGGGAAGAAACACATCCCTTGTGACAGCAGGGCCTTGAGAGGTACTCTTTATGGAGAGTTCAGGGGTCTATTAGACCCCAAATCTCTTTTCTAACTCTTTTCTAGCCCATGCAGCCGATCAGACACAGATCAGATGTATCAGCTGTTTTCCTGGCCGCTGGTGGCCAGGTAAACAAAGAGGCAGAACTGGAAGTGTCAACTTAATTCTGGGTTTCAAGGGTTACAGAGAGAGGGGTGCGACATCAGTTTCTCTCTCTCTATTCAGGGCAGCCATCGCCGCTGGACGCATAGCTCCCGTGCACCGTGATCATATGGTAAAGCCCGGGACAGGCGGCAGCGGGAGAGGGGTGGGACCCCCTTCCGCCAACCCCCAGAAGCGATTGAGTGGCTAATTAGCCACTCGGATCACTTCTGCATGAAAGAGAATCAGCGGCTGAAAATATACATACCAGAATGATGCTTGTAGGTGCAGGCATCATTCCAGTATAACCACTAAAACCATGGATGTACTCCTGGCGGGAAGTGGTTAAAATATTCAGTGTATAGATTGCACCACCATTACAATTTTAATGCGTTTCACTCCTAGATGGATATTTTTCGTAGTGCCTCTATGTAGAGCCTTATTTGTAGAGACTCCACCAATAAGCTCCATGTAGGAGTGAAACACATGAGTGTTGTAAGGGCCAGTCTGTGAACCGAATACATTGATAAATGTGAGCATTGTCCTATAATGGTGAGTAGCTACCCCCTTTCTTCTGCCATAAGGAGTGGAATTCTTGCCTATTTGCACCAGTTCTGATTGCAGTAGTAGAACATTTTCTTCTGTTTCAGCATAAAGAGGTACAACCTGGATTATCCAAGAAATGGGACTTGAGGAAGCAAATGTTCCATGCTAACAAGGTTCTAAGCTCTAAATATGGCTCTGAACAGGGGATGTGTCCAAGATGGCAACCAGAGCAGAAGCATTGTGAATACCTCTAGATGGGATTCTTAAGACAATTTTAGAAAAATAAAGAATATAATTATATTGAAAAAATAGAACTTTATTAATACAAAATATTATTTTACATGATAAAAAGATTCCCAAACGGGATACCCAAACAGAAAAACACATGTACATGTATCATGATACAATTTATATCACAAATGGTGTCGCCCCACTACACGTAAGTATACCATCCATACAAATTACAGATGATGATAGGTAGTGGGAGTATCCAACGCGTTTCGGCATATAAATTAATTCTATTCTTCCTCAGGGACTGATACTACTTCTAAAAATACAGAGTAGAGTATAAATACATTTTTAGAATCCAAACAGACGGATACCATATGAAACATGAAAAACATTTTTAAAGCATCAAACTTACATATCAATTGTATTATTCCCTCAGCACTGATGATCATCAGAAAATATGCCTTTCATCACATAAGGGGACCACTGGACACATCCAATAGGGGCACCTAAAATTAGGAAAAAGGGGGGAGACCCAAAATTTCCAACTGAAAATACTAGAAAAAAGAAAGTGTCTATAAAATATATACACTCATTTCTAATTTTTAGAATATATATGTACCTCCCAAGGATTCCCCTGAACCACAAAGGGAAAAAGGAGATCTTTAACAGGGAAGCACCTAATCCACAACGGAAGGGGAACCTATATGAGGAGTCACCTAATCCCCAAGGAAAAAGAACCCCCTGATCATGAGGCAATATAGAACGAAAAAAAAATTAAAATAGATATAAATAATAAAGCAGCCACTTACTGAGTGAATCTCATCTATGTTCAGCCACAATGGGCTGAGCAATGTGGCTTCCAAAGGCACAATCCAGATAGGCTGTGAAAGGTTGCATAGCCCCCCATAGAAGAGGCATCTCTTCACTACAGTGTCCTCCAATGAAAAGGTGAGGAGAGTAATGGCGCCAATATGGTCCCCGGCGTCCTCCCTATCTCACCATGTGGGCCGCCAAACAAGGCGCCTGGAATGCGGCATGGATGACGCCACACGTGGCACGGCGGAAGTGACGCCGCATGCAAGGTGGCGATGATGACGTATTGCGGCGGCGAAGATGCCGCACGCAGACCAGCGGCAGTGATGTCACGTGTAATGCGGCAGTGAAGGCGTCGCACATAGCATGGTCACGCCGCAGAAGGCGCAAACGTGATGAAGCAACCCGCAGGGAGGAAAAGAAGCAGGGTGACGCCATGCATAGCGCATGATGACAATCGCAGCCCACCAGCTACACAGAGGGAGATAAGGTGCATAGGAAACATCCATAGCGCCAAATAGGCCGCATTCCATCCAAAATTCTGACATACATATCCGAGGATAAGAGAAACAGCCCTAAGGGAGACTAAAACCCCCAACACAAAAACATCCACCCAGTCATTGAGGGGTGCCAAAGGGCACCATATTCAAAAAACTGAAGGGAAAAAAATAGCCTTAAATGTAATATGACATAAGGGCTTAAGTGTGCCCTCTATATGATGAAGGCTTGCAGACAAAGATGAACATATTGGCGGAGAAAAGGCCCCCTCCATTAAACATAATGAAAAAAACAAAAATATATATAGCCGAAGGACATCAAAAATGTTAATTGGCATAATATTTTACAACTGAAAACCCCAATAGAAAAAGCCATTTTAATCCATCACATAGGACACAAGGATTAACAAATACCCCAGTTAAGGGCTGCATGCTCAGATAAGGGTCTGGTATGGATTTTGGGTTTTGGGGGGGACTCTGTTTTTTTTTCTTGTTTGGGGGTGCCCCTTAACCACTTAAGCCCCGGACCATTTGGCTGGCCAAAGACCAGAGCACTTTTTGCGATTCGGCACTGCGTCACTTTAACTGACAATTGCGCGGTCATGTGACATGGCTCCCAAACAAAATTGACTTCCTTTATATCCTACAAATAGAGCTTTCTTTTGGTGGTATTTGATCACCTCAGCGGTTTTTAATTTTTGCGCTATAAACAAAAAAGAGCGACAATTTTGAAAAAAAGCTATATTTTTTACTTTTTGTGATAATAAATATCCCCAAAAAATATATAAAAAAACATGTTTTTTCCTCAGTTTAGGCCGATATGTATTCTTCTACATATTTTTGGTAAAAAAAATTGCAGTAAGCGTTTATTGATTGGTTTGTGCAAAAGTTACAGCGTCTACAAAATAGGGGATAGTTTTATGGCATTTTTTTTAATCTTTTTTTTTTTTTACTACTAATGGCAGTGATCAGCGATTATTATCATGACTGCGACATTATGGCGGACAGATCGGACACTTTTGGAGCTATTTTGGGACCATTCACATTTATACAGCGATCAGTGCAATTAAAAATGCTTTGATTACTGTCTAAATGTGACTAGCAGTGAAGGGATTAACCACTAGGTGGCACTGTAGGGGTTAAGTGTGTCCTAGGGAGTGATTCTAACTGTGGGGGGGAGGGGCTGTGTGTGACATGACATTGATAACCGCTCCTGATCACAGGGAGCTGTGATCAGTGTCAGTGTCATTAGGCAGAAAGAGAAAATGCTTTTTTACATTAGCATTTCCCCATTCTTCCTCTCTGTGAGACGATCGCGGGTATCCCCGCGGACATCGAGTCCGCGGGACCCGCGATCACAGTCACGGAGCTTGCAGCAGGCATGCGCGCCTGCAAGCTGCTTCTTAAAGGGCAATGTACAGGTGCGTTAATCTGCCTGTACGTGCCATTCTGCCGCAGTATATCTGCGTGAAGCAGTCGGCAAGCTGTTAAAATCCATACCAGACTGGAAGGGCCTGGTATGGATTGGGGGGAACCCCACGCTCTTTTGGTTTTTTTTTCGGAATTTTCTACTCCCCATTCTTTTTTTTTTACATTTCAGCTCTCAGCAGGGAAGCCCCCTGATGAGCCATCGGCTGTGAAGGATGCGGCAGCCGGATTCCCGGCCCTCTCCTTAACAACCAGCTATTCTACACACAGATCATTCTTTGACCAATATGAATTCGAATCATTCCGAAAATGTGGAATTCATTAGAAAACAAATAAACTAAACAAGTTTCAACTAATTTTAATGAAATTTATCACTATTTCATTCGAAAATTCAGATGCATCCGAATCTCAGAATAACCAAAGATTATTACTTTCGGACCGAAACGAATTGCACATGCCTATTTGTTTGTTTTATAACTCTTATTTAGTTTTAAGGAAGGCTTAGCTGTACATTTGGGACCAGCTGAGATAGGGTTCCACTGTCTAACTGCAGAGGATCTTTCTTTAGTGAATGCAATTGATGTTGCTTTATGGGCTAAGCCCTCAAGTTAAATTCTGGGATCAGTCTAATTCCTGTCTGGCACTGATGGTAAGGATAAGCCTCCAAAGCCTTGTACACAGGATTGGATTTTCCGCAGACAAAACCTTGGAATTTTGTCCGAAGGGGCGTGCCTGGATTTTGTCTTCCTTACAAACAGTACACAATTGTCGACCAACAAACACGAACGTAGTGACGTACTAGATGTACTATGAGCCGAAATAGAGGAAGTTCAATTGTCAGGCGCCACCCTTTGTGCTCCTTCTGCTAATTTAGTTAGTGGAAGTTTGCGTGTTGTTAGTCTACTGTCTAATTCTTGTTATTAGAAGTCTGAGTGTTGATTCGCACTTTTCTTTTCGCTCTTTTCAGTTCACACTTTTCAGTTTGTTTCTGAACGGCCGTTCGTCAACCAGACATGTTGCAGAGTCGGAGGAGATAACGTGTTATTTATTATTGGCCTTGGAGTTATTGCTTTGACCCAAGTCCAGTCCAGGAACAGGAGGAAGAGGATTTCTTGGACCAAAAATTGGTTGCTTTATTAATCGTGACCAATTATGTCATATGCCTTTGCTGCGGGAGCTCCAGGAGAATAATCCAGATGATTTTCGGAATTATCTCCGGATGACGGACCCCTGCTTTCACCAACTCTTGGCATTGTTGACCTCCTATATTAAGAAGCAGGACACATGCATGAGGTTTTTATTTTATTTTTTGGTTGAATAATGATTTGATTTGGTATATTTTCTATATTTTTTGATGCAAAGAATGCACTGTTTGGTTAAGTTCTATTGGCAGATAACATGTCTAATTTTATTTGTTTTCTTTTTTTAATGCACAATAAAAAAAATTGTGTAGAATAATACTTGGCAGTGTGTTTTACTTCAAATGACAGTTTGTATTTTTTAAAATGTAACTGCCTACTCCCAATGTAAAAATTAACAAGGAACACCAACATAGTTGTATCTTTGATCTTAAAAACTACGGGATAATGGTGTTGTGGTAACTTGCACCAAAAAAATAAAAATAACAAGCATAATAATATTAATCTTGATATCACTAGACAAAAAAAGCCTTTGAAAATTTGTTTGCAATAACTCCATCAGTATCACCAGCAAAGCAGCTTCATTATTATCCCATTAAATAAGAAGAGAATTGTGCACTTCATTTCAAGATTTCATAATTTGTCACGTCACGAATGTTAATTCTCCATTACGAACGCTAGTTTACAAGACCAACTGCTTCTGGTTCGTCCTTGCATGTTTGTACTTTGGACTTTTGTCCGACGGACTTGTGTTTACACGCTCGGAAAATCCGATAACAGACATTTGTCTGTGGAAAATTTTCAAGCCTGCCATAGAAACATTTGTCCGTGGAAAATCCAACAACAATTGTCCGATGTGAGTTTATACTGTATTTATGGGTGCTCATGGTATACTGTGACTGGCATTGTTTGGTACATTTGGATAGTTGTACTTTTGAAAAGTTCAATAACGCTGTGGCCTTGCCCTATTTCCAACTTAATCAGCTTCCGTGTCTTTTTGGGGGGGCAAGGTATTGATTTATTAGTTGGGCATAAATGAGCCTATGCTTCTCAGCAGTGACGTTTTGTTTCAATTGCCAACATATGCAATGGCGTACCTCCAGAGACCCAGTCTGTCCAGAGAGTTTTGCCATATGCTGACTTGACAGAAACTACAGGCAGCTTAACTCATCATTAAGGAATGGAAGTTGAATCCAACATAATTTTACTTGAAGTGTAAGAAGATAATGACTTTCCTTAGCCCTGTCTTTGCAGTGATAACATTTTAAAAAAAACAGGAGGGTCGGGGGGCAGGGGAACATACCAAGGGCACAATAAGCAACGATACCAGAAGGCTGCCTTGGCAGCACAATTGTCACAGCAAGAGGTGAGTGAAAATCTCTAAATGAGGACACCTGTTGCTGTGACAAAACAGCACAGAACTTTAATTGTGAGGCTGGAGGAAGTATCAAGACTACAAAAAGTGTCACTGCACTTATGGTCTATTAGCAACTACAAGTCCCTCTGCCCCACTGGAGATGGGACTCGTAGTCTTTTTGTTCACAGCTCCTCCACTCAGGAGGAGTCATACTCAGCCATGCCAAATTTGAAAATACACAGGGCGTACCATGGGGCGAAAGAATCTCTGGATTCAGTAAGGGAGGATAAGGGTAGTTTGGGAGTGAAGCGCTGCAGACTGTGACCATGTTTCATGTTATAATCTAAATATGGGCATAACATGAAGCATGTTCAGAAAGGTGGACTTCACTTCTAAGCCACTGTCATGCATTTAAAACTGTGTCAAAACTATCTTCGCCCTCTATATCTACATCATCATTCTTTGTATACACAGAGCTAAAGAAATTTTTTAATACTTTTTTAGCTTTTTCGGTTACACAGAATTCTTAAACGTGCTTTAAGATCTACTTAGAATTTTGCCATTTCACCCACATCACTCCATTGACCAGAAGCCTTGACATATCCCTATCATTTCTTTTCACGGTCTGGCTCACGATTAAAGTACAAAGAATTACTTTTTACGACAAACTGGATATGTGTAGGATGTGTCTTTAGATGTGCACACCAACTTGCATAATACTTATTACTCTGAGAAGGTAAAACTGAAAAAATACCAAAAGGGATTATATGCTTGTTTTTGGAAGACTCTATTATTGCATGATACTTATGCTGATGTGGAAACGCAGTATACACCTTTGTAGCAACAAAATGCATCTATGGAGGATGGCTGAAAACAGGCGATAGTGTGACCTGTAGTCCTTTATAAGTGCCAACGCCTGCTACATCTTCCTCCAGTCTTTACCTACTTATTTGGAAAAGTGAAAATGAGGGATAGACCAAAAACAATTTGTATACAGTGGGGGAGATTTACTAAAACTGGAGCACTCAGAATCTGGTGTAGCTCTGCATAGTAGCCAATCAGCTTCTAACTTCAGCTTGTTCAATTAAGTTTTGGCAATAAAACCTGGAAGCTGATTGGTTTCTGTGCAGAATTTCACCCGATTTTGCCCTCTCTAGCTTTAGTAAATGCAATGGCATAAAGAGAGACTAATCCTATCAAATTTATTCAGAAAAAAAGAACAAATCGAAAACATAAATAGAATCCAAACTGCAGCCACCTTTTAGACACCTAGATAAATGAGCTCCAGAGTATCACTAAAGACTGATAAGCAGTGGATAATAAGAAAATAAGAACATAAAGTCGTGGTGAAAGAAATGCAGTCTAAAAATAGGAGCATAATACACTTAAGAAGCTTTTTTTACTGATGGATGAGAAAAGTGAGGTGAAAATTGATTCTTTGAAAAATAGAAAATAATGATAACATTGCTTATGTATTACAGCAGCAAAAAAGCACTAAGTAGAAGGTTTAGGTTTCATACTAGGTTAACAGAGCTTTGATATCATCATATTTAGGTATGGCCATTTCACAAACCGTTCAAGATAACTAAAATATTCTGTTTGTTCTATAGGCCTTGCTCTGCATTGCATAATACACTCAGAGTTCCTTTCTGCCATTACAGTGGACCTGAGCTCAAGGTGTGAAGATTTGCTATCTTATAGTGAACATATAGAGTTGTTAATTTTGTCTAAGCAATACTCTGAAAGATGGACCTCTTCGAAAGAAGAATTCCTCCTGTAAACTTCAGTGTACTTTCTGTGCCTAGACACTCCTGTGTTTCTGTCATCCTCATAGCTGTACATCTGCAGTGTAAGATCATCTAAGGCACTGCTGCCTTCAGGGCCGGTGCTACCACTAGGCAAACTAGGCAGCCGCCTAGGGCGCACTTCTGCCCAGGACGCCCGGCCACTGATGTTCCTACTCTCTTCTCTCTGCAGCAAGCAACTAAGTCTCAGCATCAGCAGGCAGCCGCCGCTCCGTTCGCACATAGTGTCCAAGGCGCAGCAGAGGATTGTGTCTGTGTCCTGATTCTCGAATGAATGGAAGCAAGAAAACATTAATTGATGGGCACTGGTAGGCTGCATTTGATGGGCGCTGGTGAGGCTGCATTTGATAGGCTTTGGTGAGGCTGCATTGATGGGCGCTGGTGAGGCTGCATTTGATGGGCACTTTATTAAAAAGGTGGGTTATACATGGGCAGGGCAAAGAGGGTGGAGCAAGGGGGGCAAGGCAAAATTAGGTTTCATCTAGGGTGTCAAAAATCCTTGCACCAGCCCTGGCTGCCTTTGACTGTTATCCCCACAAGAGTGAAAGTGGTATTGTCACTATAGGGTAGGGGAGGTGCCTGGTGTAAATCCACAAAATGGCCATTAGATATCACCATAGCTAGGGCTGATAATCTTGTAGTGTAGAGTAGGCAATGTAAGTGCCTAGGTAAACACTAAAGGTCCCCAGAGTAGTTGGTGGGGTGTACCATAGATAGTAAGGAAGGGCCAGCCCTGCCCCTGGCATTGCAGGGCATATTGGGTGGAGAGCTCTGTACACATAGTCTGGTGGAAATTTGTCTGGGGTTGGTTGTTCATGGCAGCAAATATGTAATTTTTGAGGCTTTAGATTCTGGGAGCTTTCTCTTAAAGTGGAGTTCCACACAAAAATGGAACCTCCGCTTTTCGGAACCCTCCCCCCCTCTGGTGTCACATTTGGCACCTTCCAGGGGGAGGGGGGGTGCATATACCTGTATAATACAGGTATTTGCACCCACTTCCGGGAATAGACTCCCGCGGGAGTCACGCCCCTTCCCGCCCCTCCCCCCGCGCTATCTGCTGGGAAACACACAGGTCCCAGGAGATAGCGGGGACCAGTTAGGACACGTAGCGCAACTCGCGCATGCGCAGTAGGGAACCAGGAAGTGAAGCCACAACGCTTCACTTCCTGATTCCCTACCTGAGGACGGCGGCGGCAGCTGCCGAGAGGCGAGCGATTGATCGGCTTCGGCTGCCGACATCGCTGGAACCTGGGACAGCTAAGTGTCCATTTATTAAAAGTCAGCAGCTGCAGTATTTGTAGCTGCTGGCTTTTAATATTTTTTTTTTTAGGTGGACCTCTTCTTTAAGCTGGCCATGAATAATGCAATTTTCTTTCCTTTCAACACAGTCACTGTTGATTGGGGAATCCCACCCATGGAACTATTGCATTCCCCCAAGTGAGGGGGTCTATTGCGCTGAGCCATCATTGCCGGAAGAGCATGGTAATTATTGGTAGCGGCTTTACCGCTGGCAAGAATCGATTGTAAGATTCTGACATGCTGGTAATGCCCAAGTCGATCGACTTGGGTACAATCAGACTGCCCATAGACAAGTCAAATCTTGGCTGGTTCCAGCTGAACTGGCTGAGATTCTAACCTTTTATGGCTGGCTTCGGGGGAAAGTATGGAAGAGGAGGCACAAGACTTAGGGAACTGCTCACATTTCTTGTGTAGGGGATGTAGGACTCTGGCAACCCCCTTAAGTTATGGTTTGTTCATCATCACAGCTCTCATCTCTGCTTTTGTCTATTTGAAACTGAAAGAATGTGCCATCACATTGGGATTCACTGAAAAAATGTACTGTATATCAACTGCGTTGCAGTAAAAGAGTTAATAGGCTGTCTTGGTGTGCACGCTTCTTCTTCCCTTTAAATTGGAAATGTCTTCTGCACCTTGGCGGCCCGTCCATTAGGGGCGCACAGGCGCCGCCCCCCCATCCATGCATCCATGGCATGCACAGGCGCTGCCCCCCCATCCATCCAAAAACACCAGCCGCCACAGCTTCTGCAAATAAGCTTGTCCTGGGTGATGCTGCTATTGGTTTCCTACTTATGGTGCTGGCTACCACACACCAGAGGTTTCCCATGGGTGGCCCCTGGCCTGGCCTAGTCAGCATCAACAGACTACTGTCGTTGCTGGCTAGACAAGTCCAGTATGCCTCTGTCATGGCACCCAGCAGGGGATCCCATGCCCATAGCACCTCAGTGTGTCTAGGGGACCAGCCTATGTCAGGCAGCAATGGGTTTAAGAGTACACGTGCTTTCCCACCATTAGGCTGGGCATATTGAGGGCACGTAGTCCATCATGTTACACAATAGCACTACTGTGCTGCTAATTGATCTCCTGAGGACTTCCTGGAGAGGAATCTATGCCTGAGTACCTATTGTGAAATTATCCCCCTGTTCTAATTTCCTCATTTTGTGAAACTATGATTTGTGCATCTCCTGCTGCTTCTCGATTATTACCCCACTAGTCATCAGAAGGACAGCTGTGGCATTAGGGAAGCAAACCCAGCCTCTTCAAAGATGGCCACCTCCACACACAGACATGATGCAGTCATGGTAAGTCTCTACAACATACAATAATTGGGAAAATATCAGCTGCACGGAGACCACAGTCAGTACTGGTAAATAGTCCTTTACTCTCTGCCTGCCTTTTTTTGGGCACAACTTCTACAGTTCAGGTCCACAATACATTGTATAACACCAATGTAATTTCATAAAAAGCAAGCTCTCAGGAAAGAACTAATTTATGCAAGTTGTATAAACTGAAGTAGTGCTCACAAACACATACATAGTAACAGACTTGATGACACTAATACAATATATTTTAACTGTGGAAGATGTACTAAAAACAATGTTTTTTTATATTTGTACAAAATAGGGGATCAAGATTTTATTTTTATTTTTTTCTCTGTGAATCACTGGGGAGATTTTGTTTTACTTCCTGTCCCAATGATAGAACAGGAAGTTGGAGGAACTCCAACAAAGGAAAAAAAGGAACAAGTATGCCCATTTGTAGATTTCCCCTTACCTCTTGTTCTGTAAACAATATAATATTTCATCTTCCCTCATTTTCTTTCTAGTTGACACAGGGGCGGATCCAGGGGGGGGAAACGGGGCAATTGCCCCCTCCGAAAAATGCAGGTGAGTGACTGTGAGAGAGTCCCCCGGCGGACGGCTCCGTAAGTGTGAGAGCCGCCGGGCGGCTCCGTAAGTGTAAGAGCCGGCGGGCGGCTCCGTAAGTGTGAGAGCCGCCAGGCGGCTCCGTAAGTGTGAGAGCCGCCGGGCGGCTCCATAGGTGAGAGAGAGAGAGAGCCGCCGGGCGGCTCCGCAGGCGAGAGACAGCGGGCTGGCCCAGCGGCTCAGTTGGTGAGATGTGCCGGTGCCGCTCGATGTGTTTGTGGGTGGGCTGCTGGCCAATCAGGGAGCCGGCGGGCGGGGGAGCAGAGAGATGACATCATCTCTCACCGCCTGGCGCCCGCCCTGCTTCCCTGCAGTTCCCCCCTCACCATGCAGGCAGCTGCGGCAGCAGAGAGATTACATCATCTCTCTGCTGCCTGTCTCTGGGACACAAGAGACCACCTTAGCAGGTGGCAAGTGACAATCTTCATCTGGTGACAGGCGACGTGGCAAGTGACAATCTGCATCTGGTGACAAGCGACGTGGCAAGTGACAATTCGCAACATGTGGTAGGCGATGTGGCAAGTGACAATCTGCATCTGGTGACAAGCGACGTGGCAAGTGACAATCCACAACATGTGGCAGGCGACGTGGCAAGTGACAATCTGCATCTGGTGACAGGTGACGTGGCAAGTGACACACTCAGGGCTCCCACTGATTCTGCATTATGGTGAGTTAAACTATTTAATTTTTTATAACAATGTAATAATAGTAATAATGCGCTTCAATCATCCTGACACCATAACAACCATGGTGCCGTGATGATTGAAGCGCCAACAGCAGCCATTTCCCCGATAAATGTACCCCAAAAAAATATATTTTCTGGCAGTGCCCCTCCGAGACTAGACTCTGTATCCGCCCCTGAGTTGACAATGGGTACTAGTGCAAATAGAGGGGTGAATCTCCTCAATAGACACAAAAATGACAATACAAACCTGACCAAGGGTCTTAAGCCTTGTACACAGGATCCGATTGTTGGCAGGGGATTGTGTGAGCCTTCTCGCCCAACCTGAGCGGACCCTTCCCCCACCTGAGTTGAACGGACTCGCCTGAGCTGAGCCGGAACACTCGCCCTCAGCTTAAATTCTGAGGGCTGCCTTAAAGCATTATTAAAACCACTGCTCCTAGCAAACAGAATGTTTTAAACTTTTTTGGGTTTGGTACATGTTCCCCAGGACAGTGTCCACCCTCCCTTGCCAGTTGTTTGATAATCCCTTGCCTATTAGCCTAGAAAACGTCTGTCCACTGTTTTTAACTTTCGACTCCTCCACTGAATTCAGTGGGGTTCATAACTGGCACTCGAACTTGCTCATGTTCTACTAGCCTGCTTTGAACCAAACCCAGGAGTGTTAAGCTCTTCCATGGCTTTGGTGGTATTTAATACGGAAAACCTCAAAATGACAGCTTGTTAAAAAGTAGACACCCCAAAGTGATCCACTTTTTTCCTCTATTTTTTTTAAATTAAGAAACATATATTTTCTGAAAACATGAATTCTTACCGCCTCAACCTCCGGAACATCTTCAAAATACGCACTTTCTAACCAATGACACAACAAAATTCTTAATTCACTCCTTGGTCATCTCTCGCCTCAATTACTGCAACTCCATCCTCATTGGCCTACCTCTGTATACTCTATCCCCCCTTCAGTCCATCATGAATGCTGCTGCCAGATTCATCCACCTTACCAACCGCTCTGTTTCTGCTACTCCTCTCTGTCAATCCCTCCACTGGCTTCCGCTCTCCCAACAAATTAAATTCAAAATACTAACTGCCTACAAAGCAATCCACAACTCTGCCCCCAGCTGCATCACTGACCTAGTCTCAAAATACCAACCTAATCGTTCTCTTCGTTCTTCTCAAGACCTCCTGCTCTCTAGCTCACTCATCACCTCCTCCCATGCTTGTCTCCAGGACTTTTCCAGACTTTTCCAGGACTTTTCCAGAGCCTCTCCAAGCCTATGGAACTCATTAACCCAATCTGTCCATCTACAGTGAGGACGGAAAGGATTCAGACCCCCTTAAATTTTTCACTCTTTGTTATATTGCAGCCATTTGCTAAAATCATTTAAGTTCATTTTTTCCTCATTATTGTACACACAGCACCCCATATTGACAGAAAAACACAGAATTGTTGACATTTTTGCAGATTTATTAAAAAAGAAAAACTGACCCTTTGCTGTGACACTCATATATTTACCTCAGGTGCTGTCTATTTCTTCTGATCATCCTTGAGATGGTTCTACACCTTCATTTGAGTCCAGCTGTGTTTGATTATACTGATTGGACTTGTTTAGGAAAGCCACACACCTGTCTATATAAGACCTTACAGCTCACAGTGCGTGTCAGAGCAAATGAGAATCATGAGGTCAAAGGAACTGCCTGAAGAGCTCAGAGACAGAATTGTGGCAAGGCACAGATCTGGCCAAGGTTACAAAAAAAATTCTGCTGCACTTAAGGATCCTAGGAGCACAGTGGCCTCCATAATCCTTAAAGGGAAGACGTTTGGGATGACCAGAAAGCTTCCTAGAGCTGGCCATCTGGCCAAACTGAGCTATCGGGGGAGAAGTGCCTTGATGAGAGAGGTAAAGAAGAACCCAAAGATCACTGTGGCTGAGCTCCAGAGATGCAGTCGGGAGATGGGAGAAAGTTGTAGAAAGTCAACCATCACTGTAGCCCTCCACCAGTCGGGGGTTTTATGGCAGAGTGGCCAGACAGAAGCCTCTCCTCAGTGCAAGACACATGAAAGCCTGCATGGAGTTTGCTAAAAAACACCTGAAGGACTCCAAGATGGTGAGAAATAAGATTCTCTGGTCTGATGAGACCAAGATAGAACTTTTTGGCCTTAATTCTAAGCGGTATGTGTGGAGAAAACCAGGCACTGCTCATCACCTGTCCAATACAGTCCCAACAGTGAAGCATGGTGGTGGCAGCATCATGCTGTGGGGGTGTTTTTCAGCTGCAGGGACAGGACGACTGGTTGCAATCGAGGGAAAGATGAATGCGGCCAAGTACAGGGATATCCTGGACAAAACCTTCTCCAGAGTGCTCAGGACCTCAGACTGGGCCGAAGGTTTACCTTCCAACAAGACAATGACCCTAAGCACACAGCTAAAATAACGAAGGAGTGGCTGCACAACAACTCCGTGACTGTTCTTGAATGGCCCAGCCAGAGCCCTGACTTAAACCCAATTGAGCATCTCTGGAGAGACCTAAAAATGTCTGTCCACCAACGTTTACCATCCAACCTGACAGAACTGGAGAGGATCTGCAAAGAGGAATGGCAGAGGATCCCCAAATCCAGGTGTGAAAAACTTGTTGCATCTTTCCCAAAAAGACTCATGGCTGTATTAGATCAAAAGGGTGCTTCTACTAAATACTGAGCAAAGGGTCTGAATACTTAGGACCATGTGATATTTCAGTTTTGCGTTTTTAATAAATCTGCAAAAATGTCAACAATTCTGTGTTTTTCTGTCAATATGGGGTGCTGTGTGTACATTAATGAGGAAAAAAATGAACTTAAATGATTTTAGCAAATGGCTGCAATATAACAAAGAGTGAAAAATTTAAGGGGGTCTGGATACTTTCCGTCCCCACTGTATCTCCTACTCTATTAGCTTTTAGACGATCCCTGAAAATGTGACAGACCTAGCCGGGAAAGAGACTTTTGGAGGGGACTGTATGCTAGCCTCTTGCCAATCGATCGGGGGCCCTTGCATTTGGGGGAACGGTGCTCTTTGTGAGCTGTATGTCTGGGGACCCTGGATTTGCCATATTAGAATAGTGGCTGATTCATAATGCTGGAACAGATACTATTAGGAGATGCTGATGTAAATTCCAACACCTGTCTGTCTATTGTCTGCTAAAATGTGTATTGTAAATAAGTCTACTATGGGATCTAACAGTCATTAGATCCCCATTGTTATTTGTGTTAATTAACTCTGCTATTGTGTGAAAAAGAGTCTATGTTGATTGTGATAATGTTGATTGAATTTTCTGAACTACAAGATGGCCAGTCTGGCCTAACGGTCATGTCTGAGTCATCTAGGCTGTCTAAAGGGATTAGTTAATTAGCCCATGTTAATTAGGTTAATTAGGTTAATTAGGTTACAGCTGTATTGTTAGAGTAATATGAGCAGGAGGCCTGCACCTCCTCTTTTATTGTATAAATAAGACTTCTTGTCAATAAACATAGATTCCTGTTTGAACTTACATACAGCCTGCCTGGTGTTTGTTCTGAGCTATCACAACTGGACTAGAAGGGCAGAGAGCTGTGGTTCTAATCCCGGACCATTGAATGACCAAACCATCAGATGTTGCAATCTGATTCTATAGCTGCAGAGGAGTGTCGGGAGAGTGGAACCGAGTGAGCAAGGGGCTCGTTACACCTTCTCTTCAGAGAAGCCTATCCTACCCACACCTAACAACTGTATTTTAATTTTGTCCATCTGATCATCCCCCACAGCTACTACCCTTTGTTCCACTTGACCCTCCCTTCTAGATTGTAAGCTCTAACAAGCAGGGCCCTCTGATCCCTTCAGTATTGAATTGTATTGTAATTGTACTGTGTTCCCCCATGTTGTAAAGCACTGCGCCAACTGTTGGTGCTATATAATTCCTGTATAATAATAATAATAATGATGTCATTAAGGGAGCTTGGTAATGGTGCACTAGATATATTAAATGTAATGGTCATACACAGAGGGAGGAACTGAAAGGGTTAATATGCAGGTCCCATCTAGTGGGAGGATTGAGATAAAGGGGTTAATGTACAGATATGCAGGACAAGGGAGATTAATATACAGGTCACTGAAGAGACGGGATAGGGCTAAGACATACTGATGGGGGGGGGGGGTAAAAAATGATTCCAAAACCTTGGACACATACAGTTAGGTCCATATATATTTGGACACAGGCACAATTTTAGTTTTTTTCAGATATTTACCAAAACAAATTCAAGCTATAGTTACATAATGAATATGGACTGAAAGTGTACACTCTCAGGTTTAATTTGAGGGTATGTACATCCAAAATCGGAAGAAGGGTTTAGGAATAACAGCAAGATTAGCCACCCCCCACCAAAAGTGATTGGACAATTGAATCAAAAGCTGTTTCATGGCCAGGTGTGAGCTACTCCTTCATCATTTCTTCATCATTTAAGCATGCAAAAGGTCTGAAGATGAAGTGTGGTATTTGCATTTGGAATCTATTGCTGTGAACCTACATCATGCGTTCAAAGGAGCTATGTACAGTCTGAGGAAAGAAGAATGCACTGGCAACATAAAAAGGCCTGGACTTAGCAACATAAAAAGGCCTGGACATCCACGGATGACAACAGTGGCGTATGATCGCAGGATCCTCTCTATGGTAAAGAAAAACCCATTCACAACATCCAGACAAGTGAAGGACACTCTCCAGGAGGTGGGTGTATCATTGTCAAAGTCTACAATCAAGAGAAGACTTCACAAGAGCAAATACAGAGGGTTCACCACAAGGTGCAAACCATTTATAAACCTGAAGAATAGAAAAGCCAGATTAGACTTTGCTCAAAAACATCTAAAAATGCCAGACCAGTTCTGGAAAAACATTCTTTGGACCGATGAAAGGAAGATTAATCTGTACCAGAATTACGGGAAGAAAAAAGTGTGGAGAAGGCTTGAAACAGCTCATGATCCAAAGCACACAACGGCATCTGTAAAACATGGTGGAGGCAGTGTGATGGCATGGGCATGCATGGCTTCCAGTGGTACTGGGTCATTGGTGTTTAATGATGATGTGACAGAAGACAGAAGCAGCTGGATGAATTCTGCAGTGTTTAGAGATATACTGTCAGCCCAGATTCAGCCAAATGCAGCAAAGTTGATTGGACGGCGCTTCACAGTACAGATGAACAATGATCCTCTGGAAACTGCTATGTACAGTGTGTCTGTGAACGAAGTCATCCAATGGCGGCTTGGTTCACAGTCATTAATGGGTGCACTGGCCACCCGAGGGTGATTTCTGCATTGCCACTTATATAGGGTTCTGCAGAAAAGGCGTCCATCACTTTGCTGTTTATAAACAAATGGGGGTAGGTAAGTAGTTAAAGTGTCACAAAACCCACAACAGTAAAATCTGTTTGTACATGCAGAATAGCATGCTTGTCATAGGCATGCGCAGGGGGTGTGCCAGGTATGCCTGGGAAGACCCTAATCGCCTTATGAAGCCCTGATTTGCCCTGCTCCTCTACTTCCCCCCCACCCACCTCAGCCCTGCCGACTTCCCTCCTCTCCCACTGGCTGTTGCGGGGGATGTGTCAGGATGAAGAGTGGGGAAAGGGTCTGGTAAATATGTCATTTACCAGCTCCTTCATTTTCTGAATATGTACAGTGAGTGATCGGTACCGATTGCTCCTGTGTCTATTCATAACTGAAGCATAGTAAACTGTGTTTGTGAAGGAACAGGAAGCTGCTTAGCACAGAGCACTTCCCATTCATTCACTGTCAAGTGCAGCTGAGGCTGCAGAGAAAGGGACTGGGGAATCCCTGTCTCCTTTCTCAAAAGCGAGACATCAGGGGTCTGTTTAGATCCGTGATATTTCACCAAAGGCCCCCCAATAGGACTCAAAAAAATTGTAAAAAAAAATACAAAATATTATCATAAAAAAGGAATTTAAAAATTGTAAAAAATAAAAAACTACTGACACCGTCCACTGCCAGTACCATCTACGTGTCACTGTTTTAAAATGTTTGTTTACATTAATTTATAATAGTTTGTGTCTGTGTGTGTATGTCCTGCATGTATGTAAACTTTGAGGTGCACACCCTAATGCAATAGGCTGCGCACACCTATGATGCTTGCTATACTCACTGTGGAACTTAAGGGGTTAATCCTCTGCATTGTCTAAAAGGCTCTTTGATACTATATGGACAGATCCTTCCCTCCTGCACTGTCTATCTTGGCACGGCCGTATAATACAGTGAGGGTAGCCGTCTTGCACATGCTCAGTTAATCTCTATTGCTGGAGAGAACATTTCCTTGTTTTTAGTGCTAGCCAGCTCACATGATATTGACATCACACATGTGGGCGTGTATACAGGCTATAGTGGAAATTTCCTTCTACCAGAACTCAGCTCTGGACAAACTCTGCAGGTTATCACGTGAACATGGTATACAGATCTGCCAAAAAGGTATATAGTGGCAGTATTTGAATGTATAAAGAAGATTTATAAGCTGTGCGCACTGTGGGTGGGCAGATGAAATATTTTCATATTACTGGGTTTAGTAACACTTTAAAAGAATAAGACAGGAGGAAATGTCATGTGTTACAGAAATATATTGCACGTGTTTGCTTATATCTTGCTCTGACATACTGTATACTTTAAAGCAGAGTTTTTTTAGTTTATTAAAAGTCAGCAGCTACAAAAAGTGTAGCTGCTAATTTTTAACCACTTCAGCCCCGGAAGATTTTACCCCCTTCCTGACCAGAACACTTTTTGCGATTCGGCACTGCGTCATTTTAACTGACAATTGCGCAGCCGTGCGACGTTACACCAAAACAAATTTGGGGTCCTTTTTTTCCCACAAATAGAGGTTTCTTTTGGTGGTATTTGATCACCTCTGTGGTTTTTATTTTTTGCGCTATAAACATAAAAAGAGCGATAATTTTGAAAAAAAAGCAATTTTTTTTAGTTTTTGCTATAATAAATATCCCCAAAATATATATAAAAACCAATTTTTTTCCTCAGTTTAGGCCGATATGTATTCTTCTACATATTTTTGGTAAAAAAATCGCAATAAGTGTATATTGATTGGTTTGCGCAAAAGTTATAGCGTCTACAAAATAGGGGATAGATTTATAGCATTTTTATTATTCATTTTTTTTATTAGTAATGGCGGCGATCTGCGATTTTTATCGTGACTTGGACATTATGGCGGACACATCGGACACTTTTGATACTATTTTGGGACCATTGTCATTTATACAGCGATCAGTGCTATAAAAATGCACTGATTAGTGTGTAAATAACACTGGCAGAGAAGGGGTTAAGTGACACTAGGGGGCGATCGAGGGGTTAAGTGTGTCCTGGGGAGTGATCCTAACTGTAGGGGAGATGGGCTACCACTGATATGACAGCGATTACTGCTCCCGATGACAGGGAGCAGTAGATCCCTGTCATGTCACTAGGCAGAACAGTGAAATGCCTTGTCCCCGTCCTCCCGGTCCATGACACGAACGTGGGACACCGGCGGACATGGAGTCCGTGGGACCTGCAGGCACGGTCACGCTGTATGAGCCGGGCGCACATGTGCCCACTAGCCCCGCAAATTAAAGGGGGGCGTATATCGGTGTGCGGCGGTCGGCAAGTGGTTAATAAACAGACACTCACCTGTGCCACCGTCCAGCGATGCAGCAGCACAGAGCCTTGCTCCTCTCCCCCTCCTTTCCACGGAGCCGCCATTGAAACTGTGGGCACCCGGCCATGACAGCTTGCGCCCTCACGGCCGGGTGTGCACTGCCCATGCGCGAGTCTCGCTGCGCTCTCCGAGTGGGCAGGCAATCTTCTGGGACCTGTAACGTGTCCCAGAAGATTGCTGAGAGGGAGGGGCCGCCTAGGGGGAGAGGAGGCGTCGCCTGAAGTCGGAAGCAGGAAGTCCCACTGAAAACTAGGCACCCACCCCCAAAAAATTACATGCAAAATGTGGCATGTAAGGGGGCAAGGAGTGCTTAAAGCGGAAGTTCCACTTTTCACTTCCACACTGCCAGCACTGATGTAACGTAGTGTACCTGTGGTTTTTGTGTGGGTTACCCACAGTTTCCCATAGACTTCTATTAGATTGCGGGTGCACTCGGTGCATTTTCTGAAAGTGCATCAAACATGTAGCATTCAGAACTTTTTATGCGCTTTCAAAAAATGCACCAAAAACGCACATCTCATAGAAGTCTATGAGAAACTACGGGTCACCCGCACAAAAACTGTGGGTGCACTGAGCTGCACCTGCACAAACATGAGAGCAGCAGTGTGAAACCGCTCATGAAAAAAAAAAAAAACTGCTTACTGATAATCTTCTGGCATGGGTAACATAATCATTGAAAATGAGGGTGTCCTTGCATAGGGTGTAACGCTTTTAGAAAGGTGCGGGTAAATCTTCCAATGGGGATGAATGTTCCAGTGACGTTTGGGGAGACTTCCTCTCACTTTCTGTAGCATGTACAATACAATAAGTGAAGAGAACTCTCCCCAACAGGACACAGACAACAAAAAATAACCTGATATGGGTTTTAAACCTTACCTACTCCTGGCCACTGGATCACTAAAACCACCTTGTTATTGATCAGCGAACTGGTAGACGCTTATTTCTGCAGCACCTTTTATAAAGAACAATGCGGAAATAGCCATTGGATGGCTAGTGAGTCCATTAACCACTCCAGCACCGGAAGGTTTACCCCCCTTCATGACCTTCATGACATTTTTTTGGAATACGGCACTGTGTTACTTTAACTGACAATTGCGCGGTCGTGCGACGCTGTACACAGATAAAATGTGGGTCCTTTTTCTCCCAAAATAGAGCTTTCTTTTGGGGGTATTTGATCATTTCTTTCATTTTTGTGCGCTATAAACAAAAAAAAAGACTGACAGTTTTGAAACAAAAAAAAACCAATATTTTTTACTTCTGCTATAAAACATATTCAATAAAAAAATGTTAAAAATCAAATCTCTTCATCAATTTAGGCCAGTATGTATTCTGCTACATATTTTTGTTTAAAAAAATCCCAATAAGCGTATAGTGATTGGTTTGCGCAAAAGTTATAGCGTCTACAAACTATGGGATAGGTTGTTTACTAGTAATGGCGGCAAACAGCAACTTATAACGGGACTGTGACATTGCAGCGGACAAATCAGACACTAAGTGAAGCTTTTTGGGGACCAGTGACACTAATACAGTGATCAGTGCTAAAAATATGTACTGTCACTAGTGCCGGTGCTGCCGCTAGGCGAACCAGGCGCAGCCACGACCTCTGACTTCCCTACTAGCGTGGCCGGGGAACACGAGGGGCTGAAGACCACCACCCTCCACAGGGCTGGGGCACTGACTGACTGACTGCTGGCCGATCCAGAGAAAGCAGCAGCCATGGAGGACATCCATCACGGCTGCTGCTGTGGAGGTCAGAAGCAGCTCAGCCTGTGAGGAGAATGACAACGAGCCGGCTCCTGGGAGTCAGAGGACAGCTGGGGGAGCGGAGGAGGTGGGCACCATGTCTCAGGATGGGGGAAAGGTTCTGCTGCTCCGGTGAGTCCGCTCTGACAATCAGCACCTGGCTGTAGGTACCCGCGCCCTAGGCAAGACAACCACCCTCTACCACTCCGGCCCCCCCCCAGCCCCCGGCCCCCTGCCTGCCCACTTGATAGTCTTGCCTAGAGTGCGGAATAGTCGAGCACCAGCCCTGACTGTCACTGTACTAATGACACTGGCTGGGAAGGGATTAACATCAGGGGCGATCAAAGCGTTAACTGTGTGCCTAACCTGTGCTTGTGTACACTGTGTGAGGTGCTTGTACTATGGGAAGGCAGAGATCCTGCTTTGCAGGAGCACAGGATCACAACCTTCTCACAGAACAGTAATCTGCCTTGTTTACATGGGTAGACTGTCGTTCTGCCTGTGTCCCGAATGATCGGCAGGTGCTGTTGAACATCGCGTCCGACGGACCCGCTGATTGGCTCCCGTGTGTCCAATCACAGAGGGAGCGGATGGCCAGCGGCGCATGTGCGTGCCCCAGACCTGGAAGTGCAGGATTACATACAGGTATGCGGTCCACATACCTGATACCTGTGTACTGAGATGTCATCAGACAGCTTGCTACACAGACAAAGCGTACAGCAGTAACAAACAAATGGCCCCAGCCCCACCTATAACTGGCCTTCACAGCAAGAAGCACATGGAAGGGCAAACACACGAAAGACAAAAACAGAACATCCCATAGCTCAGCTCACCAACCAGTCTGCTGATCAACCGAATCGACCTGTCCAACAGTCTGTGTTAAAAACAGGGGTTTAGTTAGCGCACATTTGCAAACGCATGCATAAGCTGCAAGGCTTTTTCTCAGCACCCAGTGTATCGCTTGCAGTCCTAACACTGCTGAATTTTTTAGCGTCTCCAAAATGGGAGCACGTAGATTCTAATGGATAGATTTGGGCGTTAGTGCCTGGAGGGAGCAAAGGTGCCCAGTGTGTCCCCTGACCATATTTACACCAGTAACAAACAAATGGCCCCCACCTATAACTGGCCTTCATAGCAAGGAGCACATGGAAGGGCAAACACACAGTGTACAGGAGCCGTCATCAAATTTGCTGCATCATCAAAATTGGTTGCAGGGACCGCGGGAGACGAGCGGACTTTTCGACCGGACTCGAGTTCGATGGATAGATTTAAAACATGTTTCAAATCTAAGTCCGTCCAACTTTTGAGAAAACAAAGTCCGCTGGAGCCCACACACGATCGGATTGTCCGACGAAATCCCGTCCGCCGGGCAAAGTCTGCCGTAAAGTCCGCTCGTGTGTACGCGGCATAGATAGATAGATGGATGAGTTTGCTTTAAATATTAAAAATTACTTAGAGTGGTTTTAAAGGCAGAAGGTTTCTATGCATTAAGATAAAAAACCTTCTGTGTGCTGCAGACTCCCTCAGACCCCTAATACTTACCTTAAGCCCCATCTCGATCCAGCAATGTTGCACGAGAGATTCGGCTGCCTGGGGCTCTCCCTCCTCATTGGCTGAGACAGCAGTGAAGTGCCATTGGCTTCCGCTGCTGTCAATCAAAGTCAGTGAGCCAATGGGGAGTGAGGGGGGGTGGGGTGGGGCCAGGCTGCGGCTTCATGTCTAAATGAACAGAGGGAGCTGCAGCTCGGGTGACCCCATATCAAGCTGCTTGCTGTGGGGGTACTCAGCAGAAAGGAGGGGCCAGGAGCATCGAAAAGGGACTCAAGAAAAGGAGGACCCAGGGGTTACTTCTGGGTATCGCAGCTCCGGCGCTGTGATTGGCTGGGGCCACAATGAAGTCACTCCCGCACATACGTGCCATTGCTTCAGTTTGTGTCAGTGCGTATGTGCCGATGACGTCGGCACATGCAAATACAGGGGATATCTCCAGGTTTAGGAGATATCCTGGGTAGCTACAGGTAAAAATAAAGGCTTACCTGTAGCACAAAGTGTTCTGTAAGGGTTTACAACCACTTAAACCACTTGCTTACTGGGCACCTAAACCCCCCTCCTGCCCAGACCAATTTTCAGCTTTTAGCGCTGTCACTTTTTGAATGACAATTGCGCGGTCATACAACACTGTACCCAAATGACATTTTTATCATTTTTTTCCCACAAATAGAGCTTTCTTTTGGTGGTATTTGATCACCTCTGGGTTTTTATTTTTTGTTAAACAAATTAAAAAAGACCATTTTTTTTTAAAATACAAAAGCGTTTTATATTTTGTTAATACATTTTTCAAACAGGTAATTTTTCTCCTTCATTGATGTACGCTGATGAGGCTACACTGATGGGCACTGATAGGCACTGATAGGCTGCATTGATGGGCACTGATAAGGCGGCACTGATGGGCAGTAAAAGGCGGCACTGGTGAGCACTGATGAGGTGGCACTGGTGGGCACTGATAAGTGGCATTGGTGGGCACTGAAAGGTGGCACTGATGGGTGGCACTGATGGGCGGCACTGATGGGCATTGTGAGGTGGCACTGAAGGGCACTAATAGATGGCACTGATAGATGGCACTGATGGGCACTAATGGGTGGCAGTTATGGGCACTGATGGGTGGCAGTGATGGGCACTGATCGGCACTGGTAGGTGACACTGATAGGCTGCACTGCTAGGTGGCACTAATGAGGCACTGATTGGAACCACTAGTGGGCATTGATAGGTGGCACTTGTGGGCATTGATAAGTGCCAACAATCAGTTTCACCTATGTACTGGTGGGCACTGAATGGTGGGCACTGTGACAACTGATTCGTGGCACTGGCAGGCGGTACTGGTGGGCACATATGAGGTGGCTTGACCTCTTCCTCTTCGGGAATGATGTCCCTTGAACAGAAGCCGGTGATTGGCTTTTTTTCTCCTCAAGCTGTTAGCGTGAGAAGAAAGAAAATGATTACCGATCTTCTGTTTACATCACATGAACAGCTGTCATTGGCTGACAGCTGATCACGTGGTAAGGGGTCGGGATCTACCCCTTACTCCGATCTGTGATCACCTGACTCTCATTGACTTGGGTGATCACAGCCAGGGGCGTAACTACCACCATAGCGACCCATGCGGGCGCTATGGGGCCCGCAGCCAAGTGGGGCCCAGTGAGGATGAGAGCACCGCTGGCACAGTCTCCCAGCCAGGGGAAGAGAGAGGAAAGGAAGAGGCGAGCTGTGACCTGTGCCCAATGCAGCGTGACCTGTGCCCAATATAGCGTTGCCTGTGCCCAATACAGCCTGGTCTGCCTGTGCCCCATACAGCCTCACCTGTGCAGAGGAAGAGGCAAGCCACCCGGATCAGCCGAGAGCTGAATTGCCCGATGTAATAGCTTTCATTAAAACTTCCAGTGTTCCCGGGGCTCACGTCACATAGCTCCACCTCTTGGCCTGGCACCTTTGATAGACAGAACGCCAATCCAATGCGGGACGTGTGACGTCATCAAAGGCTTCAGGCCAAGAGGTGGGGCTATGTGACGATGAGCCCCGGGAAGACGGGAAATTCAAATGAAAGCTATTACAGCAGGCAATCCCGCTCTCTGCTGATCCGGGTTGCCTCTTCCTCTGCACAGGTGAGGCTGTATGGGGCACAGGCAGACCAGGCTGTATTGAGCACAGGTCACGCTGCATTGGGCACAGGTCACGCTGTATGGGGCACAGGTCACGCTGTATGGGGCACAGGTCGTCACGCTGCATTGGGCACAGGTCACGCTGCATTGGGCACAGGTCACGCTGTATGGGGCACAGGTCACGCTGTATGGGACACAGGTCACGCTGCATTGGGCACAGGCTACGCTGTATGGGGCACAGGTCGCGCTGCATTGGGCACAGGTCACGCTGCATTGGGCACAGGTCATGCTGCATTGGGCACAGGTCGCACTGTATGGGGCACAGGTCATGCTGTATGGGGCACAGGTCATGCTGTATGGGGCACAGGTCACATTGTATGGGGCACAGGTCACGCTGCATTGGGCACAGGTCACGTTGCATTGGGCACAGGTCACGCTGTATGGGGCACAGGTCATGCTGTATGGGGCACAGGTCACGCTGTATGGGGCACAAGTCACATTGTATGGGGCACAGGTCACGCTGCATTGGGCACAGGTCACGCTGCATTGGGCACAGGTCACACTGTATGGGGCACAGGTCACGCTGTATGGGGTACAGGTCACGCTGCATTGGGCACATGTCACGCTGTATGGGGCACAGATCACGCTTCATTGGGCACAGGTCACGCTTCATTGGGCACAGGTCATGCTGCATTGGGCACAGGTCATGCTGTATGGGGCACAGGTCACACTGTATGGGGCACAGGTCACGCTGCATTGGGCACAGGTCACGCTGCATTGGGCACAGGTCATGCTGTATGGGGCACATGTCATGCTGCATTGGGCACAGGTCACACTGCATTGTGCACAGGTCACGCTGCATTGACACTAGGGCAGCTGTGGGGGGGGCTGTTTGCAGGGGGGCCCCATACAACATTTTTCTATGGGGCCCTGCTATTTCTAGTTACGCCCCTGATCACAGCGTGCACCGCGCGTTCCCATCGGGGGGGGCGGGGCCAGCCTGCAAAGGGGAGGACGTCTATTGACGGCCTCCCGGCAAAGCAGATCCGCACTGTAGCCATCATTCGGCTATAGCGTGAATCTGAAGGGGTTAAATGGCGTTTTCAGTTTGTGATGCTCAAATACAGTGTAGTTCTGCCACTGCATATAAGCATATTACTGTCATAAGGAAGATAAAAGACAAAATGATTGCCTATGACAATGCATCTAATAAACAGTAATCAATACACTGAACTTGCAAATGTCATCATCTACAAAGATGAACATCTACACTAAAAGTCATATAAAATAAATAAAATAAAGCAGTTTCATATACAAATATTTGGATATTTTTTCATTAGATTTCCCAAATTTTATGTTTCTGTTAAGTTTTTTTCCGTACTCTCAGATATGACATCACTACTCTTTCTAAGCATAGTTTTTTCTAGCAATTGTCAGAGCATGCATGTGATTAGTGTCTCCCCGTTATGTCCTCTACAGTCACACTGCTCCACCTCCTGGATTGCAGAGGGATGGTACAGTCCTGCAGACTACTGGATGATACTGGAATGTAAAGCATCATCGCTGCCTGTCCAGTGCTGAGCTTGTCCGCAGATCTGAGAGCAACCACAGCGCACCATCACCAGCATGACCCAAGGAAAGGTAATCCTATTCATCAATAGGCTATCTACAAGGAAAACACATATATATACACCTTTAGCAGTCTGCATACTCACAGCTGTTCTATAATAATCAATGACCTAGAAACACATGTTATGTAAGTCACTGCCTGCACTGTTATATATATTTCCTACATGTGATGTAACGGTAAATGATTTAATGCCAGGACAAGGCGCAGGTCAGCATAAAAAACATCTAATTCCAAAATATGATTTGTTCCATAAGGCAGCATCTTCCACTTACAGGTAACTTAAGAGGAGAGTGATGCCATGAATAATGTAACGTGTGTTCACTTTCAGGAGGGTGAAATCAGCTAGCATCAGAGCCTATCAATACTGCGTCACAGATAATACAATGCAGGCAATTAGGCAGAATGGAGCACAGGCTCGCTCTGCCAAGGCCCCATATAGTGCAGGGTTTAACCCCTTTACTACTGCACCCAACACAGGCAGGAATAAGACGTCTTGAAGGGAGATTTGATGCCGGGAAGGAGAAAGAAGTTTAGGATAGTTGGATAAAGATAAATACATACAAACAGTAAAATATGTAAAAATAGAATATTTTTTATTTATTATAAGAATTTAGAGCCTACAGTTACACAGCACTTTACATACTGTACATTTACATCCACGTCTGCCCTCATAAGCTTACAATCTACACTGTGTGCTCAATTATTAGGCAAGTGAGTATTTTGACCAAATCATCATTTTGATGCATATTGTCCAACTCCAACGTGTATAAACATGAATGCTTATTGTTTTTAAGCCTATCAGGTGATGTGTATTTGTGTAATGAGGGAGGGTGTGGCCTAAGGAGATCAACACCCTATATCAGTGGTGTCGAACCATGGCACTCCAGATGTTTTGGAACTACATTACCCATGATGCTCAACTACACTACAGAGAGCATGAGAATCATGGGAAATGTAGATCCAAAACATCTGGGGTGCCAAGGTTCACCGTCACTGCCCTATATCAAGGTGTGCATAATTATTAGGCAGCTTCTTTTCCTCAGGGCAAAATAGTCCAAAAAAGAGATTTGACTGACTCTGAAAAGTCAAAAGCATTCAGAGGGATGCAGCAATTGCTAAGAAATTGGGGCGTGATCACAGAACCATCAAACGTTTTGTTGCAAATAGTCAACAAGGTCGCAAGAAATGTGTTTAGAAAAAAAAGACACAAATTAACTGCCAAAGATTTGAGAAGACTCAAACGTGAAGCTACCAGGAACCCATTATCCTCCAGTGCTGTCATATTCCAGAACTTCAACCAACCTACCTGGAGTGCCCAGAAGTACAAGGCGTTCAGTGCTCAGAGACATGGCCAAGATAAGGAGGGCTGAAACCTGACCACCACTGAACAAGACACATACTGTACATTAAAAACGTCAAGACTGGGCCAAGAAATATTTGAAGACAGATTTTTTCAAAGGTTTTATGGACTGATGAGATGAGAGTGACTCTTAAAGGACCAGATGGATGGGCCTGTGGCTGGATCAGTAACGGGGACACAGAGCTCCACTTCGACTCAGATGCCAGTAAGGTGGAGGTGGGGTACTGGTATGGGCTAGCATTATTAAAAATGAACTAGTTGGACCTATTCTGGTTGAAGATGGACTCAAAATCAACTCCCAAACCTACTGCCAGTTTTTAGAAGACACTTTCTTCAAGCAGTGGTACAGAAAAAAGTCTGTATTTTTCAAGAAGACCATGATATTTATGCAGGACAATGCTCCATTGCATGCATCGAAGTACTCCACTGCGTGGCTAGCCAGTAAAGGTCTTAGACCACTTTCACACTGGGGCGGGGGGGCGTTAGTGGTAAAGCGCCGCTATTTTAAGTGGCACTTTACCGCTGTAATATCGCTTTTAACCCCCGCTAACGGCCGAATAAAGGGTTAAAAGCTCCCGCAAAGCGCCGCTGCCGAGGCTCTTTGCAGGCACTTCGGCAGCAGTGCCCATTGATTCCAATGGCAGGGGCGGTGGAGGAGCCGTGTATACACCGCTCCCCCACCGCCCAAAAGATGCTGCTTGCAGGACTTTTTCTAACGTCCTGCAAGTGCACCACCCCAGTGTGAAAGCACTCGGGCTCTCATACTGGGTCTGCAGGGGTGGCGTTTTTCAGGCATTTACAGGCACTATTTTTAGCCGAAAAGCGCCCCAGTGTGAAAGGGGTCTTAAAGATGAAAGAATAGTGACATGGCCCCCTTCCTCCCCTGACCTAAACCCTATTGAGAGCTTGTGGGTCTTCTTAAACTAGAGATTTATGGTAAAAGAAAACAGTTCACCTCTCTGAACAATGTTTGGGAGGCTGTAGTTACTGCTGCACAAAAAGTTGATCATCAACATATAAACAACTGACAGACTCCATGAATAGAAGGCTTATGACTGGTACTAAAAAAAAAAAAAGGGTGGCTATATTGGTCACTGATTTATTTTTATTTTTTTAAATGTCAGAAATGTTTAAATGTTTATTTGTAAATTTTGAGTTGTTTGTTATTATTCTCACTTTTCATCTAAGGGCTCTTTCACATGGGGCGGATCAGTGATGATCCGCCCCGTGAACATCCGCTTGCTCAGCGGGGATCGTTCTGCCGATCCCCGCTGAACAGGAAGATGACAGGTCCGTCGCTGCACACTGTGCAGCGACGGACCTGTCAGAGAGCCGCTCTCCCCTATGGGGGATCGGGTGATGGAGGACCGTAGAGTCCGTCGTCACCCGATCCGATCCGAAAACAGATGGAAAAGTAGGTTTTTCCTCTGTTACACTTTTTCGGATCGGTCACAGCTGACATCCGACGCTCCATAGACCTCCATGGAGTGTCCGTTCAGGTTCGCCTAAAAAACTGACAGACGGACCTGAACGGACAGTCCGTGTGAAAGAGGCCTAACAGATGAAAATAAACAAGTGAGATTTAAAAGTTTTCGTTTTTCATTTAGTTTTTCTCACCAGAAAGCCAAAACCTCACTTTAACTTTCTTAAATATTCAGGTTTGAGGTTTATTAACATTTTGGATTGACTGAGAGCACTGTAGTTGTTCAATAATGAAATTAATCCCTTAAAAATACTGGAAAAAACTGGATTGGGGGGGGGGGGGCGGAATATATTCACGGTCCTCAGCCCCCCTTCACATCACAACCCCCCCTTTACAGCACAGTTACCCCTTTACATCACAGTTCCCCCTTTACATCACAGTTCCCCCTTTACATCACAGTTCCTCCTCTAAAGCAGACCCACAGTGTCCTCAGTTTCCCTTCACATCACAACCCTCCTTTACATTACAGTGCCCCTTTATAGTGCAATCCCCTTTACATCAATGTCTGCTGCCACACTGATCAGCCACTGCAGCTGCTGATCTTTGAAAGTTTTCCAGTGTGATTGTTTGACACAAGTCAATCTAACTATCAACATCTCTCAAACAGGGAGGGACACAGATAGGTTGAGATTCCGACGGTTCAGTAGGGACCAGGATTTCAATCTGTCCGTTCCCTAACTTTCAAGTCTCAGGGAACCCCTCTTAGACTGATGGTTAGTGGGAGAAGGTCCCTGTTAGACTTGTGGTTAGTGGGAAAAGGCCCCTGCTAGACTGGTGGTTAGTGGGAAAAGGCCCCTGTTAGAC
This sequence comes from Lithobates clamitans, assembly GCA_037952925.1. Lineage (NCBI taxonomy): Eukaryota > Metazoa > Chordata > Amphibia > Anura > Ranidae > Lithobates > Lithobates clamitans. Next base: position 637,595 of record JBBGZY010002060.1, on the reverse strand, counting down.
TGGTGGTTAGTGGGAAAAGGCCCCTGTTAGACTGGTGGTTAGTGGGAAAAGGCCCCTGTTAGACTGGTGGTTAGTGGGAAAAGGCCCCTGTTAGACTGGTGGTTAGTGGGAAAAGGCCCCTGTTAGACTGGTGGTTAGTGGGAAAAGGCCCCTGTTAGACTGGTGGTTAGTGGGAAAAGGCCCCTGTTAGACTGGTGGTTAGTGGGAAAAGGCCCCTGTTAGACTGGTGGTTAGTGGGAGAAGACACCTGTTAGACTGGTGGTTAGTGGGATTAAGGCCCTGTTAGACTGGTGGTTACTGGGAGAAGGGCTCTCTTTAGATTACTGGTGAGTGGCCACTAGTGGCAAGTGAAAAGAATGCTTCTTGCATTGGTGGTCAGTGTGAAGAATACACCCAAAAAAGATCTTTGTTGTCAGAGGGCACTGATAGTAGGTACTTATCTTAGAGTAGGATATTGTATATTGCTCAAGGAAGCCCTAGCAACCTCTAGAGAGACCTTGGGGTTCTATAGAACCCTGGATGAGAAAGTTGATTTTGACACTTATGTGTCTATTGCAGCTTCACCACACAAAATGTTTAGCCCTCATGCACACAGGGTGTTTGATTTTCTCCTCTGAACATCTATTACACCTGGCAGGAAAATGCTGCTTTAAAAAACACAACTAAAGCTGCGTAATGCACACGCTTTTAGACGCATTTAGCTGCGTTAAACGTTTGAGTGTTAATGGATTCCATTGGCGAGAATATTAATATATTCTTGCCCTTGGAATGAATGAACGCTCACATATTAAACTCACATAGCGTTTAAGCGCGTTTAGATGCATTTCTGCACGTCAAGTGTATTTTCTGCTCAAAAGCTCCTCACCTGAACGTGCTGGTGATGTTTTCTTTGTAAATGCCTATGTGTGCATGGACACATAGGGGGCTTTTTACTAAAGGCAAATCCACTTTACACCACAAGTGCACTTGGAAGTGCAGTCGCTGTAAATCTGAGGGGCAGATCTGCTGATTTTATTATCCAATCATGTGCAAGCTAAAATGCTGTTTTTTATTTTCCTTGCATGTCACCCTCAGATCTACAGCGACTGAACTTCCAAGTGCACTTTCAGTGCAATTTCAAGTGCACTTTGCACTTGTAGTGCAAAGTGGATTTGCCTTTTCGTAAATAACCCCCCAAGTACATGACAAATATAGGATGTACACTATGTGACAAGGATAGGGTAATACTGGATGGTTATGTATAAGGTGCACTCAGATCATATGAGTATATTGATGCAAAAGGATGAGTACATTTTTTGCAGGCGTTCGAATAGTTCCTACAGGTATTCAGCAGCTTCACTTCATGGCAAATGATTACTTATTCTACCTATGCTGTATATTATGTGTTTACAGGTCACTGTTACTAACAAAAGTACGGAGAATGGAGGGGGGAATGGAAATAACACCGTAAATCCCTCCGAACCCCCTTCTTATGAGGAGGCCACGTCAGATGAAGGAAAGAAGGCCAATTATCTTCAAACACCCCCATCCAATGTATATCCCAGCTGGACACAAGAGGATGCAGGTAGTTTTTTCACATTGGATATTTAAAAAGGCTGTACCAGAATAATAAAACAAGATGGGTAATGAATATTAATTATATTATGTATTGTTAAAGCGGAAGTAAAGTCTCTATAAGAAACTAAAAAATGACAGATTATGACAGAAGAGTCCTCTAGTGTGTCTTTTGTTATAAAAACCCTACCTGTCAGCAAGACGAAAAAGGCTTCGGCTGAAACGCGTTAGCATTTTATTGGATCCTGTTATCGCTGTTGTGCAAAAATAAAGACCTTTGAATGAGGAAGCTATTGGGTTGCTGGCTTATCTTTTCTATTACTACCACTTTAATGAATGTATTTATTGCAAAGTGCGTCCAGCAACGATCAATGCAGGCAATCGCTGCCAATGCAAACCGCCACGAATAGCTGGGGCTGCTGGCAGCCTGTCATTGCATTGTATCGGCTCAGCATTTAAAGTCATCTGTCAATTCCAGCCACCAGAATCCGCAGATTCCTGCCACTGGAAAGTGCAGCGTGTGTAATCACTCGTGCGAATGGAGCCTCAGAATGCTTCAAGTAGTGTTTTTCAACCTTTTTAGCTCAGGGCATCCTATTAATTATGGGCAATCTCGAGGCACCCCATTCTAAAATTAAAGTGATTGTAAAGCCTCATTTTTTTAAAACAACAAACATGTTATACTTACCTCCTCTGTGCAGTTGGTTTTGCACAGAGCAGCCCAGATCCTCCTCTTCTTGGGTCCCTCTTTGCTGCTCCTGGTCCCTCCCTCATTTGAGTGCCCCTCAGCCAGCAGCTTGCTACAGGGGGCACCCAAGCTGAGTCAGAGCTCCGTGTATCCATTCAGACACAGAGCCCTGACCTGGCTCCGCCCCCTCTCTCCCCTGATTGTCTGACTAACTTTGATTGACAGCCGTGGGAGCCAATGGCGCCACTGCTCTCTCTCAGTCAATCTGGAGGAGTGTCCTGGATGGCTGAGGGGATCGTGGACATCGCTGGAGATAGAAGGGGCTCAGGTAGGTAATTAGGGAGGTGCTGGGGAGGCTTGTACACACAGAAGGTTTTTTATCTTAATGCATAGAATGCATTAAGAAAAAAAAAGCCTTTTGCCTTTACAACTCCTTTAAACAAATAGTTTTACATAATACAGTGGCATCCATACATGTACTACGCCCAACGTTAGAGGTGATTTATTTTTGAAAAGCAAATATATCTTTGCGACCTGGTACTGGCTTCTAGTGTTTATCGTTAACGTGACCCCAGTGCTGATGGAGAGAGGCGATGATGGGTATAAAAGATGCTATGCAAGTGCCCAATGTTTTCCTTATTAAATGATGACATCATCAGCTGTTAGGATACCACAATAGGCCCAAGGCTGTGCTCAACAAAAAATAAAAATTAAATTAAAAAAACCTCTGGATTTCTGTAGCCAAAAAAAGCTGCCTTGATCCACCCGCTGGCTTGTTAACAATTGTTGGACATTTTGGGCCAATTTTTAGGCATGGTGTCATGACACCCTGGTTCAAAAAGGCTGGCTTATAGCATACCTAAATCCATAACCAAAAAATAAATATATTGTAGATTACCGATCATTGGATACAGTGTTGTAATAATTTTTTTTAATTTGTAACTATTTGACCTGTAATATACTTTCTGACTATGGCTGGCCATACACTATACAGTATGATTGTACAGTCTCCTTTAAATCTGTCATCAACTATAAAGTGCAGGAGCCTACCTAACATGATACTAATTGAAAATAATTCTTAGGTTTGTACTCATAGTTTTAGTATGTTAAAAATTGTACAATCAGATTGTATAGTATATGGCCAGCCTTATGGTGGCTATGCTCACTATTCTACTGTATCTATGGAGAAGCAATGTAGCCACCCTTGGAGAGCAGCATTGTCAATCTGTGGAGATGGTGGTGTTTTATGAACTAATAGATTTAGATGGACTTGACATAAAAAGACTAATAAATTACAGCCAAATTCCTGCTAACACGTATTAAGACGTTACAGAAAGCTTTTGTTTTCTATTTGGGATAAAAGTTTTAATTAAATGAATAAATGCTGACCATTTTCAGTGTTAGGCCCCTTTCACACGGGGCGGATCTATTTAGCGGAGTCCGCCAGCTCAGCAGGAGATCGCTCCGTTGATCTCCGCCGATTTCTATGGGGAGACTGGATGAAAACGGACAGCCGATCCGAGCGGGCTTGTCGTGTGAAAGGGGCCTTAAATCATTTGCCTAACCATCTTACACATGTGGTGGGGCTGTCCCATTCTCCTGACCTTTTTGGATTGATGGCCGTAACCTAATCAATAAGGTGACACAACACCAGATGGCAGATGACTCGCTCCCTATGCTATTTCATGATACAAAGAAGTCGGTGGGGTCTTACGAACGCTCGTTGATGCCTCACCTCCTTAACCACTTGAAGATCAGGTTTTTTTCTGCACTTTTTGTTTATAAGTTTAAATCAGTATTTTTTGCTAGAAAATTGCTTATAACCCCCAAACATTATACATATTTTTTTTTGTAGCAGAGACCCTAGGGAATAAAATGGCAATGCAATTTTTTATGTCACACTGTATTTGAGCAGCGGTTTTGCAATTGCAATTTTTTTGGAAAAAATACACTTTAGTGAATTAGAAAAAAACAAAACACATATTTACTCCATTTTTTTGTAAAATGTGAAAGATGATGTTACGCCGAGTAAATAGATACCAAACATGTCACGCTTAAAAATTGTGCACGCACTTGTGGAATGGCGTCAAATGACAGCACTTAAAAATCTCAATAGGTGATGCTTTATACACCTTTACAGGTTACCAGTTTAGAGTTACAGAGAAGGCCTAGCACTAGAATTATTGCTTTCGCTCTAACGTTCGTGGCCATACCTCACATGTGTGGTGTGAATACCATTTACATATGCATGCGTGACTTACATATGCGTTCGCTTCTGCGCGCAAGCACGTAGGAAAGGGGTCGCTTCGAACATTTTTTTTCTTATTTATTTTACTTTTTATTTTTTTATTGTCCCTTTAATTTTTTTTTTTATTACTGCTATTGCAGGGAACATAAATATCCCTTATAGAAATGGTGAGGGATGACAGGTCCTCTGTATGGAGCGATCTGGGGACAAAACATTTTTGATCTTTTTTTTTTTTTTTAATTTGTTTACTTCCAGCCTGGACTGAAAATGACGTCGCTCTGGTCCTTCAAGGCCATAGAGGCGATCAAAGCAGATCTACTCTTTGATCGCCTGTGCGACCTCCCGGCGGCACCGTAGGATCGTTTCTCGAACCGGTGGAAACGATAAACCAAAGAAACACCAGCAAGTGGAGGGAGGGGGTAGACCTCCCCTTCCGCCGCTTCTGAAAGAGCTCCAGTGGCTCATGAGACACTAGGAACGCTTTAATGAGAAAGCCAGCTGCTGGCTGTTAAAAAACAATATCGGGGTTATGGCGGATATCTTCAGCCATAATCCCGATAAACCACTTGCCAACTGCAACGTATGTATACGTATTGCGGTCAGCAGTTGGATAATGCTGGCAAATGCCTCATTCTGCTCCATTGGAAGTTCCCAGTAATACCCACAGTCAAAGAGGAAGTTGAGGGGAGGAAGCTTCAATGTGCGTCACTTAGGCTGGGTTCACACCATCGCCGCATGTGGCTCCCAGCAGGGGTCCTGGTTCACCGTTACAGGTCCAATTTCAGCCCGTATTTTTGGCTGAATTCAGACCCCAAACGGACCAAAAGACGCAAAGGGCTCCTGTCCGAATTTGCACCGGAGGGGCAGCGGAGATGTGTGAACCAGCTCTATAGAGAGCCATTCAAAATCTCCTGCTATTGCAAATTGGATTTAGGGAACCCAAATCCAATTCCCAATGGTGTGAGCCCAGCCTTATGCCCTGTACACACGGTCGGACATTGATCGGACATTCCGACAACAAAATCCATGGATTTTTACCGACTGATATTGGCTCAAACTTGTCTTGCATACACACGGTCACACAAAGTTGTCAGAAAATCCAATCGTTCTGAACGTGGTGACACAAAACACGTACGTCGGGACTGTAAACGGGGCAGTAGCCAATAGCTTTCGTCTCTTAATTTATTCTGAGCATGCGTGGCACTTTGTGCGTCGGATTTGTGTGCACACGATCGGAATTTCCGACAACGGATTTTGTTGTCGGAAAATTTTATAGCAAGCTCTCAAACTTTGTGTGTCGGAAATTCTGATGGAAAATGTGTGATGGAGCCCACACATGGTCGGAATTTCCGACAACAAGGTCCTATCACACATTTTTCGTCGCAAAATCCGACCGTGTGTACGGGGCATTACACAAAATTCTTTAAAATTTGGACCTTGTGGCTAGATTTCTTTTCCTCTGACTTGTATAAGCAATTTTTATTCTTATTTTTTCTCTATGATTGGGAGAAGGGCAGGATGATTTGGTCACCCTCCTCTCTTTTGTTGTACCTTTTTTTAGCCCCACTTCCTATACCCTTCCTTGATTCCTCTTTCCCTACTCCTTGCCCCCTATCCTCCTTTCCTCTACATCCCACTTGACAATCCCTACAATAATGATGTGCACTCCACATTTTTCTGTTAATTGATTGTTGGTGCAATCTTCTCAACTAGATTGTAAGCCTCTGAAGATGTTATGTTACAGATAACCCTGACAATTCATATTGGGAATGTTTGTATTATTTTCTCTCTTTGCATATGTGAAAATAAAGATTTTACAAAAAAAAAAAAAAAAAATATTTGCCTCAACCTGCCCCTGGTCACCTTGGTGCGACTTGTCATGTGATTTGACAGTTTCAAATTCCATGACAAGTCGCACCCTATTGTTCGCATTGGAGTTGGAGTAGTACCAATTTTGAAAGTAGTTCCTCCACTACTTTTTGCAAGTTTAGGTGCGACTTGCATAGACATCTGTGCATGAAGTCACACAGATATCTCCCAAGTCGCACCTGAAGTAGCAATGAAATGCTACTTTGCAATCATGCTACTTCAAGTGAAGTAGCATGATTTCAATGTTGCAATCGGTGTGACCGGGGAGGGCTCATTCACACCATGTCAGTTCAGCTGTATTGATTTGCATAGATCAACACAGCTCCACGCCAAGGCACACAGAAAAAAATTAGGTTCCTATGTGCCCTGTTCATACCAAACAGGTGAGGTGTTGTGGGATGTGTAATATTGCAGCATGTATGTATTTTTGTGCATCTCAGCTCGATGCGCCGCACATCACTGTACTATAGCATGTTTCAATGCGCTGCTGTGCTTAGAGCTGAATGAAATGTCATTTTGTGACATTTCAATAAAGCACCTACATTTGAATAATGCTCCTACACCACATACATGGTGTGAATGAGCCCTAACTGTCACTTGCTGGACAGCGTGATCTGGTAAAGGGAACTGAAAAATAACAGTCGCAATGGCAGGATCAACAGGTATGTGTATATGTGTATATGTGTATGCAGTATAATATATTTTTTTTCCTTCTATTGGTTGAGCTAGATGGACTTGTGTCTTTTTTTTTTCAACCAGACTAACTATGTAACTATGTAACAGTTAATATGACTATGGTCCAGGGGGGAATCTACAGTTGTGCTCACAGACTCATAAGTTTACATACCCTGGCAGAATTTATGATTTCTTGGCCATTTTTCAGAGAATATAAATAATAACACAAAAACATTTCTTTCACTCATGGTTAGTGTTTGGCTGAAGCCATTTATTATCAATCAACTGTGTTTACTCTTTTTAAATCAGAATGAAAACAGAAACTACCCAAATGACCCTGATAAAAAGTTTACATACCCCAGTTCTTAATACCGTGTATTGCCCCCTTTAATATCAATGACATCTTGAAGTCTTTTGTGGTATTTGTGGATGAGGCTCTTTATCTTCTCAGATGGTAAAGCTACCCATTCCTCTTGGCAAAAAGCCTTCAGTTCCTGTAAATTCTTGGGCTGTCTTGCATGAACTGCACGTTTAAGATCTCCCCAGAGTGGCTCAATGATATTGAGGTCAGGAGACTGAGATGGCCACTCCAGAACCTTCACTTTATTCTGCTGTAGCCAATGACAGGTTGACATGGCCTTGTGTTTTGCAACATTGTCATGTTGGAATGTCCAAGTACGTCCCATGCGCAGCTTTCTGGCTAATGAATGCAAATGTTCCTTCAGTATTTTTTTATAACATACTAAATTCATCTTGCCATCAATTTTGACCAAATTTCCTGTGCCTTTTTAGCTCACACATCCCCAAAACATCAGTGATCCACCTCCGTGTTTCACAGTAGGAATGGTGTACCTTTCATCATAGGCCTTGTTGACTCCTCTCCACATGAATGTGGTTGTGGCCAAAAAGCTCAATTTTGGTCTCCTCACTCCAAATGACTTTGTGCCAGAATGTTTGAGGCTTGTCTCTGTGCTGTTTGGCTTATTATAAGCGGGATACTTCGTGGCATTTGCATAGTAATGGCTTTCTTCTGGCAACTAGACCATGCAGCCCATATTTCTTCAAGTGCCTCTTTATTGTACATCTTGAAACAGCCACACCACATGTTTTCAGAGAGTCCCACATTTCACCTGAAGTTATTTGTGGGTTTTTCTTTGCATCCCGAACTATTTTCCTGCCAGTTGTGGCTAAAACTCTAGTTGGTCTACCTGACCGTGGTTTGGTTTCAACAGAACCCCTCATTTTCCACTTCTTGATTAGAGTTTGAACACTGCTGATTGGCATTCTCAATTCCTTGGATATCTTTTTATATCCCTTTCCTGTTTTATACAGTTCAACTACCTTTTCCCGCAGATCCTTTGATAATTCTTTTGCTTCCCTCATGGCTCAGAATCCAGAAATTTCAGTGCAACACTGGATGAAAGATGAAGGGTCTGTCAGGAGTCCAGAAACTCATTGACCTTTTATACACACACTAATTACAAGCAAACAGATCACAGGTGAGGATGGTTACTTTTAATAGCTATTCAAACCCCTTTGTGTCAACTTGTGTGCATGTTATCAGGTCAAAATCACCAGGGCATGTAAACGTTTGATCAGGGTCATTTGGATAGTTTCTGTTTTCATTATGATTTAAAAAGAGTACATGCAGTTGATTGATAATAAATGGCTTCGGCCAAACACTAACCATGAGTGAAAGAAAAGTGTTTGTGTTATCATTCATATTCTCTGAAAAATGGCCAAGAAATCCTAAATTCTGCCAGGGTATGTAAACTTATGAGCACAACTTTATGTTAATGCTATTAGACTGCATCATATATGTGATGATTTTACTTATAGCTCCACTTTAAACAAGTGGTCTAATTTCTATGGGGCAAGTTAGAAAACCTGCCCTAATCAATATTGTTCCCCCTGCTGATAAGAGGTACTTTGATAGCTTATGTAATCAGGCTCTCCTCCTCCTGACTGCTGTTTTTTCGCTTTCATTAAAATAAATGGGGCTTTGCTTTGCTTAGGGCGTGCCATAATATTTTTATTTGAAAAAGCTATGATAAGATCAAGGTCAGGGCCCATTCCTCCCAGGCCATCTGCTGTAATGCATTTAACACATATTCATTATTGTATGTTGCATTAAAACAGAACTAAAGTCTTAATTTAAAGGATTAGTTCACCTTTACCAAAAAACTGCCTATGCAGGGCGCATGTAGATAAAAAACAAACTGTGCAACTCTGACTAACGTTGTATAATGCCTTGCTATAGGTGTAGGCCATTTACCTACCTCATGAAGCCTGACTAGAATACTCCCAGGACATTGCTAGGACCAGAGGCGTCGCCAGGGGGTGGCTATCGAGGCTGGAGCCCCGAATGTGGAGCCCATAGCCCCGAGTCTCAGCGGGTGTGCAGGAGAAACTAGCGGGCGGGTCGCGGCTGCGGCGGGCGGCATTGGAGGTAGAGGAGAGAAGAGCAGGCATGTACAAGCACTGAGCCATCGGACCGCCACCTCTCCCCCCCCCCCCGCAGCGCTCATCCCTTCTCCCTGCTTAGTTATGCAGCGGGGCTGCATACAGACATGATGCTCAGCTGTCCTGTGACTAGTGGCCCCGGCCGCGAGATCGAGAGCGGCGCATCCCGATTCCCGTGCCCACTGACATCTGTTACACTCACTGTCGAGGGCTGGGCAGCGGGCGCTCTGTGATTTGCTGTGCAGGCGGCGGACATGTCTGATTGGCCCAGTGGAGGTGGTGACTGGTCACATGTGGAGGCGGGGCTGGGCTGGACTGTGGATGATCTCGGCCGCCCGGAGTCCCGCCTCCCTGCCTGGCGCGCGATGTGTCTCCTCTTTACTGAGGTCTGTCATCTGCTCTTCCTCCAGCCTGTCAGAGTGCTCCTCTCTGTCATCCCGCCCCTCTCTGTCATCCCGCCCCTCTCTGTCATCCTGCCCCTCTCTGTCAGCACCTCCCTCTCTGTTAGCCCACTCCTCTGTGCCAGCCCACCCCCTCTGTCAGCACCCCCTCTGTCAGCACCCCCCTATGTCAGCACCCCCCCCTCTCTGTCAGCCCACTCTCCTCTCTGTCAGCCCACCCCCCCTGTCAGCACCCCCCTCTCTGTCAGCCCACCCCCATGACAGCACCCCCCTCTCTGTCAGCCCACTCCCCCAGTCAGCACCCCCCTCTCTGTCAGCCCACCTCCCCAGTCAGCACCCCCCTCTCTGTCAGCCCACCCCCTTCTCTGTCAGCCCACCCCCTCTGTGTCAGCACCCCCTCTCTCTGTCAGCCCACCCCCCCAGTCAGCACCCCCCTCTCTGTCAGCACCCCCCTCTCAGTCCATACCCTCTCTGTCAGCACCCCCCTCTCTGTCAGTCCATACCCTCTCTGTCAAGACCCCCCTCTCTGTCAGTCCATACCCTCTCTGTTAGCGCCCCCCTCTCTGTCAGCCCACCCCCCCTCTGTCAGCGCCCCCCTCTCTGTCAGCCCACACCCTCTTTTAGCACCCCCCCGTCAGCCCTCCCCCTCTCTGTCAGCACCACCCCCCTCTGTGTCAGCACCCCCCTGTCAGCACCCCCCTCTGTCAGCCCACCCCCCTGTCAGCACCCCCTGTCTGTCAGCCCACCCCCCTCTGTCAGCACCCCCTCTCTGTCAGCACCCCCCTCTCTGTCAGCCCACTCCCCCAGTCAGCACCCCCTCTCTGTCAGCCCACCCCCCAGTCAGCACCCCCCTCTCTGTCAGCCCACCCCCATGACAGCACCCCCTCTCTGTCAGCACCCCCCTCTCTGTCAGCCCACCCCCCTCTCTGTCAGCCCACCTCCCCAGTCAGCACCCCCTCTCTGTCAGCACCCCCTCTCTGTCAGCCCACCCCCCCAGTCAGCACCCCCCTCTCTGTCAGCCCACCCCCCTGTCAGCACCCCCCTCTCTGTCAGTACCCCCCTCCCTGTCAGCCCACCCCCCTGTCAGCACCCCCCTCTCTGTCAGCACCCCCCTCTCAGTCCATACCCTCTCTGTCAGCACCCCCCTCTCTGTCAGTCCATACCCTCTCTGTCAGCACCCCCCTCTCTGTCAGTCCATACCCTCTCTGTCAGCCCACCCCCTCTCTGTCAGCCCACCCCCCTGTCAGCACCCCCCTCTCTGTCAGCACCCCCCTCTCTGTCAGCACCCCCCTCCCTGTCAGCACCCCCCTCTCTGTCAGCACCCCCCTCTCAGTCCATACCCTCTCTGTCAGCACCCCCCTCTCAGTCCATACCCTCTCTGTCAGCACCCCCCTCTCAGTCCATACCCTCTCTGTCAGCACCCCCCTCTCTGTCAGTCCATACCCTCTCTGTCAGCGCCCCCCTCTCTGTCAGCACCCCCTCTCTGTCAGCACCCCCTCTCTGTCAGCACCCCCTCTCTGTCAGCCCACCCCCCTGTCAGCACCCCCCTCTCTGTCAGCACCCCCCTCTCTGTCAGCACCCCCCTCTGTCAGCACCCCCCTCTCTGTCAGCACCCCCCTCTCAGTCCATACCCTCTCTGTCAGCACCCTCCTCTCTGTCAGTCCATACCCTCTCTGTCAGCACCCCCCTCTCTGTCAGTCCATACCCTCTCTGTCAGCACCCTCCTCTCTGTCAGTCCATACCCTCTCTGTCAGCACCCCCCTCTCTGTCAGTCCATACCCTCTCTGTCAGCGCCCCCCTCTCTGTCAGCGCGCCCCCCTCTCTGTCAGCCCACACCCTCTTTTAGCACCCCCCTCTCTGTCAGCAGCACCCCCCTCTTTTAGAACCCCCCCGTCAGCACTCCCCCTCTCTGTCAGCACCACCCCCCTCTGTGTCAGCACCCCCTCTCTCAAGAGAACACCGGCACGGCGACGCCTCCTTCTACCTCAACCTCCAGAGTCACGCTGAATAACAGCCATGGTGGCTGTGACTGGCAGTGGGACAGAACGAAGATAAAAAAAAAAGGTGTCACTCTCTCTCTGTGTTTCTCGCTCTCCTTCTCTCTCTCGCTTTCTCTCTTTCTCCCCTTCTCTCCTTCTCTCTCTCTTCTTCTCTGTCTCTATTCTCTCTCTTCTCTCTTTTGACGGGCACAGTGGCTTCATTTCACGGGGCACAGTGGTTGCGATTGATGGGGTACAGTGGTTGCATTTGACGGGGCACAGTGGCTGCATTTGACGGGGCACAGTGGCTGCAATTGATGATTTGACTGCCCCTTGGCTAATTTTAAATAAATAAACTTAGGCTTTAAGGGGGCAAGGGCAGGTAGGTCAGTGCATGTCAGGTAGGTCAGTGCATGTCAGGTAGGTCAGTGTATGTCAGATAGGTAGGTCACTGTGTGTTAGGTAGGTCAGATAGGTAGGTCACTGTGTGTCAGGTAGGTCAGATAGGTAGGTCAGTGTGTGTCAGGTAGGTAGGTCAGTGTATCAATTAGGTCAGTGTGTGTCAGATAGGTAGGTCAGTGTGTGTCAGGTAGGTCAGATAGGTAGGCCAGTGTGTGTCAGGTAGGTCACATAGGTAGGTCAGTGTGTGTCAGGTAGGTGAGATAGGTAGGTCAGTGTGTGTCAGGTAAGTAGGTCAGTGTATCAATTAGGTCAGTGTGTGTCAGATAGGTAGGTCAGTGTGTGTCAGATAGGTCAGTGTGTGTCAGGTAGGTCAGTGCGTGTCAGGTATGTCATGTAGGTCAGTGTATGTCAGCCAGGTAGGTCAGTGTGTCTCAGGTAGGTAAGTGTGTCTCAGGTAGGTCAGTGTATGTCATGTAGGTCAGTGTGGGTCAGGTAGGTCAGTGTGGGTCAGGTAGGTCAGTGTGGGTCAGGTAGGTCAGTGTGGGTCAGTGTGGGTCAGGTAGGTCAGTGTATGTCATGTAGGTCATTGTGTGTCAGCCAGGTAGGTCAGTGCATGTCAGGTAGGTCAGTGCATGTCAGGTAGGTCAGTGCATGTCAGGTAGGTCAGCACGGTCAGTGTATGTCAGCCATGTAGGTTAGTGTATGTCATGTAGGTCAGTGTATGTCAGATAGGTAGGTCAGTGTATGTCAGGTAGATTAGTACGTTTCAGGTATGTCATGTAGGTCAGTGTATGTCAGCCAGGTAGGTCAGTGTGTGTCAGGTAGGTCAGTGTATGTCAGGTAGGTAACACCCCCCTCCATACAACCCCACCGTCTGCCGCACCATCACCCCCCCCCCCCGGTGCTGGGCTCTGACTTCGGGCTGAAGCCCCTGGTCTTTTTGCTACCTAGCAACGCCCCTGGCTAGGACGTTGTTAAGTGAGACCTAGTCATTACTGCTCACCTCCACCACCACAGAAGTGATCTCTCAAACGCTGACCTCAGAGCTACTGCATCAGAGGAGAGAAAGAGCATGTGAAGGGGTTTGAATCAGAGATAAATGTCACTCCTGTAATGGTGGAGGTGAACAGCAACGACTAGGCCTCACTTAGCAACATCCTAGGAGTACTCCAGTCAGGTTTCATAAGGTATGTACATAGGGTTGCCACTTTTTCTTCAAGTCAAACCCAAACATTTGTTTTATTTTACACTATAGCAGTGGTCTTCAAGCCTGTCCTCAGGACCCACAGGCCAGGTTTTATGTATTACCTTGGGGAGATGCAGACTAGAATACTGCAATCACCGAGCAGCAAATGATATCACCTGTGATGTATTTCAGTTATCTTGCAAACCTGGCCTGTTAGTGGGCCCTGAGGACAGGGTTGATGACCACTGCACTATAGGATTGTAACAGGACTGGGACACCTTTGGGCACTCCAAAGAGAATAGTAATGTGGCATACATAGTGCCCCCTCACCCTCCTGTCAAGCCCTGTTCTGAGCCACATTCCTGTCTGAATAATGTGTCCAGGTTTCAGGTGGAATGGAACCCGGGCACATGATTCAAAACCCGGACTGTCTGGGTGAATCCAAACAGGTGACAACCCTGTATGTACATGACCTACACCTATAACAAGGGCATTATCAAACTTTAGTCAGAGGTGCACAGTTTGTTTTTATCTACAAACACCTCCTACCTGTATAGGCAGTTTTTCTGTAAAGCTGAACTAACCCTTTATCCACTTCACATCCTGCCCATGTACATATGACATCCGCAGGAGGGAACTCCCATCCTGGGCGGGCGTCATATGACGTCCTGGGCTTCCCGGCAGTCTGGGGGGGCGCGTGCACCGCCACTACGTCACTCGGGAGCTGATGCGCGTGCCCGTTAACCGAGCAGGACCGTGGATCTGTGTGTGTAAACACATAGATCCACGTCCTGTCAGGCGAGAGGAGACCGATGGTGTATTCCCAGTACAAAGGAACACCGATCGGTCTCCTCCTCTTGTGAGTCCCCGCCCTCTACAGTTAGAATCACTCCCTAGGTAACACAGTTAACCCCTTCACCACCCCCTACTGTTAATCCCTTCACTGCCAGTGACATTTATACAGTAATCAATGCATTTGTATAGCACTGATCACTGTATAATTGTGAATGGTCCCAAAATGGTGTCAAAAGTGTCTGATCTGTCCGCTGCAATGTAACAGTCACGATAAAAATCAGCGCCATTACTAGTAAAAAAAAAAAAATAATAACAAAAATGCCATAAAACTATCCCCTATTTTGTAGACGCTATAACTTTTGTGCAAACCAATCAATATATGCTTATTGCAATTTTTTTTAACAAAAATATGTAGAAGAATACATATCGGCCTGAACTGAGAAAAAAAAGTAAAAAATTTGTGTTTTTTTTTTTCAAACTTGTCGCTCTTCTTTTGTTTATAGCTAAAAAAATGCAGAGATGATCAAATACCACCAAAAGAAAGCTCTATCTGTGGGGGAAAAATGATAAATATTTCATTTGGGTACAGTGTAGCATGACCGCGCAACTGTAATTCAAAGTGCGACAGCGCTGAAAACTGAAAATTGGCCTGGGCAGGAAGGGGGGGGGAAATGCCCTGTATTGAAGTGGTTAAAAGAAACTGGGAGCAAACAAGCTCTTTATTGCAGAAAAGACAGGCAATGTCTTTTCTGCAATACAAAACCCTTACCTGCCTGTTCCCAGTCTTCTTTAGAATTTACATCGACTGGATATGCACCAGTTTAGATGCCCGAAGACCGCCACCCAGACAACAGGGAGGAGAAGATGCCGACGCTGGCAAGGGACCTTGGACTGCTAGTTCTGCTCTAAATGCATAGTTCACCTTTATCAAAAAACTGCCTGTGCAAGTAAGTTGGGCCTGTTGATAAAAAACAATCTGTGCAGCTTTGACCAAAGGTAAATAATGCCCTTGCTTTAGGTGTAGGCAATTTACATACCTCATAAAGTCTAACCAAAAAACTCCCAGAGATCATATCATCCCATCCAGCCTTGTTGTTAGGGCTCTGAGCTCAAACCCTTATGTCAAAGCTACTGCGTCAGGGGAGAGAAAGCGCATGTCAGGAGGTTTGAGGAAGAGCTCACGCCTGTGATAGTGAACATGAACAGTAAGTGCTAGACTCCTCTTAGCAACGTCCTAGCAACAAGGCAGGATGGGATCATGTGACGTCTGGGAGTTGTTCAGTCAGGTTTCAGGAGGTACTGTACATAAATGGCCTACACCTATAGCAAGGGCATTATTCAACTTTGGTCAGAGCTGCACAGTTTTTGTTTATCTACAGACGCCCCTTACCTGCATGTGCAGTTTTTGGTACAAGTGAACTATGCCTTTGAGACTACACATTTATTAAAATATGGGCTGCCTAATACAGTGTTTCTCAACTCCAGTCCTCAAGGCGCACCAACAGGTCATGTTTTCAGGATTTTCCTCAGATGAAAAGGCTGTGGTAATTACTAAGGCAGTGAAACTGATCAAATCACATGTGCAAAATAGTGGAAATCCTGAAAACATGACCTGTTGGTGCGCCTTGAGGACTGGAGTTGAGAAACACTGGCCTAATACAACACGATGGGCCTAAATTTGCACTTTAAAGTATTTTTTTTTTTTTACAAAAACCTTTATTTCTTTTTTTTCAGTGTTCACTTATGGGCTCATTTACTACACAAAGTGGAATGTACTAGGAGAAAAAAATAAGTCTTTTTTTGGCACAGGAGGCTTTACATGTCTCTTCTGCCAAAAAATCCCTACCTGCTAGCAAATGTTTATTTTTACAGTTTAATTCCACTTAATATGACCAGTATTTTGCTTATCACTGTATAATTACTATAATAGTAGTATTTTACACCTGCTTAGAGTTCCTCTTTAAATAGTAGCAGGAATGCTTTGTAGTGCTTGTTCATTAATATTATGGTCATACAGAATACAATTGTTAAAACAGAACTAAACCCTCCTATCCTTTATAGAGTAAAGAAGCTGCCATATTGGCCTCTGTTTGATCTGCATTTGCCATAGTGCTGCACATGTGACCAGTTATGACACTGCCATTTTATGACATGACAGTTCAGCTGAGAACACAAGCAATTGTGAGGGTTATCATTCAATGTAACTGGGAAAGGGGTTTAGTTCCACTTTAAGCCTCTCTGCATACCATCGCGTGGCAGCTGACCATTCCTCTTTGTTACAGGGCACAGCCCCGGCTATGGCAGTGGAGCCTATTCTGGAGACACGGAGATGCTGACATCACTGAGCTGGGAGGATGCCCGAGTGCGCAGGTCCTTCATCCGGAAGGTATGTGTGGGGTTAGTCCTCTATAATGTAATGGAAGTGTATTTGCCTTTATACTGTAAATATATGGGATCAGTGAGAGCGAGTACCAAGAGCTGAGCTGTGAGAACAGAAAGACATTGTTCTCTCCGGAGAATGATATCACTGATGATATAAGGGACATTTCTAATCTCCCCAATGCTCTTCATTTTCTTTTCTTTTCCAGGTCTATTCAATCCTTTCACTTCAGCTTCTAGTCACCGTCTCCATTGTGGCTCTCTTTACCTTCTGGTGAGTTATTCCTTAGTATAAAAACAACTGGATTTTGACACAAGAATTCATATTGTACATGAAAACACAGTTCACTAAGTACATATTCACTTATCTGAATAACCCCTATGGATGGAAAACAGGTTAAAAGTGCATGATGGCAATTCTCCTTAGGAACTAGACCAGTGGTCTCCAAACTGTGGCCCTTTACTAGCCTTTAACCGGCCCTTGGGGCACTATTCCCCCACTGATGCAAGGCACTATTACTCTCACTGACACCAACAGTGGTTCATAATTCCTGCCACTGACACCAACAATGGGGCACTATTCTTCCCATTGACCAATGATGGAGCACTATTCTTCCCACTGTTAACAATGAAGGGGAACTATTCCTCCCATTGACCAATGGTGGAGCCCTATTTCTCCCACTGACCAATGATGGGACACTATTCCTCCCACTGTTAACAATGATGGGGCTCTATTGTTCCCACTGACCAATGATGGGGCACTATTCCCACTGTTAACAATGATAGGGCACTATTCCTCTTCCTGATACCAATGATGGGGCACTATGCTTTCCACTGATACCAATGATGAGGCACTATTCCTCCCACCGATAACAATGATAGGGCACAATTCTTTCCACTGATACCAATGATGGGGCACTATTTCTCCCACCAATACCAATGATAGGGCACAATTCTTTCCACTGATACCAATGATGGGGCACTATTTCTCCCACTGATAACAGTGATGGGACACTATTCCTCCTACTGATACCAATGATGGCGCACTGTTCCTCCCACTGATACCAATGTTAGGGCACCATTCTTCCTACTGATACCAACAATGGCGCACTGTTCCTCCCACTGATACCAGTGATGGGACACTATTCCTCCTACGGATACCAACAATGGGACACTGTTCCTCCCACTGATACCAATGATGGGGCACTATTCCTCCTACGGATACCAATGATGGGGCACTGTTCCTCCCACTGATACCAACAATTGGGCACTTATCCTCCCACTGATAACAATGATGGGGCACTATTACTCCAACTGATAACAATGATGGGCACTATTTCTCCCACTGGCACCAACAATGGGGCTCTATTCCTCCCCACTGTTACCAACAATGAGGCACTATTCTTCCCACTGACACCAATAATGGGGCTCTATTCCTCCCGCTGACACCAATGATGGGGCACTATTCCTCCTCCTACTGACCACAGGTGCCATATACATTTTTTTACTCCTGCTGACCACCAACCTGTCACTTGTCTTTCAGTGATCCAGTTAAAGAATATGTCCAGGCAAACCCAGGCTGGTATTGGGCATCCTAGTAAGTATTTTTTTACTATTCTTATTTTTACTATTTTAGCTACTTTACCATCTTCATTATGTTTCCAGATATCAGGGCCCATTCACAGTTGTGTGCGAGGAAGGAGGAGAGGGGCCGAACTTTCGGCTGAGTTCATTGTGGCGAACTTAGCCAGAAGTGGGTACCCCCCCTTCCAGAAGGTGCCAAATGTGGCAGCAGATGGGAAGGAGGAGGCATACAGGTGGAGCTTCCCCTTTTCCGTGGAGCGTCGCTTTAAGTTTCATTTACCTTTGTGGCTGGGAGGGGTGGTAAAAATAGGTGGTTGGGCTGTGGTTTTACTGCCCCCCCAACTGCCCACCTTGACCTAACATGGCAGCTGGACAGAGTGGTATACAGTGATACTTTGTTTTGTGGGCTTGGCAAAAATTATATCCCATGATGCATTCGGTGGCCATTACCACGTGACCCATGCATGTGAATGGGACTGCACTGCAAACGCCCTGAACCGCGTGTACTGCACGTAGTTGCAGCATGATGCTGCAGTCTTTCATGGGATAAAACAGGTGGTGAGTAGGCCACATTTCGCCTCCCAGTCTTCTGCAAGACAATCAACTGCAGATCGCTTTTCAGAGGGGCAGTGAATACCATGACAAGTGTAAATGAGCAATAATAGCAGGAAACCATCAGTATCAGGCGACAGTCTGAAGCTTTAGAAATTTTTGTCTATGTGAAATTCAGGAGAGAAACAAGAGTTTATGGTATTCCCTTCAAAACAGGGCATCTTTGCACATCCAAATATATGTTATTGCACTATACACACTTTTTCCATGTCCACCATTAAAATAAAACACACCAAAGCTCAAAAGCCTGGAGTCTCTGTGTACTTTAGGTACAGTTTGTCCATGCTATTACATGTGTGCAAATGGCACACCAGTGTATAGGCCCTCATATTTTTCATCTTTTTGGCAATTGTCTGCTACTTGCTGGACTCAATTGATCCTTTGATGTTGCTAGTCAGAAATGCCTTGCATTCCATGCATAAGCGTGGGTTCATTGTTGCTCAAAGATTTATGAATTAGCTAACACTGGACAGTGTGAAGATCTACAGAACCATATGGCAACCAATCAATTTGTATTCATTTACAGTAGAAAGATCAAATGTATTTATGCTGTTATTTCATATGTCATGAACAATGACTGAATACTCAAAACTGTTCGTGTAAAAAAAGGCAATAAACTAAGGCTATTTGTTAGAGTGTAATAAGGCTTATTGAGGCAGCTGCCTCAGGCAACCCAAGCCTTGGGGGCACTGAGGCCGAAGTGCTCATACTAGCAGTATAATACATAAATAATACGGCGCTTGTGTAAATAGTGCTCAAACATAAGGTAAAAGCAGCTGCAACATAAAACTGTGAGATAAAAACACAACAAAATAGTGAGAAAAGGACAAATATGTTGCGCTGTTAAGAGCTAAAGAATAAACAAAAATCAACAAAAAATATTATATAAAGTCTCTAAAGTCCAAAGACACAATGGCTTATAAGTAGCCAAGGTAAGTGAAACAGGCAAAAACACATCACAAGAATGCGTAAATGATTCAGAAGAAAAAGTCCTCCACCAAGTGACACGCCACTGACACAGAGGTTAAGATGTACTCTTACCCAAGAGCATAGACCCTCTAATTATGGAAAGTCATAAAAGCCTTTGTGTATCCACCATTCCAGGTTAATCTGGGGAGACAAGAGTCGGTAATATGCAGCCCGCATACAGCTCCTAATGATTTTGTCTCTGATAATCTGGCAGTATGTCAAATAATAGAAAAGAAGCTCCGATAGTGTAAAACCTCTTCTAGAAGTTTTATTGAGCTAAAGTAATGCACTTACATGTTTCCATAGAAAAACAGGCATATGGGTAAAGGCAGTATACGGTGATAAGTTTAAAACACGATGACTGGTCTGTGCATCTCCACCCGACCAGTTTTGTCGCGAATGGACTTCTTCCGACATGAGAAAGCACTTCCTGTCATCGCTAAATATAGTTAAAATATCCAGCCAAGCCTCGCCTTCACTGATACACATCTGCGGTTCATCCAAGCCTCATTGTGAACATGACGCCAACTTCCCACTCTACTTGCAATCATAAGAGACAAGGTAAGCTGTGAGTATTGCCATCCACACCAGACATGAGGTCCATAAACCCAGGTGTCCCCGTAGGCAAGAAACATTTGTTTTGGCAAAAAGAATAATAAATAAATGCAATAAAAACTGGACATGGCTGGAATAACAAAAGCACAAACGAAATAATAACACTAGAACGGAGGAGTACAAAAAAACCAAGACAACATATATATAAAATACAAGTATTAGGAATTATTGATTAAGCCATTAACATCCCAGTCTACATTTAATCCATATGGAATATAGCTTTCAAGGTTATAAATTCACTTAGTCTCCATTCTAGATAATTCCCTCCCTTTTAAGGCTATCCCTCCAGTGGGAGATAAAATGGTCTATACCTACAAACAGGGTCCCAGATGGATCCCTGTTATGAACAAGATCGAAATGTCGTGAAACACTGTGGTTTTTATGTCATTTTTTGATATTGACAATATGCTCATTGAGCCTATTATTAAGTGCCCGAGTAGTCCGGCTCACATATTGTAGCCCACATGGGCACTGAAGAAGGTATACCACATGAGTGGTACTACATGTACATACCTGGTGTGAACAGGTGCAGCGGCTGAACAGAAGATTCTGCTCAGTGTTTGCACTTTTAAAAGGCTCAGGGGTTGATTTACTAAAGGCAAATAGGCTGTGCACTTTGCAAAGTGCAGTTGCACTATGCAAGTGCAGTTGCTCCAGAGCTTCGTAAATGATGTAAAGCTTCACTTTGCAAATAATTAGTAATGCACCGAAATTTGGGCGACTAAAAATTATCGGCCACAAATAGGGTTTTCAGCGTTGTGCCCAACATGCCAGCCCCAACATGTCAGCGATTTTGCCTTGCTTATGGTGTGTTTTTCATAGGTCATGTGTCTCAACAAATGCAACACGGGTGCATTTTTTATGCATTCTTGCTGCGTTTTCAATGCATTTCAATAGGGAGGTGCGGTTTGCCAAATATGCACCATAAATGCAACAACCAGGATTTTTAACACTACTTCAAAAGGTACCGATTAATGGCCAACAATACATTCATATTCATCTAATTTCATTATGTTAATTAAAAAGTCGAATATAATACAATTATTTATAAAAAAATATATTTTTTTTTATAAACTGTCAATTTCGGTTTTGATTTTCGGCCAAGTGCATCCTGAATTTTCGGTTTTGGTTTCAGCACCAAAATTTTCATTTCGTTGCATCACTACAAAGAATACCCAATCATGTGCAAGGAAAAAACAAACAAAAAAAACAGCATTTTTGCTTGCACATGATTGGATGATGGAAGTCAGCAGACCTTCTGCTCATTTACTAAGCTCTGGAGCAGCTGATCTTGCAGAGTGCAACTGCACTTTGCAAAGTGCACAGTCTATTTGTCTTTAGTAAATTAACCCCTCAGTGTCACTGATCTGACTGCTTGTGTGTGTGTGTGTGTTTTCACTGTTACACCCATCTTAGCCATGGAAGGGTAAAAATGGCCATCTCAGGTTGTATCTTCCTACATTAAAGTCTTATGTCTGTGTCCCATGTCTCCGATTAGGGAGATCCACCCCTCTGTTTATCTTGTGGTGACCATTGTCAATGGGACAGAAACTGAGGGCAAATAAAAAAAGTTAAGTTGTTACCAGAACAGGAATAAAGTGGAAAGTGGGGGATCATGGGGATTCTTGTTACGGCGACAACTGTCAAAAAAGCATTTCCATTACTTTGGTGAGACTTCCTCTCACTTTCCATTGTGCCTACAAGTGAGGAAGTTAGGCTCCATACACACGATCAGACTATCGTACAAAAAAACACTGCTTTTCAAAATGATCATAATTTGATTGTTAGTACACAGCTTTCGTCCGAAATTTTCCGAAGGGACAAAAACAAAAATGTTTCTCGTACGATACCAGATCATACAATTTTTGTTTAATCAGTGCAGTTTTCATATGCAAAAAATACAATACAAATACATCACGTCACTTTCCAAATTTTTATTGTCATACAAGAATGTTCGTAGTTTAGTAACCTATTCATTTTCCATATCGAGACTAGCATGCAAAAAAACGGACGATCATTCGTCTGATAATCTCATTGTGTGCACCAGCCTTAAAGGGAGATTATGCAAAGGACCACAACAAAAACAGAACAAAGAAAAAAGCTTTTTGAGTTTTAACCTTTTCTTACTCTTAAATGGAATAAAAAGATTTGGCTTGGTTATACCTTATTTAAAGGGTAAGTTCACCTTTACACAAAAAATGAAAAGTGAACTAACTCCAAATATTCTGGCTACCCCTCCAGACCCTGTTGCACATAGCAGCCATGATTCCCTGTGCTGCCGGGGTAGCCACTATACACAGCAATACACAATGGGGTTGATTTACGAAATCTGGAGAGTGCAAGCTGTACATGGTAGCCAACCAACTTTTAACTTTAGCTTGATCAATTAAGCTTTGACAAAAAAAAAAACTGGAAACTGACTGGTTTCTCTGCAGAGCTGAACCAGCTTTAGCACTCTCTGGTTTTAGTAAATCAACCCTAATAAGAAGACTATCCATCATAATGCTCGCAAAGGCGAATGCTTAATGTTCAAAGCAGCAACGTGACTGCGCTGATCAATGATAAGCACATCTGAGGCTTCTTCTTCCGGTGTGGTGTTACAAAAGAAAGAAGCACTTTTCATTGGTCAGCACGGTCACATGGTCATGCTGACCAATGATTGCGTGCCAATACAAGAGTTATGACGGATACTCACTGCATGGCTGTTTATTGTGGTGTTTACACACCAATAAGCTGGTAGCACAAGGCACCCAGGTCCAGGGTCCAGGGAGGTGACCAGGACACTTGGAGTTACTTCACCTTTTCATTACCTTTTAAGTGTAAATAAATATCTTCATTATGTCAGAAAAAATGTTTTCTTGGTCATAAATGTATGAAAAGACATTCCTACAACTAACTTCCTGTTGGTTTTGCTTTGACAGCGTTGTTTTCTTCACAACATACTTGGTTCTGGCCTGCTGCAGCGGACCAAGGTAAGAGCCGGCTCATTGACATGATCTGAAGTTAAAAAGGGAACATTTTGATTTTCACACAGTAGGAATGAATGTTCAATCTGAGATTTGAGGCAGGGTAGGTGGGGGATCACTGGAGAACTATTAATGGGTCCGGGGGGGACATGAAAAAGACAATTTGGCTGATAACTTTGTCCTCCAAGAGTGATCACCCATTGAGCACCAGGCAATTCATGTAGTTACTAAATAATGTATGCACACCTTACAAACAAAAGTGCAGATAAAGTGCACGAAGTGCAGATAAAGTATGAGGCCTTATTTACATAGACATAAGTATGTGTACACCCATAAGAAGGAACTTTTTTGCCCACACAGGATACACAGGCGTTCCATGCGTGCAGACAGTCCTATTCATGTCTTTTGGGACACAGCATCTGCATAGCTCCCAACTGTCCCTGATTTGGAGCAATGTCCCTCTGTCCCTCTTTCTTCCTCATTTGTCCCTCATTTTGGTCTGATCAATATAGTTGTATATAAAATGCACTTTTTATCCTTCAAAAAGTGTTTCCCAGTGCTAAACCTTTCATCCAATTTCTAAATTGCTGCTTTTGTAAATTTTAAAAGCCAATATAAAGTAATAGTAGTGGTAAAAAAAGCCCCTGTGGATTTAAATAACCTTTTTTTGGTTAATTCTCCTTTAAAGGGGTGTGACAGGGGGCGTGTCCTATGCCTACATACGTTTACTAGTAGGTGTTTCTCATTCCCATCTCAAAATGTTGGGAGGTATTCATCTGCTCAGACACAGCCATTGGTTCCAATTTGACAGCCACGGGAGTGCATGTCTCTAAATGCATTGTGTGAGGCCTTAAAGTGGTTCTAAAGTCTGAAGGTTTTTTACCCTAAGTTAAAAAACCTTCTGTGCTGCAGGATCCCCCGCCCTCCCTTATACTTACCTGAGCCCGATCACGATCCAGCATTGTGCATGAAATCAGCGACTCTTGGCTCTCTCCTTCCTCACTGGGCAGATTGATAGCAGCGGAAGCCATTGGCTCCCGCTGCTGTCAATCAAATTCTGTGATAAGGTAGCGGGGGTGGGGCTTAACTGCCCTGTCTGTGTCTGTAGACGCAAGGGATTGAACCCGCACAAGTTCCCCTCATAGAAAGCAGCCTTCTACGGGGACACTCGCTGAAGAGGAGAAGCCAGGAAGGAGTGTATTGGGGCTGCTCTGTGCAATACCAATACACAGTGCAGGTAAATATAACATGTTTTTTATTTTTATTTAAAAAAAAAGGGAAGCTTTAATATCAATTTAAGTTTAGTAGTAACCCATAGAGACCAAACATTAGTTTACTGACATCTAATGGCTGAAGTCTGAGTTCTGAATGTCAGTCCTGATACAGTATTTGCTATAAAGTTGATCTCATTGTGCTTTTTTTTTTTTTGCAGGAGGTATTTCCCATGGAACCTCATCTTGCTGTGTATCTTTGTAAGTGCTGAGACTTTACAAGACCAGTTCCCCTAAGCAGAGTAGCAGTAAAACCAACTGACATACAGGGTGCCATAGGAGAGTTGAATAAGCATATACTGTATTTTATGCTGTAAAGGAGATATCCAGCAATGCACATGTAATTATTTACAGTTTGTATAGTGAAGGCTTTCAAACTTTTAGTAGTTATTCAACTGGACCTGTTTGGCGATATTGACATTGTTTCACCACTCATCTGGGAGGCTTTCTCAGTTCAAATGAATATTGCTACATACTCCAGCATTTATGCTAATGAGGGTCAATATGGATTATGGTGACTCTAATCTGAACACTATGGTGATGTGAAGTGCGTCAAGACAGATGCTAATGGTACCATGCATTACTTAAGGTGAAAAACTCGGAAAACCCAGTGTTAGGATTAACATAATTCAGTCACCCACCAAAGACCAAGCATGGCATTGGGTGGGAGTGAATGGTGTGTTGTCATTGCAATAAACCTTGGCTATAGTTGAACATCTTCAGTGTGGGGCCCGTTATTTGAATGGTGGACTACAGTGGACAAAGAGGGGACTCTAGGGGCTCGGCACCCAGCTGAATGCAGGGAATCAAGAAGGATACAGGCTGTCCTGTGAGTGGTGAATAGGGTTGGGTTTATCTAACAGTCAGTCCCCATGGTGTCATAAAGTCTTGACATAGGTGTTTGCTGTTTTAGTTACATGGCTAAATCTGTGAATGCTTGTCAAATCACTGAGGTAAGAGCTCTTGCACATGGTCGTACAATACTGTGCATTCAGATCAGTAATATATATATATATATCTGAAGGCAGCATTACTGTATTCTATGAGCCCATGTGCACAAGCACCAATATCTGGACCTGTGTAAAAAAAAAAAAAAAAAAAAAGAGAAAAATTTGCATCCACAGTTCTGCATATGGAACTTTTACATACTGTACGTGCAGGCAAATATACTCCTATTAGAGCTTATTCTTCCTAGTAATGAAGGACACTAGGCAGCAGGAGCTGCCTGTATCCAATCAACCAATAGGGCCAATGGGGTATACACTATACGCATGTAAATATTAGCACAGATGTGATGTGTACAGTGATAGACAAGATTTTACATGGGATCTTGCTGTTGGAATTATCCTATGTTAATATTCAAACACCCTATATGGAAAATCGTATTATCAGCCAGCGTTGGGAGCAAAAGGAAATACTTGGTACTGCCAGGTATGGAGGAGCACGTGACTCAATCCAAGTGACAGCACTGAACCATCACAGTGTAAGCTAGGACTCTAGGGACTCATAGCTTACACTGGGATTTTCTTACCCCCTGCTGGCTGAACAGAGAGGAAAGGGAAGTTAAGGAAGGTAAAGGTAAATTCAGCTAGGAAGGTCTAACTCAAAGTGAATCTTTTTTTTAAGGAGAAGTAAGGCCAAAGCTATTTTGGCTATACTTCTACTGTGGGTCACAGGAGTGCACTCCTGTGACCCATATTCAGCCAACAGCGTGCTAAAGTCTGCTGTCGACTGACGTCACAGAGCCAGTCTATGCCCTGCAAGGATCCTGACTGTGAGCCTGAGCCAGCTGCTCCTGCCCCCTCCACAGCCTGGTGGTCCAGTGAGCACTGGAGGGGCAGAACAGAAACAGGTGTCAGTCACTGAAGCTGTCATGGATGCTGCATCCACCTTGGTGCTTATGATTGTTTTTTCTTTTTTTGAAAACCCGCACTTCCCCTTTAATATGCATGGACAAAGCACAGGCTTAGGACTCATTCACATGGACAAAGAGGCCTGCAGTGCATGGAAAGTCATTTGATTATGCGTTCAGAGCAGTGTGGAGCCGCATGCAGGCAGCCTGTATTAATCAACAGAGACACCGTGGATTTCCAGGCTCACTTGCACATCCAAGTTTGACAAACATGCAAGGTCAGGTGCACAGCCTAGAATGCAGACAGTCTGGGGCCATGCACCTTAAATCAAAGTATGTATTCCCAGCACATCACCTTACAGTGGTAAGGTGCAATGTTTCAGGCCACACAGGACCCCTTCATCAGACATGTCACATGCCTGATGAAGGAGTCCTGCGTGGCCCTGAAATGTTGCACCTTACCACTGTGATGTGGTCTTCTCAAATAAATGTTTTGACGATCCACGGTGTGCCGGCGCTACAACACCCGCTTCCTCTATGGCCTATTCCAGGAACGTGTGCAATGGGAATATTGCATTTTGGGGACCATGCACCTGTCCCTGCACGCCTGTCAAACGCGGATGTGTGGGTTTGTCTCCATTGAGTCCATTCCCTAACCCAGGCTTCCTGCATTCTCTGGATGCAAAACAAACAGCTTTTCACAGAGGACAGTCCTCTGCACCCGTTTGAATAAGTCCTAAGATTGATAGTTTTTTATATTTAGAAATATAGATGGAACTGGCAGCACATGCAGCGTTTGTGATAGAAAAATGCTTCCTTTTATCCACGGCTTAATTTTATCAGGGTGGCATAACTAAATCAGCCGAGATTTGTCAATTGCTGCCATAGACAAAACCCATCACTTGGTCTTGAACAATGAACAATACAATATGCTTAAATCAAAACTCTATTATGTCATCTTTCATGGTAATTTTTTTTTCTATTTCTCTAGACACTTTCCATGTCATATGTTACTGGAATGCTGTCCAGGTAAGGAGACCATCGTCTAACAACCTTATGTTGACCTCCCCAACATTGTGAAATAAGAAAGAGGCACAAATTAGCACAAATTATAAAGACAAAGGAAACGTTCCCTGCCACTTTACTAAAGGCAAATGGACTGTGCACCTTTCAAAGTGCATTTGCCCCAGAGCTTGGTAAATGAGGTAAAGTTTCACTTTGCAAAGAATACCCAATCACATGCAAGGAAGATAAAAAAAAAAAAATTGCATTTTTGCTTGCACGTGAGTGAATGATGAAAGTCAGCAGAGCTTTACTTTATTTACCAAGCTTTGGAGCATTTGCTCTTACAGCGTGCAACTGCACTTTGCAAAGTGCACAGTTCATATGCTTTTAGTAAATCAACCCCTTAGGCTGGGTTCACACTAAGATAGTCAGCTTCTTCAAAAGCACCCGTGTCTCTGCATTCTTCCCTTCAAGTTGCCCACCGAAGGCCTCTTTCAGCAGCTTGTGCCTGGGGAGATTAGAGTGCCCTCCCCAGACTGGACTCCTCCACTCTAGGACAATACCCAGAGCTCTGTGTGCCCCAAGAGTATATGCAGCCACCCGGCACGCCTTCAGAACCTGCCTCTCTGGGATGGGCTGCGCCTGCATCCATATTCATGCTCCCACCTGCATAGCTTCTCACCTACTTTCTAGAAACTTCTCCAGTCTCTAGGATACAGAGGAAGCTTATGCAGACTGGGAGCAGCAGAGCACACAGATCAGACCTAATAGACTGATTGTGGGCTCACTGATTATAGTGAGCTAAAATATGCTTTTACCTAACAGAAATATCCACGTTGCCTACAGTGTGACAACTAAATTTACCTATCAGAACCAAATTAAAGCTAACCTATCTAAACTAAGCACCCACCTAAGAGGGTGCTACATAAAAAAAACAGGAACATGACTTTTTAGATACCAATAATTCCTACAAAAATAAATTATTTATTCATTTAAAATCACCCATTTTATTTTACAGATTTAAAACCAACTAAGAGAAAAGGATTGTGTACATTATAGTGTTTGAATAACCTCCTTGAACCCCCAATAATAAATCACAACCATTTGCTCACAGTTACAATGTTTTCAATATACTGTACAGTATATATTGCTTCATATGATCAACTGAAATTACATGAGGGGATATCCAGACCTGCCTCAATGAGATTTACCTTCCATCATATAGTTGAGACTAGACTAACATGCTTACAAATGACTCCTTCCTTACTGTGTGTCCCTTGTCTTCTCAGCTATTATAACACCACATCTGTGATCCTGTGTCTCGGAATTACGGCACTTGTCTGCATTTCCGTCACTATATTCAGCTTCCAAACCAAGGTAAGAGATCATGAAAATCAAATAAACATCAATAGCAAGGTTACTTGTGGAGCTGAGATGTTATAACTGCCTAGTGTCAATTAAACCCTATCTGTGTCCCCAAATATCAGAGTGACTTGCAGGACTGGACGAGTGCACTACAATAATGCACATAATAGATGTGTATGGAGAAATCCCTAGCACTTGTACACATTAAGACCCCTTTCACACCAAGGGCGTATTGCAGGCGCTATAGCGTTAAAAATAGCGCCTGCAATCCGCCCTCAAACAGCTGTTCCATTGTCTGCAGTGTGAAAGCCCGAGGGCTTTTACACCGGAGCGCTGCGCTGACAGGACAGGAAAAAAAGTCCTGCCAGCAGCTTCTTTCGAGCGGTGAAGGAGCGGTGTGTTTACCGCTCCTCCACCGCTGCTCCCCATTAAAATCAATGGGGCAGCGCTGGGATACCGCTGGCAAAATGCCGTTATTGCGGTGCATTGCGGGCGGTTTTAACCCTTTCTCGGCTGCTAGCGGGGGGTAAAAGTGCCCCACTAGCGGCTGAAATACGCCGCTAATCCGATGGTAAAACGCCGCTAAAAATAGCGGCGTTTTACTGCTGACGCTGCGGGCAGCCCGGTGTGAAAGGGCTCTAAGACATACAGATTAGAAGATGGGTAACAAGTTGAATGTAATGCGCACACTATACTCAGATCTCCCAAATGGCAGAGTACCTTGCTGTCCTATAAAAAAACATAAAGCACAGTGGTGCAGTGGTCCATCTGCCTGGAGTTTGCATGTTCTCCCTGTGCCTGCGTGGGTTTCCTCCGGTTACTCCGGTTTCCTCCCACACTCTAAAAAGACATGCCGGTAGGTTAATCAGTTCCTGTGTAAATTGGCCCTAGTATATGTATGAATGTGAGTTAGGGACCTTAGGTTGTAAGCTCCTTGAGGGTAGGGACTGATGTGAATGTACAATGTATATATAAAGTGCTGCGTAAATTGACGGCGCTATATAAGTACCTGAAATAAATAAAAAATAAAGCAGTGAATGCTACTTTCACCGAACTACCATTGTCAGTGAATCAATCACTGTCATTTAATACACATTCACCTGCAACAAATGTTTGGTAAATGTCAGAGTCACTGTTTTATAAATATGTCTCTACGTATTTGTAACTGTGGGTTTAATAACCCTGGAGACCTTTATGGAAGTTGTTCTTCCATGTTTAACCTCCCTGGCGGTATGATTATTTCGGATTTTAGGTGCTGAATTATTATTTGCATGGAAATTTGGCGTTTTATATTGTAGGCCTGTAATTCTTAACAATAACACACTTAAATCTTTCCAAACAAGAGTCTAGTAGATATCCCGGGTATGATAAAGTTTGAAACACAAAAACATAAATTATAATATAATAAATAAATATAAATAATTAAAAAAAAAATAATATAATAATAATAAAATAAATTTCCCCACGATTCACTATCGCTCAATTCTGCAAGTGTTCTAATTTACTATCGCTGTTTTCTAGCTGGTCTAAAGCCACTTTTGACGTAAAGGGACACTTTTTGGTTGCTATGGACAATCTCAAGTTTCCAGGCAGAAAGAACAGTATACATAATATAAAACTGTATGCAGGGCATTGGACAAAGCCCTGGGGACAAAAGGGAAGTAAAATGATTTCATACAGTACTGTAATCTGTAAGATTACAGTGCTGTATGTGTTATGATTTTTACTTTTTTTGTAATTTGCCGCCAGGCTCCGCCCCCGTGTGTCACGACGCTCGCAGGGAATGGAGCCTGGCAAGGAGAGGCTTCGGAGGAGACAGAGCCCGCAGACACAGCGGGGGACATCGCAGGATCCTGGGGACAAGGTAAGTAACGCCGCACCAGCATCCTGCAATGTAATCCCGAGTGTGGCTCGGGGTTACCGCTAATGGTGCTGAAATTTAACCCCGAGCCACACTCGGGAAAACCGTCAGGGAGGCTACTAAATATGCAGCATAAATAGTTATTTACCAAGGCCTTCAGTTTGTATGGAATATGAGAATGTTACACCCCTTGTCCAATTCTTATTGCTTTCTTCATCTCTGGGGAATTTCACCCTCTTTTTTTGTCATGGTGTCCAGCGACACTGGGTCAAAAAGTGGTGGGAAATACATTTAAAAGTTGTCGCCAAAACAAAAATCATATGGAATGGGGACACCTGTTTTGGTGACAACTGTGTGAGAGCGTCTTTCTCCTAAATTTGAGAAGCTTGCTTCCATACCTGTGTCCCCAATTCTAAAACCATTCCTTATGCTAAAACAAAGTAAAAAAACTTACGGGTATAGATATACAGTGCCTTGCAAAAGTATTCAACCCCCTTGGCATTTTTTGTGTTTTGTTGTCTCACAACCTGGAATTAACATGGATTGTTTCAGGATTTGCATCATTTCATTTACAGAACATGCCTACAACTTTGAAGATGTTTTTTTTTATTGTGAAGCAAACAACAAATAGGACTAAATAACAGAAAAAGTCAATGTGCATAACTATTTACCCCCCTAAAGTCAATACTTTGTAGAGCCACCTTTTGCGGCTATCACAGCTCCAAGCCACTTTGGATAAGACTCTATGAGCTTGCAACATCTTACCACTGGGATTTCTGCTCATTCCTCCTTGCAAAACTGCTGAAGCCCCTTTAAGTTGGATGGTTTGCACTTGTGAACAGCAATCTTTAAGTCTAACCACAGATTTTATATTGGATTGAGGTCTGGGCTTTGACTAGGCCATTCCAACACATTTACATGTTTCCCCTTAAACCACTCAAGTGTTGCTTTAGCAGTGTGTTTGGGGTCATTGTCCTGCTGGAAGGTGAACCTCCGTCCTAGCCTCAAATCACACACAGAGTGGTACAGTTTCTGCTCAAGAATATCCCTGTATTTAGCACCATCCATCTTTCCCTCAACCCTGACCAGTTTCCCAGTCCCAACTGCTGAAAAACATCCCCACAGCATGATGCTGCCACCACCATGTTTCACTGTGGGGGTGGTGTTCTTTGGGTGATGTGATGTGTTGGGTTTGCACCAGATATAGCGTTTTCTTTGATGGCCAAGAAAACCAGAAACCACAGCACCTTCCTCCATACATTTTGGGAGTCTCCCACATGCCTTTTCGCAAACTCAAAACGTGACATTTTGTTTTTTGCTGAAAGTAATGGCTTTCTTCTGGCCACTCTGCCATAAAGCCCAACTCTATGGAGCATACGGCTATGTAAAGATACTCCAGTCTCTGCTGTGGAACTCTGCAGCTCCTCCAGGATTACCTTAGGTCTCTGTGCTGCCTCTTTGGTTAATGCCCTCCTTGCCCGGTATGTGAATTTTGGTGTGCGGCCATCTCTTGGCAGGTTTGCTGTTGTGCCATGTTCTTTACATTTTGTTATGATAGATTTGATGGTGCTCCTAGGGATCATCAAAGATCTGGATAATTTTTTTATAACCTAACCCTGACTTTACTTCTCAACAACATTGTCCCTTGCTTGTTTTGAGAGTTCCTTGGTCTTCATGGCAGTCTTTGGTTAGTGGTGCCTCTTGCTTAGGTGTTGCACCCTCTGGGGCCTTTCAAAAAGGTGTGCATATGTAATGACAGATCATGTGACACTTAGATTGCACACAGGTGGACATCATTTCACTAATTATGTGAATTCTGAAGGTATTTGGTTGCACCAGAGCTTTTTATGGGCTTCATAACAAAGGGGGTGAATACATACGCACATGCCAATTATCATTTTTTTATTTCTGAAAAATAGTTTTATGTATATATTTTTCTAATTTTACTTCACCAACTTAGGCTATTGTGTTCTGATCCATCACATATAATTTAGATTGAAAAAAAAACATTGAACTAAAGGCTGTAATGTAACAAAATAGGTAAAAAAAAGCCAAGGGGGTGAATACTTTTGCAAGGCACTGTACTTTGAGTTAATTTTTCTATTGAGTTTGATATACTAAAAAAGTGGTCTCCAAACTATGGCCCAGTGGTCTTCAAACTGCGGCCCTTTGCTGGCCTTTATCCGGTTCTTGGGGCACTCTTCCTTCCAATGATATGAGGCACTATTCCTCACACTGACACCAACAGTGGGGAATAATTCCTGCCACTGATACTAATGAGGAGTCATTATTTCTAGCACTAGTATCAATGATTGGGAACTATTGCTCCCACTGACACCAATGATGGGACACTATTCCTCCCACTGACACCAATGATGGGGCACTATTGCTCCCACTGATACCAATGGTGGGGCACTATTTCTCTCACTGATACCAATGATGGGGCACTACTTCTCCTCCTACTGACCTCCAACCTTGAGGCCATGTTTATTCTCACTGATGCTGGGCCTGGGACATTTTCTACCTCCGCTGGCCACAGTCCGGCCCCCTAAAGTCTGAAAGACAGTAAACTGGCCCTTTGTTTGCAAGGCTTGGAGACCTCTGCTCTAGAAGAATCATAGAGAGTTGTAAGGCAGCAAAACTGTCAATGAAGCCTTATTCCTGTAGTATAGAGAGGGGCCATCACACTGGTCTCCTGATTATGGAGAAAATGGCTTATTTTCTCCATAACCCAAGTTATTCAACTTTCACCTAAACAAATTTCTTTATCTAATAAAAGCTGTGGCATAAGGCATGGTTAGCTAGTAAGTCAGGTGAAAAGTCATATGGAAGTAGCTGCCTTTTTTATACATCTTTCTACACTAGCTATGAATAATAAATTACAGTGCATGGTCAACCATAGAAAATCTTGAAAAGAGTCTCTGTGTTCTGTCATCAATTCTGTTATACAAAGAAAGGAAGTGGAGTTGATTTGCTTTGCAAAAAGTACCCAATCACGTGCAAGGATAATAAAAAAAAATGCATTTTTGCTTGCACATGATTGGATGATGGAAGTCAGCAGAGCTCTTCCTCATTTACTAAGCTCTTGAGCAACTGCTCTTGCAGAGGGCAACTGCATTTTGCAAAGTGCACAGTGTATTTGCCTTTAGTAAATCAGCCCTATTGCTCTGCTGTTGTTTAGGTGATTGGTAGTGGGCACAATTTGGAGTAATTCAGTCATCCACCACCCAGTGCGATTGGAACACTGCCGCATTACACCCCAAACACTCACTGCACTAACAGCCCTTTTTTAAACCCTCCGAACCTGGTCTTTTTTAACCTTTTTTACCTTAAGGAACCCCAAAAAAAAATCAATTCTCAGGGAATCCCTGTTAAAAACGAATATAACTACAACCCATGGTACATTAGTGTAAGCAGAAAGTTGTAGGAAGTTTTATATAAAAGCCTACAAACAAAATGAATATAACAAAACCCCTAATATTAGTAGTCAGTGTAAAAGTGACCCCTTACATTGGTGGTCAGTGGAAAAAAGCCCCCTAGCATTGCTGGTCAGAGTAGGTGGGAAATCAATTTGCTACTGCTTGCTGCTCAAGGAATCCCAGGCAATGTCTGGAGGACCCCTTAGGTACCACGGAACCCTGGTTAAGAAAGGCCGCCCTAAAAGCATGAACAATCACACTGCATTTAGGTACATCTAACATTTCCCTTTGCTCAGCACTCACATGTGCCTTCTCTACCTTGGTCATTACAGTAAATAAAGTATGTGCCATGCCCAGCACTCCGTGTCATTTAGTCAAAGTGCAGAGCTTTACTATGTAGCTTCTGCCTAGGGCCACTTGTCACCATACGCCACAACTACCCCCTTACATCTAAAGGGTGTTCAGAGGGGGAACCTGTAGCATTAAAGCGGAACTTCACTCAAAAGGGAAAGTCCCAATTGTTTGCATCCCCCCCTCCACTGCCACATTTGGCACATTTTGGTCAAAACCAGGTACCCGCACCCACTTCCGGTCAGATTGCCACGGTGATCTCAGCGGATATTCCCCCCCCCCTGCAGCCTTCTTGGACACATCACACTTTTATTTCATAATTTAATTTCTTTCATTTTGAATAATAAAAAAAAATGTAATAATGAATCTAAACTTTAGGCAGCCTGCTAACCCTTTCAAATAAATATATAGATGCTACTTTGCTTTCCAAAGGATTTGTATTTCTGTTAAGCCAACGCTGAACTACACGCCGCCCTGACAGACAACACAGCCAGCCTGGTGACCTGATTTTTCTCTGCTGCAGTTAAGCAAAACAGCTAGGTCACCTACCTGCCCCTGGCCTGTGATTGGACAGCAAAGGAGCATCAACAAGCTTATGAGGCCATCTTTCTGCTCTCACCAGTCAGCTTATTGCTTGACAGCACATATGAAAGTATGACACTAGGGGGTTGATTTAGGCCCCTTTCACACTGGGGCGGTTTGCAGGCGATGTTGCGCTAATAATGACGCCTGCAAACCGACGCAAAACAGCCGCTGCTGTCTCTCCAATGTGAAAGCCCTGAGGGCTTTCACACTGGAGCGGTGCGCTGGCTGGACGGGAAAAAAAGTCCTGCTAGCAGCATCTTCGGAGCGGTGAAGGAGCAGTGTATACACAGCTCCTGCCCATTGAAATCAATGGGACAGTGTGGCTATACCGCTGGCAAAGCGGTAAAACCCCCCCGCTAGCGGCCGAATACCGATGGTAAAGCGCCGCTAACAATAGCGGCGCTTTACCGCCGACGCCACCCCCGCCCCAGTGTGAAAGGGGCCTTACTAAAGGCAAATACACTGTGCACTTTTCAAAGTGCAGTTGCACTTTACTCTTGCAAGAGCAATTGCTACAAAGCTTAGTAAATGAGGTAAAGTTTCAATTTGCAAATAATACCCAATCACGTGCAAGGAAAATAGAAAAAACAGCATTTTTGCTTGCACATGATTGGATGATGGAAGTCAGCAGAGCTTCTGCTCATTTACCAAGCTCTGGAGCAACTGTTCTTTGCAAAGTGCAAAGTCTATTTGCCGTTAGTAATTCAATCTCTTGGTTGGAGAATAATGCTGCTCTTCCCTCTCCCAATCTGAATGCCTCTGTATAGGGGGTTATAGGAGGCTGAAATCAAATCAAAGTCAGACATTTACATTAGTTAAACTTTAAAAATATATATTTTTTAAATGAATGCATTAATTGTTTTCCATACCTACTTTGAGTTCATCTAAATAAAGTCACTTTTTTGCAACAAAGTGCTATGATTTTTAGCTACAGGTATGCCTCTAGTTGCACGCTGATGTGAAGCTATAAGGGTAGGGGCCCTAGGCAAAATTCTGCTTCACCATGTACCCCATGGTTTTGGTTATGTGATTTGTAATGGCACAAGACCACACACACACAGGGGAAGGCATAGGGACACATAACCTGCTGAAATCCCTTCTCCCAGCACAAATCTTTGCCCCCCCATCTGCCCCAGCTCACACCCTCTCTCCCTCCATATGCCCCCAGCACAAATCTATTCCCCCCCAAAAA
The DNA here is from genome assembly GCA_037952925.1 of Lithobates clamitans. Lineage (NCBI taxonomy): Eukaryota > Metazoa > Chordata > Amphibia > Anura > Ranidae > Lithobates > Lithobates clamitans. The sequence continues at coordinate 601,309 of JBBGZY010002060.1, read as the reverse complement.
ATTCCCCCCTCCTAGCACAAATCCTTTACCCCTTAAATTTCCCCTGCAAGCACGGATCCCCCCCACACTTCAAATCCCCCCTTCGAGCACAAATTCCTCTCCACAATCCCCCCCCCCAGCACAAATACACCCAATCAGCCCTACTAGCACAAATACCCCCCCCCCCTCAAAAAATATATATTTCCCCTCTACCATACTACTTTTATAGCACAAACCCCCCAAAATCCCCCCTCCTAGCACCAATCCTCTTCCCCCATCCCACCTCCCAATACAAATCCCCCCAAAATCACCTTTCCTATCACACCTCCCTAAATTTGCCCTCCTAGAACAAGTATTACCCCATGCCGCTCCCTAAATTCCCCTTCTCAACACAAATCCCCTCCCCCTAATCTCCCTGAGGTACCCCCCCCACCTCACATGATACCATAGTGCCCAGAGCAGCCGCCCCTCCTGCCCACCCCTTGTCCCGGCCCTGCCTACACCAGAGGTTGTAAAGTGAGGATTGATATTTATTTTTTCTGCTTTTATAGGTGGATTTCACCTCCTGTCAGGGTGTACTCTTTGTGCTCGTTATGGTTCTTTTCTTCAGCGGCCTCTTCCTTGTCATCCTAATCCCCTTTCAATATGTAAGTATTCATGTTCATTTACATTTTAGGACCATGCTGCCATATACTGTATAACACACTACAGACGTATGTAGATTCTCACAGACCTGCTGTCAGCCAAGGTCCAGGCAGGGGCTAGGGAAGATCTGCATTAACAGTGTTTGGAGAATGTGGGCGGCTTCCTCAGCCCCTGCCAGGACCTTGGATAACGCCTGAGATCTAGGGAGGGAATCATGGGGACACTCTTGCTATATTTAACCTCTGGAAGATTTTTTTTTTTGACCAGTCCATTTTTTGCGTTACAGCACTGCATTACTTTAACTGACAATTGCGCGGTCGTGCGACACTGTACCCAAATAAAATTTATGGCATTTTATTCCTACAAATAGAGATTTTTTTTTTTGGTGGTATTTGATCACCACTGCGTTTTTATTTTTTTGCGCTATTAAAAAAAAAAGACTGACACTTTTAAAATATATATCTATATATATCTATATCTATATCTATATCTATATCTATATATATATATATATATATATATATATATATATATATATATATATATATATATATATATATATATATTTTTTTTTTTTTTTTTTTTACTTTCTGCTATGAAACATATCCAATAAAAAATTTTAAAAAATTGAATAAATTTAGGCCAATATGTATTCTGGTACTGCATTTTTATTTTTTTTGCGCTTTAAACAAAAAAAGACTGACACTTTTAAAATATATATATATATATATATATATATATATATATATATATATATATATATATATTTATTTATTTTTTTTACTTTCTGCTATGAAATATATTGAATAAATTTAGGCCAATATGTATTCTGGTACATGTTTTTGATAAATAAAATCCCAATATTCATATACTGTTTGGTTTTCGCAAACGTTATAGTGTCAACAAACTATGTGATATATTTATGTAATTTTTATTTATTTATTTTATACTACTAATGGCGGTAATCAGCGATTTATAGCGGTACTGTGATATTGCGGCGGACAATCGGGCACTAACTGACCCTTTTGACATTTTGTGGGAACCAGTGACACTAATACAGTGATCAGTGCTAAAAATATGCACTGTCACTGTACTAATGACACTGGTTGGGAAGGGGTTAAACATCTAGGGCGATCAAAGGTTTAACTGTGTGCCTAACCAGTGTTTTTGTGTACACAGTGTGCTTCTTTCATTAGGAGAGATCGATTCTACTCCCTGCTTTGCAGAGACACAGAATACTTCCCCCCTGTCAGAACTGAGATATGCCTTGTTTACATATCTCAGTTCTCTGGGGTTTATTTACTAAAGGCAAATCCACTTTGCATTACAAGTGCACTGCAAGTGTACTTGGAAGTGCACTTGGAAGTGCAGTTGCTGTAGATCCAAGGGAGACATGCAAGTAAAAAAAAAAAAACAGCATTTTTGCTTGTACATGATTGAATGATAAAATCAGCAGAGCTTCCCCTCATTTTAGATCTACCCCTCAGATCTACAGCAACTGCGCTTTCAAGTGCACTTTCAGTGCACTTGTAGTGCAGAGTGGATTTGCCTTTAGTAAATCAACCCCATTGTGTTTTACTAACAATCGCTGGGCGCCAGAGGACATTGAGTGCCCGGCACGCCCGCAGATCTGCTTCTGCTGTAAACGATCACAGCAGAACCGTCCTGCTGGCAGCACGCATGCGCCCCCTGCAGGATCACATTCATATATATACATGATCCTGCACACAGCTGCCACCCTGTAGCAGTAAAAGGGATAGGTGGTCAGCAAGTGGTTAACAAACTAAAAAGGAACAAGTAAGAGGAGGCATTGTTAGGGTATACATACACTTTAATCTTGCCACTCTAGGCCATGGACTAGTCTTTCCACAAATCCACCCTCACTGTACTGTATATGGAACCAAACGACCATAACCGAGGATTAGCAGTAAAGAATAGATCATAACATTATATAAAAAAAACAATAACTGAATGTATTCTTGACTTTCCCTTCCAGGTGCCATGGCTTCATGCAGTCTATGCAGCACTGGGAGCCATTGTTTTTACTTTGGTAAGTGCAAGTGCTTTTTCTGTATTGTACACATGCAGACATTTCTTAAATAAAGGATGATAGGTGACCAAAAAAATGAAAGGCTAAGTTCACCTTTAAATAAATAATAATAAATGTACATATTTTTGCAAGTAAAAAAAGTACATTTATTATTTTTGCCACAGGATCTTGCAAAGTGTTGCACGGGTGCAATGTCAGGCTCCTGCACACTCCCCCTCTAGCTTTCTGCCTGTACCACTATACAGGCTTTCAATTAGAAAGCCGAAGGAGAATTTATTGAACTACAAGTGCACTGATCAGCACAATCACAGCCTATTGAGAACTACAAGCCATCTGCATTTTGCTAAAGGTGAACCTATCCTTTAAACATAAATATTCTCAGACTCCTATCTACTCACACAGCAGTTGAAGGCATGAATATGCACAGCAGTACATATACACATATGACACAGGCATGTACTGTACAAAAACACACAAGGACACACTGCATACATAATAGGCATTCTGTGAATGGAAGAACAATGGAATAGGAGAAACAGATAAAAGTCACAATCTCCTCTAGTCCAGTCACAGAACCCCTTGTATTCATTGAAAAGAATATAAGATGTTACGTGAATGGACAAGGGGAGAGGAAAGTGAAGAGCAAGCAACCCACTATAAAAGCCAATACTGTTAAGCAACGTAAGTTTGTATTTACAGTAGTGTCAGGGATGAATGAAACCAATAGTTTTACCCAACGCAGCACTGCCCACACGTGGGACACCCGTCATTATGTGTGTGGTGAACATAGTGTCAGACCCTGGGCCCTCTTCACTTGTGACAAATGGCTGGTAAAATTCACCCAGCACTGTCACTGATAATGGGCTCCCGTGCGAAACACGGCTCGCAGAGCTGCACAAGGGTGAACCTAGCATTACGCAGTTTTTGGGGTGCTCCGTTTGCATTATCATCACAAGGGGTCATTTATTTTACATAGCAAATGTCTAAAAAAAAATTATTTTTTTTTGTCCCAGAGTTCAGATTTAATACATAGGAAATCTGTTCATATTTTTTTGACATTAGCTGAGCCTTAAGCTGTCCAAAGATGGATCAAATCTCGGCCGGTTCAGCAGGGACCTGCCGAGATTCGATCCATCTATTGGCAGACTGGTTATATTGAAGCCATACCATCGATCGACTTCAGTACAACCAGACTGTTGGATTTTTTTGCACGTGACTACTGCCGGTGGGTATAGTGATCATTTTGTTTTGCCGGCCCGAAAAGGCTCCCTGCCGGCAGGACATAATAGCACTGTGGGAGGCTTTCCTCAAGCAACACTGACTGTGTTGATGGGGGAATCAAGCAATTTTCTTTCCTACCAACAATGGTGGCAGGAAAGAAAAATGATATCCTCTGTGGCCTGCCTTAGTGATGTCATTATCATTAAAGCCTCGTACACACGATCGAACATTTCCCGTCGGAAAGTCCGATGACAGGCTGTTGGCAGAAAATCTGACCGTTTGTACGCTCCATTGGACAATTGTTGTCGGATTTTCCACGGACAAATGTTGGTTAGCAGGTTTTAAAATTTTCCGCGGACAAATGTGTGTTGTCGGATTTTCCGGGCATGTGTACACAAGTCCAAAGTACAAACACGCATGCTCGGAAGCAAGGACGAGCCCGAATCGGTCGGTCTTGTAAACAAGCATTTGTAATGGAGAATTAACATTCATGACGTGGCAAATTATGAAATCTCGAAATGCAGCGCACAATTCTCTTCTTCTTTAATGGGATAATAATGAAATTGCTTTGCTGGTGATACTGATGGAGTTATTGCAAACAAATTTCCAAAGGCTTTTTTTTCTAGTGATATCAAGAATAATATTATTAAGTTTTTTTTTTTATTATTTGTGCAAGTTACCACAACACCATTATCCCGTAGTTTTTAAGATCAAAAATACAACTATGTTGTTGTCCCTTGTTAATTTTACATTGTATTTTTTAAAATGTAACTGCCTACTCCCAAACTGTCATTTGAAGTAAAACACATAACCAAGTATTATTCTCCACAATTTTTTTATTGTGCATTAAAAAAAGAAAACAAATAAAATTAGACATGCTATCTGCCAATAGAACTTAACCAAAAAGTGCATTCTATGCATCCAAAAATATAGAAAATATACCAAATCAAATCATTATTCAACCCAAAAAATAATGTCAAAGCAATAACTCCAAGGCCAATAATAAATAACACGTTATCTCCTCTGCTCCTTCTCTGTTCCGCAACATGTCTGGTTGATGAACGGCCGTTCAGAAACGAACTGAAAAGTGTGAAATGAAAAGTGCGAATCAACACTCACCAAACTTCTACTAACAGGAAATTAGCAGAAAGAGCCCAACGGGTGGCGCTAAAGAGCTGAAAAACAACGTAGTATGTCACTACGTTTGTATTTGTTGGCCAACAATTGTGTGGCTGTGTATATGCAAGACAAGTTTGGGCCAACGCCCTTCGGACAAAATTCCACGGTTTTGTTGGCCAACAATCCAAACGTGTGTACGAGGCTTAACATGCGATACCATCACATTTGCTGCAATCGTGTCCTCACACTAGGCACTGATGCTATACAATTTCTGCTTTGCTTATTATACTTTTTGTTTCCTTTCAACAGTTCTTGGCATTTGACACCCAGATATTGATGGGAAGCCGGAAGTTCACACTCAGCCCTGAGGAGTACATCTTTGGAGCCCTCAACATCTATCTGGACATCATTTACATCTTCACATTTTTTCTCCAGCTGTTTGGCACAACCCGAGACTGAAGATATTCATTAAATGATTGCACACATACAATACCTGTGTAACATCCCTGTAATCCAAGAACTCATTCATTCTGTCTTCCATATTTATTTACTACCAACTGGCATCTTTACATAGTCAGACACTAAATGCCACTTATACCAGGGCATACACATTACTACCAACAGGCCATTTTCACTTAATGGCTTAATGTGATCTGAACCTTAATCATACAAGGCTATAAAAATACATTCACTGACACTTATTACGTATAGTAGACACAATCAGGCAGATGTGTACTGCTAAATTATAAATGCACGTGGAAAATTCCAACAGCAGTTTACTGAATTAATATGACTTGTAGCAGTGTGAAGCTGCTTAGTTTACATATATTGTACTGAATGTTGCTTTACAGCTGAAGTGTTAAATTATTTAGTTATATAGACATGTATTTTTACATCATCTTCATTAGAATTGATCATTCCACCAGCACGACAACGCACATCTGACATGAGGTTCTGAGTGTTGTGCATGATGGCTCAATCTGAACTTTAGTTAAAATAAGATTAAAGCTGATATACAGATTGGTACAGTAAAGATTATTTTCTTCTGAGCTGGCATTATTTTCCTTTTGTCCGACAGTTCTTCCGCATACAGTATATGTGTAAGAAATCTCATTTATTCTAGCATGCAAATCTCATGTATTACTCTTCAAAAGTTGCCTATCATGCATCCCAACAACCAGTGTTGGGACAAGGTCATCCGGTGCCCAGAGCGAAGATGACAAACTGCACTCCCCCCCCCCCTTCCAGGTGGAGGGGGCGGGGCTAATAGCAGAGCAAAGGGCTCCATTCACACCACTGAAGATGTGATGGAGTGTGCATGTTTTTGCACAGCGCTTATAGGGTTGTCCATTCATTTCAACGGGCTGCCCTACGTATGAAGAATTCACAAAAGAACCTTTTTAAAAATCACACTGCAATAAAACGCATGATAGTAATAACAGGTAATGTGGCGCTTACTAACAGATACAAACAAATGTGACGCTTCATAAAAACTACATATAAATATCTAAAACATTTAGTAATGTGGCGCTTACCAGAAGAAGGTTATTCATTCATTGTTATAGCATTGGTTTTGCTAATCTTTGGCTATACAATGTTGATGAGACATTAATTTAAGGACATTTTCTTCCTTTGGGTTTATCCATTTGGAACGTCCAAAGGCTTATTAACTTTTATGGTTCTATTAATTATATTTTGCAACTATTTGTTTCTGGTAAGCGCCACATTGCTAAATGTTTTAGATATTTATATATAGTTTTTATGGAGTGCCACATTTGTTTGTATTTATTAGTAAGTGCCACATTACCTGTTATTACTATCATTTTTGTTGAGTTTGAGAACACTTTTATGTTGGCAGCTACTTTGTTAGGTTATTTAACTATTTTGCCCTTGTGGTTTGTGCATTAGTACCCCCTCCTTTATTCTGCTATCTACTCATATTTACTTGTGGTGCAACCATAGAAGTATTCGGGTTTTTAGAAAATAAGACAGTAGCTCTAGATAACATCTTTGAGAGACAACAGGTTAATCTGGTAGGCGATATCGAGAATTGCTTTAGAAAAATGGGGCATTTGATGGAAAAGAAGATAAATTCTTGGTGGGATATAGCTACCCATGAGAAATATATCAAGGATAGATTAATACCAAGAAGATTAAGATGGGATGTTCCCATTAAAGATGGATTGTTGGATAAAGAATCCACTGAAGAGCGGTTCCAATTTTTTAAAGACAAGGGCCTCGAACTACTTGAGCTTTTGATTAAAGCGGAGCTCCGCCGAAAAAAGTGCAGCTGCTGACTTTTAAAACATGGACACTTACCTGTCCAGGGTGCCCGCGATGTCGGCACCCGAGGCCGAACCGTCTCTCGGTCCTCGGGTGCTGCCGCCTCCATCTTCGGTAAGGGAATCAGGAAGTGAAGCCGTGCGGCTTCACTTCCCAGTTCCCTACTGCGCATGCGTAAGTCGCGCAGCGCAATACGGCTGGTCCCTGCTGTCTCTGGGACCCGTGTGTTTCCCAGCAGACAGCGGGGGGGGGAGAACAGGAAATGGCGTAAATAACCGCAGATTCTGCGGCTATCTATGCCGGAAGTGGGTACAGATACCTGTAATATACAGGTATCTGCACCCCCCTCCCCCCTGAAAGGTGCCAACTGTGACAACGGAGGGGGGGGGGGAATCTGATGAGTGGAAATTCCACTTTTGGGCGGAACTCCACTTTAAAAGGAAACAACAGAAAATAAGAGCACTAGATCGAACTATCTCTGAATTAAAAGCGAATGTAGAAACCTCTAAAGAACTTCCAGAATTCACTGCTCTGTCAAGACAACTACAGAGAGATATGGCACAGAAAGACAAAGGAACAGCGGCTAGGAAGAAAAGAAAAGTATCAAAGAGACATGAAGGACTATGAAGATGACCTTGTCTTTAAATGGCAAAATAAATTAAAGGAGTCCACGATAGAATCAAATAAAAGTTCCCCAGAGAAAGAGGGAAAAAAAAAAGATACTACAGAAAGAGTGATGTATCAATCTAGCAATGGCCCAGAGGGGAACCATACTAATTACAATACTCCAAACCAGAGACCAAGATGGAATGGGAATAACAACTGGAAGAAACCCTTTTGGAAAAATAATTGGCATAATAGTAATTCCTATAATCCACCTAGACCCTTCCAACAGCCGTTTTATAGAAGAAGGTCACCGACACCATCATGGAGAAATTATGCGACTCAAGATGCAAATTAATGGTATGAAAATGGAAATAGAGATAATAGGCCCTACCATTATGATGTAACAAGCACCATATGAAAATCAATACAATATTCCAACGTATAATCTCTATGAACATCTGAGAAGAGATGAGGAGGGAGGAAGAACCCCTAGAGATCAATACAGAAGTGGGAGAATCCCTAGACACCACTATGAAAGAGAAATGTGAGCCCAAACTCCGGTGCGTTTTTTAGTGATGAGACGCCAGGATTCACCCAGGCGTCATCAGTCAGTGAGGGGAACCCGGAGATCAGTCAGGCGGAGCCCAGAACGCAGATCGGGGAAAGAAATGAGGAGAGAAGAAAGAAACCAAGATCAACAGAAAGACAAAGACAGGGAGGAGACATCAATGAGATCACCGAGAAGAATATTGGAAAATCCATCTGGAAGAAACGTAAATGAAGGCGCGGATGCAGAGCAGGAGTAAAGAAACAGAAGAAGAAGAGAGTGATAGGAGAAGGAATAATAAATATCAGTGGAGTGGAACTCACAAAAGATGAAATTAAAGTATTAGATAAAGGCCTCAAGTTTGCTCCAAAAAGGAATCTGAATAAATTCAACGCCTATGTAGACATTAATAAATTTGCTCGGAGTCTACACATTAAAAAATATATGTTAAATAAACCAGGAAAGAATATAATAAGAAATAATATTGTGGAGAGTGAGTTTAGCGATTTGAGGAATAAATCTCTGTTTAATCCTCCCATTGGAATGGAAGGACACATTGATGTATTTCGAAGAATGGTCTTAAAAGATCTTCATGATTTGAAGGTGAAGAAGATACATGATCCAGGTGACATAAAGAATGGTATTAAAAAACTTGGAGAGGAAAGATGTTGTGGCAAGGCAGGCCGACAGGGGGAGCCATAGTGATACAATCAAAGAAGGATTATCAAAAAGAATTGGATCGACAATGAAGGGATAAAGATACTTACCAGAAATTATCCAGTAATCCAATATTAGAATATAAGGATGATCTAGTCAAATTAATAGAAAAAGGTATGGCAAAAGGCCTGCTTAACAAAAAAGAAGGGAAATATCTTCAGCCGCTTGGATACCGGATTCCTTTAATATACACTCTCCCTAAGATCCATAAAAACAAGGGAAAACCACCAGGGAGACCGATAGTGAATGGAATAAATTCAGTTGGAGCTAGAATAGGAGAGTATATAGACTGGTTTTTCCAGCCAATAGTGAGGAAAACTAAATCGTACCTGAGAGATACAAAACACTTGATACAATTACTGGACACTATTAAACTTGATGACAGACCAACTGTATCTGGCAACAGCAGACGTGGCGTCGCTATATACAATTATTAATCGTGAAGAAGCAATACAAGCGACGAAATGGGCCCTGAAAGAACTTAGCGGATTGAAGGCCGCACAGAGGAAATTCCTCGTAAATTGCCTAAAATACAGCCTAGACCATAACTACTTTTGGTATGAGAGTAAATTATTATAAGCAGATCTGTGGAATAGCAATGGGCGCCAAATATGCGCCGAGCCTAGCGAATCTTTACATGTCTGAATGGGAGGAGGATGCTTTATAAAACAAGAAACCGCATTAACTCCTCCTATTCAAGAGATTCATTGATGATATCATTGTAATCTGGGCTGGTGACAGAGAAAGTTTAAAGGATTTTGGGTTTGATTTGAATACAAATAATAAAAACATTAAATTGACATGGGAGATAAGCGATGAGAAAATCCAATTTTTAGATCTGGAAATCTCAAAAGAAGAGGGAAGATTGATAACACAAACGCACTTTAAGACGGTTGATAGGAATGGCTATCTCCCATTGGATAGCTGTGATTATGCCCCCTGGTTGGAGAACATACCTGAAGGCCAATTGATTAGGCTAAGAAGGAACTGTACCAAGAAGGAGGTGTTCACGAAACAAGCAGAATTTATTGATGAGAGATTTATCCAAAAGGGGTATCAACACAATTTCTTAAGGAAAAAATAGAGGATACAACTGCCCTTGATAGAAAAAAACTTATCCAAGATTCAACCAGAAATAAAGAATATATGAGTGGTGTCCCATTTTTATGGACTTTAATATCCAGCATAAACAAATAGAGAAGATATGTAAAAAATACTGGAATATTGTAAAAGCTGACCAACACCTAGGGCCAATACTACCGGAAAAGCCAAAATTCACATATCGAAGAGCACCCACCTTGAGGGATCTTATTGCAAAGAATGTGTTGGATCCCCCTGCTCAGAAAAAGTTTTACATTTTTGAAGGGAAGGGATTTTATCCCTGTAAAACATGCTATACTTTCATGCATACGAAAGAAAGCAAGAAGAAAAAATTTAGTTTTAAATCAACAGTCACCAGCAGAGAATATCATATTAAAGATTTTATATCATGTAGAACAGAAGGGGTGGTTTTACCTCCTAGAATGTCCCTGCCGGATTCAGTACGTTGGAAGAACAAAAAGGCAACTCTGAGGGAACATACACAAAATATAAGGAATGGTTTCCCAAAACATAGTCTATCCAGACATTATAACCAGTTTCCTAATAGAGACCCCTCCTCATTATTGGTATGGGGGATAGAAAAATATAAACCCCATTGGAGGGGCGATATTAAAGTGATAAAACTTAGTCAATCAGAATCCCGCTGGATACATGAGCTCCATACATTAGTACCACTGGGACACAATGTGGAATTCGACTCGAATTGTTTAATTTCTAATTATTGATATTTGATTCACTCTCTCCCTTTCCTTTTAATCCTTTGATATTTCATTTGATCTGAAAAGTTGTATTTATTCTTCTCCTCCTTTCTTTTTCATTTTTATTTTATTTTTTTACTTTTTTTACAATTTTAAATTGGCAAGTACTCCTTGGATGTTAATGCTGAGTTGCCTTTTAATATATTTAAGGAATCCATTTTTTATCACCTATTATATGTGGCCTTTCTGTGTTTTAATTATTAGGACTGCAATTCCCTAAGATATCCACTAGATGTCATGTTCTTGCTACTTAGAAGCTATTATTGAGACATCCGTTTAGTTGCTTTTAGTTTTGAAGAGCTGCTATGAACTTGTCCACCAGATGGTGCTGTTTTTGAGTTATTGCAGTCAAAATGTATTATTGATTTTAAATATTTTTTTCCCCACATTTCGTAGTTAATGATATTAGTATCAGTATGTGGATGATATTGTACGAATTTCTGGAAGATTTGAATATTTGCTGATGCAATGAAGGTTACTATGACAACCGCTCTGCTATATTAGTCACCTCAGTGCACCCGACTCTATACTCTTTGAAAAAGTCACATGAACAATGACGCAACGCGTTAGGGAAGAAAGTCTGGTGATGTTCGTTCCCAGTCGCGGCCGAGATCGAAAACATTACTTGTGAAACGCTGGTTGTTTACCTTTTAACTGTAAGTGTGTTACCTTTTATTAAACTTGTTGATCTAAGTATTGAGTCCTCCCTTTCCTTCTTATAATTACTAAACGGTATCTGGCTGGGAGTGTGAGGCTCCCTGGAGATAGACCTGGTGGAGTGAAGGGAGATCCATGGGAGCGTTGTCACTGAGGGAGCCTTGGAATGGATCGGCCAGTGTGGACCTGTCAGTAAGGCTTATTGTGTTCATATATAATGTGAGAGGCTGGGGGAACTATTTCCACGCACACCGGAGATTGGCTGAACGGTGTCACTGAAATTAGTGGATAAACTGCATCTCACATTGAAGACTGTCACAATCGGATCGCACTGTGTATGTGACCTCTTTTTCACAATTGTTGAACTTTTTTTTTTTTTCCACGGATCTTTATTTGATGATTACGTTATTTAATTTTTGAGCACTTTGTTGCAATATTGCGGACAACATTTATACTGATATTGCTGTTTTGCACATTATTGCATTCTTTGTTACAATTTTTATTGTTGCTGTGTTTCTTTGCTACACTGGCACAGATTGTTCATTTGCACACTACTAGCTACTGTAGCTTCTTTTGCACTACTCAGTTTTTGCACAATTCTTTATTGTTGCACTTTTATTAATATTTGCTATTTACACAGTGTTTGCTACTTTGCATTGATTGTTTATTTGCACTTGGATGTTACAAATTTTTTAGCATTTTTATATTATTGTTTTTTCACATTGTTTTTGCATATGAATTTTTTTAGGATTTTTCAACTAGTGATTTTTTATTATTTGCAAATTTGCATTATCTTTTGCTACATTATAAGTACTTTTAGATTGAATTCATACACACATATATTTTTCTACATTATTATTTTAAAGCCGTATTTGTGATATTTCTACCCATTTAATTATCCTAGTTCTATGGCCTGGATGCAAAATTGATTTGGATTTTGTCTGGGAACAGGTAGCTTTAGTTATATAATTTTTTTGTGGACATTATTACTATTTGGAGGAAGGTTATTCATTCATTGTTATAGCATTGGTTTTGCTAATCTTTGGCTATACAATTTTGATGAGACATTAATTTAAGGACGCATTTTTCCTTTGGGTTTATCCATTTGGAACTTCCAAAGGCTTATTAACTTTTATGGTTCTATTAATTATATGTTGCAACTATTTGTTTCTGGTAAGCGCCACATTACTAAATGTTTTACATATTTATGTATAGTTTTCATTAGGCGCCACATTCGTTTGTGTTTATTAGTAAGTGCCACATTACCTGTTATTATTATCATTTTTGTTGAGTTTGAGAACACTTTTATGTTGGCAGCTACTTTGTTAGGTTATTTAACTATTTTGTCCTTGTGGTTTGTGCATTAGTACCCCCCTCTTTTAATAAAACGCATGGCAATGTGTTATCATGTGTTTTGCCACAGGTGAATGAGCACAAAAGCAAGGCATGTTATGTGCCATTAAGAATTAACGTCGCCAATGCACACCTGTGATTTGCACACATTCCCGCAATGCATAAATGTCTACCCTGGGAAGAGTTCCAAATCTTGCTCTAATAAAACATTAAAGTAGGCCAATCACATGCACTTTTCAAGTTAAAGAAAATTAAACCACTTAACATAAGGTGTCCTTATCAGAGTCCCCCTTTACATTAGGTGTCCCCATCAGAGTCACCCTTCACATCAGCTGTCCCCATCAGAGTCCCCCTTTACATCAGGTGTCCCCATCAGAGTCCCCCTTTACATCAGGTGTCCCCATCAGAGTCCCCCTTTACATCAGGTGTCCCCATCAGAGTCCCCCTTTACATCAGGTGTCCCAATCAGAGTCCACTTTACATCAGTGTTCCAGTCAGAGTCCCCCTTTACAGCAGGTGTCCCAATCAATGTTCCCCTTTACAGCAGGTGTTCCAATCAGAGTCCCCCTTTACATCACATGTCCCAATCAGAGTCCCCCTTTACATCAGGTGTCCCAAAGAAAGTCCCTCTTTAAATAAGGTGGCCCATCAGAATCCCCCTTTACATCAGGTGTCCCCATCAGAGTCCCCCCTTACAACAGGTGTCCCCATCAGAATCCCCCTTTACATCAGGTGTCCCCATCAGAGTCCCCCCTTACAACAGGTGTCCCCATCAGATTTTCCCTTTACATCAGGTGTCCCCATCAGAGTCCCCCTTTACATCAGGTGTCCCCATCAGAGTCCCCCTTTACATCAGGTGTCCCAATCAGAGTCCACTTTACATCAGGTGTCCCCATCAGAGTCCCCCTTTACATCACATGTCCCAATCAGAGTCCCCCTTTACATCACGTGTCCCAATCAGAGTCCCCCTTTACATCAGGTGTCCCAATCAGAGTCCACTTTTACATCAGGTGTACCAATTAAAGTCCCTCTTTAAATAAGGTGGCCCACCACAATCCCCCTTTACATCAGGTGTCCCCATCAGAGTCACCCCTTACAACAGGTGTCCCCATCAGATTCCCCCTTTACATCAGGCATCCCCATCAGAGTCCTTTACATCAGGCGTTCCAATAAGGCGTCCCAATTAGAGTCCCTCTTTACATCAGGTGTGCCATCAGAGTCCCCCTTTACATCAGGTGTCCCATAACAGTCCCCCTTTACATCACTTGTTCCAATGGGAGTGCCTCCTTACTTCAGTGTCCCCCTATCAGTGTGCCTTCATATATATGCTGCCCCATCAGAGTGCCCAATACATCAGTTGTCACCCCCCCCCCCCCTTGTACTCACAGATCTTCTGGAATGAAGGCAGCTTCTTCATCCTCTCTCCAGTCTGTTGTTGGCCCAACAACAGACAACTTCTACATGGGACTGAATTGAATATTTAGCCTGCAGCAAAGAGTTCAACAGTGTGGCAGTATAATATTTGGGAAGGGTGTTTAATTAAAGACCCATTGTAGCCTTATGTTTTAGCTATTCTATGAAGTAGGGCTGTATATAAAATTAACTGTTTGTAAGATTTTTTTTTTTGCGGTAGCCCGTATGCATAGCAGCCCTTCCCCGGTGGCGCACTAACACACCTCTGCAAAGTGCTCCAAGCAACGGTGCTGCATACACTGTGCAAGGGGCATGTGGATCCAATGAGATCTGGATAGCTGTTCTTACACAGAGTGCAGGGGGAGGATTGTGTTAATACACTAGCAGATTTAAATACACTAACAAATTGAAACCAAACTTAAGCTGATCCCATATAAGCAGTTACAGCAAACTGTTTTTTTCCCTTTTTGGATAAAGGTGTTACATAAATAAATGTTGGTCATTGTAAACACTCCTGCCAGTGGTAAATGGTTTGTCTTATCCCTGTAAACTGATACATCTGCAGAACAGCTTGTTCTTTTAAAAAACAACAGTTACTACCTGGATCACCACACGAAAATAAAACAAAGAAAGACGAAAAAAAGAAAACAAATGCAGCCATTACATCTAGGAATTAGCTGCAATATAATAAATGTTTGCTTTTGGGTTTAGTACTATTTTAGGAACATCAGCCCAGAGACCTCAAGAAATGTCATTGTGATGTGGAAGAAGCACAGCCCTTCTCAACCTTTTTGGCAGGGAGGTGACTCTTGGAAATAACTTTCATATCTCAGTGAACCCCTACTAATACCCTGTTTCCCTGAAAATAAGACCTAGCGTGATTGTCGGCGATGGCTGCAATATAAGCCCTACCCCCCAAATAAGCCCTAGTTAAAGTCCTTGTGGGTCTTATTTTCGGGGTAGGGCTTATTTTTGGGGAAACAGGGTGGGGCTTATTTGGGGGGTAGGGCTTATACTGCAGCCATCACCGACAATCACGCTAGGTCTTAATTTTGGGGAAACAGGGTAGTTATTTTCCTTACACTGCTCATTTAAGAGAAGCCCCCTTAGAATGGTGGTCAGTGGGAAGCCCCGCCTTACATCTTTTTCATTGGGTAAAGGACCCTCTTACACTGGTGGTCAGTGGAAGAAGGGCGCCATAACAATGAGAAAGTCAGTGTACTCAATGGGAATAATGATTCTTACATTGGTGGTCAGTGGGAGGAATATTCCTTTCTTTGTTAGTAAATAGGAAGAATGCCCCTTATATTGCAGGGGGCTAGAGGCAGTGAGAACATTTCTCCCTCTTACAGAGAGCTAAAAAGATTATTGCTAATTGATGTCAATAGTTACATCTGAGAGGCAAAAAGGGCTCATTGCGTAAGGAACCCCTAGCTGGAGGAACCCTGTTTGAGGAAAGCTGCCCTCAAAGTCAGGGTATTTGAGGAGACTCAGGAAGCAATTGCGAAAAGATGTGTCTTGCAACACAAGCATGATCTGGTTTCTTTTGGTGCCTACTATTTAGTACATAGTTTCATGTGGAGAATTTGGGACTTTCAATGAGGTCAGTTCCTTTTCTTCATCTAGTACATGGCTCATAATGATTTTGTTGCCTTGACAGGTTTCCTGTAAACATGACATTTCATGAGAGAAATAAGGGGCCCGCCATTGCAGACCTTCTTCTGAAAATAATAGTTTTCTGGCTGTTATGCTGACTCCCCTGGCTTATAACTTAGAACATTTCTATACATATTCCAGGTCAGGTAATCGAAATACTGAGAAAAGGGTCAGCCTGGTCAAGCAATTCAAATTTTTAAAAGGAGATGTCATCAATGGTAGCCTCCATATTTCCTTCAGGAAAGTTTCTGAAAGATGAACCATGTTCTCCGGGTTGTCCCTAGTTAACCAACTTCTTCCATTTTAACCAGGGCCGGATCAAAATATTGAGACAAGAGTGTCGGCATTGTCAAACAATTCGAAATTTGAAAAGCAGGGCCAGTGCTAGACTATTTTGTGCCCTAGGAAAGACCAGCTACTTACACTGCCCCCCCCCCCCAAAAAAAAAAAACATTCCTCTTACAATATGGTTCAAACTCTCCCCCATCAGGTCACATACCCCTTTCACATATCCCCATTATCCTCGTCATATCCTCCAAGCAGGGACTTAGCCCGCCCCCACATCTGTCAACCGCTTTTGCCACACCTACCTGTCAAGTTTAAACCCAGGAGAGCCAATTTTGCTTCTTAATGCTGCCTCAGCTAGCATAGCTGACACTCAGACACCCTTCAGTCTGGTCAGTATTCTCACCTTCTAATGTTGATTCTTATAGTATATTGATTCTCTCCCTCTCTTCAACGTATCCTTGAGCTTCTGGTCAGGAGCGCACCCTGAGCATGCCAGTGATCTTCAGGACTACATGTCCCATGATTCTGTGTGTACTGCTTTATTCAGGGGCATGCACAGTACAAGTAGTACAACACAAGAGCGTTGCAACACTGTGTATACCCCCAAACATAGCACCAGAGTGCTATGTGCACTGTGCATGCACCCAAATAAGGCAGTAAGGGTAGAGCTAACTTAGGGTTGGTTCACACTAGGACGACTTGGGATCCGACTTGTAAGCCCTCAAGTCGCCCCAAGTCGCTTTACTGTGAGATTTACATTACAGTTAATGGGAGCGTCTTAATTGACACTACTGAAGTCGCTCCGACTTCAGAGCATACTACTTGTACTACTTGGATCCGACTTCTAGGCCACCTGTACCCATAGAATTCAATGGAAGTCGCCCCCAAGTCGGATCTCCATCTACATTGAAGCGACTTTACAGGGGAAAAAATTAGCTTGCCCAGGCAAACCCCTCCCTCCCAGAGAGCTGATTATTCTGTGATTGGCCACAGCCAAAGTCGCCTGTCCTGGAGGCGACTTGAAGTCGCGTTGTAATTTGCTTAAAGTCGCGCTGAAGTCGCGTTGAAGTCGCCTTGCAAAGTCGCGCTGAAGTCGTGTTGCCCCTGTGTGAATCGAGCCTTACTGTGTTGGGAAGAATGTGCATTACAAGTATTGCTCTGGTGCTACGTTCAGGTGCATAACCAGTATGGGTAGCAGTCTGGTGCTAGGTTCGGATGCATACACAGTACAAGTAGTGCTCTGGTGTGGTGTTTGGTCACATGCACGATATAGGGCGCACCAGATCACTGCCTGAGCTCAGCACCAGAGTGCTGCCATACTGGGTATGCCCTCAAACACAGCTTCAGAATGCTACCTGTACCATGCATATGCCAAAGTACACAAAAAACACAAAAAACACAAAAAAGAACACAAAAAAGAAAGAGGGCGCACCAACCTAGTGCATTACCACTGATAAACTTTAATGCAGCATAAAAACAGTAAAAATTATACTCACAAACGAGCTAGTATAAATAGCTTTCAAAAGGGCGCAAAAGCGCTGTTTCTGTGGATCGACACCCCAGGACCTGTTGCCGAGAGGATAAGACCAGCGCAAATGGCTGATGGCTTACGCGTTTCAGGGGAGCACCCCTTTCTTCAGAGCCTAAGCGGGCAATGGTTGGTCTCTCGAGTTGCTCTCTCTATAAATGTATGTATGTGCCTGTGTCTACCCCACCCAATTAGTGACGACGCCCCCTCCCACAGATATTGGGCACCACCCACCCATTCGGGTTAACCCTCCCTATCCCGTCCCTCTGAGTGTGATTCCCCATTTGTAGCCAAAATATAGAGGGCAAACATCACTCTATGTTATCTGCCAAAAAGATAATGATAGTAGTAATACTAGTACAAAAAGAAATTGATTAATTGAAAAAATAAATAGATATAAATATAACTATAGAAACACTGGACCAGTAGATCAGTTTCACTCTCACCATAGGCTATGTGCAACAGGGCAGGGGAAGGGGGATTGGGTGCGCCAAAACAAAGACACCTCACCTCCTGCATGCAGCTCTAGTTGTGTCCCCATGCCTCTGATCTACTGGGGTGGATGATGCCGGGCTCCTCCGGCTCCCAGGAGCCATAATGGTGCCGCATGCCATGTGTGGAACGCACGCCATTCAAAAGACCAGAAAGTGCGGGCGTACCTGCATTCCACCCGCAACTTCCGGCCGATCGTGGCGTCATTTTCTGCTCCTCCACAGGCGTCAGAGGTCCCTGTGCGCCAGGAACACGGCCCGGAAGCGTGGGTGTGTTTGCGTTCCACCCACTGCTTCCGACCGTTATTTATATTTATATCTATTTATTTTTTCAATTAATCAATTTCTTTTTGTACTAGTATTACTACTATCATTATCTTTTTGGCAGATAACATAGAGTGATGTTTGCCCTCTATATTTTGGCTACAAATGGGGAATCACACTCAGAGGGATGGGATAGGGAGGGTTAACCCGAATGGGTGGGTGGTGCCCAATATCTGTGGGAGGGGGCGTCGTCACTAATTGAGTGGGGTAGACACAGGCACATACATACATTTATAGAGAGAGCAACTCGAGAGACCAACCATTGCCCACTTAGGCTCTGAAGAAAGGGGTGCTCCCCTGAAACGCGTAAGCCATCAGCCATTTGCGCTGGTCTTATCCTCTCGGCAACAGGTCCTGGGGTGTCGATCCACAGAAACAGCGCTTTTGCGCCCTTTTGAAAGCTATTTATACTAGCTCGTTTGTGAGTATAATTTTTACTGTTTTTATGCTGCATTAAAGTTTATCAGTGGTAATGCACTAGGTTGGTGCGCCCTCTTTCTTTTTTGTGTTTTTTAGCTTGAATACCCATTGTTCAAATGAGGGCTGCAAGACGCTAGGCATTACTTCTATAGGTGGCTGCACCACATATCCAGTTCATGGACACCTGAGCGCAGGAGAGGTCTTTTTTCTTGTGTATGCCAAAGTACAGCAGTAAGGTTAGTGCTTCGGTGCTGGGTTCAGGTGCATACACAGTACAGGTAGTGCTCTGGTGTGGTATTTGGTCACATGCACAATATGGGCAGCACCAAAGCACTGCCTGAACTCAGCACCAGTGTGCTGCCATACTAGGCATGCCCTCAAACCTTGCATCAGAATACTACCCACACTGTGCATGTGCCAGAATACAGCAGTATAGGTAGTGCTTTGGTGCTGGGTTCGGGGTGCATACACAGTACAGGTAGGGATCTCCTCCCTGCTAACAGGAAGGTAGAGCTATGACACAGGAAGGCAAAATAGAAGAAGATTAAACTTAACTCATAAAGTATAACTAACGTCAAAACTTTTATTTTAGTTTTGGATAGAAGGGAACACCTGTCAGTTTTTATTGCTGTCTGTGCCCTTTAGGAAGATTTACCCTCTCTGTCCTGTTTTTTGTTATCACTGAAAGTAAAAAAAACCCCAAATTTTCTGGTTGTCATCAGAACAGTAATATAAGGAAAATCTTCCAATGGAGGACACTAATTCAGGTGACCTGGGAGGGCATGGGATTTCCTTTCACTTCCTGTTCAGGCTATGGGACAGGAAGTGAAGGTAAATCTCCCAAATGGGACACAGATGGCTAAAAAAAAAAGCAACAAAAAAACCTGAAAGGGATTATTACAACCCCTTACTCTATCCAACATTTTAATGAAAGGTTTGCCTTTAGCCTAGGTTCACACTGACTGCGGGAATTAAATTGTTTAGCTGAACTCGCACAATTTCATTCCCACATGTCAGTCCTGACTTAGGGGGGCGATTTCAGAGACATCTGTGCGGGTTTCTGCACAGATGTCAATGGAAATTGCACCCCAAAATCGCCAAAAGTAGTACAGAAACTACTTTTGGGAAACGGTGCAGCACCGCAAATGCGGCATCGCACTGATTCGGATGCTCCTATTGCCGGCAATTGGCACCGATTCGGCATGTATTTTGACATGTCAAATCGCATGCCAATTGGTATCAATGTGAACCAGGGCTAAGTGACACTTTAACTTGTTTAGCCCAGCACTTTGAATATTTGTCTTTACTACCACGTTTAACAGTAAATAATGCGAGTAATGTAAGAGTGGGTGGACAACTGCGGAAACAATCCTCCATGAAGGTATAGACAATTACATACCTGCCAACTTTTTGAGATGGGAACCCCCTTAATAGAGAATTATACAAAAATAATTATTAGTTAAACCCACGAGTGCTTTTTTAACACTTCTTTTCCTTTATATTGGCTTTTGAGATGTAAAAATTCAACAATTTAGAAACTGGGTGAAAGTTTTAGTACTAGGAAACACTTTTTGATAGATAAATAAGGCATTTTATATACAGGTATATGCATCGGACCAAAATGAGGAGGAATGAGGGACATTGTTTCAAATCAGGGACAGTTGGGAGCTGTTTCATCAGATATGGCGACCCGTCAGAATGTGTAACGGAAGTGACGTTTCTTCGCCGCCATCTTGCTACACCCCGCACTCCTCCACAGTAATGATACACTGAGAAGGGGGCAAGCTGATATCTTGTTACACCCACCAGAGTTTTGCATTTTACACTTATTTTTAACAGTAAAGTGAGTTTATATAGTAAAATACAGTACTTACAACTCCGTCTGACTGGTTAGATGTTGAATTTTAAAAGCAGCGCAAGCCTGCTCATCTCATAGATCTTGCTAATACAACAGAAGTTCGCTGCTTTTAAAATTCAACATCTAAACATTCATATGGAGTTCTTAGTACTGTGCTTCACTATATAAACTTTACTGTTAAAAATAAGTGTAAAACGCAAAACTCCGGTGGGTGTAACAAGATGTCCGCTTTCCCCCTTCTCAGTGTACCTTTACTATGTAGGAGTGGAAGTGTAGCAAGATGGCGGCGACGGAAAGTAACTTCCGTTACACATTCTGACGGGTCGCCTAATCTGACGAAACACCTGAAACCCATTGCTGTGCACCTTGGGTGTAGGAAGATGGCCCCTCGCTCTGCATTCAGTGCGCTGGGTGTAGAAAGATGGCTACAGCCGGAAGCTCAGCTCTCAGCACGCTGTCAGCAGCGGTGTGGTTATGGCAGATCTGGAGGATCCTGGTGCTGCTCCATACGGGAACTTCCCCAACTACTACACCTTCCACCCGCCGGAGAACCGACTCAGCCTCCTTCCCCCGGGACATCTGCTGGAGCTCCTGAACCGACAAGAGAAAGGGGAGGAGCCTCTGCTGGCCCTGGACGTGGGATGTAACACCGGAGTGAGTGGGGGCTGGGAGGAGGAGGAGGGGGGGCCATCACACAAGGCTACTTCATAATCTACACCCACATATACAGACAATTGTTTCATATTGGATTCCAAAACCGATAATCAATAGACCTCCTTTTTTTTAATACTGTAAAGCCCGCACCATTATACATTCAGTGCACTTGCATGTGTCACATTTGTCAGCAGAACTGCCCACTGTGAGATCATTTTTTTTTTAGCTTAACCACCTCAATAATGGGCACTTTCACCCCCTTCTTGCCCAGGCCAATTTTCAGCTTTCAGCGCTGTCACACTTTGAATGACAATTGCGCGGTCATACAACACTGTACACAAATGATATTTTTATCATTTTTTTTTCACACAAATTGAGCTTTCTTTTGGTAGTATTTACTCCCCACTGGGTTGTTTATTTTTTTTTCTAAACAAAGAAAAAAAAACATTTTTATACTTTGATATAAAATTTTGCAAACAGATAATTTTTCGGTGGCACTGATGAGACGGTACTTATAGGCACTAATTGGCAGCACTTGTGGGCACTGTTGGGACTGCTCTGATTATCAGTGTAGATGTCCCTTTCACACAAGCCGGTTATCAGTTCTCCTCTTCTCCCCTCATAATGTCAGCGTGAGGAAAGAAATGTCGATAACTGGCTTGTGTTTACATCGTGATTGGACACAGCTGATCATGCGGTAAAGAGCTGCTGTTATTGGCTCTTTATCCCGTTCTGTGATCAGCCATGTCCTAAGGACACAGTGTTTGCCGCCCGTGTGCCAGAGCGGGTGCGCAGGAAGCACGATCATGGTAGGATGTCATATGGCGCCTTCCTGGCAATGTGCGACTGCACTGTAACTGTCGTTAAGCTATAGCGTGGTCAGGAAATGGTTAACCACTTGCTTACAGGGCACTTAAACCCCCCTCCTATCCAGACCAATTTTCAGCTTTCAGCACTGACGCACTTTGAATGACAATTGCGCGGACATACAACACTGTACCCAAATTAAATTTTTATCATTTTTTCACCACAAATAGAGCTTTCTTTTGCTGGTATTTCATCACCTCTGCAGTTTTTACTTTTTGTTAAAAAAAAGTAAAAACCTGAATTTAAAAAAAAAAAAAAATTTTTATATTTTGTTATAAAAAATTTAAAACAGGTCATTTTTCTCCTTCATTGATGTACGCTAATGAGGCGGCAGTGATGGGCACTGATGGGTGGCAGTGATGGGCACTGATGGGTGGCAGTGATGGGCAGCACTGCTAGGTGGCACTGATTGGCACTACAGGTGGGCATTGATAGGTGATAGGTGGCACTTGTGGGCACTGTTAGGTGGCACTTGTGGGCACTGTTAGGTGGCACTGTGGGCACGGTTAGGTGGCACTATTAGGTGGCACTGATGAGGCAGATGTGCCTCTTCCACTTCGGGACCGATGTCCCTCACATCTGAGCCAGTGATCGGCTTTTTTTTCTACTCACGCTGTCAGCGTGAGTAGAAAAAAAAAAACGATTACCGATCTTTTGTTTACATCATGTGATCAGCTGTCATTGGCTGACAGCTGATCACATGGTAAGGGGCCAGGACCGGCCCCTTACTTAGATCGGTGATCACCCGAGTCTCAGTGACTCGGTGATCACAGCGCGCTCGGCGCGTGCCCTGTAGGGCGCGCGCAGGGAGCGTGCACGGGGGGAGGCCGTCATATGACGGCCTCCCGGGAATTCAGGTCCGCGCTGTGGCCATCATTCGGCCATAGCGCAGATATGAGGTTTTTAAAGTAGAACTATATATTTTTTTTTTATTTTGTTTAGAGTATGGGAGGGTTATAACCCCTGTCAGTTTATTTTTTTGCCATCTGTGTCCCATTGGAGAGATTTTCTTCACAGCCTGTCCCATAGCAAAAAACAGGAAATCCCTCCAAAGTGAGATAATCCCTGGCTGTCACCAGAACTAGTGTCCCCATAGGAAGATTTCCCCTCTATTACTTTTCTGGGGACAACTCAAAATTTGGGATTTTCTTTTACTTTCACTTTCAATGAAATTGTAAAAAGGACAAATAAAGAGGGTGAGTCTCCTTAATGGGGGCACAGGCAGCAATAAAAACCTGACGGGTGTTCTAATCCCTCTCCGCTCTATCTAAAAAAAAAAAAGTTTTGACTTCAGTTATACTTGAACTTTGAGTCGCGGTGCAGTGCATCAAAAAATAATGCATAACCCTCAAATCCTGCTAGTGTGAATGGAGCCTTAAAGTGCTTTAAATTCCTAACTAAGCTTAACCACTTCCTGCCCACCATATAAAAGAATGACGTGCGCAAAGTGATTAAGTTATCCTGACTGAACGTCATATGATGTCCAGCAGGATAAGCCACGATCGCACGATTGGTGGTGTGTCACTCGTACACATTGCAACTCCTATTGTGGTAAAGAACCTATGATGTATGCTCTTTACCACGTGATCAGCTGTGACCAATCACAGCGTGTAACCAGGAAGTGCCAGTAAACCTCTTTCCTCCGTTCGCGCTGACAGGGAGAGCGGATTGGGGGCTCTCCTGTCGGGGGGGGGGGAGGCTGCTCCGATAATTGGCGCATTGATTATCAGCTCAGCCCCCATCAGAGTTGCCCACCACAGCTGCCAATCAGTAATGCCTGTCAGTGTTCTTCACAGATGCCAATCAGTGCCCATCAATTCTACATATCAGTGCCTGTCGGTGAAGGAGAAAGCAAAATTTTATAACAGAAACAAAGAAAAAACATTTTTTTTCTTTTCAAAAATTTCATTATTTTTTAGTTTGTTTAGCAAAAAATAAAAACTCCAGTAGTGATCAAATACCACCAAAAGAAATTTCTATTTGTGTGAAAAAAATGATAAAAATATCATTTGGGTACAGTTTTGCATGACCACACAATTGTCATTCAAAGTGTGACAGCGCTGAAAGCTGAAAAGTGGCCTGGGCAGGAAGGGGGTAAAAGTGCCCGGTATTGAAGTGGTTAAACCTGCTCCCACCCCCTTCTAACTCCTATTCTAACCACCCTGTGAAAGGAAGATGAGTATACTTACCTGAAAACGAACATTCCAACGCCGAGATATCACCACTACCGGTGCTACCACCTTCACCTGGTCTTCCTTCCGGGTTCGCTATCTTCGGCTGTGTGAGTGGCCAGAGCCGCGATGACAGCGTTTACAGCACAGGATTCTGAAGGAACGGCCACCTGATGTCACTGGAATGGGCGAACCGTTCGGGCCGAACTTTGGTTGTTCGGCCATTCGGCGAACACCGAACATTATGCGGTGTTCGCAGCAAATTCTAAAGCCGCGGAACCCCGTTAAAGTCTATGGGGCACGAACATGAAAAACCAAAAGTGCTCACTTTAAAGGCTTATATGCAAGTTATTGTCATAAAAAGTGTTTGGGGACCTGGGTCCTGCCCCAGGGGACATGTATCAATGCAAAAAAAAGTTTTAAAAACGGCCGTTTTTTTCGGGAGCAGTGATTTTAATGATGCTTAAAGTGAAACAATAAAAGTGTAATATTCCTTTAAATATCATGCCTGTGGGGTGTCTATAGTATGCCTGTAAAGTGGCAAAGTTTTCCCATGTTTAGAACAGTACCACAGCAAAATGACATTTCTAAAGGAAAAAAAGTCATTTAAAACTGATCGCAGCTGTAATGAATTGTCGGGTCCCGGCAATATAGATAAAACTCATTGAGAAAAACGGCATGGGTCGCCCCCCCTCCCCCCCCAGTCCATTACCCGGCCATTTTGGGTCTGGTATGAATTATTAAGGGGAACCCCAAACCAAAAATGTAAAAAAAAATTGTGTGGGGGTCCCCCCAAAATCCATACCAGGCCCTTATCCGAGCATGCAACCTGGCAGGCCGCAGGAAAAGAGGTGGGGAAGAGAGAGCGCCCCCCCCCCTCCTCAACTATATCAGGCCACATGTCCTCAACATGGGGGGAAGGTGCTTTGGAGTAGCCCTCCAAAGCACCTTGTCCCCATGTTGATGGGTACAAGGGCCCCATCCCCACAACCATTGCCCGGTGGTTGTGGGGGTCTGTGGGCAGGAGGCTTATCGGAATCTAGAAGCCCACTTTAACAAGGGGACCCCAGATCCCGCCCCCCCCCATGTGAATTAGTAACAGGTACATTGTACCCCTACCATTTCACAAAAATAGTAAAAAAGACAGGAGACACTTAGGGACAAGTCCTTTTATTAAAAGATAAAAAAAAAAAAATGTCCCGCGATGTAGGTCCATCTCACGCCGCTGACAATCCGAAAAAAGAATAAAAAAAGCCGCAACAGCTCCGCCTTCATGGGAGGCTCCCGCCGAGTGACGCTTCTTCTTGATGACAGCTGTTATATAGCTGAGGGCGGGGCCACTCCGTGATGTAAATGGGCAACCACGCCTTCCTCTGACGTCACGCGGATCAGTGTAGTGGCATGGGGTCAAAACAGACGATGAGGAGGTGACATAACTCCTCCTCACCACCTATCAAATGCCTTCTGAAAAGCAATGCGCCACAGATCTGTCTTTAGAGGTCTACCGCTTAGAGCTGCACGATTATTCATTAAGAATCGAGATCGCAATTTTTTTTTTTTTTTTTTTATTCCCCCCCCCCCATGCGATTTTAACAGCATTTTACCGATTCTTTCTATGCAAAGAATTCTCTGCTCAAGCTGACAGCTGTCAAAAAAAAACAAAAAAACACAGGCAGTCTGCCAGGTATCACAACATTCATCAGCCCCTGAGCTAACTATAAACATTGTAACGTTTTGTTCTTTAGATCAAAGGAATGAACTTCAGTCTGTAAATGAGGGAAGTTTAACCACTTAAAACCTTTTTCTGACACTTGTTGATTTCAAGTTATTTTTTTCTACCAGAGGCCCTATTGAATAAAATGACGGTCATTGCAATATTTTATGTCACACTGTATGTGTGCAGCGGTCTTTCAAATGCATTTTTTTGGGGGGGAAAAAAAATGTACTTTAATGTATTATATAAAAAAAACAAAAAACGAAACAGTAAAGTTAGCCCAATTTTTTGGTATAATGTGAAAGATGGTGTTACGCCGTGAGAATCATGATCTTTATTCTAAGCCAAAAAAATTGTGTTTCTCATTTTGGCCAGAATCATGCAGCTCTACTACCGCTAGTGTAAATGAGATGTGTTGTAACCTTAGGGTTTGTTCACATTTACACCAGCCACTATAATGCAGCAACTGGTGTGCAGTGTGAGATGCCAGCAGTGCTGATTTACCGATCGTGGTGCATCACACCGTTCACCCTTTTTTAAATTTTTTTTTATTTAACAAACTTTATTGAACAGTCACAGTTCTACTGGTAGGCAGTGAGTTTCCTCGCGCTCTGCTGAAAAAGTGCGGTCTACCATACTTTTTTCAGCACACACCAGTGCAGCATGGTGGTGTGAACTGACCGGATAGGAGGCAAGGCATTTTGTCTTGCGGGACTGCACTGGAATACCCCCCCCCCCCCCCCCCCCCGCAATGCCGTCCCGCTGCACCTGGTATGAATGTTATGAAGAGGCCTGTGACCAGCACTGTATGTATAATGTGTCTGAACTGGGCATACTAGAGACAGGACACACTCCCTCCCAGGACTCTCCGGTAACTGTAGACACGTGACCTGCACAGCGGGGTATCCTGATAGGGAATAGCACTCTCAGTTTACATGCAGTTTGTAGGTGAAGTAAGCTACACTGCAGCTCTGGTACAAGAAATAAAGACAGAATCTTTCTCCCCCCCCACAGCGTGCTTTATACAGTTATAAGGCTCATATTTTAGCCTTTTTATAAAGCATGTCTAAACCCAAGAAATAAATGTAATACAGTATAGTACAGCTTATCAGTCCCTACATGTGACAGCTGCATTCGGTTTTTTTTTGTTTGTTTTTTTAAGGCAAGTACAGAAAATGCCTCCTGATCCTGCCACAAATGCAGTGTCCTTGTCACTTCTGTGAGCAGAGGAAGCAAAAAATTCCTCATGTTTCATGTATGAACTATTAGTCCTATGATCCATCCACCAGGTGGTTGGGGATGCAGGAGTCTCACCTGTTCCTGCACCCAAAACAAGCTGCTCCTTAAAAACACGCTGGGCTGCCATTGATTCTTAATGGCACCTCCATGCTTCTAAAAATGCAGCCTGGGTGCAGGGACCACAGAGAAATTGCATGGTGGAAAAGCAACATGCGATTTCCCTGCCGCTGCATTTTTAAAATGCTGCAGGAACCTTTTTCCTGCGTGAAATGCAGGCACAGCAGCCTATTTAAATGAATGAGCCGTGCCTGCGCAAACGTGGCCCACAAAGCTGCAATAGTGTGAACCTAGCCTAATAGAGATGAACGTGTCCAGCCTGTGTGACGACCATGGCTGCCCCTATAGATACAAAGGAGGAATAAGCGTAGACCTGAATTGTGAACCACGTGCCAACTGCGCTATAGTGCAGACAGCCAGTTCTGGGAGGCTGTCATATGACAGACTCGCTGATCGCGCCCGCTGCGGCGCACTCTGTAATCACAGTTTCCTTCAGGACACTGTTGATCGCAGATTGAGGTAAAGAGCCAATCAGCAGCTCTTTATCACGTGATCAGCTGTGTCCAATCACAGCTGATCACGATGTAAACAGAAGCCGGTTATTGGCTTTCCTTTCCTTGCTCTGACAGCATGAGGAAGGTAGAAAAGAGCCGATAAGCGGCTTCTGTAAAAGGGACATGTACACTGATAATCTGGGCACTCTTTCCTGAAGACTTTTGGGCACCAGTTTGTCTCATCCTAATTCCCATTAGGTTATGTCCTCAGTTACATTATCACGATGGGTACCAAAGCCTCTGTTATTTTATAGCTTTATATGACCCTCACACTGCCTCTACCCCTCCAGGGTCAGGACAGATTTGTTGACTAGGTGCTCTTTGTTATCATGCCTATTTTGTGTTCTCTAAATGCTGTGCCTATCTTGGATACACTCAAATGTCAATTAATCTTGCATGTGCTTGTATTATATTGTGTTTTGTTTTTTTATTTTTTGGGGGTTTTTTTGCTTTTTTTTAATTATTCATTGAAAAAAGCATAAGTTGCCCAATGCTTTTTTTTTTTTTTTTTTTCTCCAAGCCATTGTATTTTCCTATCGTCATTTATTTTTTTTATAAATTATAGTTAATATTTATATTCTAGTTACAACTGCTCTAGTCTTTGTACAGTTCTTTAAATGTACATTGTTGACACTGAACCAGGTTGTAATATGAAATTTATGTTGTCTTTCCAGGAGCTCAGTATTGGTTTATATAACCATCTCTTACAACCAAGGGGGAGTTCGGAGGCCCTTCAAGATGTCCACTTCTTGTGCTGTGACATTGACCCTGATCTGATCAACAGAGCTAAGACTGGAAACCCCTTCCCCGATTCCATCACTTTCTCTTCTCTGGATATCATGGACCCCTCATCACTGGACATCTTACAAAAATTCCTGGAAAAGTTTGGCCAAGCCAGGTTTGACATTGGATTTTGTATGTCAATAACCATGTGGATCCATCTAAATCATGGTGACCACGGACTGGTAGACTTCCTTAAGAAGCTAACAACACTGTGTGACTATCTGCTATTAGAGCCTCAGCCATGGAAGTGTTATAGGTCAGCGGCCCGACGTCTCCGCAAGCTAGGGAGACAAGATTTTGATCACTTCCACACACTGGCTATCCGTGGAGATATGACAGAAGAAATCATTAACATCCTGACTAGACACTGCAATAGTCAGCTTGTTCATCGTTTTGGTAATACAACTTGGGATCGAAGTCTTTTATTGTTTAAAAACAGATCAACAAAATTACCCAGCTAGGTTTTTATGCATTTTTTTTTTCTTTTTTTCTTTTTTTTTTTAAGTGATTTTTCAAAAATGTCATACATTAAAAAAATATAATTGTAACTAATATACAGTGTATTTCATGAACTGTAAATAAACTTCAGAACGCTATATGGCAAATGTCCCAGTATTGAACAATTTATCAGCTTTGTAGCTGTGTTAAAAGAGAAGTATGGGTTTTGTTATTTTGAAGAATTATACTTACCTAGCTGGATGCTGCATCGGTCCCCAGCCGGCTCTAAGACCGAGAACCGAACAATCAAACACTGCTAATCGCTTGGTTCTCAGAGCTCCCTAAAGTGGGGTTCCACCCAAAAAAAAAAAAAAAACTACATGAAAAATCCTAAAAAAAAAAAATTAAAAAAAAATTTGGATATTTTTTTTTTTAACTTACCTTTAAATGCCTGTTGCTAGAGGGTCCCTCGTAGTCTGCCTCTTCCAGTGCCTGGGTTGGTGACATCACTTCCCCCTCGGCACAGGAAGGGCTCAGCTCTGCTCCCTCCCTCCTGTCAATCATCTGGGACCCATGACAGGTCCCAGGTGACTGAGCGGCCAATCACGGCGCGCGGCTTTTAATTTTTTTTTTGACTGGACCTCCTCTTAAGCAGAGAGTTGGTGACTGTGTTACTCCTCTCCCCTAGATCCTTTAACTAAGCATAAATATGTCTATAATATCTGCAAGATCTCCACTGTGTAGCCTGCTGGGCACTGCACAATTTCTGGCTAAAATCCTCCTGTCTATAGTGGCACATGCATGCCGTGGTCTCTATATCTTTTCAATAGCCCCCTTGTTGGTCTGGAAATGGGCATTCCTGTGAAGTGAATGGAGATTGTGCCATACATATGCTAGTGCAGAGCAAATGATCCCTGAACATTTCAGCCAAATAATGTTGAATGTCCTTTAGCCAGGAAATAAGTGAGAGGGCTGTGCTAGGGAATTCATTTTTTTTTTTTTTTTTTTAAATCACTTCATTTTTATTCTTCAAGTATCAAAAAGAAAACATACAATGACATAAAATATCGTATAACATCTCATAGTACATAAAAAAAAAAAAACGTATTACTTTATCTTCCCTATCTCTCCAAACTTGCTCCCACCCACCCTCCCACACACCACTCAATCATTAGTTATGCATATATTTCTGTTAGTCACATGGCCAAAAGGGTAAGGGGGAACCATCTACCTAGGCAGGAGAAATGTAAAAGGGAAAAGCATCCAAGACCGCATAAGGGCAAGGAGCGAGAGAGAGTCTCTCACCATCCCCTTATAGGGGGTACCCCATCTTGTCCAGCCAAGGCCTCCACATTCTTTCAAACTTTTTATGATTACCCTGCCTAATACATGTCGCCCTCTCGCTCCAAACCATTGAATTAATGGTCTCAACCCAGCTCTCCACTGTCGGGGGAGTCTGTGCCTGCCATTTCTGTGCTATTAATTTTCTCGCCTGAAACAGGCATCTCAACACTGCTTCAATGGCACCAGTTGGGACTCTAGCTTCTTCCAAGCTTCCTAATAGGCAAGTCTTAAAGGGGTTGTAAAGGTAAAAATTTTTTCACCTTAATGCATTCTATGCATTAAGGTGAAAAAACTTTTGACAGTACCGCCGCCCCCAGCCCCCCCGTTTTACTTACCTGACGCCTCGAATCTTCGCTGCACGTTCTTGTCATCTTCGCTGCAGCTCAGCCTGGTCGCTGATTGGCTGCAGTGGATGGATTGAAAGCAGCGCAGCCATTGGCTCGCGCTGCTGTCAATCACATCCGATGACGCGGCGCGCCGGGGGGCGGGGCCGAGTGATACAGCGAGCGGCTATAGCCGCCGGCTGTATCAGGGGAGCGCGCCCGCAAGCACTCACCACCATGCGAGGGAGCTCGCATTAAGGTGGTGAATGCTTGCGGGGAGGAGCTGAAACAGCCGCCGAGGGACCCCAGAAGACTAGGTTCGGGGCCACTCTGTGCAGAACGAGCTGCACAGTGAAGGTAAGTATAACATGTTTGTTATTTTTTTTTTTTTTTAAATTACCTTTACAACCGCTTTAACCTTCGATTCTAGTGTGGTCCCAAAAGTTTTATATATCCTAGCTACTATCTCCGCCCAGTATCTAAATAGTTTAGGACACTTCCATACCATATGGATCAGATCTCCTTACACCTGGGGCACTCGTTATTTTGTCTCCTTCTAAATTTAAACATTTTTTGGGGGGTATAATAGACTCTATGAATTAGGAACAAATGGGATACTTTCTGTGAGGGAGAAATCGAGACCAAATCTCCTCGTTCTAAGATCCTATTCCATTGTTCATTAGTTATTGCCCCCACGTCTCTCTCCCACCCCACTCTACTCCTGGAAGGTCCTACTCCACTTATTATTCAAGCCCCCAATCTAGCATATAGCTCAGAGATTAGTCCTTTAGTTGCAGCTTTTTTAATTATTTTCAAAAGTGTAGGGATCTAAGTCCATTCAATTGTTTGTGACCTAAACTGTGCTTGGATAGCGTGCCTGATCTGCAGATATTTATAAAACGTCTTATTTGATATACTATATTCCTGTCTTAAATCCTCAAATGTCTTCATGAGATTGCCCACATATAATTGAGTCAAACGGTTAATACCCTGCCTCTTCCATTCCCTGGGCCTCTCTATACCCTTTACTTCCGCCAAATTTTGGTTGTTCCATAAGGGAATTCATTTTTCTAGTAAGTTCAAAGGCACATTGCAAGTGAATAAAAAAAGCTGTAAAGGAAAAACACAAGTAAACATTTAAAATACTTGATTTTCTGTTCTTTTACCTGCAGTTTTTTTGAGTGACAGGGACTTTTTAAGGCAGTCCATTTATTTGAAATGGGCTTGCTGTGCACCTTAACTCACGTATGGCAAAACAGCATACTACAAGAGATGGGAATGCATAATAAAATTTGTATTATACCGCACATTGCCATAAGCCACCATTAAAAAAGGGCTCTAATGCAGGCTTTATTTTAATTCATTTGAACCTGCACTCATTGACAATCAAAATGAAGCACCTATGCATGGTTTAACTCATGGTGATGTATGACTTTTTTGTTTACTTTTGTGAAAAGTTGCATTAAAATTACAAAAGAAATACATATATATTAGGGTGGATTTGATTTAAATCATGTTGATTTAAATCACTAGTAAAAAGGTTTGATTCAAATCATAATTTTTAAAGAGCAACTGTCATCTCTGTCCTGCAGTGGCTCCTCCTCTGACCCGCTGTTGACTCACCAACAGTCCCATTCACTTTAATGGGACGGCTGGTGATGTGGCAGTGACACAACAAGGTGAGGGACGTGGCAGCAGCAGGTGAGTGGATGCCCACTAACAGGCACTGCCATGATGGATCTGGAATGACAGGTGCTCTTTGAATGTAAGGATTCATTCTTGCTGGTAGTTAGAATATTTAACCACTTGCTGACCGTGTCGCGCAGATATACTGTGGCACAATGGCTCTCCTGGGCCAAATCCTGTACGGGTATGTCCTACCCCGCTGTCAGTGCGCATTGATACCCAATGCCTCCTTTGTAGTTCGGCTCCTGTGAACTCAGAGGGAGGCGCCGGGAGTAGTGCAGAGAGCCGGATCAGCAGCACTGATCACAGAATGTGGGAAGAAGCACGGAGCTCGACATAAGTTGTTCCTCACAAACAACTTGTGAGGAACGTAAGAGGAACTGAGGATTTTTGTGCTGTATGGGAACATTTGGAGTTTAAACTCTACACACCGAGATTATTAGCGAAGGGACTTGGACACTAGGTATTACCAGGATTGGATGGAAGCATATGAGCTCGGCGTTCGTGGATTGTTGCCATTTGTCACATTTTTAAAAAGTGAGTGTATCTATTTTTGTCTGTCACACTAAACCCCCTTTTTTTAACGGGATTACGCTATGGGCATTTTTTTTCTTTTATGCTTAAACCCCGCATATCGAGACCACTAGAGAAGGACTCCTTTATTAAATCAAGAGGCAACATCTGAAGACTGCCACCTGTGATTGATTCATGCTGTATACCTTACGGCAGTAAGGTGAGGGGCTCTATCCGCACAAAACCGCATGTAATCAAAACTCTGCTAAATGCAGTGTGTGAATGGGGCCATAGGAAAGCATTGTGTGCGTTTAGCTGCGGTAGAAAACGCAGCTAAAAGCACAGTTCTATCCGTCCTTGTGAAAGGGAGCTTAGCCACCATTTTCAATCATTTTTGTTTATTTATTTGTTTTAAGCAAGTTTATTTATGGTATTCCCCACTTGGCACTTTAATAATTAGACTGTTTTACTGCACATATTCTTTGTATTAACGTTTACACAGAGCAACACCATTATTTATCTAGTCACCATTATTTCTGTCAAGGATCAGTTTATCAGGTGTTTGCTGCAGTGTACCATAGTTCTCAATTTTCTTGACAGCGCGGGAGTTATTTACCTATATATCTCTTATTACTTATTGTCAAGAGAACAGGTGTGCCCACTAAATAATTAACCCTCAACTCCAGCTTCAGTAACAACCAGGGCTGCCATTAGAAAACATGGGTGCCCTTGCAGCCTACTTGGCACGGCCCTTTCCTAGTCCCCTTGATCACCCTGAGGCGCACCCTGGTCAGCACACTGTGGCAAATGGGTGGGTGTGGCATCAGTATGTAAAGCAGAGTGCATAGGTCAGTAGTATGTAACGCAGACTGTAGGGTCAGTAGTATGCAATGCAGAGTGCAGGGGTTTGTAGGATGTAACCAGCGCCGGCTGGCCCTGCGCCCCCCCAATTTCCATGCAGGGTACCGGACTCATTGGTTTCTATGAGGTTTTTTTTTTTTTGTTATTTTTTAAGAAGCATGAGGCTGAGGCTCTAAATGGCTTCAAAAAGGTTGGGCTTGGGGTACAGAGCACTGCACCCCGAACCCACCCACTTGTGACATTAATGACTCAACATTCGCTATTGTCTTGCAGCTTCTCCTCCTAGCCAATCAGGACAGGAGGCAGATTTTAAAACTGCTTTAGCAGGGAGGAGAAGCCGGGGAAGCCGCAACTGTGAATGGGGTGAGTGCGAACCTGGCAGGGGGTTTGTTTGCGCCCCGCCAGTAATTTTTATCAACAAAATAGAAAGTAAAAGAACAGAAGAGAAATCCAAATCAATATTTGCTGTGACCACCCTTTGCCAAAACAGCATCAATTCTTCTAGATATACTTGAACACAGTTTTTGAAGGAACTCGGCAGGTAGGTTGTTCCAACATCTTGGAGAACTAACCACATATCTTCTGTGGATGTAGGCTGTCTCTAATTCTTCTGTCTCTTCATGTAATCCCAGACAGACTCCATGATGTTGAGATCAGGGCTCTGTGGGGGCCTGTCCATGCACACTTAGGCATTTACAGGTGTATTAGCAGAGGAACGTTTACAGGCTGAAAAGGAGACCCATCGCCAACACACTCATGAGAGGAGATTTTGAGCAAAAAAAAGAAGCTTGATGCTCCTAAACACACATAAACGCTAGATGAATTTAAGTAGGTTTGAGTGTAATGCATTCCAGTGGGCAAAATAAATTCATATTGTGGCCAATTAAATCCATTAACACCCAAATGCTTGACACACCTAAATGTGTGTACAATAAGCGACTTTAAGCCACGTACACACGATCAGATTTTCCAACGGTAAATGTGTGATGACAGGCTGTTGGTGGGAAAATCCAACTGTGTGTATGCTCCATCGGACATTTGTTGTCGGATTTTACGCAGACAAATGTTGGATGGCAGGCTTTAAAATTTTCCGTGGACAAATGTCTGTTGTCAGATTTTCCAAGCGTTTGTACACAAGTCCACCAGACAAAAGTCCAAAGTACAAACATGCATGCTCGGAAGCAAGGACGAGCCAGAAGCGGTCGGTCTTGTAAACTAGCATTTGTAATGGAGAATTAACATTTGTGGCAAATTATGAAATCTCGAAATGCAGCGCACAATTCTCTTCTTCTTTAATGGGATAATAATGAAGCTGCTTTGCTGCTGATGGAGTTCTGCCAAACGTATTTTAAATGACTTTTATTTTCTAGTGATATCAAGAATAATATTATTATGCTTTTTTTTTGGGCAAGTTACCACAACACCATTATCCGTAATTTATAAGATCAAAGGTAGAACTATGTTGGTGTCCCTTGTTAATTTTACATTGTATTTTTTTAAAATGTAACTGCCGACTCCCAAACTGTCATTTGAAGTAAAACACATAGCCAAGTATTATTCTACACAATTTTTTTTATTGTGCATTAAAAAAAGAAAACTAATAAAATTAGACATGCTATCTGCCAATAGAACCTAACCAAAAAGTGCATTCTATGCATCCAAAAATATACCAAATCAAATCATTATTCAACCAAAAAATAAAATAAAAGCCTCATGCATGTGTCCTGCTTCTTAATATAGAGGGTCAACAATGCCAAGAGTTGGTGAAAGCAGGGGTCCGTCATCCGGAGATAATTCTAAAATAATCCGGATTATTCTCCTGGAGCTCCCGCAGCAAAGGCATATCACATAATTGGTCACGATTAATAAAGCAACCAATTTTTGGTCCAAGAACTCCTCCTCCTCCTGTTCCTGGGCTGGACTTGGGTCAAAGCAATAACTCCAAGGCCAATAATAAATAACACGTTATCTCCTCCGATTCTGCAACATGGCTGGTTGATGAACGGCCGTTCAGGAACAAACTGAAAAGTGCAAACTAAAAAGCGATAAATGAAAAGTGTGAAATGAAAAGCGCGAATCAACACTCACCAAACTTCTACTAACACAAAATTAGCAGAAGGAGCCCAAAGGGTGGCGCTAAGGAGCTGAAAAACAACGTAGTTTGTCACTACTATGTTTGTTGGCCGACAATTCCTTGCCGTTTGTATGCAAAACGAGTTCCTGGCCAACGCTCCCTTCAGACAAAAGTCTGAGGTTTTGTCTGCAGAAAATCCGATCGTATGTACGAGGCTTTAGGTGCAATTTTTGTGCAGCTCTTCTCTAAACTTCAGTACCCAAATTTTCCATGGGCGACATTTTAAACGTCCCTACAGGTCATCAGTTTGGAGTTAACCATGAATAACGGCCCTAGGATTATTGCTCTCCCTCCTGCGATATGTAAGTAGTGCAATCAAAGCTTCAAAAACTTTTTGGGGGGGTAGAATTTTATGTGCTTAGGCGTTATTTTTTTTTTTTTTTACTGAATTTTATTTTATATCATATAGGGGACAAAAACTCTTCTAGTGTACAATTACCCAATCTCTTCCATCTCACAGCCGTCAGTCAACAGATTTACAAACATTCTTAACTGCTGCGGCAGTCAGAAGTGAGTAAATAGAAAAACCTGCTGCTGCCAATGTATGTACATATAGTACATCAGTGAAAGGGTTAAATACTGTTTATCTTTTTTTTTTAAGTAGAACTAAAATCGAACATTTTTTCATTTACGATAGAGTAAGGAAGGGTTATAACCCCTGCCAGCTTTTTTTTTTGTGTCATCTGTGTCCCCATTGGGTAGATTTCCCTTCACATCCTGTCTCTGTTGCCCCAAGGCGTTGCATTGTTATAAAAGGGCCAGAGACTTTTTCCTGCAGGTACAGCAACCCATTCCAATGAAGGATTCGCACAGATGTGAACCTAGCCTTAAGGCTAGGTTCACACTGCTGCAGTGCGAATTTACCGCGATTTTACCGCGAATTTACCGCGATTTTACCGCGAATTTACCGCGATTTTACCGCGAATTTACCGCGATTTTACCGCGAATTTCAGGAGTTGGATATAGCTGCGATTGATAGTCTAGCCAATGGAATCATAATGTAAAAAAAAAAAGGGTCTTAACTTCCTGTGTACTTCCTGGTTTTTGTGGAGAGTAGTGTGGTGGAATTCGCACATATGTGAACCATCAATGCGATTCAAGAACGATTTACATTGATGTCTATGGAGACTAAATTCGCAACGCAACGCAGTAAACTCGCACAGGACCTTTTTTTCACGCAGGTTATATTCGCAACGCGTCGATGTGAACGGCACTAATGTTAATCTATGTAATTTAAATGACTTGCGAATTTGAGCGATCGCAACGGCTCAAATTCGCAATAGAATTCGCAGCAGTGTGAACCTAGCCTAAAAGGAGAAGTTCACCTTTACCAAAAAATAATAAATGCACATTGCAGGTAAAAAAAATGTGCATTTATTTTATTTTTTCTAAAGGAGCCTGCAGAGCATCGCACCGGAGATCAGCAGATCACGGGTGCAATGTCCAGCTCTGCAGACTCTCAGGATCGCTGTCTGCTTGTTCTTCGTACGGCAAGCAGTAATCTGAGAGCCGGAAGATCAATGGACTACGAGAACGCTCACCAGCGCCCGCCCAGCTCATTGAAAAGTACAATCTGCCAGCAGCAATGGCTGATGGTACTTGTAGGCATTTATTTACAGGAAAATGTGAATGAATGGTGCAGCTGCCACACTATTTTCAAATAGTGACAGGGGGTGCGGGGAGAAGAACCTCCACATGCTGTCACAGGGAGGGGGGTAATGGGGGGGGGAGAGGCTGCAGTTGCTGGAACATGTTACATGTTCCACCCTATAAATAGGTGAAAGATGTAACATGTTCCAAAGGTGAACTTATCCTTTAAGCCTCTTGTGTACAGGCGAAAAAAACACCTTGTTTGTAGTCATGTCGTTTTTTTTTTGTTTTTTTTTTACGGATGTGAATATAGGTGCATTGTTGTCTATGGGAAAATGAAAACAGCTGTGTAAAGATCCATAATGCAGCAATGCATTCAGAGCCATTCAAACAATGTGGAAATTGTATGTTGGAGTGCGGTAATTTGTGTCCAAACCCATGTATACACAATTATATACGAGAATGTCAGGGCCACGAAAGACTAAAATAGAGAAGTGGCCTCATGGGATTATAACCCCTGACACCCATTTGTTTTATAAATAAATTTTACTCTTAATAGAGGGCTATGGTGATTGTTAAGTACATGTCTCTCCATGGCTGCTTTGCTGGTTCTTTCTGTTTTGTGTTTCAGGTGACAAGCTGCCTGCTGCTGCTAGGAGGATTTACCTCAGCTGCTGAGCACTGGATTGGTGACAAATTCTTTGGCGGGAAACATCTAACCAATGAGTGTAACCTTTTACTTCTATCCTCCCCTGTCACTGGGCGGAGTCAGCATTTACCTCATGTCTGTCAGCTGGACTCACCTCTGGATTCTACTCAGCCTTCCTTCTGGATCTTTTGACCTGATCTCAGCCCAGGTTGGACATTCTACTCTTTAGCCATCCTCTTCCTGTTCACTTTCAGCTCTCTAGTGCTTTAACCACTTCAATACCGGGCACTTTTACACTTCCTGCCCAGGCCAATTTTCATCTTTCAGCGCTGTCGCAATTTGAATGACGACTGCGCGGTCATGCTACACTGTACCCAAACAAATGTTTTATCATTTTGTTCCCACAAATAGAGCTTTCTTTTGGTGGTATTTGATCACCTCTGCGATTTTTATTTTTTTGTGCAACAAATAAAAAAAGACCGGAAATTTTGAAAAAAAAAAAAAGTTTTTCTTTGTTTCTGTTAAAATTTTTTGTAAATAAGTAAGTTTTCCTCTTCAATGACGGGTACTGATATGGCTGCACTGACGGGCACTGATAAGGCGGCACTGATGGGCACCGATGAGGTGGCACTGATGGGTAGCACTGGTATGCGGCACTGATGGACACTCGTAGGCGGCACTGATGGGTACTTATGAGTGGCACTGATAAGTGGCACGGATGGGCACTGACAAGTGGCACTGGTATGCGGCACTGATGGGCACTCGTAGGCGGCACTGATGGGTACTTTTGAGTGGCACGGATGGGAACTGATAGGTGGCACTGATGGGTGGCGTTGCTGGGCATGAATTTTTTTGTTTTCATAATGGTGCCAGTCAGTGCACTGATTGTAATAGATTGGGCATATGTTGGCACATGTGGATGGCCATGGGGGATGTACCTGGCCATCCACATGTAATGTGCTTCCCTGGTGGTCCAGTGTGGGCATCAGAGGGGGGGGGCTGCACTGATAAACAATCAGTACAGACCCCCCTGTCTGTCAGACGCGAGTGAGGAAAAGCAACGGCTCTTCCTGTTTACATCGTGATCAGCTGTGATTGGACATGGCCGATCATGTGGTAAAGAGCCTCTGGCTCTTTACCGAGATCGGTGTGTCAGACTGACACACCGCATCACCGATCGTCGCGACGCGCACCCCCACAGGCGTGCGGCTGCTGTTATCCTGCAGGACGTCATATGACGCCCAGTCAGGATAACTGAATCACCGCCCAGCCGACATTCTGCTATAGGCCGGGCGGGAAGTGGTTAATTTATATTTCATTTATCACACTTCTGACCTGTGAGATGTATTCATTGTGTTTTCATTTGCTGCAGTTATTGCAGGTACTGTGCTAGGATGTCATACCTCCCATTTTTTTGAGATGGGAATGAGAAACACCCATCAGCAAAAGTATGCAGGTATAGGACACACCCCTTGCCACGCCCCCTTAAAGGAGAATTGTACAAAAAAACAAGATTGGTTAAACCCACAAGTGCTTTTTTTTTTTACCACTTCTATTCCTTTATATTGACTTTTGAAATTTACAAATGCAGCAATTTAGAAATTGGATGAAAGGTTTAGCACTGGGAAACACTTTTTGATAGATAAAAAGTGCATTTTATATACAGCTATATAGATCAGATCAAAATGAGGGACAAATGAGGAGGAATGAGGGACAGAGGGACATTGCTCCAAATCAGGGACACTCCCTTGAAATCAGGGACAGTTGGGAGCTATGGGATGGTCAGTGCTCCTGTCACGTATATAACATGTGAGGGTTGTTAGGGGAGATTGTGTGGTTACATGTGTGCCTAACACACTGATCAGTCAGCTTGTCATCATTGGCTTTTCTGAGGGTTTTATTTACTTCCTTGACATGAATTAAACCTTTTTCACGTAATAGTCGCAAGTAGAAATTGAATAGGTAAATAAAGTCACGAAAATTCTCATTTGACAGAAAAAAAAAAAAAATCGGAAGTGATGTCATGTGGTGTAGTGTATTTGTATTGTATTTTCGGACAACAACTAAACTGACTAAACAAAAATCGTACAATCTGGTGTCGTGCAAGGAATATTTTCATGCTTGTCCGATCGAATAATATCAGATGAACTGTCGTGATTGGCTCTCGAAAGTAGTGTGCACACGATCCAAAAATCGTACGACTTTTCCTCGGACGACAGATTTCTTACGATATTCGGATCATACGGGCCTTTTAAATTCAGAGAATGAGTTTCCTAAATATTGTGTTTTATACATCATTTTTGCTACTTTGTTTTATTAGGAAAAGTTAAAGAGCAGTACACAGACTGTACACAATGTGTCACAGAAAATGACATGTAGGCATGATAGTGTTTTTAAAATTTTCAAAAGAAATTTATGAAGAGAGAATTGCGCCTCATATTGTTACTTCTTTTGTTTATTTAACCACTTCAATACAGGGCACTTAGACACCTTCCCGCCCAGGCCAATTTTCAGCTTTCAGCGCTGTCGCAATTTGAATGACAATTGCGGTCATGCTACACTGTACCCAAACAAATTTGTTATCATTTTGGTCCCACAAATAGAGCTTTATTTTGGTGGTATTTGATCACCTCTGCGGTTTTTATTTTTTGCGCAACAAATAAAAAAAGACCGAAAATTTTGAAAAAAAAAAGTTTTTCTTTGTTTCTGTTAAAAAGTTTTGTAAATAAGTACGTTTTCTTCTTCAATGACGGGTACTGATATGGCTGCACTGACGGGCACTGATACAGCGGCACTAATGGGCACCAATGAGGTGGCACTGATGAGGTCGCACTGATATGCGGCACTCATAGGTGGCTCCAATGGGCACTCATATGTGGCACTGATGGGCACTGGTAGGTGTCATTGATGGGCACTTATGGGTGGCACTGATGACACTGATTGGTGGCACTGATGCCCCTAAGGGTGGCTGGGCATCACTGCAATATAATGGTGCCAATCAGTGCCCATTTGTCTGCATGGACTCCATCTTGAACCTCTTGATGTATATGAACACATTCCATTCCTTCAAACTGAAACAGGTCACGAGGTTCCTGCCTTAGGTACTAGAAAAACTGGGGGAAAAGGCCCCCAGATGATTCTGTTTTTGGCATCACTGGCTTGATGGCCTTGTAGCAGTATAAAAATCTTGCAAACATTTTCTCTTCTGAGATCTGTTCTCCATTGTCCGCCCACCTGTCTTCTGGACCCACTGGTCTTTGGCGATTGTGGTCCAAACCCTCCAGAAGGAAGCTACAACCATCTACTTGACTTAGGCCCCCTGGCCCCAACTGGAAGAGACTGATTGGGCGCACCTTTAAAAGAGACTTTCCAGCCATCTTAGCAGCTTGCTCTGGACTTATTTCATGTCAAAGTAACTTTGAGATACCTCCATTGTGATCTATTAAATCTACAGCCTGTCTTATAAGATTTGGCCTCCTGCACTCTCTGAAGTTTAGTGGGCTTGAGTGAAGGATGGCAGCTTCCTCTTACTAGTCTGTGGCTACAGTCCAGACTTTTCCTCCTGTTATTCGCTTAATTGCATTGTTCAGCGTTTGGCCGAACAATACCTCCCATTATAGGAAGGCTTGTGTAGAAGTTCCGCCTGCCCTCCAGTGGCGTAACCACAATGCTCTACGAGCAGTGACTGAGTGCGCCAGCACTTGTGCTAGGTCTATTAAAAGCATCAACCAAAAGTCAGTTGCCAGGTTCCACTCTTTCCAGAAACTGTGCCAAATCTTGCAGCTTCCAATGTTGAATGTAATGCCATTTCTGAAGTTAATATATCGAAGTTGCTGGTTGGCAGGCAAAATCTGTCACTGTATAGAGTCTCTGCAAGCCCGATGGCCAGATCACCACAGTTTCTGCATTCCAGATATGTTTCTGCATGAGTGTTTTTAATGCATTCTACATGTGTTTTGCCACTTTCCCGATGTGTTCCTATAAAGAAACAATGCAACCTTCTACTCTTGTTGACGGCATTAGAATGTGCTGTACTGGTGTGAATTGGAATCAAAGTTAAACACTATCCATGCGTTCTTGATGCAGAAATAAAAACTCACTGGACTGCATCTGGTGTGAACAAGTCTATTGAAGGCAACCAAATTATAAAAAGGCAAAGACACTTGCTGCACCGGACACAAGAGGGCAGCAACCACCCCTGGAAGTGCAGTGCATAAACATACAGCAGCCATTTTATCTGGATAAAGCTTAGGGAACCTGTTACTGTAAATTGGTCTTCTGACGAGGTCTCTGTCATCCTCCATCAACGAGCGATTTATGCTCTATCATTGTTGGTTAAAGGCCATCCTCCAACGAGCGATTTACGCTTTGTCATTATGAGAAAAGACCATCCTCCATCATGAGCGATTTACGCTCTGCAATTCTGGGAACAGGCCATCCTCCATCATGAGCGATTTACGCTCTGCCATTATGGGAAAAGGCCATCCTCCATCAGCGATTTATGCTCTGCCATTATTGGAAAAGGCCATCTTTCATGAATGAGCGATTTACGCTCTGCCATTATGGGAAAAGACCATCCTTTATGAATGAGCGATTTACGCTCTATCGTTATGGGTGTTGCTTGTGGCGTCGATATTTGCAGCATACTTTCTACTATAGCCGTCTTAATAGGTCTTAGAATTTTGCACAACCACCATCCTTGTGAGGCAACCTGTGCAATTTCATTGCTCTGCCACTGCAGACTGCATACAGGCCCAAAATGCACCCGAGCTTGGCAAGGCATCTTCTATCATGCTGGCATAAACGCATGTGCCAATTTCCTGGATTCTGTCCCTTCACAGGGTAAGTGGAAACA
Organism: Lithobates clamitans; assembly: GCA_037952925.1. Lineage (NCBI taxonomy): Eukaryota > Metazoa > Chordata > Amphibia > Anura > Ranidae > Lithobates > Lithobates clamitans. Next base: position 557,863 of record JBBGZY010002060.1, on the reverse strand, counting down.
ACTCCTTTAGAGTGTATTGACCACATGCTTAATGAATGTGACAACCTGTTAGGTGTCGTCATCCTGTGATCGTTGGCGGGTCTTATGTTTTTTGGAGCGTTTGCGTTCAGGGTTTCTGCTCCCAAAATAATGCAAAACACTTTAATTTGCCTATTTTCCTTGGGCACTCTTTTAAGAACCATGTCCCACATTGCCCCCTCCTACCTTTGCTAATCTTCTGTGCCACTAACAGGTGTGGCAAGCTCATATTTGCACAAAATATATGGAGAAAAGCATATTACCTCTCACCAAAAAACATGGAACCCTGTCTCTTTAAGACCCATCTGCCTTCATCCACTCACCTCAGAAGTCTCTGCAGGTGAGCTTCAGACAGCATTTCCAAAGGCAGACACAATCAAAAACCAGTCAGACAGTCAAACCCACAGAAGTACACAGCATAGCAGGGGAGCCAAGACAGCACATCCAAAGACAGACAGGAGACTCAGCCAGAATCCAAGGTAAGTCCTTTACCTGGCAGGACTGCAGAGAGAGAGGGAGAGAAGCCCTCCAAAATCAGTTACACCATTGCATGGCGTCTGGCGGTTCCCATCTTGTGCTACCCATCTCCCCACACTCTGTGACATCATTCACAGCCTGACAATAAAGCCAGGGGAGCAGTGCAGTGTGCTACATATAAAAAGACAGGAAAAAAACCAAAGGGAGAGGCAATGATGACATTGCAGAGCTTTTATAATACCACACCTGTACAATATATCAATGCTGTTTAAGCATCATTTCGCCCGCAGCCTTGGCACAAGGCACCTCAGTTTTTAGAAAGATTTACTTTCAGCATTCTGGGTCTTCCAACTCCATGAGAGGCTGAACATGGAGGGGTAGGTTCGACAGGGGGGGGTTGCAGCAAACAAATTACTTACCAACTGCAATCAGTATGTGGCCTGGAGCATGACCAAAAAAGGAACATCTTAGTTGGCGGAGGGGCTGTCTTTTATATTCAGTTTGGAACATGTGGTCATTGGGGGCTCCAAAGGAGGTGTTAACCCATTATGTGCTGACAGGAGGATGGGCCAGGAAAGTGGAATAGAGCGTGACTGGTCGTTGAGCTGTCTGTTGCTGCAAGTCTGCGCTGACAGGAGGTCTGAATAGGACACGGCCTAACTAAAGGGGGAAATAATCCTCACCTGAGGGACTGACGGGCTGACCTATCACTGCAACCAATGAAGGAAGTCGGACTGGGCCGGGATCATTCTATCAAGGTGAGAACATCTGCCTATCTACTACCTACTTTTGGATTGATCCCCAACCAGGTTCCAGTTTCATCCAGCCTCGTGCAACATTTGAATCCCAGGCTTTGGCTGATACAAGCTCGATTGACCCACTGCCACTGGCATGTGGGTTCACTCCGTCTGGTAAGAGTATACATCTATACTTTCTTGGTGGAAGATATAATATTTCTAAGTGTCATTTTAAGAGCGAATCTCAAGTCCTTCACATTATAATTGTCCTTCATGTATAATTATCAATCGTCCCAAAAATGTGTCAAAAGTGTCCGATGTGTCCGCCATAATGTTGCAGTCACAATCGCAGATCGCCGCCATTACTAGTAAAAAAAAAAATAATAAAAATGCCATAAATCTATCCCCTATTTTGAGCAAACCAATCAATATACACTTATTGCAATTTGTATTACCATAAATATGTAGAAGAATAGATATTGGCCTAAACTGAGGAAAAAATTAGCTTTTTTGAAAAAAAATTGGGGATAGTTATTATACCAAAAAGTACAAAATATTGTGTTTTTTTTCAAAATTGTCGCTCTTTTTTTGTTTATAGTGCAAAAAATAAAAATCGCAGAGATGATCAAATACCACTAAAAGAAAGCTCTATTTGTGGGGAAAAAAGGACGTCAATTTTGTTTGTGTACATCGTCGCACGACTGTGCAATTGTTAGTTAAAGCGACGCAGTGCCGAATCGCAAAAAATGGCCTGGTCGTTGAGCAGCCAAATCCATAGCTCCCAACTGTCCCTGATTTCGAGGGACTGTCCCTGATTTGGAGGAAGGTCCCTCTGTCCCTCATTCCTCCTCATTTGTCCCTCATTTTGGTCTGATATATATAGTTGTATATGAAATGTACTTTTTATCTATCAAAAAGTGTTTTCCAGTGCTAAACCTTTCATCCAAATTCTAAATTGCTGCAATTGTTAATTTTAAAAAGCCAATATAAAGGAATACTAGTGGTAAAAAATACACTTGTGGATTTCATTAACCTTTTTTTTTTTTGGTTATATCCCCTTTAAGGGGTGTGGCAGGGGGGCGTGTCCTATGCCTACATATGTTTGTTAGTAGGTGTCCCTCGTTCCCATCTCAAAATGTTGGGAGGTATGCAAATCGTCCGGGGCTGAAGTGGTTAATACATACCTGGAGGTGATATGCATGTGACCGTGCACAACAGGGCGATCGGTGTATATAGGGCAATCGTCACTCCTAGGGCAATCAGTGTTTCTATGGCAATTGGTGTGTATATCGGACAACCAGAGAGTCTAGGGTGATCAGTGTATTTTGGCAATCATTGCATATAGAGTGATCAGTGTCTATAGGATGAAAGATGTATATAGGGTGATCGGTGTATCTAGGGCAATCTGTGTATATAGGGTGACTGGTATATATAGGGCGATCATTGATTTATGGAGGTGGAGCCATCTGTCTCTACTCTAAAATCTGCATTTCCCAGCCATTTCCCAGCCATCTTTACTGCAATATGTGACCGTACATGATCAGTGCGTCCATTGCAATGTGGTGCCGTTCCTAATGACCTCCTGACACAAAGGTCAAAGTCAGATTTATTCCTGAAGATCGGACAGATTTCACTAAACAGACACAGAATGAAAGCGGAAGTAAGCTCATCGATTTAAACGTTTCAAAAAAGAGTTACTTACATTTCCAGCATGTGTCAGGAAATGTAACTATCACATTGGTTGTGCTGGCACCCAAACTGTCAAACATCCAATAGCTGGTTTCATAACTGATCACATGTGCAGCCCCATGGCAGTTGAGGATTGAACAGAGGCAGCTTCTTTGGCTGAAAATGATAAGAGGGTTTATTTCCACTTCAAGTATCGGTCAGGCTTTGTCTCAGTCTCTAAGACCCCTTTCACACTGAGCCGCCCATAGCATCGGCGGTAAAACACCGCTATTTTTAGCAGCGTTTTACCGTCGGATTTGCGACGCATTTCGGCCGCTAGCGGGGCGCATTTACCCCCTGCTAGCGGACAAGAAAGGGTTAAAACCACCCGCAATAGCGGCGTTTTGCCGGCGGTATCTCAGCGGTGGAGGAGCAGTAAACACACTGCTCCTTCACCGCTCCAAAGAAGCTGCTGGCAGGACTTTTCTTGACGTCCTGCCAGCGCACCGCTCCAGTGTGAAAGCCCTCGGGCTTTCACACTGGAGACAATGGAGCAGCTGTTTGAGGGCGGATTGCAGGCGCTATTTTTAACGCTATAGCGCCTGCAAAACGCCCTCGGTGTGAAAGGGGTCTAAAGGAATTGAGAACTGTTCAGACTTTACAGACAATATTGAGATTAATTCACAAACCTTCAAAATCAAGCAGGCAGCTCCTTACTTCCTGTCATGTGACTGCCGTTAAAAAATAAAATAAAAAATATAACATAATTGATAGATGGATGATACTTAGATTCATATTATATACAATGAGGGGATTTACTAAGACTGGAGCAGTTGTTTACACCAACCAATCATTTCGTTTTCACAGCTTAACCAAACAAGCTGAATCTAGATGCTGGTTGGCTGATCTGTAGATCTGTTCCATATTCTGTCTGCTCCAGTATTGGTGAATCTCCCCAATCAGTAGATGTGTTCAGTATAATGATACTCCCATTGCCATTAGTTGTAGCTATTTTGTGTGATATATAAAGTGGTTGTAAAGCCTCTCATATCCTTAGTGAATTAACTGGTCTCAGGTGATACACAGAGAGGAAACACCTACATAAGTTGTATACGTTTATCTGTAGTCTTCTCTTCTTTACATCTGTTCAAAGTGCAGAATTTAGATAAAATCTGTCTAATGAAATAATAAAAAAGTAAAATAATCCTGTTTTTTCTTCTCTTTGCAGATTGTTGATTGTTTCTGAGATACTTTCAACGTTTTCATCCCAAGTGACTCCAACAAACAAATTGCAAAAATGCTGTTACTTACTGTTTTAGTAAGAGAAGTGGCAGCAAGTCTTTGGAATTACTTTTTTCCAGTAAGTATCTATTTTCTATTTATTCTTGTAAGAGCCCTTGCACACTGGGGCGGGGGGCGGCGTCGGCGGTAAAACGCCGCTATTATTAGCGGCGTTTTACCGTCGGTATGCAGCCGCTAGCGGGGCGGTTTTACCCCCCGCTAGCGGCCGAGAAAGGGTTAAATATCTGCAGAGGCGCTTTGCCGGCGGTATAGCCGCGCCGTCCCATTGATTTCAATGGGCAGGAGCGGTAAGGGAGCGGTATACACACCGCTCCTTCACCGCTCCGAAGATGCTGCTGGCAGGTCTTTTTTTACAGTCCTGCCAGCGCATCGCTCCAGTGTGCAAGCCCCCGGGGCTTGCACACTGGATACACAGCAGCGGCACTTTCGGGGCGGTTTGCAGGCGCTATTATTAGCGCAATAGCGCCTGCAAACCGCCCCAGTGTGCAAGGGCTCTAATATGTATAGCACTAACCCCGCAAGGGCCACTGATTTTAACCAATTCTGACACAATAAGTACAGAGGCTGCCTGTCCACACAAACAACACTCCATTCACACTGGCTTCAGTAAACAGTCTAGGGAATGTCTTTTACAAGTGGTTAGAAGAACAGGTAGGTATGACCTTTCCAGAGATTGCCTGGGACCCAATAAATATTCAGACTGGTTGGTTTGAATCTCCCACACTAAACTTCGAAAGCTTCATTCAGAAGCAGGGGGAAATAACTAAACTCCCAGGCTGTGAGACACTGATCTGACCAAAACAAACAATTACTGTTCCCTTGATTACAGAAGGAGCTGAAGCTAAATTTGCTTAGCAACCTATGATAGGAAGGTGCTATATATGTGACTACATACAATTGAATTCTTGATTTATTTAGTAAATAGCTACGTTTTAATTGGAGTTCCACTTTAAATTCTGCACATCCACTTACCTTCTTTTTTTTTTCTTTTTAGGCTGAAATACTTGTTGACCAAGAGGAAGAGGAGTTGATGAAGAGAGAGGTGGAGGAGAAAAGGATGGAGGAGGAGAGCAGAAATAGGGAGGAGGGGCAGATGACAGAGCTGGAGAAGTTGTTAAAGAGAGAGGTGGAGGAGGAGGAGAGCAGGAAGAGGAGGGAGGAGCAGATGACAGAGCTGGAGAAGTTGATAAAGAGAGAGGTGGAGGAGAAAAGGATGGAGGAGGAGGAGATGACAGAGCTGGAGGAGTTGATAAAGAGAGAGGTGGAGGAGGAGGAGATGACAGAGCTGGAGGAGTTGATAAAGAGAGAGGTGGATGAGAAAAGGATGGAGGAGGAGGAGATGACAGAGCTGGAGGAGTTGATAAAGAGAGAGGTGGAGGAGGAGGACAGAAAGATTATGGAGGAGGAGTCCAGAAAGAGGAAGGAGGAGGAGCACAGAAAGAAGATGGAGAAGTGTGCAAAGATGATGGCAGAGTACAGAAAGAATAAGGAGGAGGAAAGCCGGAAGTGGGAGGAGGAGATGAAGTACAGAAAGAAGAAGAGGGAAGAGGACAGAAACAGTAGGCTGGATCCATGTTTGGAACAGTGCAGTCAGAAGAGAGAGGACGATGACAGAAAGAAGTCAGAGGAGGAGAAGGACAAAAAGAAGAGTAGGGAAGAGGACAGAAACAGTAGGCTGGATCAATGGTTGGAGCTGTGCAGTAAGAAGAGGGAGGAGGATGACAGAAAGTTGTCAGGGGAGGAGGACAGAAACCAGAGACAGAAGCAACGCAGAAAGATGAAGGAGGAGCAGCGCAGAAAGAAGTCAGAGGATGATGAAAGAAACAGGAGGGAGGAGAGCATTGAAAGGAGGGAGAAGTGGAGAAAGGAGAGAGAGGAGTCTAGAAAGAGGAGGGAGGAGGAGCACAGAAAGGAGATGGAGGATTACACAAAGAGGATGGAGAAGTACAGAAAGAATAGGGAGGAGGAGGAAAGCATGAAGAGGGAGGAGAAGAAGAAGGACAAAAAGAAGAAAAAGAGGGAAGAGGAGCAACACAGAAAGAAGTTAGAGGAGGAGGACAGAAACAGGAAGGAGGAGAGCAATGAAAGGAGGGAGAAGTGGAAAAGGGAGGGAGAGGAGTCCAGAAAGAGCAGAGAGAAGGAGTACAGAAAGGCGATGGAGGAGTACACAAAGAGGAAGGAGGAGTGCAGGAAGAACAAGGAGGATGGAGGAGGAAAGCATGAAGAGGGAGAAGAAGGACAAGAAGCAGATGGAGGAGCAGTAGAGCACTAAAAGGAGAGAGAAGTGAAGAAAGGAGAGAGAGAGGAGTCCATAAAGAGGAGAGAGGAGGAGTAAAAAAGAAGAGGGAAGGGGGCTTAAGCTCGGTACACACTGCAAGTTATTTATGTTTCAACCCAGGGGGGCTGTGATTTGGTTCCAGCTTGCTGCAAGTCCATCCCCACCATCAGAGGCCCTGGTGAAGAAACAGGCTGGGGCTTAGACTCCATGCCCTGGGGAACCCTGAGTTGCAAATTTACAAGGACTTTCGCTGTTTTCCCCGTTCCTTACCCTTATCAATTTTCAGACAGTGTGTACCCATCATTACGCTGGCCATGCACCAGTCATGTTTTTTGTTTAACCAAAAAGAAAAAAAGAAAAATACTTTTCCTTAGCTCCCTTTAAATAATTTTGTCTATACCACCCTCTCTAGCTAGGGCATGTTCTATATAGTTAGTCCCTCCCTTAGTCTTTATGTTCAGTCTCCATTTTCATTCTCCATGTGTACTGTATCTTGCTGGAGCTATACCATGATTTTTTTGACCTATCTGAATGATCATCAAAACTTTCTACGGATGCTGCATTTCTTAAATGTATAAATAAAGAATTTGGGGGGGAAAAAAAACTTTCTACGATCTGCTTGATGTCATATGATTGGAGTCACTGTCTGCTAATTCTACTGGGGCTGTGAGTAAGACATCTCATTCACTGGACTAGTTGGACTAGTTAGAGATCCCACTTGCAGTGGATAGATTAGAGATGCAGAACAGAAAGCACTACCCCCTGCTCATCACCCCTTATTGGGGGGTAAAGAGAGGCTGGTGCCCCCTTCTTCACATAATTAAAACACAAGATCGGGTATTTCAATTTAAAGCTACTGTATAAAACCAAGCTGCTGACAGTAAGGCCCTGTTTACACATACAGCAGTGACCTACGTAAATCACTCACCAAATGACTGTGGCCAACCGGCAGCCCACAAGCAATAAATATTAATTCTTGTGTTTATGGTATCAGGTCTTCTCCAATACAAATCACTCCAAGCTATGTGGATGTCACTAGTAGTAAGCTCTCATTCACTCATAAGAGTGGACAAAAACCAGAAACAGATCATTGTGCAGTCCATTTTTGTTACCACTTACGGACCATCGCGGTCGTTATACGTCGGTACTTTGAAGAGGGGTATCGTTGTTATAGCAGCAGCTAGCTACCATAACCTCGGTATCGTCTTATTCAGCGGGAGCGGTTCGCTTTCAGATAAAAGTAGTCTCTGCGACGGATTCACCACAAGATCACTTTTATCGGTGGCAGGAGAGCTCCCCTCCACCAGCAACGGCTGAGGCGATCGCATCCTGTCTCCTGTTAGGTATGGAGATGAGTGAGGGGAAGATGGCCTCCACACAGCCTGTGATTGACAGCCCCAGCTTCTGTCATACAGAATGCCGTACACACTGACTGAAAGCCAGCCGGTTCCTGCTGAACTGGGCAATTTTCAGACAGTTTTTTATATTCCTGTGTATGCGAGTCTTTACTGTACCATGAAAGTCCAAAGTACAGTGTACCCATCATTACGCTGGCCATGCACCAGTCATCTTTTTTGTTTAACCAAAAAAAAAAAATACTTTTTGTCCACTCGAGGTGGATGGAGGAATCCCTCCTGCTGAGCCTTTGTATTCTGTGGCAGTGTGGAGACTTCTCTGCCATCAGAATACACTCATCAGTGCTGGCGGCACTGATCAACAGAATTTTTTTCCAGCAGGCTGGTTGTAAACTAGTTGTTCGATAGATTGATTTGTGTAGAACCAGCCTGCCCATACATGGAAATTCAGTCTGTGCCTGCTGAACCAGCCAAACTTCGAGGTGGCGGACAACATGTTGTGGGGCTTTGGTTGAGAACAGCAAGGTGAGGTTGAGGGGTGAGGATTGGGAGACAGCAGGGTGCGATAAGAGGAGTTAGGGCATCTGATCAAGAGATGAGCATTGGGTAATAGCAGCATCTGATGTGGGGGAAGCAACTAATAGAGTTTTAGAGCAGGACGATAGCAGCATCTTATTCTGGGGGGGAAGAAGGAGGAATCGAGAAAAGAGAAGGGGAGGAGGGGAGAAACATCTGAAGAGGGGGTTAAGCATGGTGGCCAGAAGCAGATACATTGTTATTGCTCCCCACCGCTCTTTACACTGCATCAGATGTTGCTGCTCCCCCACCTAACCCCATACTTCCTGATCAAGTACTACTGCCTCCCTGCTCCTTGGTGTGGCAGGGAATGAAAAGCAGTGTCTTAGCACCATCTGACCCAAAGATGAGCAGTGGAGGGAGGAAACATTGTCGTTGCTCCCCACCACTCCTTACCCTGCATCAAATGCAACTACCCACTGGCCCCTCCACATCTCCTGATCAGATGCCATTGCCTCTCTGCTCCTCACTCCCCCATCAGAGGCTATCAAACGCTGATGCTCCCCCACACCTGATGTCTGATGAGGAGGTGAAGAGCGAGGGGTAGTGTCCTCTGATTTGGAGGGAACTCAAACACCTGGCATGGGGGAACAGCAGTGTCTTACTGGTGGTAAGGAACAGGGGGGCAGCACCATCTGATCTAGAGGTGAGACATGGAGGGAAAGGGGGAGGGGGCAGCAGAATCTGATGAGGGCTTTAGGAACGGGGGGGGGGGGGGGGCAGCAGAGAATACATTTTTGATGCTTCCTCCATTCCTTATGATGATTCCACCCCCGATAGAACACCTTTGGGATGATTTAGAGCGGAGACTGCGAGCCAGGCCTTCTCGTCCAACACCAGTGCCTGACCTCACAAACACGCTTCTGGAAGAATGGTCAAACATTCCCATAGACACACTCCTAAACCTTGTGGACAGCCTTCCCAGAAGAGTTGAAGCTGTTATAGCTGCAAAGGGTGGGCCAACTCAATATTGAACCCTACGGACTAAGACTGGGATGCCATTAAACTTCATGTGTGTGTAAAGGCAGGTGTCCCAATACTTTTGACAATATAGTCTATGTAGCAGAATACATATTGGCCTAAATATATGAAGAAATTAGATTGAGGTTTTATAGAAGAAAGTAAAAAATATTGTTTTTTTTTCAAAATGGTCAACTGCATCATACTTGCCAACTATCCCAGTTGAAATACCCTTTGTCCCTTGAAGTTTTAGTCTTGAGCTGTGTCCCGATATATCAGTGTAAAGTGGTTACTAATGCTGCTCAGCTCTGCCTATTGCCGTGTACCTGCATTGATATGTAAATAGCGGTGACATTATTATGTAAATAGCGGTGACATTATAATGTAAATAGCTGCAGACCGGCTGCATTGACATGTAAATAGAGTTGGCATTCATATGTATATCATGCCCCCCTGAGGTCATATCCACCATCACTTCTGCTGAATGCTGCCCACCGGGGAGGTAAAGGGGCATGCTTGAAAGTCCTGCCTACAATGTGGTCATTAAGCCTAACATCAGCCTGTTCTGCAAAGGTAAGCAACCCTTTTCCAAAATAACATGGTGCCACAGCACCGTGAATTTTGGTGGATGTAAATACTCACATCTCAGCAGATGCTTGAGAGTGTCATTAACAATTAATGGCACTGCTGTGTATCTGCTAAAGGTCAGCGCATTTCTGTGGTTTCAGGAAAGCGATTTTGCATGCATTCCCGACACACACACAAATGTGAAAGCAGGCTAAATGTCTCAGGTACATTAGTGGTCAGTGTAAACCTTCTCATTACATTGGGGCTTGGTCTACAATCTTTTCATTCACACTAGTGGCCAGTGTGAAAGTCCCCCTTACATTGGTGGTCAGTGTAAATCCCTCCTTACATTAGTGGTTCCTGTGAATGCTCCTCTTACATTAGTGGTCAGTGTAAATCCCCATTACATTAGTGGTGAATGTGAATCCCCATTACATAGGAGTTTTCTGTCTATTGATGGGTCCCCTCACCTTCCCAGTCCATGGTGTGCAGGCAGTGAGGAGATGATGTGCTGTAACCTTTAGCAGCCAATCAGTGAGCAATAATGATGTGCACTAACCTCTTGCAACCAATCATTGAGCGGTAAGGATATGCAGTAACCTCTAGCAACCAATTAGTAGGCAGAAATAATGTACAGTAACCTCTAGCAACCAATTGGTAAGTGGTAAGATGTCCAGTAACCTCTAGCAACCAGTGTGCAGTATTGATGTACAGTAATCTCTAGCAACCAATCAACAAGCAGAAGTCATATGCTGTAACCTCTAGCAAATAATCAGTGAGCCATAATGTGTGCTGTAACCTCCAGCAGCCAGTCAGTGAGCGGTAATGATACACTGTAACCTCTGGCAACCAATCGCAATCGCTGCCTGATCTGATTCAGTAAACTGATTTTTAGTTTAGCTGCTATTTATTGTAGACTCCCGACTAAGACTGGTGTTGTGGAGAGACCCTTCTGTGTCCACGAATACAACCTTAACGACCAGTTGATGGTGACATACCTAATTGCCCGTAATGCCAGACGCTGGTATAAAAAAGTGTCTGTTTATTTATTTCAATTGGCTTTGCTAAACGCTCATGTGCTATACAGAGCTTCAGGACGGACTGGATCCTTCCTTAAATTCCACGAAGAGATCATCAGAGCCCTTCTGTTTCCAGACGGTGCTCTTGCCCAACTTTCCAAAGCAAATGCAGTGAGCCGGCTGCATGCGAGGCATTTTCCTTATGTCCTCCCTGGTACCCCTACCCAAAGAACACCCCAAAGAGGATGTTGTGTCTGCAGCAAATGCGGATTTAGGCGTGACACTCACTTTTATCATCCCTCCTGTCCTGACCAACCTGGTCTCTGCATTGGTGAATGTTTCAAACGCTACCACACACTAGTTGAGTATTAGCGTAGGGTACAGCACCACACAGTCCTAGGCACACTAACACAGGGTCTCGGGGTCTCGAATGATGTGATGGCCATCACATTTTGAGAGACCATAATCTGCAACGTTTAGTTTACAGTTTTTTTTACAGTTTTTATAAGAGTGAAAAAAGTAAAAAAAAAAACACACCAAAACACAAAAAAATATAAAATAAAAAAATCCAAAAATAGTTGTGGTTGTAATTTTTCATTTTTCTTCTCTCTCTCTATTGTTCTCTCTCATGTTCACTCTCAACTGTCCGCTCTACTGTTCCCTCACTATTGTTCTATATCTATCGTTCTCTCTCTGTTTTATTTTTACTATGTTTTATTGTATTTGCTTTGCAGGTATGGTATGTTATACTGTAATGTTTGTTTTATTGTTAACCATCATTTGCTTAGCAGGTACGCGATTCAGCACGGGTTTATTTATCTTGACAGCAACAGCATTTGCTTCCACGATACATAAAGCCATGACTCCAGCGCTGTTGGAGGTGATTTCACCACCACAGTTAAAAAAAAAGAGCATATATGCCGAAGCATGGGGGCAGCAGGGGTGGAGGAGCGATTTGCTCCTAACATTATGGGCGGATTGTCCCCATGCTTCGGCAAATATTTTTTTAGGTACAGATTGCAATGTTTTATTTTTACTGTTTTATTGTATTTGCTTTGCAAGTATGGTAAGTCTTACTGTTATACTGTAATGTTACCTTGTTTTATTGTTAACCACCATGTGCTTAGCGGGTATGCCATTCAGCTGCAGCACGGGTTTATTTATTTTGACAGCAACAGCGTTTGCTCCCATGATACGTAAAGCCGTGACTCCAGCGCTGTTGGAGGTGATTTCACCACCACAGTTAGAAAAAAATGGTGCATGTATGCCCATCATTAGAAGTGGGTGGATGAAGGGCGTTATTCTAATAGTGGGCATACCCACCGATCAATCTCATTTTTCGTTCAGCCCACAGGCTGCATGAAAAAAAAGTACATTGCAATGCATGCCCAACAAGGACCAGCAACGTACTGTATGTTGCTGGACTTCGAGTGGTTATACCAGAATGATGCCTGTGAGTGTAGGTATCATCTTGGTATCATTCTTTTTAGCCAGCGGTTGTTTTTCATATAAAAGCAATCCTAGCGGCTAATTAGCCTCTAGACTGCTTTTATAAACAGTGGGAGGGAATGTCCCCCCTCCCACCGTCCTCCATGGTTTTCTCGGGCTCCCCTGTCCCAACAGGGAACCTGAGAATGCAGCCGGTGGTTCAACCAGCTGACCATAGAGCTGATCAGAGACCAGAATGGCTCCAATCATCTCTATGGCCTAAGAAACCGTAAGCTACGAGCATTTTGTGACTTTGGTTTCGCCGGATATAAATAGCGCCATTGGCAAAGCATTTTAACTTTCAATATGTTTTTATTTTCAATTACATCATACATTGTATGCATTAACATATTGGAATGCACAGGAGGGAATGCCTCCTCGAACAAAAGACATAAAGGTTACAATTCGAAAAAGAAAACAACATAAAACATACGGTTTCTCATCTTTAAAGGTTTTTGGTGGGGTAAACCTGAGATATATTCGTATCTATGTTTTAGAAATACATTCTCCATGTATCTTCACTAAAACCTCACGGGAACTTTCCCCTACCCCGGCACCCCTGACGGGATCTAGCTGTGCCAGGTGGGGAAAAACCCCCTACTTCTCCTATGCCCATTAGGTTGGAGCCCTCAGGAATGTTGAGGGACTATGAATCCCCGTGGGTTAGGTAGTTTACCGTATGTTCGCTGCATATTGAATTGTCACCAGTTAGCTAACTGATGTGAGATAGAAGACAGGAGAAAGAGTTAAAAGAGAGAGAGAGAAGAGTGAGGAGGGAGGGGGGGTGGAGGGGTCTTTCCAGGTGGGTGAGGGGGGAGCAGGAGTACATCTGTGTGTCTCTCAGATTAAGGCAGGATGAATTCGTCTATGTGTGGGTTAGGGGTTGTTGCGTGCCTGAACCCCTGGTATGAGGGAGGTTCCCATGTATTGGGCCCAGGGTTCCCATATTGTTTGGAATTTCTTAGAGGTGTTTGTCAGGATGCTCGAAAGTTTTTCTTGAGCCATAATCCATGACACCTTCCTTTTTACTGCGTTGAACGAGGGCCTTGGTTGTTTCCATGCTTTGGCAATTGAGATTTTGGTGCCCAATAATATAAAGTTGATCAATGTTTGATTAGCCTTAGAAATTCCAGAAAGGTTAGCGTTGAGAATAGCCACCTCTGGGGACCTAGGGATCTGGCAAGTCGTCACCTTGTATATCATAGAGAAGACTTTTCTCCAAAAAGTGCGTATTTTGGGGCATTCCCACCAAATGTGGGCCATAGTGCCCAGGTGTTGACAACCTCTGAAACATAATGGGTTCGCTGAGGGATAGATTGCTGCCAACCTGGTAGGGGTTAGGTACCATCTGGTAATCAATTTGATACTTGCCTCCCTCAAGGAGATGTTCTGGATCCCCTTAAAGGATTTAGTAAGAGCAGCTTGCCAGATCTCTATGTCCCTGCAGCATTGGAAGTCAGATTCCCATGCCTTCATATATATGGTTTTGTCTGTAGGGCAAGTGAGGGCCGAATATATCACTGATATGCCTCCCCTCTGCTCCATGGCTTGTCCGCACCAATGTTCGTATACTGTGAATTTAGGTGGGAGCGGTTTCTCTTTCCAAATAGAGTGGAGAAAGTGAGTGATTTGGTAAAAGCGGAATCGTTCTGATTCCGGGAGGTCCAGGTGTTTGATACAGAATTTCAGGGTGATTGGTCCCTTGGGAGTGAAGAAGTGCCCTATCCGGTATAGCCCTTTGTCCAACCACCATTTGAATGCTGAGATGTCAAGTCCAGGTGGGAAGTCAGGGTTGTGGAATAGGTGAGCTAGGGGTCGACCCGTGGAGACCAGAGCCGTGGAGTGCCGTAGGGAGTCCCAAAGGGCGCAGGAGTGGGATAGAGTGGGTGATAGTATGGGTGGTCTAGATTTAGGTGGGCACCAAAGTATGTAGTCTATCGTGTGTTTGGGGATGGCTTGTCTTTCGATATTCACCCAGTCTGGTTTTTCGTAGCGAGAGTAAATTGAGGACAGTTGGGCCAATCTGGCAGCCAAGTAGTATTTACGTAGGTTTGGGAGACCCAGCCCTCCCTTGCGTCCGTGAAGGAAGAGGGTACTCTGAGGGATACGATAACCTTTCTTACCCCAAATATATCGGAGAATTTTACTCTGCAAAGCTCTTAGGTGATCTCTCCTGATTGGGATAGGGAGGGAGCGAAAGAAGTAGAGGAGTCTGGGGAGTAGGGTCATCTTAACGGAGTTGATCCGACCCAGCCAGGATAGCTCGTGTTTTGACCATGAAATAAGGTCTGCCTCTAGTTTCTTGAAGAGTGAAGGATAATTTTGCGCATAAAGCGTTTCCGTCTTGGCCATCAGTGTGATTCCCAGGTAGCTAATGGATGTGTCGCCCCATTTGAAGGGAAAGGATTGTTTCAGAGAGTCAACTGTTTGTGGCGGTAATGAGACATTAAGAGCTTGAGATTTGGTGAAATTGACTTCGAGTCCAGAGATTTTAGAAAAGTTCTTTAACACTAGGCAGAGATTAGGTAGTGTAGTGAGGGGGGAAGTCAGGAAAAGGAGGATGTCGTCGGCGAAGAGCCCACATTTGTGCATCTGGTCTCCACAGGTCACCCCTTTTATGTTCGGGTTATGTCGAATGGCGATTGCTAAGGTTTCTATGGCTATTGCGAAGATTAGGGGGGATAGAGGGCACCCTTGTCTAGTGCCCCGTAAAATGTCTATTGGTTTGGAGTAATGGCCTTGGATGCGTATTTGGGCCTTTGGTTGTGAGTAGAGAGCATGCAGAAGTCCCAGAAAACGGCTACCGAATCCCCATCTCTCCAATATGGTGAAGATGTAGTGCCAGGAGACCGTGTCAAAGGCCTTCTGCAGGTCTAAGGATAGAAGGAGTCCCGATTGGTGAGGCCCCCCTGTCCAGTTAGTTTGAAGAATCGAGGTGATATCTATCGCCCTCCTTATTTGGTCAGGACCCTGTCTCCCGGGTATGAATCCTACCTGGTCCTTATGTATATATTGTGTAATAAAAGAGGACAACCTGTTAGCCATTATTTTGGTAAGTATTTTTAGGTCATTATTTATGAGTGAGATCGGTCTGTAGTTGCTAACGTCTTCGTGATTTTTGCCAGGTTTGGGTATGACCGTGATTAACGCGGTGTTGAGATGGATGTCTAGGGGGTTTCCATTGGTTTTGGAGTTGAAGAAGGAGGTCAGGTGAGGTGCCAGAATGACTGCAAAAGACTTGTAGTATGCTACAGAAAGGCCATCCGGACCCGGAGCTGATCCCCTTCTAAGGTCTTTTATGACCCCCAAAACCTCCTCCTCCGAGATGGGTATTTCCATCTTTTGTTTGTGGGCCTCTTTTAGGGAGGGTAGGGGGACACCTTCCAGAAACTGAGGGATTAAGTTCGCGTTTGGTGTATTTGTTTGGCTATATAAAGTAGAGTAAAAACCCCGAAAGGCATCTAGAATCTTGGAAGGATTGGTCGTGGGGGGTTGGCCATTTACTCTGAGTTTGGGGAAGGCATGGGTTCTGATGGGGGGAGACAGTTTTTTAGCCAGGAGGGGACCTATTTTGTCTGCCTGAGTGTAGAATTTTTGTCCATTCCAGCGAATGGCCTTTTCAGCCTTAGATGTGAGTGCTAGATTGAGATCAATTCTCGCTCTATCGAGAAGGGAGACAGGGGTCTTAGAGGGGTCCCTTTTGTGGGAAGCTTTCAGCGTGGTGTATTCCTTTTCCAACTTAATTAGGTCTGCTTTTTGTGCTCGTTTGGTTTGAGTGGCAATCTGGATGAGTGTACCTCTTATAAACGCTTTATGTGCAGCCCATAATGTTTCTGGAGAAATGTCCTCTGATTTATTGAGTTTAAAATATTCTTTAAGGGCTGTTTCGAGTTCAATGACCTTGATGGGGTCAGATAATAGTGACTCATTCAGTCTCCAGTGTCCCCTGGATCCGCCCAGGGGGCCCGTTTTGAGTGAAATGGTCACTATGGAGTGGTCCGAGAGGGCCGACTCCCTGATTTGTGCTTTGTGGATCAAAGGTAGTAGGGAGGATGGAGTTAAAATGTGGTCAATCCTCGCATAGGTATTATGAGGGGGAGAGTAATGGGTATAGTCCCTTTTGTTGGGGTTAAGTTCCCTCCAAGTGTCAGTTAAGCCGTGGGCATGGATTGTTTTGGCGATCCTGAGGCTCTCTTTGGTGGGTCGTGTTAGTTGAGTCAGAAGGGGTTTAGACTTGTCCAATCCCTGATCGAACGCTGCGTTCGAGTCTCCGCCAAAGATGACCGTTCCCTCCAATTTCTGAGCGAGGCTGCGCAGTAGGGAGTCAAAAAATTTTGCTTGTCCTCTATTTGGGGCATAGTAGGAGACCAGGGAATACAGGTGGTCCCCCACTGTTCCCTTGACCAGGAGGAACCTGCCCTCCGGATCAGCGAATTCAGACAGTTTTACAAAGTTAAGATGTTTGGAAATTATGATTGCAACTCCCTTAGTTTTGTTGTCTGCGCTCGCTAAGAAAAACTGTGGGAAATGAGGGTGGAGATACTTAGGGCTATACCGGGAGGGGAAGTGTGTTTCTTGCATCATAATAATGTCTAGCTTGAGATGCTTATAATAATCGAGGACCTTTCTCCTCTTAATCTGGGAGTTGATTCCCTGGACATTGTGAGAGGCTATGTGGAGTTCAGCTGTAGGGTCGTTAGCCATGGAGCAGTTGGAGTGTAGTGCAATGGCCCTCACTTACCCTTTGGTGCGTGGGAACCTGGACTTTAGGATGATGATCGTAGATTCTTCTTGGCGGGAAGATATCAGGAATTCCCGTGGGTGAGTGTGTGGTATCTGAAACACAAGATGTGGTTAGGCACACTGTATTGATTGGGGATGAGGGGTGGGGGTGCAGGATAGAGAAGAGAAGGTCTCCTATAGAAGAAAGAAAAGACACAGGGAAGGAGAAACCCCCTATGTCTTCTAGAAAAAAATTGGAGTATGTCAGGCCCATCTGGGCTCAGACAGCCTAGCCCCCAGAGACCTTCGGGTGTCTAGGGGTTAGGTGGGTGCGCAAGTGTTTCCTCACGAAACCGAACGCCCAACATAAAACTTGTTCCCTTACGGGAAAAAATGCTGGAAGAAAAAACAAAGAAAATTTTGAAACCAATACTGTGGTATACCTGGTTGTCATAACAGAGTTACTAGTTAGTGGCCCTTAAACCGCCGCCCAATATAGTATCCTCCTAGTTTGCTACTCATTTGCTATCACAGCAGAGCGTCTATAAACTAGACCTGAATAAAATCCTTAATCAAGGGGGATAAGGTCTCTCCCCCCCTCATAGATAGGCGGGAGGAAGCAGCCCCTCTCAATCTAGAGAGGCACTGCTCCCTTGAGCTTAGTGGATCTGTCGATGGGCTAGTTAAAATTATCAAAAAATAAAGAGGGAAAATCTGGATAAAATCCCAATTCCCCCTCCCCCCCTGGAACCAGAAAAACAAAAAACAAGTAACAAAAAGTTCTGGAAAGTCAGAAAACTTTGCCCGGTTGTGTAGCCTGCCTAGTGACTAGGCCCAGAGGATCCCCCCAGTTCCAGGGGATGGTCAAACGATCCCCACTTCACAATCGGGATAGAAGAGATGCAGTTCTCATCATCATTGGCTTCAGGTTTGGTTGTTGTCTTTGGCCTTCTTTGCTTTTCCTGTTGACCACAGTGGAGATTGAGGGCTGGTGGGGGTCTGTCGTTTGTTGGAGTTGGTCCCGGCATTGGTCGTGTCCATCTCGGCTTCCTGGGAGATGATTTTCAGGTGCAGGAGCAATTTTTCTCCTTCTGGTAGGGAGGAGAAGGTGTAATGTTTCCCCTGGACGGAGAATTTAACCGCGAACGGGAAGGCCCACTTGTATTTTATATCTCTTTGGGTGAGAGCGAGCAGGAGGGGTTTTAGTGATCTCCTCCTTTGGATCGTAGAGGGCGACAGGTCTGCGAAGATCTGTACTGGGTGTCCCATGCATTGCACTGAGTGGGAGGACCTGGCCTGTCTCATCACTTCCTCTTTAACTGTGTAGTGGTGGGGCTTAGCGATAATATCTCTTGGGGTGCCGTCTTTTCTGGGGGGCCCTAAGGCTCTGTGTGCCCTGTCCAATTCAAGGTGTTGAGAGGAGATATTAGGGATTAGCTGTTTAATCAGGTCCTGGACTGCTTCTGGAACATTGTGAATCGTTTCCGGTAGGCCTCGGATTCTGATGTTATATCGTCTGGACCTATTCTCAAGTTCGTCAATACGAGCCATTGCTAGGTCTAATTGATCTTGCACAGTGCTGATGTGCTGCGAGTGTTGATTAGTGACAGCTATAGTGTCCTCCATTTTGTGTTCGATCGCATCGATACGGGCCCCTAAATTAATAAAGTCTGCCTTCAGGTCCCCTGTAATTTTAGCTGCCGTTTGAGCCAGGCCTCTGTCCAAAAGTTCAGAGAATCTGTGGAAGAGGGAGTCCATGTGAGAAGCAGAGACACTGGCAGGGAAGGCATATGGTGTGAGGCCTGTGTGATCTGAGGTAGATCCCTGGGGGGATAGAGGGCCTTCATAGAGGGGGCGATCCTGCAGGGATCCTGTAGAGGCTGGAGAGGGGGTCAGCAGAGGTGGGTATCCCTGCTGTCTCCCTGGAATGAAGTGAGGGGGAGTGAGGGGTTGCTCTGACCTGTAGTCCGCCGGGCCCGTGGAGCTGAGAGTCTGAGGCAGAGGCTGTGCCTGTGTAGCGGCGGCCATCTTGGGCGTCTCAGCCGTTTTTGTTTGCTCCTGTTGTGGCCACAGGTTTCGTTTCACCGGGGCCCCGGGCATATGGGGGTGTAGCCTGGACCTTGGGGAGTATCACCAGGTACTTCAATCTTGCGGTGGTGCGCTGTGGTCCGTGCTGTGAGCACCGGTCGATCGTGAGGGAGCGGAGCTCTAGGCTTTAGCGGCCATCTTGCGAGCTCCGCGCATGCGCACTCCATTGGCAAAGCATTTTATCACACCGATCTTAGTGTGGTCAGATGCTTTGAGGGCAGAGAGGAGATCTAGGGTCTAATAGACCCCATTTTTTTCAAAAAAGAGTACCTGTCACTACCTATTGCTACCATAGGGGATATTTACATTCCCTGAGATAACAATAAAAATGATAAAAAAATGAAAGGAACAGTTTAAAAATATAATAAAAAAGCAAAATAAATAATTAAAAAAAAAAAACACACCACTGTCCCCCCGTGCTCACGTGCAAAGGCGAACACAAGCGTCAGTCTGGGGTCATATGTAAACAGCAATTGCACCATGCATGTGAGGTATCACCACGAAGGTCAGATCGAGGGCAGTCATTTTAGCAGTAGACCTCCTCTGTAGATCCAAAATGGTAACCTGTAAAGGCTTTTAAAGGCTTTAAAAATGTATGTAGTTTGTTGCCACTGCATGACGCGTTTGGTATCCATGTACTCGGCATGAGATCATCTTTTTTATTTCATCAAACATTTGGGCAATATAGTGTGTTTTAGTGCATTAAAATTTTAAAAAAGTGTGTTTTTTCCAAAAAAATTGCATTTGAAAAATCGCTGCGCAAATACTGTGTGAAAAAAAAAATTTCAACACCCACCATTTTAATCTGTAGGGCCTTTGCTTTAAAAAAATATATAATGTTTGGGAGTTCAAAGTAATTTTCTTTAAAAAAAAAAATGCCAGGACAGTTTAAAACCCCACCAATGACCCATTTTTGGAAAGTAGACACCCCAAGTTATTTGCTGATAGGCATGTTGAGTCCATGGAGTATTTTATATTTTGTCAAAAGTTTCAGGAAAATTACATTTTTTTTTGCACAAAGTTGTCACTAAATGATATATTGTTCAAACATGGCATGGTTATATGTGGAATTACACCCCAAAATGCATTCTGCTGCGTCTCCTGAGTAGGGAGATACCTCATGTTTGAGACTTTTTGGGAGCCTAGCCATGTATAGGACCCCAAAAACCAATCACAGCCTTCAGGATTTCGAAGGGTGTAAATTTTTGATTTTACTCTTCACTACCTATCACAGTTTTGAAGGCCATAAAATGCCAAGATAGCACCCCCCCATGACCCCATTTTGGAAAGTGGACACCCCAAGCTATTTGATGAGAGGCATGTTGAGTGAGTCCATGGAATATTTTATATTTTGCCACAAGTTGTGGGAAAATTATTATTATTATTTTTTTTTTTTTTACACAAAGTTGTCACTAAATGATTGTTCAAACATGGCATGGTTATATGTGGAATTACACCCCAAAATATATTCTGCTGATTCTTCTGAGTACAGGGACACCTCATGTGTGAGACTTTTGGGAGCTTAGCCACGTACAGGACCCCAAAAACCAATCACCGCCTTCAGGCTTTCTAAAGGCGTAAAATTGTGATTTTACTTCTCACTACCTATCACAGTTACCGAGGCCCTGAAATGTCCAGATGGCACAACCCCCCCCCCCCCCCCCAAATGACCCCATTTTGGAAAGTAGACACCCCAAGGTGTTTGCTAGGAGGCATGGTGAGTATTTTGCAGATCTCATTTATTTTTGAAAATGAAGAAAGGAAAGAAAAATGATTTTTTTTTCTTTTTTCAATTTTCTAAGCTTTGTGACACAAAGTGAGATTTTCAAAATACTCAACATGCCTCTCAGCAGATAGCTTGGGGTGTCTACTTTCCAAAATGGGGTCATTTGGGGGGGTTTGTGCCATCTGGACATTTCAGGGCCTCTGTAACTGTGAGGAGTGAAATCAAAAATTGTAGGCCCTAGTCCTTTTATTTCTCTTTATCTCTACCCCTCCTATTTTTTCCCCTCTTCTCCCCCCCCCCCCCCCTTATATATGGATCAGAAATCCAGTACTAAGCACTACTGTTCAAATTCAATGTTTTTATTGAAGCTGTAATGTCTTTTGATGATAGCAAAGGAGGCTTTTCCCTTCATGTTACTTTGGCGTGCTGTTGCGCTCGACCATATTCTTGTACTGTTTTCTATTGCTGCGATAGCTAATAAAACAGTTATTTGAAAAAGAAAAATGTACGCCCTTAGAAAGCCTGAAGGCGGTGATTGGATTTCGGGGTCCTGTACGCGGTTAGACTGCCAAAAAGTTCCATACACGTGGTATCCCCGTACTCAGGAGAAGCAGCAAAATGTATTTTGGGGTGTAAGTCCACATATAACCATGCCACTTTGAACAATAGATCATTTAGTGACAACTTTGTGCAAAAAATAAATAAATAAATAAATAAAAATGTTTTAATTTTCCCGCAACTTGTGGCAAAATATAAAATATTCCATGGACTCAACATGCCTCTCATCAAATAGCTTGGGGTATTTAATTTCCAAAATGGGGTTATTTTTTTTTGGGGGGGGGGGTTTGTACCATCTGGACATTTCAGGGCCTCCGTAACTGTGATAGATAGTGAGGAGTAAAGTCACAATTTTACGCCTTTAGAAAGCCTGAAGACGGTAATTGGTTTATGGGGTCCTGTGCGTGGCTAAGCTCCCAAAAGTCTCACACATGAGGTATTCCTGTACACAGGAGAATCAGAAGAATGTATTTTGGGGTGTAATTCCACATATAACCATGCCATTTGTGAGCAATATATCATTTAGTGACAACTTTGTGTAATTTTTTTTTTTTGTCAATTTTCAATCACTTGTGACAAAAAAAATAAAATATTCAATGGGCTCAACATGCCTCTCAGCAATTTCCTTGGGGTGTCTGCTTTCCAAAATGGGGTCATTTGTGGGGGGGATGTTTGTACTGCCCTGCCATTTTAGCATCTCAAGAAATGAGAGGTCAAACTAAAAGCTGTGTAAATTCCAGAAAATGTACCTAGTTTGTAGACGCTATAACTTTTGTGCAAACCAATATACGCTTATATACGCTCTGGTTGTGCGGAAAAAAAGGACGCAAATTTCGTTTGGGTACAACATTGCATGACCGCACAATTACCAGTTAAAGCAGCGCAGTGCCAAATTGTAAAAAGTCCTCCGGTCTTTGAGCTGCCAAATCCTCCGGGGCTGAGGTGGTTAAGAATGCTTAAAGTGAAACTAAAGGTTTGATTTTTTTTTTAAAAATAACAAACAGGTCATACTTACCTCCACTGTGCAGCTTGTTTTGCACACAGTGGCCCCGAATGGCGTTTACTGGGGTCCCCCAGGGGCTCTCCTAGCTCCTCCCCCTCTCAGACAACATCCTGGGAGAAGCGCTCTCCCGGGGGGTTACCTTGCGGGCACACTCCCGAGTCCTGCATTCGGCGTCCATAGCTGCCAAGTGCAGGACTTCGCCCCGCCCCCCGCGATATTGGATTTGATTGACAGCAGCGCGAGCCAATGGCTGCGCTGCTATCAATCTATCCAATGAAGAGCCGAGAAGCCCAGGCAATGATCGAGCGCAGGACTTTCGAGGGGTCAGGTAAGTAAATCGGAGGGCTGGTAATTATCAGATGGTTTTTTTTCACCTTAATGCATAGGTTGCATTAGGCTAGGTTCACACTAGTGCGACAAATGCTCCGACATTGGGAGCTCATGTCGCGTGACGTGTGAAAGCATGTTGTTGAGGACAAGGGCCTCTTCCCGACAGCCCTGGCCATTGGTTGTCGGGGGGCTTGTCAGAATCCGGGAGCTCCCTTTAATAAGGGGGCCCCCAGATCCGGGCCCCCCACCCTATGTGAATGAGTATAGGGTACATCGTACCCCTACCCATTCACCTACCCTGTTTCCCCCAAAATAAGACCTAGCATGATTGTCAGTGATGGCTGCAATATAAGCCCTACCCCCCAAATAAGCCCTACCCTGTTTCCCCGAAAATAAGCCCTACCCTGAAAATAAGACCTACAAGGACTTTAACTAGGGCTTATTTGGGGGGTAGGGCTTATATTGCAGCCATTACCAACAATCACGCTAGGTCTTATTTTCGGGGGAAACAGGGTAGCAAAAAAGTGTCAATAAAAAAAATAAAAAAAAACACACTAGACAGGTTTTTAAAGTAATTTATTAGGCAGCTCCGGGAGTCTTCTTCCGACTTCGGGGGTCTCTTCCTTCTTCTCTGCGCTCTCCGGCCTTTTCTCCCGCTCTCCAGGATCTTCTGCTGGGCTCCTCCACTATCTTCTGCCTTCTTCTCTTTTGCTAGCAGTGGCCCGGTCTTCTCCGTTGTCTTCTTCTCTCCGGTCTTCTATTCGATGTTGACACAACGCTCTGTCCTAAGGGGGCGGGGTCACCAGGTGACATCACCCGGTGACTACGTCCCGTGCCTTTATAAGTCGTTGCGCAACGCGTACATGGCATTACAGCGGGAGAGAGGGTTGTGTCAACAATGGAAGAAGAGAAGAGGGAAGAAGACAGCGGAGAAGACCAGCAGAAGATACCGGAGAGCGGGAGAAGAACTGGAGAGTACGGAAGAGAGGTCGGGGAGCGCGGAGAAGAAAGTGACCCCCGAAGTCGGAAGAAGACCCCCGGAGCTGCCTAATAAATGACTTTAAAAACCTGTCTAGTGTGTTTTTTTTTTTTTGACACTTTTTCCTAGGTGAATGGGTAGGGGTATGATGTACCCCATACTCATTCACATAAGGGGACCCCCAGATCCCGGCCCTCACCCTATTAAAGCCCCCCGGCCGCAGACAGCCGACAGCCAGGGTTGTCCCAAAGAGGCCCTGGTCCTCATCAACATGGGGACAAGGTGCTTTGGGGTGGGGGGGCCGCAGGGCACCCCCCTGCCCCAAAGCACCCACCCCCCTATGTTGAGGGCATGCAGCCTGGTATGGTTCAGGAGGGGGGGCACTCACTCGCCCCCACCCCCATTCCTGACCGGCCGGGCTGCATGCTCAGATAAGGGTCTGGTATGGATTTGGGGGGGGACCCCCACGCCGTTTTTTTCGGCGTAGGGGGTTCCCCTTAAAATCCATACCAGACCTAAGGGACATTGTCACCTCTCTTGCGCGCTCCCTGCAATAGGAAAATGTGTTTTTCCTATTGCAGCGAGCGCGAGATGTATAGTACCCTGTCGCCGAGAACCAGCGCCAAGGGCCCGGTACGCTCTTGGAGGGGGAACCCATGCCGGTTTTTTATTTAAAATTTGGCATGGAGTTCCCCCTCAAGATTCATACCAAACACAGTGCCCGGTATTGGCGGGGATCCAAGTCGGATCCCCGTTCATTGAAAGTCTTACGCATGTCGCCCTTAAGTCACAGGGCAAAGTCAGATCCAAAGTAGGACGGCTGTTGAGTCGCACCAGTGTGAACCCGGCCTCAATCCTTGCTCCTAACCACAATTTTGCAACTTGTGTTATGTACAGATGTACTATCACCACAACTACATTGTATATCCAGGCAAATTATACCTTGTTTGCACCCCCGCCCCAAGACAAATTAGGCTCTTTTGGTGGTAAAGGGTAACGGATAATCAGATTTTTTTTTTTTTTTTTTTTTATCATCTACTTATTAAAAGGAAATACAATTTTTTTTTAAATTGAGCTGCATATTTCTTTCCATAACTTATGACCAAAGAATAACCCAAAATAAAAAATATCCTGCTCCTGACGATCCCACGCATGTATGCAAGTTTATACCCATAGTAGGGCCAAGAAGCAGTGGTGTGCATTGTTTTTTTCATTCTACCTAAAAAAAAAAAAAAAAACAATATGAATTTAAAAAATGCTTTTTAACCACTTCAGCCCTGAAAGGATTTACCCCCTAATGACCAGGCCATTTTTTGCAATATAGCACTGCGTTACTTTAACCGACAATTGAGGACTTACGACAGCCCATGGTGAGTTGGAAGTAACAAAACATGTTAAGGGTGTGGCTACACGGCAACTGAATCCTGATGCTGAGGAGTGTTACCTTTGAGTGCAAGCGAGGGGGGGTTGGAGATGCAGCACGCAGGCACCCAGCATGTAACATATACCAAAGGCGATTTGTTTTTGTGATGTAAGCGCATTACTTTTTCATTAAAATTGTTCTCCAATGGTGTAAAAACCTCTTGGGTGCTTTGTGTTGATTTTCTCTACATGTGTATCATTCATTTGACTCTGAGGAGATCAAAGTTGAGATTGGGTTGATCATCTGCACAAAGCTTAAAGTGATTTAAATCACACATGCAATTGATATCTACAATCTGGTGAGCGTCATTCTATAGGTGTGTGGATTGGCACTTGTACACTTAGGTGAAGGATCTACGTGTTCAAAATTTTCACTTTATAAAGAATTGCACTATTTTCACAATTGTTTTTCTTGATATTTGAATTTATGATTCTATTATGGACATTTTTGAATAATTTTTATTGTTTTGCACTACTGTGATTGTTTTTTACCCTTTGTTTTATAAAAATGCACTGATCACTGTATAAAATGGCACTGGCAGAGAAGGGATTAACACGGGGTTAAATGTTCCCTAGGGGAGGTGCTTTCTAACTGTCAGGGGGACAGACTGACAGAGTAGAGAGCGATCGCTGTTCCTGATCACTAGGAACAGGTGATATCTCTCCTCCCCTGTCAGAATGGGGACAGAGGCGGCTCTCTAATTAGGCAAATTAGGCGGTTGCCTAAGGCCTCGCACTCACAGGGGCCTCGCGGCCGCCTAATTTGCCTGTTCTCAATCACTGAAGTTGACGCCAGCGGCTCCGCCTACCCCCACTGGGACTCTGTGGCTGACGGACAAATCAGATACTGCCCGCAGCCTGAGGAATAGCGGCCTCATCACGGAGCGTCCCAGTCTGTGGGGCCTCATGTGTAAGTTTTGCCTAAGGCCTCACAAAGCCTAGAGCCGCCTCTGAATGGGGATCCGCCTTGTTTATTCTGTGGAGTGATCGCAGGTGGGGCACATAATGGCCGCCAGCACGTGCATCAGCTCCTGCACCAAGCCCCCTGAATCTATTACACGAAACAAACAGGTACGTAGTTTTGCACAATAGAGCCGGCCTGCCGCAGTATGCGCAGTCTTTAAAAAACATTAAAAATCCTGCCAAAAATATACAGTCCCCGTCCCAGGCACTGACCTAGATCAATCTATTTTTTTCTTTAACTCTTATTAGAAGTGGCACCCTGATGTATAGACAGGGTTGCTATCAAATTTAGTTGCCAAGCGATAGTTGTCCTGCATAATTGTTAAGAGATCAGTTGATTTTCCCCCAATTCTGGAATTTCTGCCCTTCTGGCACTAGCTGGCATTGTAGTTGATGTCATTAGATAAGACAAGGGCATTGCAAGGACAGATTAGGAATAAATGGGGTGTCTCAGCCAATGGGCAGGGATTTTATTGGGTCCCTTGACCTGCTGGGAGAACCCATTCGGGTGGAGTCAGGTGATCGGGGTTCTGTGCCACCTGGACAGCTGTCTGGGTAAACGTGTGCTGTAGTGCCCCAGGCTGCAAGGCCAGAAATCTAAGGCCTATCCCGGGGACATCTGGCTGCTGGGCTGTCTGAGGGCCTATTCAGAAGCAGGAGAAGCAGTGTAGGGTTGCAACTGCAGGCTTGTAGTCCAACCAGAAGTAACAGTTCCGCCGGCTGGGAAACCAGCTGTGGTCGGAGGTAGAGGGGAAGCTGTCACCACTAAGGGACCATCCCCGTTACCGGAGACTACAGTGAGGCCAGTACCAGAGCAGACTTCTCGCCAGCCAGGGACGGTGAAGTGGGAAAACTTCAGCAAGTGTCAAGTTAGGGAGCCAGAGGAACAGCAGAGGCGACGCTTTGAGCATCAGTGAGTGCCAAGCCAGGCATCCAACATGTCAGCGGGGGGTGAAGCTTGGGGAGGATCTGAGTGCCAAACTAGGGACCCAGAAGGACAGACGCTTGAGGAAGATACTGAGTGCTAAAGTAGAAGAGCTCAGAGGATCCAGTGGCTAGTGGATCTGAAGTCTAGTGAGAGACTGGGAGCTCGTTGAGTGAAGACCCAGAGTGCGCAAGTGGTAAACTGAGAACTGTTAGTGTTGCAGATAGTTGAATACCTTTACCGTTCATAACAGCTACAAGATTGTTGCCATAGAAGACAGCGATCCTACCAATAATACAGGAGTGGTGTCCAGCTGGAGGCCTTCCATTGTATAGCCATCTACCTATAGAAGTCCGAGTCTGCTAATTATCTTTGCATCTACCCAAGGGTGTCCTGGTCCCAACCCTCTCTCCCAGTTCTGTGTAACAATACATCTCTTTGCATTCAAAAAGTGTCTGGCTCCCACCTGTTCATCTTGCATTACACCCACCATGCCTTGTAACCCACTCTACACAGGATGTCAGCTCTCCCCAACTCTGGAGGTTACCATTAGGCCTAAAGAGGTCCGGGACTTTGCTACACACTTTTTTTTTTTTTTTTTTTTTTTTTTTTTTTTACACACACCTTTACATCTTCAGCTCTTGCAAGGAGAGGAAGAAACATTCTCGCCATTAAGAGGAAGTAAACAGGGGTGGGCTCACAGCAACTGATCATTGTGATAGTCTAAAAGTGGCTATCACAGCATTCAGGTGACCTGGAATCGGGAGCCCCCAGGTCCCGATAGTTCAGACTGGGGCTCTGTAAGCCTGGCCTGTGTGCTGAGAGTGAGCTGTCTGGCAGCACCACAGAAAAAAAGCCCAGTCCAGTGAGGCCATATGCATACCGCCAGCAGAAAGGGATAACTTGCTTGGAGTGTCCCAAACCTGCCTGTGAAGTTCCACACCTGTAGGAGGATGTATGCAACCCACTACAGAAACACTGACATTTACAAAGTAAATCCAAACCCACCCAAAACACATACCAGACCCTTAAAAAAAGGTTTGCAAAAACTGCAAATATTGGTCTGAATTGGTGTTCAGGCTTATCAGCTCATCCCTACTTGTTGGCACTTGCTCTAAAAAGGATTGTAAATGCTTTTTTATTATTCAAACATAGTTACATAGTAGGTGAGGTTGAAAAAAGACACAAGTCCAACCTATGTGTGATTATAGGTCAGTATTACATTGTATATTCCTGTATGTTGTGGTCATTCAGGTGCTTATCTAATAGTTTCTTGAAACTATTAACGCCCCCTGCTGAGACCACCACCTGTGGAAGGGAATTCCACATCCTTGCTGCTCTTACAGAGAAGAACCCTCTACGTAGTTTAAGGTTAAACCTCTTTTCTTCTAATTTTAATGTGTCCACAAGTCTTGTTAAACTCCCTTCTGTGAAAACGTTCCCTATTGTGGGGTCACCAGTATTTGTATATTGAAGTCATATCCCCTTTTAAGAGAATAAATTCAGTGCTCACAACCTTTCCTCATAACCAAGATTCTCCAGACCCTTTATTAGCTTTGTTGCCTTTCTTTGTACTCACTCCATTTCCAGTACATCATTCCTAAGGACTGGTGCTCAGAACTGGACAGCATTCTCTAGGTGCAGCTGGACCAGTCTTGTAGAGCGGGAGAATTATCGTTTTATCTCTGGAGTTAATTCCCTTTTTAATGCATGCCAATATTCTGTTTGCTTTGTTAGCAGCAGCTTGGCATTGCATGCCATTGCTGAGCCTATCATCTACTAGGACCCCCATGTTATACTTACCTGCTCTATACAGTGATTTTGCACAGAGCAGCCCAAATTCTCCTCTTCTCCAGTCTGCCACCAGCGCTCCTGAGTCTTCTACCCTGCCAATTGTCCCTTCTAGCAAGCCACATGTGCATGCCAACTCCCTAGCCCTGTTGTGTGTCCATCCTTTGCCCCTTCCTCATTAGCTGTGATTGGCCAATGGCTCCCGCTGCTGTGTCTGTGCCAATAAGGAGTCAAGAGTTGCTCTTGTGCACACCACTAGATTGGGTTTATGTTAGGGGGGGGGGGGGGGATCTGCTTGCATAAGGTTTACCTTGATGTAGAGCATGCATTAAGAGAAAAAAAAAAAAAATCTGCCTTAAGAACCCTTTTAAGATTGTTCCTGATAGTTGCATGAATTGTACAATTACTCATGTGTCCTCCTGAAACCCCCTTAGGAAAGGTAGGACAAATCACTCCAGACAAGACATGCACTGAGAAATCTTTTATTACTCATACAGGGTAATCTTTCGGATACAAGATCTCAATCCTGCAAAACATTCTGCTGTAGTGACAAGATGCCAATCCCACCAAGGGTGCACTGAGAAGAAACAGCCAGCAGATCCATCAGTATCTATGTTAGACTGAAACACTGTTTTCTATACAAGCTGGGTCCAGGTAGGGATAGGGTAGAGGCATGGTCTTGTTCCTTTCTTGGATGGATTTGGAGATTTTAGCCAGTTTATCCTGGAATTCCTTAATTAAATGCTGTGGGGTCTTCTCTGTAAAACGTACATTAGTGTAGTCTCCTAGACGCTTCTGTAGAGAAGAACTTCCTGAGGTTAGCAATAAAATACTGTACACGTCAGTATTGAATCATTTTGCTAGTAGTTCAGTCACGGTCAACTACTTATTCTGTAATGTTAAAGTTTTACATCAGTTAAGTATAACTAATGGGGCGTACACACGGTCAAACTTTTTGACCGTCTGACGGACGCCAACGGACCAAATCCAGTGGACAATCTGATCGTGTGTGGGCTTCAACGGACCTTCAGCAGACTTTTCCAGTCGCAAATCTGACGGACTTTAGATTTGGAACAGACTTCAAATCTTTACGTCGCAAATCCGCCGGACCGAGAAATCCGCTCGTCTGTATGCTAGTCCGACAGACAAAAACCGACGCTAGGGCAGCTATTGGCCACTGGCCATCAACTTCCTCATTTTAGTCCGGTGTACGTCATCACGTACGAATCCGTCTGACTTTGGTGTGATTGTGTGTAGGCAAGTCCGTTCGTTAAAAAGTCAGTCGGAAGTCCGCTGGATAGTCTGTCGGGCCAGCCCGGTCGAAAAGTCCGCCCGTGTGTACGCGGCATAAGGCTTTTTTTGTTTTGGATAGGGTGGGGATTACAACAATTCTGCTTTGTGTGCTTCCCCACCCAAAAGGGGAAGCTCTGCTTTTTTGCTTCCTTTCCTCCCCCCCCGCGCAGCCACATTTAGCACCTTTCGGGGGGGGGCAAGCTCCCACTTCCGCATAAGATCGCTGCAATCTTGTGCGGTGTTCTACACAATGTCCATCCCCCCGTTGCCTTTTGGGAAGACAGGTCCCAGAAGATAGTGGGACCATTCTGAAAGCACAGCGCGACTTGTGCATGCACAGTAGGAAACAGGCTGTAATGCCGCAAGGCTTCACTTCCTGTTCCCCTTAGTAAGGATGCTGGCACATGCACCCGGAACCACTGGACCAGAGGCATCGCTAGTGGGTGGCTTTTGGGGCTATAGCCCCGAATCTGGGGTCCATAGCCCTGAGTCTCTGCAGGGGTCCCCAAGGAGAGTGGAGGCTCTCTGGGGACCCTGATGCAAGGGGGGGTGCTCTCTGGGGATATACACACACACACACACACACACACACACACACAGACACGTATAATACATGTGTATGCCCACCCAAGCGTATGACTTTCTTTACCGCGCTGCTATGGGCTCTAGCCCCAGATCTTTTGTAGACCTAGCAACACCCCTGCACTGGACGGATCGGTTAGGGGTGCCGACATCGTGAGCTCCCTGATCAGGTAAGTGTCCTTATATTAAAAAGTCAGCCACAGTATTGTACATCCACATCTCACCTCTAGGCTGGGAAGCCTGAAAAAACAAAAAACAAACCCACACGGCTTTCCAGCTGAGGCAGTGCCGCTTGTTTGAATGCAGAGGCAGGCCATGGTGTCATAACATCATGCCCTTCCTCCAAACGATCATAGAGCCTACAGCAACCATCCGGTCCGCCAGAAATCTCTATGGTAAACATCTGGGGCCGGCAGATCCCATCTCGGACTCACCGATGGAAGCGGTGAGTCGGTAGAAGCACTGGAGGCCGGGGGGGGGGGGGGGGATGGAATTGGGGGCGTCCCCTGTCACCGCCCATAAGAACGATCAAGCCGTGGAACAGCCACAATGATCGTTCTTATGGTGTAGAGAATCACTGGCTGAAAAAGCAGATATCTGAATGATGCCTGTAGCTGCAGGCATCATTCAGATATACCCGCACAAAGTCAAGTACATCATGTGACGGCCGGCGGGAAGTGATTAAACAGACAGCGATAAAAGCTGAAAATTGGCTTGGGCAGGAAGGGGGAAGTGCCCTGTATTGAAGTGGTTAATCAGCTACAAGACAGAGCAAAGCATTTTGGGACATGTAGCCCGTACAGAATCGATTCGCCTTCTGGCTGATGTGGTACTACAACTACCAGCGGGCTGATGGGAAGAGTCTGGTGTGGTTAATCCAGCGACTGCAGATAGTATTAAAACATGTCCAAATATATATATCCACCACTTTCAGATAAAGTGAGAACTCACCAGCCGACAGCGGTAACAGCAGCATGTGCATTCTATACCAAAACGTGGAGATCACTCAGGAGTCATAGCAGAATAGCATCACCAATTGTACCTTCAGGTGGGCTCTCAGTGAGCCTAGCACCACACTGGAAACCCCCCCCCCCCCCGGTTGCCTAGCAACCCGCTGCAATTTGGAATTTTACCCCCTGTTCCACCTTTGCAGGGGGTTGCTAGGCAAGGAGGAGTTTCCAGTGTGGTGTGTGCAAGGAGTGAGGGCCAGCGAGAGCTCACCTGAAGATGCTATGCCACCATGAATCCTGAGGGATCTCCATGTTTGGTATAAGGTGCACATGCTGCCATTACTTCTGGCGAGTTTGCACTTTATCTGAAGGTGGTGAATACTTAGACATGTTTAATACTATATCTGCAGTCACTGAAATATTCACACCAGACTTTCCAAAAATTTATTTACTTAAACACTTTGGACTTCAGGGAATGGTATCTGCTGTCCATTATTCGCCATTATTGTGATGCAATTACCACTCGTTTTTTGTTGGCGCTGCATTTTGTTACACTAACTTAATAAGCTTCACACACAAAATCACCATATATACACACATTTATAGAAGGCTATATGACACCACTTTACACTAAACATTTCATATGAAGCACATTTGTACATTGCTCCTAGTCAGTCACTGGCACTCACCCTATCCTGGGGCTCCTTGCTGAGGAGCCACACTGTAGCAATGCTGGTAGCTGTAGTGTTCACATCTGGCAATGCTTTTAGAATATCCTGCATTGTAGTGACTCCTTTAGCAGTGGGTGGTGGACTCTTCATGGAGGTGGGTCCATTGGGCATGCAAGAATAGAAGTCAAACTGCACAGGAAACATATCCAGAAAATGTATAATTAGAAATATTGTGCAAGCCATACCTTAAAAAAAAAAAAAAAAAGTCCATAATCTATGCCCAATGTATAGGTCGATGTTTTGCTTTAAACTGCAAATTAATGTGTTTTAGTTTTGAAATGAAAATGTTTAATGTGTTTTAAATAAAACTAACGTGGAACTCTTAGCAGGCATTCCATGTCTGTATATAGTAATCATAGCTTCCTACTGTCCTCCTTTCCTCCCTGTCCCTCATTTTGGTCTGATTTATATAGTTGTATATCAAATGCACTTTCAATGAAGTGTTTTCCCAGTGCTAAACCTTTCACCAAAATTCTAAATTGCTGCATTTGTAAATTGCAAAAGCCAGTATGAAGGATTAGTAATGGAAAAAAAAGCACTTGTGGGTTTAACAGTTTGCACAATTCTCCTTTGAGGCATGGAAGGGTGTGTTTCCTATGCCTACATACTTTTGTAAACAGGGTTCCCTCGTTCCCATCTCAAAAAGTTGGAAGGTATGAGTAATCATGGCCGTGATCCTCAAACCCATTGTGCTAGATAGGAGCGGCTTTCCAGCTCTGAGGCTAACAGAAACCATGTGATCTCAGGTCAAGTTTGTGCCATGCCGAAACTGCTCAGGTGGTGTTCACTGTATCGTTCAGTTGATCAGCAGGGGGTGCACACTTAATCCTCTAGTTACTGTTCAATTAAAACAAAAAGGCAAACTTTTTTTAGTTTTGGATAGAGTGGAGAGAAATTAGGATGCTTGTCAGTTTTTGCCATCTGTGCCCATGTTAAGGAGAGTCACCCTCTATTTGTCCGGTTTACCATTAAAGAGGAAAAAACAAATTTTTGAGTTGTCCCCAGAAAAGAGGGAAAAATATTCCAAATGGGATACTAGTTCTGGTGACATTGAGGTCCAAGGAATTTCCTCACTTCTGGTTTGGCTATGGGACAGGAAGAGAAGGTAAAAAAGGGAGAAGGAATATCTGACAGGGGTTATAACCGTCCCTTAGTTTTGCCCATAGCTCTACTTTAAAGTGTATTCTCTAAAATGTTGAAGATTTAAAAAAAAAAAAAAAAAGTCTCATACCTACTAATACTATACACAAAATGCTAGCTGCCCACCACACCAGCCTGGAGCCATTATGATTCAAGTTATTTTTGACTGACATCATACTGGGTCTACTTAAAACTGTGTTCCAGCCGCATTTTTTTTTTTTTTTTTTTAAATCACTTACCTGTCCAGCGAGCCTGCGATGTCGGCCCCCGAGGCCGATCCGTCTATCGGATCGGGTGCCGCCATCTTAACGAAGGGGGAAAAAAAAAAAAAAAAAAATTCTCTTCAAAATTTATGTATTTTTTTGAGCATATTAATGTATTTTAGGGTGGACCTCTGCTTTAACAGGGTGAAGTGAAATTCCATTTATATTTAGAGGAACAAGTCACTCTAAAAAGTCTGCCCAGTGACCCAGCTGGTAAGTTTATCAGGCCTGTGAAGGGTGTAGGCAATCCGCTTACAAGGGAACTTCACTTCATACTGTAAGTGAAGCCAAATCAGTACAAAAACCTGCCACATGCAAGCCCGATTTAGGACCGAAGAATTTTTGCATAAGCTTGGTCATATCTGGGTCGTCTATAGGGAAGACAGAGCCAGACTTGCTACTCAAGATCCTGCAGGAATAGCGCCTATGGGCTCTTTACTCCTCCCATTTACCACAATTATTTACTCCCATTTGACTTCGACAATAGATATTAGAATGAATATCACAGCCAGAATCTGATCAGTTACCAAAGAAACAGCTTCCCATTTAATGCAACAATAGTGGCCACGTCACAGGTGCCCCATTCAATACCTTCAACTTTGTTACTCGTACATCACCCTCATTTATGTCACTGGGCAGGGCAGCATGTAGCAGCAGGTTCTGTCCTTGCTTCAATTAGCTGGGTCAACAGATCTACAATGTATGTTTACCCACTCCTTGTTCCTCAACTACAAGGGACAATCAGGCTCAGCAGCAGACAAAAAGACCCAATACCAAAAGTGCTGTGGTGCACTGCCTGTTGAAAAGTGAGATTGGTCCTGCCACAGCAATTGTGGCAGGTTTTTCTGATCAATTGTTTTTATTGCTTTTAAACAGACACAAGCATATAAAGAAAAAAAAAAAAAAAAAAACACTAACAAAAAAAACCCCACATATCTTTTGAACATCAGACACCAAAAAGGCACATTGCATAAATTACTCCATAAATTAAAGTAGAATACAGAAATGCAAAAATATTCCCGTTCTAGAAAAGAATTTTAGGGGGAAATAAAGGACAATATGCAACTCATCTTTTCCCATTCTACTGCAATTAGGATGTTCAACAATCTAGTCTAAAGCCTCGTACACAAGCCTCGATTGTTGGCAGGGGATTGTCTGCTGACAGACTGTTGTCCTAAAATCTTACCGTTAGTACGCTCCTTTTGACAATTGTCCAATTTTCCACCAACAAATGTTGGATGTCAGGCTAGTAAATTTTTGGCAGACCCAACGGTTTGACGTCAGATTTTCATATGGTCAGTACACAAAATTCGAAGGTACAAACACGCAATTAGCAGAAGGGACCCAAAGGGTGGCGCTCAAGAGCTGAAATTCCTCATAGGAAGTCACTACGTTCGTGTTTGTGGCACGGCAATTTTGTATTGTTAGTATGCAAGACAAGATCCTGGCACACACCCCTTTGACAAAAAAAAAAAAAAAAAAAAAACTCGGTTGGCCAACAATCGTACCGTGTGCAAGAGGCTTTAGGCCCCATACACACCATTAGATTTTCTGCAGATTTTTGTAGATTTAAAACCATATAGTGCAAGTGCCTGCCGGATTGCATACAAATTTAAAAACGCTTAAGGATTGACCTCATATTATATGGTTTTGGTAAATCGGAAAATTTGGTAAAGACAATCTGCAGAAACTCTAATGGCGTGTATGGGGCTTTAGAATTAGCTGTCTGCATAGAGTAAATCATTTATTAGTACCACAGATGGTATATTGGCCATTCAGTCATAGGTTTGAGGTTTTAAATGTTGTCCACCCTTCCCAGTCAGTAAAAAGTCACAAAAAAAAATAAAAAAAAATAAAGTCACTGTTTCACAATTCTAATTTCCAATATCAAGCAGATTATGGACATCCTCAGTAACCATTTGCCTACCATAGATGGATTTGTTAAATTCCAGCTGCATTCAATAGATAGGGTAGTATTTTTTTTTTTTTATATTTTGGATCTGAAAATTGGGTACTATGAAACGGGACACCCAAGGGTCATATGGAATGGAGATAGACATGATCTTGCCCACCAAAATGCTTCCAGCAAGCAGAAAATCTGTAGCCCAAAAGTAGTAAATATGGCTTGCAATGAGGCCTTTGTTGTTGCTTCCATACACCCATATGACTGCTCCCAAGCATGTTGCAATGACTGCATATGAGCAAAATCTGAAGGCAGACTTAACAGACGAGGACTTATGTAGTGCTAATCCAGGCCATTTACTGGCTTTGCCACTCACCTGACCACTGTTGACAGCTGCATGTTGAGCAGAGCATGTAAAAATCACCATAGTCAAGTACTTGATCAGAGAGCCTATGGACTCCAAGGAAGATGGCATTTCTGTCACAGAAGACAGTCTTAGTACAGTATTTCCAAAACATGTCCCAAGCCCCATAAAAAAACATTGCATTTTCATCTAAGCTCTTGCACAAACTGCAGTTAGCATTCCCATCCACAACACATGAAATTAACACATTTGGAAAGTGGCATAACCAGTGGAGTCGCTAGGGGGTGGCTTCTGGGGCCATAGCCCCGAGTCTCTGCAGGGGTCCCCAACCACCAGGCTGTGGCCTCTGCATCTGGGCTGCGAGTGGCGGGCCGCATGACAGTGCGGCTGGGCAAGAGCAGAGAGATGACATCTCACCGCTGTTCTGCCCTCACTGTGCACTAGCGATTACATCATCTCACTGCCTGCCCTTTGTGGACCCTGATGACATACATATGGCTCTTTACTTTTCTGCTATGGGCTCTAGCCCCAGATCTTTTGTAGACATAGCAACGCCCCTGGGCATAACTAAATCATACATTTGTCAGTCCCTACTCTAGTTAGACTCCATACAGACCATGTCCCTTGTGGCATGTAAAACCAAAAGGAGGTCCATCAGTGTAATACCTGTGCTAATTAAGCCACTATGCTGCAAGTTAATGCCATGAAATGTCAGAACTTATGAACATGTCAAGGTATATACACATACTAAAAAAGATTTCTAAAAATTCTGCTAAATCAACTGCAGTACAAAATTCAGAGAATACAAAAAACAAAATTCAAAACTGATAAGCCATGGCCAGTATAGGGCAGAGCTAGAATTGTGACATCAGGTTTGGGGAGGGGATACATGCAATGGCAGTCTGGTTTCTGCTGGTGGTGCAGCTGTGTTTTTATGTCCATTTTAAGTGAATTTCAAAAAAAAAAAAAAAAAAAAAAAAAAAAAAAACAACACACACATCCCATAGGTCAGGGAACATACCTGAAGTCTTATGTTCCAGGAATCCTTCCTTGAAGATCTCATCTACCCAGGCTTGAAGTTCAGGGTCTTGGCTAACCATTTCATCACTGCTATAGTAGTAATTTACAATGTTTGACACAAAGCTAGAAAGAACAGAAAATCAGACTGAAGGATGTTTAGAAAAAGTATTTTCTTCTTTAAATTTTTAGCACTAATAGGAGACCTCTACCTCTCCATGGCCAACCAGATCTTCATGCCATCATCCCTGTACAAGTAGTTAGGAATTGTCTCCATACCTCTGCTTTCAACGTTATCAGGGAGACAAAGGCTACTATAAGTCACCCCATCCATGGCTTTCTTCAGCAGTACTGGGATCCCTTTATTTCCCACCGCAACAGCCTGGACAGAAACAGATATTAGAGGCGTACAAGTAGTGTATGGTTCCCAGCACACCAGTTGCATGTTGGGGATATAGAAGACAAATAGCCACCATTAGGACATTAGGCCTCCAATTAAGGCACAATTAGCCATACTTTATAACTTCTAGCTTTGCCTTGAAATATCAGTTGTGGTAAATTTAACTACGAGTTAAAAAATGGTTAGCTCGCTGATTACACCAATGTTTCGTAAATTATAGATCTGATTATATCAGGGGTTCCCCAAGATCTCAAACTTTTTGCCAAGGGTTCCTCCAAGGTAGGAAAAAAAACAAACAAAAAAAAAACCTGTATTTATTGGCATATAACTCACTTTTTCACCATGAAAATCAGGTGCAAATACTTCAATTTTAGCTGCCTCAGAAGGGACAGGGAGGGGGGCGGGATGAGCACTGTCAGATTACATACAGTGAGAATCTCCTGTTTACTTGGGGGCCTCTATAATAGGAAGTCCCGTCTCCTGGGCCACCATTGGATCACTATTCTGTCTACTCTGTCGGCGCTTGTCCTACCCCCCTCCCTGTCCCCTCTAGACTGCAGATGGGCATCAATCAGACTGCACTGATGGCAATGGTGAGGCTGCTGCACTCATGGCAATGGTGAGGCTGCTGCATTGAAGGCAGTGGTGAGGCTGCATTGATGGAACTTGTGAGGCTGCAGATGGCCATTGATGAGGCTGCATTGAGGGCAATGGTGAGGCTGCAGATGAGCACTGACCCTTATTTTGCTTCAAAGTTCCTTATTTAAAATGGAAGTTTTCCTGAAACTTCCCTCTTAAAATGAATGTGCGTGTTATACGCCGATAAATACAAGTTGAGAAACACTGTACTAGACCCTGACCCTTCCATTTATGCAAAATTAACATTTGGGACACATGGAAGAGGAACACAACCTAAATACTGTACATGGCATAAAATCAAAGGTGGTTTAAAAAGTTAGAGCAGCAACAAGGGTAGTTTAGCGGCTCAATCATTTTTTGGAGTGTATACACATTGTTCGTTTTGCTGACCATACATCAACTGATTAATCTGGCACAATGTGTGGTCAACTCAAAAAAAAAAAAAAAAAAAAAACACCCTCAAGCAATAGAGTAGACCACAATATTTGTTGTCACCACAAGAAGACATTCTTACTTGATCAAAGAAGCCTTTGGGTCCAATAACCTGTTTCCTGAGAAGTGTGTTTGTTTCCAGTGTGAAGCGAAGATGCGGCATAAGCAGCTAGGAAAATATACGATTATGTGTTAAGCAATGTAAAAATCATACGAGACTCCAGTCAGATCTAACCTTGCATTTTCTTTTTGCAGTTTAAGCATTTCTAGAGAATGTCAGCGATGATAGCCCATTTTGCTTTAACATTTTTGAAGTTTGTCAAGACAGATTGAGAACTATTTTGTGAAATATTAAATATGTAAAACCAAGGCCCCTTTCATATCGGAGCAATGCATCAACACATGTTGTATTGTTGGACTGTCAATGGGAAAACAAAAACAGAATGGGACTTACAAAGCCAAAATCAAGCCCATATTTTCATTAGAAAAGCTTAGCAAAGAGATGCCCAGTGCCATGACTGGCCTTGCCTTCCATTCCTTTGTAGGCCATCACAGCAGCCTGCATGAGTGTGAAGTGCTGCAGCATTCCCCATTTTAAATGTGTCCTTCTGAGCTCTCATTTAGCAATTAATGGGGTAAAATATTTACTGGGTTGTAAAGAAAGCATTGCCTTGTACAGTAGTTGAGAATTAAGCATGACCCATGAAGTTCCTGGCAATCCAGTAAAACAGGTACTGAAAAGTTCTTTTTTTTTTCTAACAAGTGTACTTGCAACTCCACTCACCTTATACACTGGATGTGCCATTGGAAGCTGCCTGATTGTTGCAACGGAAAAGACCTCTGGTAAGAGATGTGTGCGGAGAAGGTGAGTGTCAATTTCATGCACTTGTAAATCAGAATTACGCACCCAGATCTTGGCCAGTAACCAGTCAAATTCTGAGTCACTGGGCAGGAAGATTGGAGCATCATCTCCGGGGGTCTGAGATAACTGGAAAAGAAGAAATAGCCAATAGATTAATGAACCAACATGACGTTTAGAAATGGTGTCATGTTCATAATTGCATTACAGTCATGATTAATAGCAAACCATGCAAGTGGTTTTCCTCAACTAGATGATTATTACTACAGGTCAGTGGCATATCATCCATGTATGCAGGGTGTTCACTGCACACAGGCCCCCACTGTGACCCACGCTGCACACATGGATGATTGTCCCGGCGGGGGGGGACAGTTGCAAGCACCAATCTCCCTGCATGGCTTTTTAGACAGCCGCTCCTCCCACGGCTGTCAGCTAAAATGCCATACAGGGAGATCTGTGCTCGCAACTGTTCCCCCAATGTCTGCCGTGTTCTCCAGACCTGTGTCCTCTTCCACTCTCTTGTCCCCCAGCCAGCTCCCTCTTCTCCCGCTGGCTGCTGTGGGGGATGTCAGGATGGAGAGCAGAGGAAGGGGCTGGACACAGTGAACAATCACTCCTGTGTCCTGTAATAACTGAGCAGAGTAAACCAGTTTATGAACAGGAGCCGCTGTCTCCTGTCCATTCATCTGCAATGCTGAAGCTGCAGAGAAAAGGACTGGGGAATCTGCGGGGGTGGTTTGTTCTGGGGGGGAGGGGGTCTGTACTAATGGAGGGGGTCTATACTTTGTAGAGGGTCTGCACTGATGGGGGGGGCTCGATACTTAGTGGAGAGGGTCTGTACTGGGGGGGGGGGGGGGGGCGACACCATGTTTTATCACACTGGGTGACAGACCCTAGTGGCACCACTGCCTTCCAGTGCCGTTGCACTAATGACCGTATAGACCAAAGATCCTGAACAAAGGTCCAGTTCACATCAACCGGGGGCCAGAAAAAAAAACAGTGGGAGCAATAAAAGTTCCAGCACAGCCACTGTCAGTGGGAAGAACATGGTGGTTAACATTGGCAGTCCAAAAAAAAGGAAAAAAAAAGAAAAAAAAAAAAAAAAAAAAAAGGAGAAGGATGGCCACCATTGGTCTTCACCATCAGGAGCAGTCACGGTTAGTACTATACAGGCCCCATTGTGCAGGTGATCACTCCTGATGGTGCCACTCGGATTCCATAACAAACCAAAACTCCCTTCAGCTTACGAGATATTATTGCAGGGGCTAGTTTATTGCAAGTAGTAGGCTATAGTTTGAGAACAGACAAATAAACATAGCTTCCCGTTTTTGTTCTCACTGCCAGTCAAGTCTTGAATGCACTCTGCAGTCTATTACACCTAATGCTCCTGGTAACTGGAACAGGTGTAGTTTATGCTACCTGTGCAGTGGTCACACAAGGTTTCTTGAGGCAAATTTATGGATTTGCCTATGCAAACACATTCTCCATGATGTAGAGGTTTTAATAATCGATCCAACATTTCGTATTGCAGACTTGCATATACCGGGGCAAATACCTTGTTAAGCTTCAAAAGTGTTAGAAGTGAACTTACCTGAATTGCAATTGGGACAAGCTGATCCTGATTTTTCCACAGTAGACACATAGGGGCTGCAAGGTATTGTTGTTTTCCATTGATCGAGTCATTTGCAGGAACTTTTTCAAGAATCTTATAGTTTGCCAGGAAAATGTGACCAGTCTGTAACAGTTTATGGAATTTGAGTTTAGCCATACACAACCAAAAACGAAACAAAACTATTAGAACTTTTAAAGCAGCCTCAAAACTGAACACTTTAGATATAGCAAATGTCACAGCCTGTCAGGTTTTTGCCATTTTTTTTCTTATTGGGAAGATTTCCCTGCACACCTCCTGCTAATAGAAGTGTTGGGGAGAATGGCTACCAATGGAATACAGAAAATCAAACTCTGTCCTTTCCTGTTCTATTAGGGTCATGAAAAAGAGTGAATACTTCCCATCCAAAATTAAACCTTTTGGCTGGAATTAGGAGAAAATGACCAACACATTACACTTAATCCTTGCATCAGATATGCCCACCTGGAGTTCTTGCTCTAGGTTTGTTGAAGCCCCAATTGTGGGAGCCACCATGTGTTCATCAACTGGGAAGTTTTTTGGGATTCGGAAGCATTTCTTAATCAGAGTGGGGTTAACTCCATTTAAATACTGGCTACCAAAGAATGAATCCTCCTTCCATTTCTCACTTACTACATCTGAAATACATTAAAAAGCAGAGTGGATCATCAAGTTTACAACAGCCTCTAAAGTCTTATTTATAAATTATATTATATAATACACCAGTATTGTTGTGGAGTGCAAGCTTGCTTGTCAAGTGTGTGCTTTAACCAAATGGTTTCATATTAAGCCATTTATTCAGTTATGACTGATTCCATTAAACCTTGGCTCAGGTTCTAGGATGGAGGGGGAGGCGTTTTGTAGTTCCAGCAGAGGCAGAACCGATTAATACCACTTGGGATTTTATAGTGTAGCAGATGCAGCGTTGTCAACTCAAAAACCACCACAAAAACACCTGCTCACTCATACTGGCAGATTTTTTGCACTCGACAGACAAAAATGTACATGTATTACCGAGATGCACTTGTCTTTCTCCAGGAAAAAAAGAAAAAAAAAAAAAAAAAATCACTCTATATGTAGGCTGCCATTGCCTACCTTTTGCTAATGCCAACTGCCTTAGGCCCATAACAATCGCAGCAAATGTCAGAACATCTCATCCACTCAAGACACACTGCGTCAGCTGAGCAACTTGCATTTAGAAGAGAGAAACAGTAATGGCAGCCAAGATTACAGGGTTTCTCCAATTTAAAGTAGTTTCAAAGGCATAACCATGAACAACTTAAGAGCTCTTGCTATCAATGCTTTTGAACTCCGTTAAGTAATTGCTAAAATGTACACCAAGTACTTGAATATGGGGAGAAGCCATTTGGTTTGCAGCTGTACAGCGATGTCTGGTCAAAGGTGGAAATGGTGAATGAAATGCAAAAACTAGATGACCACAGGCAAATTTGTTAGAACAGACTAAACAAAAAGCATAATTTGATAATGATCAGGGTAACCTTGCAAATTAGTTTTCCTTTATCGTCTGGAGTATCACTAAGACAGTCTCTGCAGTGCCACTTGGGCATTTACAAATCAGTAATTTCTCTTCTCTCAGAACTGCCAAGTAACCCCTACTCTGTTAGCACCCCCATTGTTAGGTATTAACCACGAGCCAAAGCCTTGCTTGTGCAGTTCCTGCAAACACAGATTTAATCAAGAACTGCAAGCTACAGCTTCTGTTTTATATAAGGATAACGAACTACAATGTATAGTTACAAGTAGTGTTTTATAAAGAAATGAGAAGCAGATTTTACACACCTGAGATCTGCGATCTGTGTAGGCTTGATACCTTTTTGATTTCTTGTATGCTCTGCCATGAATCAGTGTTGCTTGTAAATCCTCTCAGCTTGGTTTCCAATTCGCTGAGAAAAGAAAACATGTTCATACATATATTATAGACTCCTCTATAGGCAATGTGGAATACCCATGTTATGGACGCCTAAAGCGGATACACACAAGTCTTCCCCGCTTAGTTACATACAGTGTTCCAGCTCTTCCTATAATGATATAGGCAGGCTCAGCCATT
Source organism: Lithobates clamitans (assembly GCA_037952925.1). Taxonomy (NCBI): domain Eukaryota; kingdom Metazoa; phylum Chordata; class Amphibia; order Anura; family Ranidae; genus Lithobates; species Lithobates clamitans. The sequence goes on along the minus strand of JBBGZY010002060.1, from coordinate 514,643 downwards.
ACCAGGGATTCTTGAGCTAGTGTAGTTCATGGGTCAGTAAAGGCTTAGCTTGCCAGGATGGCTGTTACCTATAAGATCATCCAATCAAGGCTTCGCATTTCTTATTCCAGCTTTAGTGCTTGTTACAAGCACATCTGTTTTTCAGAAGTTGGCTAATTGGAGGCCTTAACACTGGATGGTAGCCTACACCTTAATGCTTGGTGTAAAGATCTAATCACATAAGGTGAAAGTCTACTGGAAAGTGAAAATATAAACATTGCAGTTTTATATTTTAAATACTCATCTTTAGCAGGCACACCATATTCTAGCATTAACCATCATTAAGGTTTTACTTTTTTGGTTGGGGGGGGGGGGGGGTGAACAGCTATAGTTGTTGCTTGTGCTGACAAGACAAATGCCTAGAGAAGCAGAATGACCTCACTGTGCAGCCTCTGCCTTAATTGCCAGTCATCGGTTGGCCAAGGGTGGGTACATGACAGCCTGGGCTCAGATGGGACCAGGGATGCTGGCTGTCATTCAGTGTGGAAGAATTAGGATAGAAAGATATTATCTATATCTATACATACAAAGTTCCCCCTAGACAATTGTGTGCTTCCAACCTTGTAGAAGGGAAAAAAGTATTTGATCACCTTCTGATTTTGTAAGTTTGCCCAATGACAAAGAAATGATCAGTCTATAAATTTAAATGGTAGATTTTAACAGTGAGACAGAAAAAAAATCCAGAAAAACGCATTTTGAAAAAGAAATGGATTTGCATTTTAATGAGGGAAAGTATTTGACCCCTTTGCAAAACACGACTTAGTACTTGGTGGCAAAACCCGTGTTGGCAATCAGAGGTCAGATGTTTCTTATAGTTGGCCACCAGGTTTGCACACATCTCAGCAGGGACTTTGTCCCACTCTTTGCAGATCCACTGAAAGTCATTAAGGTTTCGAGGCCAACGTTTTGGTAACTTGACCCTTAAGCTCCCTTCACATTTTCTATTGGATCAAGGTCTGGAGACTGGCTAGGCCACTCCAGGACATTAATGTGCTTCTTGAGCCACTCCTTTGTTGCCTTGGCCGAGTGTTTTGGGTCATTGTCCTGCTGGAAAACCCATTCACGACCCATTTTCAATGCCCTGGCTGAGGGAAGGAGGTTCTCACCCAAGATTTGACAGTACATGGCCCCAGCCATTGTCCCTTGGATGCGGTGAAGTTGTCCTGTCCCCTTAGCAGAAAAACACTCCCAACACTCCCTCAATTTTGGTCTCTGACCACAACACTTTCACCCAGTTGTCCTCTGAAGTTTTCTAACATCTGAATAATTCAGACAGGCTTTTACATTTGCTGTCTTGAGCAGGGGGACCTGTCAGGCACTGCAGGATTCCACTCCTTCACGAGGGGAGATTTTTCATGGAGCCTGCAGACCAAGGGAGATGGACAGTTATTTTGTGTTTTTTCCATTTGCGAATAATCGCACCAACTGTTGTCACCCTATCGCCAAGCTGATTGGCGATGGTCTTGTAGCCCATTCCAGCCTTGTGTAGGTCTGCAATCTTGTCCCAGACATCCTTGGAATGTGATTTATTGCTTCTGTGGACAGGTGTCTTATACAGGTAACAAGCTGAGATTAGGAGCACTTTCTTTTAGAGTGCTCCTAATCTCAGCTTGTTACCTGTATACGGTAGACACCTGGGAGCCAGAAATCTTGCTGATAGGGGTCAAATACTTATTTCACTCATTAAAATGCAAATCAATTTAAAACTTTTGAAATTCATTTTTCTGTCTTTTTTGTTCTTCTGTCTCACTGTTAAGATAAACCTACCCTGACCCCAAACATTTTGAACATCTGTGATCAAATGGGCACAAATATCCATATGCACTCAATCTTGCACAAAGCATTCCTGGAGTGGAGGCTGTATAACGGCACATGACATTTTTAAAAATGCATGTTGTGTGATGGTCAGGTGACCACAAAATTTGGCCATATGGTGTATTGTGCAGTAATTGCATTTTGAGATACACTGATGCTGATGTGTAAATGCATTTGCACAAGGCTCTTGGCTGAAAGGAAATTGACATTTTAAATATATTTTCCAAGTCAGTTATGTGTAGAGTGGGCCAAGAAGTTTGTGTTGTTAACTAGACAGTTGCAGCTTCCAAAGATTTGTTTCCTGTTCCAAGCATGGGCATTCATACATACATGGTGAGGGCATTGAAGCCAAAGCTGGACTCCTTTAGCAAGGAAAACTGGTCACCGAGGGGCAGATGCTGCACGTCATCATCTGCTACATCAATGCAGTGAGGGACACCTTTTGCATAGACTCTCCACCTATTGATAGGATAGAAAGGTCATAAGATCTGTTTAGTTAATACAAGCATTACTGTGAAGAATGGAACAGCTTAAACAGCGATTGGGTGCCATTTTAAAAAAATTGATGTCACCAAAATACACTTTACTGTGAAAAAAAAAAAAAAAAAAAAAAAAAGTCAAAAGTAGGACAGTGATTTATATTTTATAATGATATTGATGTACATGCAAATCAAACATGACCCAATGAGACAGCCACCCCCTTCCTACAGTACAAACTGCACACTCACTTGTGATTTTCTCTGGTCTGCTCCAATGCTACTTTTCTTTGTTGCGCGATAGTGGGATGAATATTCTCACTTAGAATAATGCCTGAAAACAGAGGATTTGTTTTTACATAAGATAAACGCTATGGGAACAGAACAGCGTTTTCACATGAATATAGAAAAAAAAAAAAAAGTGCAAAAAACGGTAATCGAAATCTTATGGACCATGAACCTACTAAAGTGCAAGAAATTATGACCCAGTAAATCTCAAACTTTTCTGGTTCATAATTTCTTGCATGTTGCACTTCAGTAGGTTCATGGCCCATAAGATTGGTTAACTTCTGCAATAGATTTATTTATGAGCTGTTCCATTTGTAATTAAGTTTATTAGAATACAACTAAAGGGCACTATAGTGGCAGCAGCTATAGCAGGTAGGCCCACCAAAAGCCAGATAATGGAAAATGTTTAATACCTTCCACCAACCTGCTGGACTCACTACACACATTTCAACCTGCCTAAACAGTCATCTGCAAACAGTTTGCTTGGTGCCTTTCCTTGTGACTTGGTGGGTTTCTCCATACTCTGTATACCATCTGCCTGGCCGTTGCCATTGGAGTCAAACCAAATAGGTTCCCAGCAAGTACCTTGTCCATTGGAAAGCACCAAATACTACAAATCATTACCACAGAAGAGTAATTAATAGTTTTTGCTCACTACTGCTCACTGTTCATTCAATGACAGTTGTCCTATTAGAGATGGCCGGCAGTGTGATTGAGTGTTGCAGACCATAATAATGAAACAAAGCAAGGAAGAGCTGGGAGACATAGCCGAGATGTTGAGTGCAGTAGTGCCCCTTGGCTGGTCCTGAACTGCTATGTGCAAGTCTATCTAAACATAGTAGGGAGGGTTCAGGCCAAAAAGAAAAAAAAAAAAAAAAAAAAAAAAAAAAAAAGTTTCTGGAAACCAATAAGGATGCATTTTCTGGGTAAAAGCCATCTCAAAGGATAGAGGAGCCAGTAGTTTCTGCAGAGCACCCATCTTCACAGTTGTACATTTAATGGGGAAGAACCAGCTTTTGAAAATAAGGATTACAGATTTGTAATATTGAGGAGATCTTCATTGCATAGGGAGATTTGAGAAATTGATTCTATAGTACAACTTGTACTTCTTGGGTGGACAGCCTTACACATGGACACTTCACTAATATAAAAGAATCTGAGCTACAGTATGTTTTAGTGGGTTTGTTGGTTACACTAATGTATAAGAAAAAACAAACTAGACACCAAAAACTCACTATGAGCAGAAGGCTGATGAAACCGCATTAAACCTCCCAAATATATGCATCGGATTTAGATCATATTGGGTCTCTAAATTGTAATTTCATTCTGCTCAATATGTTGGTGGTCATAATGCAAACGTCCACCTTGTCAGATGGAAATGCATTGTAGATGCATTTATCAAAATTTGAATTAAGGGAGTGTCTGCTGACCAGAAGTCACTGCAACATCCCTTCAACACACCCCTCAGACCCACTGATTGGTTGTGCCATGTCTGCAAATGCCCTCTTCAGGGACCTGAAAAGATGGCTGCACTGGCAACTCATGAGTTCGCTTACAAAATTTGTGCAGTGCCTAACAAACAATGTACTATATAAACTTATTACATTAGTTTGTTAGCTGCAGTAAAGTGATCTTTTTGGAATTTACATAGTCAGTCATAGCCAGTTGCCCTATAAATTCTCTCTTCATTGGTACAGATTGCATTTTAGTTTTTGCTTACCAGCATAATGAAGGAATGCCAAGTGCTATTCACAAGAGCCAGTGACTGATACAGATACCTTTTCACATTTAAGTCTAATTAAGGTTGCTTAAAGAGAACGTAAACTTCCCTCTAATGTTTGTACCTATAGGTAAGCCAATGAGGCTTACCAATAAGTACTGTAAATATTCCCTCAACTGTGCAAGTAGGAGATATTTACTGTAAACTGCGCCGATTAAGTCATCAACGCTGTGAAGGAATGGCTGCCCGTGTCATTTCTTCAAAGCCCTGAAGGAATGGCTGCTCCCGTGTGCATGCCTGGGAGTGATGTCACGCAGCTCCGGCGATGCATACTAGCACATGCTTTTGCAGGTAAGAAAAAAAAAAAAAAAAAAAAACACCCCAAAAACCTAGTTCACTTTTCTTTTAAGGTCTGTTTTTTGTAATATCTTTTCTGTAAAGATTTTACCAGTTTCTTTTCATTAAAAAAAAAAAACCAAAACCCTAAATGCTCTGCCTCTCAGATATGCCCATTTTAAATTTAGCAGCAGATCAGGGAGTGAAACAGAAAATGCTGTGAACAGTGTTTGTTTAACACATATATGCGGGCTACCTTGTGTAGACAGAAAAGTTAACCACCCACTGTCACTTAGATTGTTGTCCAGTGAGTGGAATATCCTCACAGGGTGAGGCTAATGCCCCGTACACACAGTCGGACATTGATCGGATATTCTGAGAACAAAATCCTAGGATTTTCCGATGGATGTTGGCTCAAACTTGTCTTGCATACACACGGTCACACAAAGTTGTCGGAAAATCCGATCGTTCTGAACGTGGTGACGTAAAACACGTATGTTGGGACTATAAACGGGGCAGTAGCCAATAGCTTTCATCTCTTTATTTATTCTGAGCATGCGTGGCACTTTGTGTGTCGGATTTGTGTACACACGATCGAAAATTCCGACAACGGATTTTGTTGTCGGAAAATTTTATAGCCTGCTCTCAAACTTTGTGTGTCGGAAAATCCGATGGAAAATGTGTGATGGAGCCCACACACAGTCGGAATTTCCGACAACAAGGTCCTATCACACATTTTCCGTCGGAAAATCCGACCGTGTGTACAGGGCATTATAGTACATCAGGGTTAAATACAGAAAAAATTACCAAATAAAATAGAGATCACATCTTACCCTTCCCCTCTGGTATCTCCACCGTCATATATTTCGATATCCACTGATAGAATGGAAACTGGTTGATCTGACCACTGGGGCAGGTCACGCTGACATCCTGGCAGAACCAAGCATCCAGAGGGAAATTTAAGTAGGGCTCCATGGACACGCGAACAAGCAGGAGCTCTCCAAGATCTTTCTCGACATTTATATCAATCGCTGCCACCTGTTAAGAGTTGAGAGAAGTCAGATCTGCCCATACCAAACTCTTGTCTTCATTGATGGAGACTGAATATTGCACATGACATACTAGGCTGATGTGCAACAGTGGTTCAGCACGTCTCCCTGCTCAAGTGGCAGGGCCAAGTGACATCCTGCTGACAACACAGGAAGTTTAAAGGGAACTATAGAAGATCTAACACTTTTGTACAGTATCCAAAACTGACACTTGGCTGGAGTTAGATGAGGACATTTTTTTGAAAAGCAAGCACAGAATTGAGATTCTACCTGAACTGCGTGGAAATCTTTTGTTTTGCATACATATGCAAAGAATTTAAGATTTAACTAATTTTTTTTTTGCGCAAATGGTATAAAACCACTCATGGCCTGAAATCCAATAGCTCAACATATTGAATAGACCTCTTGTGTACAAACATACTTATTTGGAGATAGTCAGCCAGAAATAATTTTATAATTTTTTTTCAGTGTTGTAAAGGCTTTCAGATCTCCAACCCTCTACCACTGCACCAAGGACGGATCTGTTCTAAAGGACACAGAGGCACAGGTAGTTCTCAATCTCTACCTGCAAGCTCTCTTTGTTGGATGAACATTCATAAATAAAATTATAGTGCCGCGTTACAAAACAGGTTTCCATGTAAGAAAGTTATACTCAAGCACCTGACACTAGCTCACTGCAAATAATGCAAGACCATAAGGGGCCCATGCCAATGTTTCACACATTTCTTGACTTGAAAATGTTCGGTAAGTAACAAATGGGCTCCTTAGTCTGTGGGAAAACCTAATTTGACAAGAAAAGTTGACGCAGTATGTTCTACATGCCTAAAAAAATACTACAGTTGCTCCCGACCTAAAAAAGGAAGATGCCCCCCTTGATGAATGCGCAGGCCTTGGTGGAGTGCATTATTTTGGTTTTGTGATCTGTCTGTTTAAAGACCTAAATTGACAGCCACCCAGGCAATACAACAACCGCTTGAAAGTGTTATGATTGCAACTTGCCTCATTCGATAGGCAGTGCCATCAATATCTGCAAGCACTGCTTTTTTATAGGTAGAAAAAGTCATCATGTGGCCCCTGTGAGGGGACAGTTTGTGAAGGCTTGTTCCACTTCTGAAGTCGAGACACATTCTAAAACATGTTCTATGATTAAAGTTGAACTATAGGCAAAACCTCTTTATTTTGGATAGAGCAGGGTTATACCCTGTCAGTTTTTTTGCCATCTGTGTCCCATTGTGGAGATTTCCCTTCACTTCCTGCCCCATAGCCAAACAGGAAGTTGGAAATCCCCGCAAATTAAGGAAATTCTTTGGGGACCCCCATTCCCTTTCTGGAGACAGCCCAGGATGTGGGATTTTTTTACCTTCACTTTCAATAATGGTAAACAGGACAAATAAGGAGACTCGCCTTCTCTAACAGGGGACACAGACGGTAATAAAAACAAATGTTTTAATACCTCTCCACTACCCAATAACTAGAAGTTTTGCCTTTAGTTATACTTTATTATAATGCATCTAAACATTTAGCCACAAAATATGAATTGGTTGGACTTGTCTTTTTCAACCTCACCTACTATAACTATGCAACTATAAATTACCACTCTCGGCACTACAAGTAAGATGAGTTTAACCACTACAGCCCCGGGAAGATTTTACCCCCTTCCTGACCAGAGCATTTTTTTACAATTTGTCACTCTCGCTTTGACAATTGCGGTCATGCAATGCTCTACCCAAACAAAACGTGCGTCCTTTTTCCCCCCCACAAATAGGGCCTTTTGGTGGCATTTGATCATTTCTGCGGTTTTAATTTTTTGCACTATAAACAAAAAAAAGTGACAATTTTGAAAAATATATAGAATAATACATACCCAATTCCCAAAGCGTCCGAATTTACTTTAGTCACATGTACCAATCACTTCTTGTCATGGACTACTGTACTTTGCCACATGGTTACGCTATGCACAAATTATATTAACTGGATAGCATAACAACTCATTGACAACCATATCAAAAGACTCACAGATCCAGGCAAGTAGTTGTTCCAGTGACGGGGCAGTTGGTGTTTACCACTTTCTCCATTCACTCCCACAAGCACAATAAAGATGTTATTATAGGTGCCAGCAGTCAGGTCTTTCCCTGTGGCTACTTTCAGCTTGTAGACCCCCATGGCTTGAGAAGACGACATGCCAGGCGGCAGCTCTGCAAGACAAGAATCAACTATCTTACACCATGTAATATGACCAGAGCTAGGACTTACAGTATTAGTAGACCAGTGTAATGGACCAGTCTTTTGTCTGAGCATTACTACTGCTGGAAGGTGTTATTTTGCACCTGTAATGATACTTGAAGGAAAGCCAAAATGTTACCAGTTTTAGGGGTTTTTTTTTTTTTTAAATGACATGGAGACAGCTGGGTCAGGAAAACATGGGCACAAGGTGAGATTTTCTTCTCAGCTGGAGCTCTTTGTCCCACGCAGTGACGTCACTGCTGACATATCCCCTGTGCGGCGGTTGGTACAATGCAGTTCTATATGGAAGATCATATTAGGGCTCATGTACAATGCTGCTGGTAAACGGACGTTTAGACCCCTTTCACACCGAGGGCGTTTTGCAGGTGCTATAGCGTTAAAAATAGCGCCTGCAATCCGCCCTCAAACAGCTGCAGCATTGTCTCCAGTGTGAAAGCCTGAGGGCTTGCACACCGGAGCGCTGCGCTGGCAGGACGTCAGGAAAAGTTCAGCTTCTTTGGAGCGGTGCGTTTACCGCTCCTCCCCATTGAAATCAATGGGGCAGCGCTGGGATACCGCCGGCAAAACGCCACTATTGCGGGCGGTTTTAACCCTTTCTCAGCCACTCATCACGCATAGGGCAGCTAATCCTCCTGAATGGGCTGCCCTAGACATACCACCCCAAAAAAGCTTCAGAACTTTAGGAGCAGAGCTTGGTGCCTTTTTTACTGCGATTTTTGGTGCAGCGCAGTTCTGAAGGGCAAGGAAATGCACAGATGTGAATGGAGCCTCATTGGTCTTGTGTAGCGCACCAATTTCACTTTCAGGCCCCATTCACATCTAGCATAGTGGTAGCGCACATTTTGTGTCGTTTTTCTGTGACACGCATGGGCAGCCTGTTGATTTCAATGGGCTGTGCTACATGTGGCTTACGGGACATTTTGGCATTTTGTGGGTTGCGTGTTTTTTTACTGTATTTTGCAACATTTGCCACTCATTTTTTCATATGGCAAAATGTGTTTGCGTCGGTTTTGTGTGCCGTTACCAATTAATGGCATTGAAAGCGCAACTAGGTTTATAAAGGTGGCCATACAATCTGATTGTACAATCTCCTGTATATTTACAAAATTTAAACCTTAGATGTCTGCATATGCGTAGGAAATTGAGGTATTGTTTACCTCTAAATTTCTCCACTGGATGACTGGGCATGTGTGGAAGCTACGACACATGAGATGATGCCAATACGGAGGCGTTTACATCATTGGCGGGACGTTTTCCCGCGCACCATCCAGTTTCTGATACGAGTGGGTGCCTCCTCATCTGGGCGTGGTTGGCGGCTGGGACGAGCGGGATGGCATGGACGTGACGCTCCCCCAATTTGGCACCTTTTAGATGGATATAAAGAGACAGCTATGGCTCCCTCCTTGTGAGCTGAAGGGGAGTACATACATACATATTGCCAGTGAATGGTTGTGCAGCGGGGGAGTTTCAGGACAAGTCTGATCATTGGAGGAGAGAATACCGACTTCCTTGCATAGCTAGAGAACTGACCAATACGTGCTCTCCTGCTTAGCATGGTCAGCTTTTAATAGGAAAGCAAGGGGACTGGCATGGTACAGCAGGCACATATCAGAAATATGTAATGTTAGGGTAACAAATGCTTTAATTTCAATGCCTAGGTCAATCACCTATTTAACACAGCATATAGTCTTTCCACTCAAAGGTAACTAGCGTCAGTATGGATATGCAGTAGAGTTGCCACCTCATCCCTTTAACCCTGAACACATTAAAGCGGAGTGCCACCCATTTAAAAGTCAGCAGCTACAAAAAGTGTAGCTGCTGACTTTTAACAGACACTCACCTGTCCCATGGTCCAGCGATGCAGCCACCTGAAGCCTTGGAGCTCCCCCCCTCCTCTCCATGGCACCGTCATTGCAAATGTGGGCACCTGGCTGTGGCTTCACAGCTGGGCAAGCACTGCGCAAGCCACACATTATGAATGGCCGGGCAATCTCCTGTGACGTGTCCAAGATTGTAAGGGGGGGGGGGGGTGAACTTTCGTTGGGTCCCGCTAGAGCAGTGGTTCTCAACCTAGGGGTCGGGACCCACTCGGGATCGAATGATGATTTGCCAGGGGTCATCGAATCCTGGGCTGTTCCTGAAGCCCGCACCGCTCTCCCAGCCTTTCTTGCGGCCGCCCAGCAGGGCTGTCCCTGGAGCCTTTGGTCGCCCAGCTGAGCTGTACCTGGAGCCTGCAGCTGCCCACTCAGCCTCTTCGCAGCCACCCATTCAGTTCACGGCATGGCTGGGGGGGGCAGAGACTAGAGGTCAGTTGACTGGTGAGGAATGTGAAGTGGGAGGGGCTGGTGGAGACCCTATCCCCTAATTTCGGAATAGGTGTCACTGCTACGGAACACCACAAAGTCAGAGACACCGTGAAACCGGAGACACAGTGAGTAACAGTACCTGTGATTATAGTTGCCATTAAAAGTCCCCACTACAGTTCTCAGATCAGCAGATGACCTTGATCAAGAGCACCCAAGTTGGCTGATCAGAACTCCACCAGCACGGCCACTCATCCCAACTCCTTGCCAGCACTGCCACTCATCCCATTCCCCCCACCAAAGGAGTAAGAAGGGGAAAAAAAAAAAAAAAAAAAAAGTAAAATGTACCATAATTTTTTTTGAATATTGTATGAGTAGAAGGGACTCAGGGAACACTAAATGTCCGTGGGTTAGGGGTGCAAATTACTTGTCTTGCCTTGGGTGCTGACAACCCAGGCTACAAAAAAGAAAAAAAAAATTTTTATCAAGGGGTCATGGCACTAGAAGGGTTGAGAACCACTGCGCTAGAGGAGGTTGGAGTTCACAGGCACCCGCTCCCCTCCCTCAAAACAATTACATGCTAAATGTGGCATGTCAGGGGGGGGGGGGGGGGGTCACAAGTACTTAAAGCGGAAGTTCCACTTTTGGGTGGCACTCCATTTTAAATTACACAGGTTCTGTGGCTGGTTTAGGTGGTAATTAAATTCACTTAGGGCCTTATTTGCATTAAATTAGCTTTAGAACCTGTGTAATTCATATGTGTTCGGGTTTCAAGGGATGAGTTGTCAACCCTAATATGCAGCCTGGAGCAAGGATACACATGGCATTGTATACTACAGTTTAACTGGCAGCCTTGATTTCAGTGCCAAACTATATCACAGCTTTAATGCAGCTTATAGTGGTGGTTCCACTCAATGGTAACACATCCTAATATATATATATATATATATATATATATATATATATATATATATATATATATATACACACACACACACACACTTTTTTTGTCACACTGCATCATAAAACATTGTAACTAACACATTTAAACCAGCCAACTCCATCAAACATCCTGGTAGACAGCCAACCCACACCTATTGGAAGTGTCCAGTCTGATCACTCACCTGACAGCAGAATAGAGAGCAGATTGTGTAGTGAGAACCAAAGAGCACACACATATATATATATACAGGGTGTAAGAGGGGTGTAGCCACACAAGCACATCAAACCTCTTTGCCACTGAGAGATTTAAAGCAGTATAAGCCCTGGTTCACATTGGTGTAATTTGACATGTCAAATCGGTGGCCATTGCCGTCAATGGCACTGTCCTAATCGGTGCGAGGCTGCATTTGTGTCTGTACTACTTGTTTCTGTACTACTTTTTGCGATTTGGGGGTGCGATTTCCACTGACATCTGTGCAGAAACCCGCACAGACGTCTGTGAAATCGCGGCCAAAATCAAGACTGACATGCGGGAATGAAATTGTGCGAGTTCAGCTTCATTCCCACAGCTCAGTGTGAACCAGGGCTTTAACTCAAAAGCAAACCGTTTATATATTGCAGCTTACCAATTCTAAGATGTGATGGCTGCATTAGGGGTTTTTTTAGGTTTTTTTCTTTTATCTTTTTAACCTGGAATATTGGCCAGTAGGTCTGTTTTTTTTTTTCAGCTTCCTTTAACAGACCAAGCTATCCAGAAAAAGTGTCAGTTAGCACTCGTTCACAACATACGTGCATGACATCTGATGGGAACACCGACATAAGATTTCATCAATGTTCATGTCATGTCAGTTTTTTCCCATGCAGAAAAAATCTGGATGTGATACCAGTGTTGTGGTGTGAACAAGGCACATAGAGAACAATTCGTTTTTTGTGCCCTTGCAGAACATGTGCACAAAAATCAACATCTCTGCACCATGGTGTGAACAAGGCCTTAGAGAGTGGAGACAAACTATTTACCACTGACAGGGGCGTTTACAATGGTCAGCTTTGATTCATTCATGTAAAACCTTAAGCCCTGGTTCACACCAGTGTAGTTTTGAAGTTGCGCTTCTTCAGCGCGACTTCAAACCAGTGCGATTTCATGTGCAGCTTGCTGATATCTGTGTGACTTCATTTAACAGATGGCAAATTGCACTGAAATCGCTCAGAAATAGTGCAGGAACCTTTTTCAGAGTCGCAGCAATTTGAATGGGTCCATTGCCACAAATTGAGTGCGTTTTGTCGTGCGACCATGGCCGTTTTTAAGGCAGAGCAAAAGGAGCAGCTGCCCTGGGCCCTGACATTGTTGTGGGGCCCAAAGCAGCTGCCTCATACTTGCCAACTATCCTGGTTTAAATTCCCTCATCCTTTGAGGTTTTAGTCCCGTGCTGTGTCCCAATATCTCAGTGTGAAGTGCTGCTACTAATGCTGCCCAGCTCTGCCCTTTTGTTGTGTACAGATGACTCACCTGCAGACCCTGTGTTTACATGTAAATTACCGACATTCATATGTAATTAGAGGCAGCATTCATATGTAAATAGCGGTGGCCGGTGGCATTCATATGTATATCATGCCCCCCTGAGGTCATATCCATAGTAATCTTTAGCAACCAATCAACAAGCAGAAATCATGTGCTGTAACCTCTACCAACTAATCAGTGAGCCGTAATGTGTGCTGTAACCTCTAGCAACCAGTCAGTGAGTGGTAATGATATACTATAACCTCTGGCAACCAATCACAATAGCTGCCTGATCTGATTCATTAAACTGATTCTAGCTGCTATTTATTATATGTCTCAGAGCAGGTGGAGATGCATGGGGGGCGGGGGGGGGGCCCAAGAAAAGTTTTGCCCAGGGTCCAATCAATATTAAAGACGGACCTGCGTGCGACTTTGGACTGACAAGTCGCACTGGTGTGAACCAGGGCTTATCCGAAAAGGAAAAACAAAAACTGTTGTAACTACTTAAAAGGTGTTAACTGGAGTTTGGCTTTAATTTTCTAGTCAAATCCATCTTAGGCCAGAAATACACATCACAAATTTCTTTCCTGCAACCACAAATAGAAGGCAAGAAATTTGCATGATTCCACCATCAACACAGACAGTGCTGACAGGGGAATCCCTCCTGCCGAGCAATTGTCTTCTCTGGGTGAGGTGGGCGGGAGCGGAAAGCCGTCCCCACTGGGAGAAGACAGTGATTATTGCTAGCGGTTATAGCACCCGCTAGAGATATAATCGCAAGAGAATCCAGAAGGCTGGTTGTACCCAAGTTGATCGATCAACTTTGTACATTCAGCCTGCCCATTAATGGTTCGAATCTCGGCCGGTTTCTGCTGAACCAGCCAAGGTTCGAACCGTGTATGGCCGTCCTTAGGACCCTTTCACACATGCCGACCCTTCGTTTCATCATTTCAGGCCAAAAACGGGTGAAGTTTACCTCAGTTTTTTACATCAGCCCGCTACAGTCCTTAACCATTTGCCAACCGCCCTGCGTACATATACTGTGGGGCGGCGGCTTTCCTGTGCAAAATATTGTACAGGTGCGTCATTTCGCTCTTCTGGGTCTGGGGCGCCCACGCACGCCGCCTGCGACCAGCTCCCTCTGTGATTGGACACAGCAGGAGACGATCAACTGGTCCGGCGGATCGTACACGAGAGAGGCATAACAGCAGTCTTCCTATGTAAACAAGGCAGATCGCCGTTCTGTCAGTAGGGGAGACAGAGATCCTGTGTTTCTGCTAAGCAGGAACACAGATCTCTGTCTTCTCACAGCTAAAGCATCCCCCACAGTTAGCAAGCACTCCCTAGGAACACATTTAGCCCTTTGATCACCTCTGATGTTAACCCCTTCTCTGCCAGTGTCATAAGTACAGTGATAGTGCATTTTTTTTTAGCACTAATCACTGTATTGGTGTCACTGGTCCCCAAAAAGTGTCATTTAGTGTCACATTTGTCTGCCGCAATGTCACAGTCCTGCTAAAAATCGCTGATCAGCGCCATTACTAGTAAAAAAAATATATAAAAAATAAAAATCCCATAAATATATCCCATATTTTGTAAACGCTATAACTTTTGTGCAAACCAAGTGTGTTACTGGCCAGCTCACCAGGCGAAAATAAAGGAGTAAAAAAAGGCTAATAAATGAACACTATTGTGGCCACCACATCTAATGATTGGTAAGCTGCAATATATTACACTTTTGTTGCACCTGCACTGCAAGGTTAAGAAATATGTAAACTCAACACTTCATATTCCTGGTATGATTCTGCTGTACCATGTACTTGTAGGAAAATGTATCATGTTCTCTTTGTATTGCTTCCTTGATGTGACATCCCTGGTGTTCCTGCCAGTCCCTCTGCTTTCCTGTTAAAAACTGACCACACTTATGCCCCGTACACACGGTCGGATTTTCCGACGGAAAATGTGTGATAGGACTTTGTTGTCGGAAATTCCGACCATGTGTGGGCTCCATCACACATTTTCCATCGGATTTTCCGACACACAAAGTTTGAGAGCAGGATATAAAATTTTCCGACAACAAAATCCGTTGTCGGAAATTCCGATCGTGTGTACACAAATCCGACGCACAAAGTGCCACGCATGCTCAGAATAAATAAAGAGATGAAAACTATTGGCTACTGCCCCGTTCATAGTCCCGACCTACATGTTTTACGTCACCGCGTTCAGAATGATCGGATTTTCCGACAACTTTTTGTGACCGTGTGTATGCAAGACAAGTTTGAGCCAACATCCGTCTGAAAAAATCCTAGGATTTCGTTGTCGGAATGTCCGAACAAAGTCCGACCGTGTGTACGGGGCATAAGAATGAGAGCACAGAGTGGTCAGTGCTGAGAACTCAGCCTGCTCCCCTCCAATGATCAGACTTGTCCTGACACACCCCCTCTGCATATCCATTCATTGCGAAGGCCAGTGTTCTGCTGTTTCTTTTCCCCCAGGTCTCTGAGCTCCTTATGCAGCTGAGAACAGAGGGAATGTAATCACTTACAATCAGTAGTTTTTATTATTATATTTTCTATTATTATTTACAATTTTTTATTCTTTTTTTTATCAGCCCTGGTAGGAGGCTTTGGTGAGGTATCAGGGGTCTAAACAGCCCCTGATATCTTCTCTTTGCGACATGGAAAGGGACTGAGGACACAGATTCCACAGTCCCTTTCTCTATAGCCTCAGCTGTACTGAAGATGAATTAACAGGAGACAAAGGCTCCTGTTCATTCTAAAACAAACAAACATCTCAAACACAGGTTACGATACTTCGGTTATGAATGCACAGTCAGTGATCAGTGACTCTGCTCATTCTTAAAAGAAAGGGACCAGTAAATGACATATTTATGGCCCCTTCCTCCGCTCTCCTTCCTGACAGATCCGGGACGAGGGAGGGGGGCTAAGGATCACACAGATGGGGACCAGAAGAGCATGCAGGGGGGACCAGAGGAGCACAGAGGGGGCAGGAGGAGCAGGCATGGGGTCAGAGGAGCACACGGGGGGCCCAGAGAGGAAGGGAAATCCGATGGACAGTCGGGGATGATCGGTGGGGACAGTTACAAGCACTAATCATCTCCCTATGTGACTTTTAATGAAGCAGCTGAAATCCGCTGGAGGCAGAGGAGGAGAAGCAGATTTCAGCTGCTTCATTGAAAGCCACACAGGGAGATCAGTGCTTGCAACTGCCCCCACCGCCGCACTGAGTACCCCCCGACTGTCAAATTTCACCATCCATGTTTCATCATCCATGGGTTCAGTGTGGGTAGACCACAGTGCCCCCCCTCAGGGCCATGTGCAGTAAACACCCTGCACCTATGGATGATACACCACTGTCCCACATGCATTTGCGGTAGTGAGAGTCAGATGGCTGGAATCCGCGATTCCGAAGGGAGAACCAGGTGAAGGTGGAAGCGGTGACAGCGCGCTGCTGGAGGGCTTCGTTTTAAGGTAAGTCTTTCATAATGCGCTAGTATGGGATGCATACTAGCACATAATGATAATGCCTGGCAGGAGGAAACCTTTTTTTTCCTCCATAGAGTTTACCACGCTTTAATGTCAGTGAATCAGTCACTGTCCTTGCAAAAGTTTACCATGTTTGGCAAATGTCAGATTGAATGCTTTACAGCAGTGGTCATCAACCATGTCCTCAGGGCCCACTAACAGGCCAGTTTTGCAAGATGACTCACATACATCACAGGTGATATAATTTGCTGCTCAGTGATTGCAGTATTCTAGTCTGCATCTCCCCAAGGAAATACATAAAACCTGGCCTGTTAGTGGGCCTTGAGGACAGGGTTAATGACCACCGCTTTACAGTATAAATACAGGTACCGTATATACTCGAGTATAAGTCGAATTTTTCAGCACATTTTTTTGTGCTGAAAGTGCCCCCCTGGACTTATACTCGAGTCAAGCACTTTTCTGCAGCAAAAAATTTCATTTTCCGAACCGATTTTGGGGCCCCGTATCTCAGGGCCACTTAGTGCTAGAAACCCCAAATTTGGTATGCAAACCCAGTGGACCTGGTACCACAACATATCCAAAGATGAAGTTCCTAGCACTAAGTGGCCCCGAGATACGGGGCCCCAAAATCGGTTCGGAAAATGTCATTCTCTGCTGCAGAAAAGTGCTTGACATTTTCTGAACCGACTTTGGGGCCCCATATTTCAAGGCCACTTGGAGCTAGGAACCCCAGCTTTGGAAATTTTATGGTGCTAGTTCCACTGGGTTTGCACACCAAATTTGGGGTTCTTATCACTAAGTGGCCCCGAGATACGGGTCCCCAAATTCGGTCAACTGTGTCTATCTGCAGCAATGTCATTTCGGGACCCTTTGGGTTCAGAGACCCCAAATTTTGGCTGCAGCTAGGGGGCATCTAGGAACCCTTAACTACCAAGTTTGAAGTTCAGGGGACCTATGGCTGCAAATGGGCACAGTGAGGCATGCAAATGGGCACAGTGATGCTGCAAATGGGCATTGTTGACACTCTTTTCCACTTACAGTAGCTGTGCATTTCTCACCCTCGTCTTATACTCAGGTCAATAAGTTTTTCCCATTTTTTTGTGGTAAATTAGGGCCTCGACTTATACTCGGAACGACTTATACTCGAGTATATATGGTATATTAATGCTTTAAACTGGTCTTAATAAACCACTAACATGCTGTAAGTACTAGCATACTGCCACAAGATGGCGTTGCCTGCTATTTCCTTATAACTGTTAGATAAACAGAATTTATTTAACAGAACTCTTTTATTGAAATTAATTATTTATTAATTAATTAATTATTCATTACAAATGTATTACTTTTTTATTTTATTGTAAAAGGCTTTAGGGCTTGTTTACACAAGTTGCCGCCCCTCTGAGAAGCAATCTGCGGTGGATCGCTTTACAGAGGGTGTTTGACAAGTTGCGTCCTCACTGCCTGTTCAACCCTGTAAGCCCGCTCCATTGTGCCGTAACCATATACATTGCACCATGCACGTGGTTGCAGGGCAGTTGCTATGCAGCTCCATTACCTTGTATGGGGTAATATTTTTTGCCACGCCAAATGTACAGTCCAAATGAATTTACCAAACCACCTGAATTTACTGTCAAAAAGGAAAACATCAAGAACCGCAGCAACCTGAAACCTAAATACAAGATATGCAAAACCTATAGTACAAAATGTATCCACTGTCTCTTTTGAATAATATCCAATAAATCCAACGTGATGGAAAAAACTGTGAATAAATAAGGATAAAATTCTGTTCAACTACAGCAATTCATAAATAATACTTACATTTCAAATACATATGTATAAAAATAAGTAATATCATACACCTTTCAAAGTGAATAAAGTGTGCAAGTGCCTGAGTAGGAATAAAAAAACTAAAAGTCCAACCAAAAATTCATACTCTACAAATCATCCCAAAA
The DNA here is from genome assembly GCA_037952925.1 of Lithobates clamitans. Classification (NCBI taxonomy): domain Eukaryota; kingdom Metazoa; phylum Chordata; class Amphibia; order Anura; family Ranidae; genus Lithobates; species Lithobates clamitans. The sequence goes on along the minus strand of JBBGZY010002060.1, from coordinate 496,475 downwards.
CTGGTGCTGTGAAATCTATTGTCACTTCATATACATATCCTTCATTTGCTCAAACACCTCCACCTGTCCAAACCCCTTACCAAAACTGGAAGACCTCTATGCTATATAGGAGGCCAATGCAGCATTGAATAAACCCACAATCTCAGCAGAAAGTCTGGGATATGTATCTGGTCACATCACACCACTAGATGGCTCCAACACACAATCTCAAAGGCTCCAGTATTTCATCGGCTTGGTCATCTACAGGTGCATCTCCAAAAAATTAGAATATCATCAAAAAGTTCATTTATTTCAGTAATTCAATTCAAAAAGTGAAACTCATATATTTTATATAGATGCGTTACGCACAGAGTAATATATTTCAAGCATTTCTTTTTTTAATTTTGATGATTATGGCTTACAGCTAGCGAATACCCAATATTCTGTATCTCAGAAAATTAGAATATTACATAAGACCTATAAAAAAAAGGATTTTTTATACTGAAATGTTGCCTTACTGAAAAGCATGTCCATTTACAGTATAGGATGCACTCAATACTTGGTTGGGGCTCCTTTTGCATGAATTACTGCACCAATGCGGCGTGGCATGGAGGGGATCAGCCTGTGGCACTGCTGAGGTATTATAGAAGCCCAGGTTGCATTGATAGCATCTTTCAGCTCATCTGCATTGTTGGGTCTGGTGTCTCTCATCCTCCTCTTGACAATACCCCACAGGTTGTCTATGGGGTTTAGGTCAGGCGAGTTTGCTGGGCAATCAAGCACAGTGATACCATAATCATTAAACCAGGTATTGGTAACTTTGGCAGTGTGGGCAGGTGCCAAGTCCTGCTGGAAAATTAAATCAGCATCTCCATAAAGCTGGTTCAGCAAAGGGAAGCATGAAGTGCTCTAGAATTTCCTGGTAGAGGGTTGTGCTGACTTTGGACTTGATAAAACACAGTGGACCAACACCAGCAGATGAATTGGCTGCCCAAATCATCACTGACTGTGGAAACTTCATACTGGACCTCATACAACCTGGATTCTGTGCCTCTCCACTCTTCCTCCAGACTCTGGGACCTTGATTTCCAAATGAAATGCAACATTTTCCACAAATTGTTGATTTGAGGAGCCATGTCATCTGCTGGTGTTGGTCCACTGTGTTTTATCAAGTCCAAAGTCAGCACAACCCTCTACCAGGAAATTCTAGAGCACTTCATGCTTCCCTCTGCTGACCAGCTTTATGGAGATGCTGAATTTGTTTTCCAGCAGGACTTAGCACCTGCCCACACTGCCAAAAGTACCAATACCTGGTTTAATGATCATGGTATCACTGTGCTTGATTGGCCAGCAAACTCGCCTGACCTAAACCCCATAGAGAATATGTGGGGTATTGTCAAGAGGAAGATGAGAGACACCAGACCCAACAATGCAGATGAGCTGAAGGCCGCTATCAAAGCAACCTGGACTTCCATAACACCTCAGCAGTGCCACAGGCTGATCATCTTCATGCCACGCCGCATTGATGCAGTAATTCATGCAAAAGGAGACCAACCAAGTATTAAGTGCATACTATACTGTACACGAAAATACTTTTCAGTAAGCCAACATTTCTGTATTACAAATCCTTTTTTTATTGGTCTTATGTAATATTCTGGTTTTCTGAGATACAGAATTTGGGGTTTTCGCTAGCTGTAAGCCATAATCATCAAAATGAAAAGAAAGAAATGCTTGAAATATATCACTCTGTGTGTAACGCATCTATATAAAATATATGAGTTTCACTTTTTTTTATCGAATTACTGAAATAAATGAACTTTTTGATGTTATTCTAACTTTTTGAGATGCACCTGTATGTCACTCAGAGAAAGAGAAACCCAAACTTCATAGCCCAACATCATCAAAACAGGCAGTTTAGGAAGTAAAAAAATACTCACAAGAGTTTACGATATGATACGATATACTGTTCATTTACTGTACTCAGTACTGTACATTTTTCAGCTGACAATAAAGGTACATTTTTAAAAAAAATACCAAACATGTCATACTTACCTGCTCCATACAATGGTTTTGCACAGAGCAACCCTGATCCTCCTCCTTCTTGGGTCCCGTGCCTGCGCTCCTGGCTCCTCCTCTTGTCCGAATGCCCACATAGCAAGCCGCTTGCTATGGGGGCACTTGTGTGTGCTCGCTCCTTCACAAGACATACAGAACAGGGCTCAGCCCAACCCCCGCTCCCTCCCGCTGCTTTCTCTCAGCCAATGAGGAGGCAAAGACCCGGGAGAGCAGCTGCTCTCTTGCACACCGCTGGATTGCAATTCGGCTCATGTAAGTATTGGGGGGGGGGGGGGGGCGGAGGCTGCATACTGGCTGCAGTGGGAGCTGCATACTGAAGGTTTTTTTTACCTGCATGCAGGTAAAAACCTTCAACCTGTACGACCACTTTAACTCTCCACTGTCAAAAGGATTTTAAAAGGATCACTGCTCAAACTGTCAAACATATGCATTCAAAGCCAAAATGAAACAAAGTAAAACAAATACCTTCATATGTTGGAAAACAGAAATAAGCCTATTGATGACATCATAGCATAAACAACATACATGCTCCTCGGTTGACAGTTGTGCCCTGTTCTGCCTCATTCTGAACTGTAAATCCACCAAGAGGACTGCAAAGCCCTTCATTGTTTTAAAGAAAGGAACTAACGTTATGAGGCAATTAACTAAACCTCTAAACTTCTGAGGAGCATTTTGCTTTAAATACCTTAAACTCAGGTTCCTCCATAGTCATTAGGAATTCCGATAAAGGTGGCCAGGTGGTCATCCAGCATTCTAGCACATATAAGGTGGAGGCCATCAGACAATTGTCTGATGGATCTACATATTGAACCCCACAGCTCAATATAGAAGCGTATTTTTATTTATTTTTTTATTTCAGGTACTTATATAGCGCCGTCAATTTATGCAGTGCTTTACATATACATTGTACATTCACATCAGTCCCTACCCTCAAGGAGCTTACACTCTAAGGTCCCTAACTCACATTCATACATACTAGGGACAATTTAGACAGGATCCAATTAACCTTCCAGCATGTCTTTGGGAGGAAACCGGAGTACCTGGAGGAAACCCATGGAGGCACAGGGAGAACATGCAAACTCCAGGCAGGTAGTGTCGAAGTTGGGTTTCAAACCAGCAACCCTTCTTACTGCTAGGTAAAAGTGCTATCCACTACACCACTGTGCCGCCCTATTGACTGGATTGGTACAGAAGGGTATGTGTCTTGGTATTTTTTTTAAAAATTAGGGTGAAAACTTGATCCCACAGACACCTATTACTCCCATCTTTTACCATCTCCCTAAAATCCACAAGGGGTTAGCGCCCCTTGTTGGTAGACCAGTGACAGCCCATCCATAAGGGGCGCAGATGGCGCCGCCCCCCCCCCCTTCCATACGTCCGGCCCCCTAATCTACATGCAGGGCGCCAGATGCATGGATTTCAATGGGGGGGTTAGTTTTTTTTAAGCCCTTGATTAGAGCCAGAGGCTCTAATAGGCTTCAAAATAGGGTGGGCTCGGGGCGCAGAGCACTGCGCTCCGAGCCCACCCAGTTGTGTGCGACTAGCGAATTAACATTCGCTATTCTCACACTAATTCTCATTCCAGCTAATCAGGAAGTGGGTCTGAGACCCGTTTCCAAATTGGCCGAAAGGAGACGCTACGCTGACCGACAGGAGGAGGAGGGAGGAGATGCGAGGAGAGGAGACGCAGGGGAAGCTAGCCGGCCACCTGTCCATCGCTTGGAGGGAAGCCCGGAGTAAGTGTTGCGGCCCGGTGATCGACCAACCGGCAGGGGATGTGCTGGTGACCCGACCGGGAGGGAGTGGCTGTGCATCGTTTGCCGCCGCCCCCCCCCCCCCCAAGAAAAAAAATACCACCAGCCGCCACTAGGGTAGACCAATTGTGACTGGAATAGGATCCCTTAACAAGCATTTAAGCTGTTGGGTTGATTATCAACTCCAATCCTTAGTGAAGGAATTGCCAAGTTATTTGAGAGATACAAAGCAATTACTTAAAATGTGTCAAAAGTAGGTCTGGATGAAGGGTGATCGATGGAATACTTGTGATGTGTCCAGTCTTTACTCCTCGATACCACATCAGTTAGGTCTGACAGCTGTGAATTTTTTGTTAGATCACGAAAGTGGCTACTCTTCTGTCCATAAAGAATACGTCCTCGAATTTTTTCCATTTCCATTTTTTTTTTTCATTTGATGGGGCCTTTTACCTCAAGAGATGCAGGGCCACAACGGCGGCCAACCTTTACATTGATGATTTGCTCTTTTATTATTTCTTAATGATAATCATTTGGAACAGAGAGATGGCTTCTAATGTTATTTCTTTTTTGGATATGACTCTTTGAGGCATGGATGGACATGCTGTTTCTGGCTTATATAGGAAGCCCCTTTCAGGAAATCAGATACTACGAGCGGATTCAGGACATCCTGGACATGTCACTCGAGGTATACCTGTCGGACAGTTTCTCAGACTGCGGAGGATTTGCAGCGAGAAGGCAGATATTGACAGGGAATCCAGTGAGATGAGCAACAGGTTTCAACAGCGTGGATATGGTGACAAGACTTTGCGTAAGGCGATAAGTGATAGAGTCACATATTGCAGGATAATGCCGCGTACACACGAGCAGACTTTTCGACCGGACTGATCTGATGGACTTTCCAACGGACTTTCAACAGACTTCCAACGGACTTTACCAACGAACGGACTTGCCTACACACAATCACATCAAAGTCCGATGGATTCATACGTGATGACGTACAACCGGACTAAAATAAGGAAGTTCATAGCCGGTAGCCAATAGCTGCCCTAGAGTCAGTTTTCGTCCGTCGGACCTGCATACAGACGAGCGGACTTTTCGATAGGAACTGAGTGCGGCGGAGAAACATGTTCCAAATCTAAAGTCCGTCAGATTTTCGACCGAAAAAGTCAGCTGCAGGTCCGATGAAGCCCACACACGGTCGAATTTCTGCCGGACTCGGTCCGTCTGCCCAGTCTGGTCACAAAGTCCGCTCCTGTGTATGCGGCATAACTCTCACGACACTAATACTAGTACTAATACTAGTAATCCTGTTTTTTTCTACTTCTTTCAGTAAAAGAGAATAGAAAAGTCAAAAGAATAATAGAACGTTATATTCCTATTCTCTTTGAAGATAATACATATGCCCAAATATTGTTGAGAGGTTTTAAAACTGTTTCATGTCAGGCCCCCTCTTTGGGTAACTATTTGTCATCTAATGATTTAAACTCCAGCAGATCTTTCTTTTTATTAGTATTAGGAACTCAAGGTATTAGGCCAGTGATGGCGAACCTTTTTGAGCCCGAGTGCCCAAACTGAAATAAATAAGTTGGTTTTCTGTTGCAAAGTGCCAACATGGCAATTCACGAAAGAGAGGGGTTGTGTGCGAGTGAGAGATGGGGGTGTGTGTGAGAGAGAGAGGGTGGTGTGAGAGAGATAGAGAGGGAGTGAGAGAGAGAGGGGTGTGAGAGAGGGGGTGAGAGAGAGAGGGGTGTGAGAGAGGGGACAGAGAGAGAGAGAGAGGGGTGTGAGAGAGGGGGTGAGAGAGAGAGAGTGGGTGAGATGGGGGTGTGAGCAGGGGCGGACTGAAAACTCATGGGGCCCCCGAGCAATAGGAGATTATGGGGCCCCTGGGCAATAGGAGAAGATTATGGGGCCCCAGGCAATAGGAGATTTTGGGGCCACCAAGCAATAGGAGATTATGGTGCTCCCAGGCAATAGATTATGGGGCCACACAGTATACACACACACACATACAGTATACACACACAGACACACAATATACATACACAGTATACACACACAGAATACACATACAAACACTAAAAAGGTACTGGATAGGTGGGGCAGCTATAATCTTGGGATTTTTAAAAAAACACAGATTTTTACATACTGTCCCTGGTTTTATTGAGGCTGGCAACCCCAATGGGGCCCCTTAGTGGCATGGGGCCCTCGGGTAGTGCCCGCGTGCCCGAATGGTCAGTCCGCCCCTGGGTGTGAAAGAGAGAGAGGGGACAGGGAGAGAGAGGGGTGTGAGAGAGAGAGTGGGTGAGAGAGAGGGGGGTGTGAGAGAGAGGGGGGTGTGATAGAGAGAGGGGGTGAGATGGGGGTGTGAGAGAGAGAGAGGGGGGTGAGAGGGGGGACAGAGAGAGAGGGGGGGCTGAGAGAGAGGGGAGCTGAGAGAGAAAGGGGAGAGAGAGAGAGAGAGAGGAGGGGACAAAGAGCGACAAAGACAGAGGGGTGTGAGAGAGATGCTGAGAGGAAGGGGGCTGAGAAAGAGGGGGGATAGAGAGAAAGGGGTGTGAGAGAGAGAGAAGAGGACAGAGAGAGGGGGGACTGAAAAAGAGGGGGGCTGAGAGAGAGAGGGGGGGGCAGAGAGAGAGGGGGGTGTGAGAGAGATTCTGAGAGGACAGAGAGAGGGAGGGGGGCTGAAAAAAAGGGAGGTGGGCTCAGAGGGAGAGTGGGACAAAGAGAGGGGGACACAGAGAGGGGGGACTAAAAAAGAGCGGGGCTGAGAGAGAGGGAGGGGGGACAGAGAGAGAGAGGGGGGACACAGAGAGAGAGAGGGGGGACAGAGAGAGGGGGACAGAGAGAGAGGGTGAAGCTCTCCTCTCCCTCCCGTGCTGTCAGGCCTGTAGCCTTCTGCGCGAAGGCTGGGGGGCAGCCCACTCACTCGTGCAGATAGTTTCCTGCACCTCGCCGCTGCTTGCTGTCACGATCTCCCCACTGCGAACCTGGACCCTCTCCGTGCCCAAAATGATGGCTCTGCGTGCCAGCTGTGGCACACGTGCCATAGGTTCACCAATACTGTATTAGGCAATGCCTCCCCTTCTTTTGTTAGATGAGTTGGCTATGCGGTTACTACAAATCATTTTTTGCTATGAGGATTGCAGCTCCTGAATTTTATGGATTGTATGCCTATGCAATTGTACCTTGTAATGCCTTGTGTTCTACTCAATAAAAATCAATTTTGTTGATTAAAAAAAAAAAACTCCAGCAGATCTAAAAATAGAACATGGCTGGATTTTGTTGGAATTTCAGGTGTGGAGCTGGCAATTGTCCTTGTTGCACACACATTGTTAAGGGTGATACGTTTAAATCTACTGTAACAGTGTATCTAATATCAAATCTTTTTTGAATTGTAATGCTAAAAATGTTTTTTTTATCTCATCATCTGTAAGAAATGTAGTGTTCAATATGTCAGCCAGACGACCTGAAGGCTTAGGGATCGCCTCCATGATCATTTGTATAACATTGAAAAAAGACATGGGACCGATATTGCTAGGCATTTTAACGATCTGCATGGAGGTGATTCCACAGCCCTACAAATCCAGGCTATTGAAATGGGGGGGGGGGGGTGATACATTTAAATTGCTTTGCAAACACAACGTTTTTGGGATTTTTCAGATTCAAATACGCATCCCGGCAGGATTGAATTTTGAATGGGATCTCAACCATTTTCATGATTAGCTTTTTTTTTTGTTTGGGTATTCTTGTAAACAAATTTTGTATTTTCAGGTTTATTTATTTAATAGGTTTATCATAAGCATTATTTGTACTATCAATTTCGGCATCAGCTTGTATTGTTTTTGTTTATATCTTAGATCACGTGTTCATTTTAAATATTATTTGTTTAATTATTTTTTTAATATATTGTGATCTTAATTAGATTGGAGGATATGGGCAGACCCGCTGTTTTAAACACCTGTGCTGATTGTATATCAGGTGTTTAGGTGGACACAGTGGACCTGTTGGCTAGTTTGTGATAAAGCATGTTTGCAGTATAAAACGCATTAATCTTTGCCTCCTCTGTTTGCCTTTATGTTGCTTTTTTCCATTTTCTTCTTAAAGTTGGCAATCTACATTGGTTGTGCAACCATCCCGATTTTTTCTCATGGACAGCACCCCATACGATCCAATTTCAAACCGACCCACCTTGGAGCAGCAAGAATGTGTTTGATTGTCCCCAAACAGGATATTGTGCTAAACCTGTAGGTAAAAAAGAGAACCAGAACCTTCGCTAAGTGGAACAGTAGGTTTGATAATAAAACTGGTAGTGCCTCTACCCAGGACAGGGCCCTTGTGAACAGAGGGGATTCACTTCCTGCAAAATTAATCAGGAATCTAATCAAAGTAATAGGGAGCAAAAAAAATGACTGCAACCAGCATATGACATTAACCATAAGTATATACAGTATCTCACAAAAGAGATACAGACTAATTTGATGCAGTGTGCGGCGTATGGTCTGAGCACTGACAGGCTGACCCCCCACCCCTTTAACCTCTGCAGCAATGCTGGCAGCACTCATACGTCTATTTCCCAAAGACAACCTCTGGATATGACGCTGAGCACGTGCACTCAACTTCTTTGGTCGACCATGGCGAGGCCTGTTCTGAGTGGAACCTGTCCTGTTAAACCCGCTGTATGGTCTTGGCCACCGTGCTGCAGCTCAGTTTCAGGGTCTTGGCAATCTTCTTATAGCCTAGGCTATCTTTTTGTAGAGCAACAATTCTTTTTTTCAACTTCCAGTGACCAGTATGAGAGAGTGAGAGCGATAACACCAAATTTAACACACCTGTTCCCCATTCACATCTGAAACCTTGTAACACTAACGAGTCACATGACACTGGGGAGAGAAAATGGCTAATTGTGCCCAATTTGGACATTTTCACTTAGGGGTGTACTCACTTTTGTTGCCAGCGGTTTAGACATTAATGGCTGTGTGTTGAGTTATTTTGAGGGGACAGCAAATTTACACTGTTATACAAGCTGTACAATCACTACTTTACATTGTAGCAAAGTGTCATTTCTTCAGGGTTGTCACATGAAAAGATATAATAAAATATTTACAAAAATCTGAGGGGTGTACTCACTTTTGTGAGATACTGTAGATGCACACCAGTATAGAAATAATACAATCTTTATATAAGAAAAGATTATTAAGAGTGCATACATCCAATGTACAAACCGATGTTATCAGCAAAGGGTTCAATAGGAGTCCTGGTGGAATTGTGAACCTATACCCAGGTATATATAGTCATTGAGAGAGATAACTCCAGATGAATGTTGCAGCACTTTTCAGTAGCAGGGGCCTCTGAGGGTGATGCAGTGTTTGACTTTGTGTCGGAGACCTGAAGACAATCGGTGACTGAGGTATCCTCCAACTGTTGTCCAACCAGCCTGGAATGAAACTTCTCACTGGCAGGAACTGGTGTGGCTCTGGAACTCAGAGTCAACCTATCTACTCTGTGCTTTAGTCGCTCCCTAGTCGTTTCTAAAATAACTAAAGTGGTAAATAAACTCGATTGCAATAAACAGGCTCACTAATATATAGCAAGGTGACTACTACATACATGCACATTAGCTCAGACCTAGCTACCTGCCACTGTGCATGTGAAATAAAAACAAGGACAGGCCAGAGATACCCACACAAGGATTTACAGTATATATACACTAGCAGTTGCAGTTAAACTATTAGATCATAGGAATACTTGCATGATAGTCTATTCTGGACCAGGATTTAGCAGTATGAACAGGACACGTGGCTCTTTCTCTCCACTTGTTATGTTGAGTTATCAGCTCATACAGGAAACAAGGGGATCACTGGATTTTTGGACAGATTAACAGGTATTTTTAAGGGGTTGCAATATTTTTAAGAAGTAAAAACATAAGCAAATGTGTGTGTGTTCAATATTTATTCTTTTATCTTGTATATATACTTTAAATCAACTTCCTATGTGTTGGGGAAAAGCCAAGTGACATGTCCATGTCTCAGTGGTGACTCTTCTTAAGATCCAGGTCCTTCTCAGTGGTACAGAGGGATTTGCAGCTTGGGCCCCATCCAACCTTAGATTCCCAGATACACTTGCAGGATGTTCTCATTGGTGAATCATATACTGCATAATGTATGCATTTTTCAAGTGCTTATGTTTAATTTTGTTGTGCTGTCTTAAACCACACTGCTGAATTAATTGGCTTCAGACTAATAATACTACAATAGCTTGGGTTTTTCTCTAGGGAAATTGGATGGTAATCTGTGCTGAGGTCAGGGAGTGAATGGATAAGCGTTATTTTTCCAATGATGAATTATATGTTTGTTTGGTGAATATACAAATAAACAATATTTCCACCTATTCAAGTGAAGCCTTTTTAATTAAAAGACTCATTTTTGATATTTTTTTTTTGTAAATTCTTTTTAATAAAGGTTTTTTAATATGAAAAAAGACACATACAAACTTAGAACATAATAAACATTCAGCACTACAATCCCCAGCACCAGTGTACAATACAGCTCCCATACCAAATAATAACAGACATCAGAAATCCTTCCATATTTAAACCATAGTAAAGGGTAAAGGAAGGGAAGGGGGAGGACATATACAATGTACATTCGTTATATGCAATATAATATCCCCCAATAGCAGTAGTGAAAGCCATTATAGGTTCCCATCTAGGCCTACACAAGCCGCACTACCCGCCACATTCATCTATTCACCAGGAGGCAATTAATCAGATGCAGTTGAATTGTCATCTATCCAGCCACCCTACACCTTTTTAAACTTATCAGGTACCCCTCTACTGAGATATGTAGCTTCATACAGCGGTAGAGCCTTGTTAATCAATGCCTTCCAGGTCATGAGGGTAGGAGCCAGCGGTTTCTTCCACGATAAGATAATCACTTTGCGAGCATAATACAGGAGCAATGTGAGCAGAGTGCGGATCACATTTTTGGGTGCTAATGTTTCTACCAAGCCAAACAGACAAATGTCAATAGATGATGCAATAGCAATTGTGGTTACCGACCTAACAAAGTCCATCACACCCACCCAGAACCACTGGATGTGGGGGCAAAGCCCAAAAATATGTAGAAAATTTGCTCCAGGTGCATCACACCTCCAGCAGTTTGAGGGGTGGGCAGGAAAAATCCTTGCTAATTTAGCGGGGGTGTAGTATAGCCTATGAAGGAACTTGAACTGTATCAGGTGATCACGGGCCGACACCAGTCTGGCAATGCTCCAGACATCATCCCAGTCATCATTGTCAAGCTGCGGGAAATCCAACGTCCAGGCAGCACGATAGGATGTGATAAGCTTTGTAGTGTCAGTGAACAATTCCTTATATATTGTAGATAAGGCTTTGGGTAGTTCCTTGTCCCTGAGTAGTGATTCCAGGTCATCAGCCCGCACATTTAGGGTGGAGCAGTGTTTCTCAACTCCAGTCCTCAAGGCGCCCCAACAGGTCATGTTTTCAGGATTTCCATTATTTTGCACAGGTGATTTGATCAGTTTCACTTACTTAGTAATTACCACAGGCGTTTCATCTGAGGGAAATCCCAAAAACATGACCTGTTGGGGCGCCTTGAGGACTGGAGTTGAGAAACACTGGGGTGGAGGACCCAAACTGAGCCGAAAAAGCATGCCTGAACAGTAGAAAATGGAACAGGTGCGAACTAGGGAGCTGGTGCTTACTTCTGAGCACATCAAATGTCAATAACACCCCATTTCCAACCACCGTGAGGGAGACTGGATTTACTAACTCCTGCTAGAGAAAGAGACAGAGCCCTTTAGGAACTGACCATACAACCATCTAGTAGCCTTATTTGCTGCCTGCAGCTGTGACTAGGAATGCTACTACAAAGAGATCTTTACCTACTGCATAAATAAGAGGTACCTCTCAGGGGACACAGGGCACTATATCCTAGCAATTCTCCTAGAATGCACTCTAAACTAGTTATAGTACTATTATTTATATTGCAGTTAATGCTTATATGAACTATTTATTGCTGACAAAAATGTATTCTAAGGTACTTTGGCATAGTGATTATACTGTCTAGTGGACTGTGGCTAAACCTACCTTCAATATGCTCATCTATGCTCAAACCACCCTTTATTTTAACCCTTACCAATACATTGAATTAATTTACCACTAAACGGTCTTGTGTCCATTTCCTTGAACTAACTCTCAGACAAGTTAAAGGTATCTACACTCATGTTCTTATAAGTGTTCGCTGTGACTTCCATTCAACCAGGTGTGTCAGAGGGGCTGAGGTTGTTCCTGGAGTCGAGGAGCAGAACAGTGAACCCAAATTACCAAGCAGCTTCTTCAGGGGTGGCACTACATTTGCAAGTAGCAATGGGGGTTATTTACTAAAGGAAAATCCACTTTGAACTGCAAGTGCACTTGGACGTAAAGTCGCTGTAGATCTGAGGAAAATAAAAAACAGCATTTTAGCTTGCACATGATTGGATGATAAAATCAGCAGAGCTTCCCCTTATTTCAGATCTACCTCTACAGCGACTGCACTTCCAAGTGCACTTGCAGTGCACTTGTAGTGCAAAGTGGATTTGCCTTTTCGTAAATAACCCCCAATGACTGCTCTGTGCCCCTTATCCCTAAACCCCTCTATTGGTCCTTCCAATCTTTGGCCATAGTTTAAAGGCCATGCAGTGTATTATGGCTTTGCAAAAATTAACCTGGACAAAACTGCCCATAAATCTTTCCAGGACCACAAATCTTGAATCTGTAGGATTTGTTTTGAAGCCATGGTAGTAGCAAATCTACAGCTCATCTTTACTAGGCATATTTTTTTAGATATAGCTATAGTGACATAAGGCCAGACTGAACAAATTATATGTCACCAGCACAGTTCTATAAAGGTTCTATAAAAAAGGGTCCAACGTTTTATTTGACAATCGCATCACAGCTAAAAGAGCGACAATTAAAGTCCACAAAGGACCCCTTCGGGTGACGGTAGTGCCAGATTGGGAGCAGGCTCCTAGCTGGAGGAAAACACAACTGTAACCATTAAACTGTATGTAAACCCAAAATCTATTTTTTAGCATGTTTGGTATCCCGCCTCACTGTATACAATTTTCTTAATCACTTTTTGCGAATCTGTTTCAAATTTTCTTATCTGGAGATCCTGCCAGAACCAGTACATCCTGTTGCATGCTGACAAAGCTAAGCTGCTGCTTTGCAATTAACATCAGCCTTGTCAGCCTGGCATGTGGACTCCTTCAGTTGACCAATGGACGATTTGCTTAACCACTTCCATGCATACATGTGGCAGCAGGGTGAGTCGACCTTAAAGTGGATGTAAACTCTCACATATACTCAGTGAAGTGAATAGCCTCAGATGATATTATAAATGGTAAGAACCACCAACCCGTGCAAATGGAAACTGGTGAATTTAAATTAAATTCATTTAAAGATGATACACAGAGATGAAACAAATCTCCCTACATAGGTTTTACATGCATATCTGCTGTATTCGGCTTTCTATATTCTATAGAATTCTAACATCTGGTTGGATTTTTACTTCCTCATTCAGCACTAGGAGTGGATTCTTGGCATACACTGGGAGACAGCTGATTGGAGGAAAGGCACCCCCCCCCTCCACATAGGCAGAGGAAGGCAGGAATGTGCAGAGCTGTGCTGTGACAAGACAAGCTCTCTGCTAATCTATTTATAGCACCTACCCCGACATAAATTTCAGGCTGTTTTTTTCTTGGTTGAGGGAGAACTTGTCAGAAGTTATCATGCTGATAACAGAAGAACGAAACAGCAGAAAGACACGGGACCTAATGCTTTGGAGAGAGATAAGTAAACACTAGATAAATATGTGCCCAGGTCAAATTTCATGAATCTGGTTTACATCCACTTTAACACTTGCGTGCCGCACATATGCGTCCATAGTGCGCCACTGTTGCATGCTGTAAGCGTGCTCCCAGTACACTGACGGAGTTTTCGCAGACAGTTCCCGGTCACCGGTAACAATCAGGAGCTGGTGGGAGGGGTACCCTATCATGTGATCACTGTGACAGCCAATCACAGAGGGTGCATGATCAGAAACTCTGCTTCTGTCTTCTGTTGTTCATAACCCTTTAAAGTGCAGACGGGAGGCTTGAGCAAGGGATTAAGAAAACTTTATTCAGTGAGGCGGGATGCCAAATATGATAAAAAATGGATTTAGAATTTACACACACTTTAATCTCTATGACTGGCACTCGGTCAACATTTTTTTATTACCTAAGAGTTTAAGCAATCTTTGCTGAGTCACTTGTTCACTTTAATATATATGACAATGTATCTTTTCAGATACAGCCTCTGATATAATGCCATCGTTATCATTACAAGATACCTATAGCTCCAGAGGTACCACAAATCCATCCCTGCACCCCAACAAGAACAATGGAGATGTGATCCCAGGAGACATCAGCTGGGGTAGCCTCTGTGGCTAGATTCAACTTGCAGATCCCCATGCTGCCACTGGTTGACTCTCAAGATGGCAACTACATAGGCAATAAAATGAGTTAGGAGGTATACACAGTATCTCACAAAAGTGAGTACACCCCTCACATTTTTGTAAATATTTTATTATTTGCTACAATGTAAAGTAGTGAGTGTACAGCTTGTTTAACAATGTAAATTTGCTGTCCCCTCAAAATAACTCAACACACAAAACAAAACAAACAAAAGTGAGTACACCCCTAAGTGAAAATGTCCAAATTGGGCACAATTAGCCATTCTCTCTCCCCAGTGTCATGTGACTCGTTAGTGTTACAAGGTCTCAGATGTGAATGGGGAGCAGGTGTGTTAAATTTGGTGTTATCGCTCTCACTCTCTCATACTTGTCACTGGAAGTTCAACATGGCACCTCATTGCAAAGAACTCTCTGAGGATCTGAAAACAAGAATTGTTGCTACACATAAAGATGTCTTAGGCTATAAGAAGATTTCCCTGAAACTGAGCTGCAGCATGGTGGCCAAGACTAAACAGCGGTTTAACAGGACAGGTTCCACTCAGAACAGGCCACGCCATGGTCGACCAAAGAAGTTGCGTGCACGTGCTCAGCGTCATATCCAGAGGTTGTCTTCGAGAAATAGACATATGAGTGTTGCCAGCATTGCTGCAGAGGTTGGAGGGGTGGGGGGTTAGCCTGTCAGTGCTCAGACCATACGCTGCACACTGCATCAAATTGGTCTGCATGGCTGTCGTCCCAGAAGATGATGCACGAGAAAGCCCACAAACAGTTTGCTAAAGAGAAGCAGACTAAGGACATGGAATACTGGAACCATGTCCTGTGGTCTGATGAGACCAAGATAAACTTATTTGGTTCAGATGGTGTCAAGCGTGTGTGGCGGCAACCAGGTAAGGAGTACAAAGACAAGTGTGTCTTACCTACAGTCAAGAATGGTGGTGGGAGTGCCATGACCTGGGGGCTGCACAAGTGCTGCCAGCACTGGGGAGCTACAGTTCATTGAGGGAACCATGAATGCCAATATGTACTGTGACATACTGAAGCAGAGCATGATACCCTACCTTGGGAGACTGACAAGGTTAGAAATAATGATTTGTATTTGAAATAACATTGTTTTTACATCAAACTTTGCTTTCATCAAAGAATCCTCCTTTTGCAGCAATTACAGCATTGCACACCTTTGGCATTCTAGCTGTTAATTTATTGAGGTAAGCTGGAGAAATTGCACCCCACGCTTCTAGAAGCAGCTCCCACAAGTTGGATTGGTTGGATGGGCACTTCTGGCGTACCATACGGTCAAGCTGCTCCCACAACAGCTCAATGGGGTTCAGATCTGGTGACTGTGCTGGCCACTCCATTACCGATAGAATACCAGCTGCCTGCTTCTGCTGTAAATAGTTCTTGCACAATTTGGAGGTGTGTTTAGGGTCATTGTCCTGTTGTAGGATGAAATTGGCTCCAATCAAGCGCTGTCCACTGGGTATGGCATGGCGTTGCAAAATGGAGTGATAGCCTTCCTTATTCAGAATCCCTTTTACCCTGTACAAAGCTCCCACCTTACCAGCACCAAAGCAACCCCAGACCATCACATTACCTCCACCATGCTTAACAGATGGCGTCAGGCATTCTTCCAGCATCTATTCATTTGTTCTGCGTCTCACAAACGTTCTTCTTTGTGATCCAAACACCTCAAACTTGGATTCATCCGTCCACAACACTTTTTTCCAGTCTTCCTCTGTCCAATGTCTGTGTTCTTTTGCCCATCTTAATCTTTTTCTTTTATTGGCCAGTCTCAGATATGGCTTTTTCTTTGCCACTCTGCCCTGAAGCCCAAAATCCCGCAGCCGCCTGTTCACTGTAGATGTTGACACTGGTGTTTTGCGGGTACTATTTAATGAAGATGCCAGTTGGGGACCTGTGAGGCGTCTGTTTCTCAAACTAGAGACTCTAATGTGCTTATCTTCTTGCTTAATTGTGCAACGCGGCCTCCCACTTCTTTTTCTACTCTGGTTAGAGCCTGTTTGTGCTGTCCTCTGAAGGGAGTAGTACACACCGTTGTAGGAAATCTTCAATTTCTTTGCAATTTCTCGCATGGAATAGCCTTCATTTCTAAGAGCAAGAATAGACTGTCGAGTTTCAGATGAAAGTTCTCTTTTTCTGGCCATTTTGAGCGTTTAATTGACCCCACAAATGTGATGCTCCAGAAACTCAATCTGCTCACAGGAAGGTCAGTTTTGTAGCTTCTGGAAGGAGCTAGACTGTTTTTAGATGTGTGAACATGATTGCACAAGGGTTTGCTAATCATCAATTAGCCTTCTGAGCCAATGAGCAAACACATTGTACCATTAGAACACTGGAGTGATAGTTGCTGGAAATGGGCCTCTATACACCTATGTAGATATTGCACCAAAAACTAGACATTTGCAGTTAGAATAGTCATTTACCACATTAGCAATGTATAGAGTATATTTGTTTAAAGTTAGGACTAGTTTAAAGTTAGCTTCATTTAAAAGTACAGTGCTTTTCCTTCAAAAATATGGACATTTCAATGTGACCCCAAACTTTTGAACGGTAGTGTATATATATATATATATATATATATATATATATATATATACACAATAGCTTGTAGATGGTATGGGGTTGATTTAGTAAAGTAAAGGCAAATAGACTGCACACTTGGCAAAGTGCAGTTGCACTCTGCAAGTGCCTTTGCTCCAGAGCTTATTTAAAGCTTCACTTTGCAAAGAGTACCCAATCACGTGCAAGGAAAAAAAAAAAAACAAAACAGCATTTTTGCTTGCACAAGATTGGATGATGGAAGGCAGCAGAGCTTCTACTCATTTACTAAGATCTGGAGAAACTACACTTACAGAGGGCAACTGTGCACAGTCTATTTGCCTTTAGTAAATCAACCCCTATAACTTTTGCGCAAACCAATCAATATACGTCTATTAGGATTTTTTTTTTTTTACCAAAAACTTGTAGCAGACTTATTGGCCCAAATTTATGAAGAAATTCAATTTTTTGGGGGGATATGTTTTATAGCAGAAAGTAAAAAGTATTGTTTTTTTTGTTTTTTGTTTTTAAATTGATCCTTTTTTGTTTATACAAGAAATAAAAAACCCAGTGGTGAATAAATACCACCAAAAGAAAGCTCTATTTGTGGAAAAAAAAGGATATAAATTTCATATATGTACAGCAGTGCATGACTGCGCAGTTACCAGTTAAAGTAATGCAGTGCCAAAAAGCAAGCATTGGCCAGGTCATGAAGGGGGGTAAATCTACTGGACGGCAAGTGTTTAAAGTGACACTAAACAATACCCTTTTTCTCCAAAAATAATCCATACACATCCACTACTAAATAGCATTGTAATCAATTTTTTAATAAATTGTTTCTGTGTTTTTCTGCCTCCTTTTAACGGCCCCCATTCCTCTCTTTGTTTGGAACCTGCAGTGCATGTTAGCTGCGGTCATGTACACTGCTCTACGCACACTACAAATCATATAGTTTAATTCAGGCGCAAGCAAGAGAGTATGGCTATATTACTACATACAATGGGACTATGGGGAACAAGCGTTGCCACCATCCAACAGGAAGTCACATCACAGCTACAAAAAAAAAAAAAAAGAAGAAGGATATAAGAAAAAGAATTGGATATTTTGAGGAACGTCACTTTTTTGCACAAAGCCTTTGAAAAAGTCATTGATTAATAGTGTGATATGCTACAAACAAAACCCAAGAGATTTTTCCATTTTTTTTATAAATAATTAGCGGTGCTAGAGTGCAGAAATATTCAGATGGATGGGTTGGGAATCCCTGGCCTGAATTATCCTGGTATAAAATTAGACATTCCCAGAGCACCCTGGTTATTGTCAACCGGAGGATTTGACATAGCATGGCGGCCCGGTATATTCTAATAATGGCAAATTGAAAAACCAAAGATAAACATGTCATGAATTTATCCATGTGGACTTATTGTGAGAACTGCACTTAAAAGCAGACTTCAGTCCAAAATAGGATAAAAATTAATAACACATTACAAATTATGAAGATGTTACATAGACAAAATAACAAAACCAGCAATTATAGCAATTATCATCTTTAACGACTTGCCGACCCTATAGCTTACATATATGGCGGCAAGGTGGTGACCTAGTATGCAATCCGACACTTCCGGGTAGGGGGGCACGCATGCGTGCCGCTGGTGGCCCCCTCCCACTGTGATTATACACAGTGGGAGCTGATCTACGGGTGCCGCGGACTCAATGTCCACTGGCACCCCACGATCATCGAGCACAGAGGAAGAACTGCGGTCTGCCTATGTAAACAAGGCAGATCGCCATTCTGACATGAGGGAAGGCATGGGTCCTGTGTCTCTGCAAAGCAGGGATATGGATCTATGCCTTCCCCTAGTAAAAGCACATCCCGTAGTACACTAAAACACTGGATAGGAACACAGTTAACCCTTTGATCGCCCCTGATGTTTGATCCCTTCCCAGCCAGTGTCATTAGTACAGTGACAGTGCATATTTTTAGCACTGATCACTGTATTAGGGGGTTATTTCCTAAAGCTAGAGAGGGCAAAATCAAGCTCACTTCTGTATAGAAACCAATCAGCTTCCAGGTTTTATTTCCAAAGCTTAACTGAACAAGCTGAGTTTAGAAGCTGATTGGTTTCTATATAGAAGTGAGCCTGATTTTGCACTCTTCAGCTTTAGTAAATAAACTCCATTGTGTCATTGGTCCCCAAAAAGTGTCAAAAGTGTCAGTTGGTGTTTTCGACTGTCCGTCGCAATATCGCAGTCCCGCTATAAGTCACTGATCGCTGCCATTGTTAGTAAAAAATGAAAAAGTAAATAATTAAAAATATCCCATAGTTTGTAGACGTTATAACTTTTGCACAAAACCAATCAATATACGCTTATTGGTATTTTTTTTACCAAAAATATGTAGCAGAATTCATTTTGGCCTAAATTGATGAAGAAATTACATTTTTTTCTTTTTTTTTTTTGTTAGATATGTTTTATCGCAGAAAGTAGAAAATATTGATTTTTTATTTCCAAAACTGTCAGTCTTTTTTTGTTTATAGCTCAAACAATAAAAACTGCAGAGGTAATCAAATACCACCAAAAGAAAGCTTTATTTGTCGGAAAAAAAAGGACATTTTTTTTTTTGGGTACAGCGTTGCATGATGGCGCAATTGACAGTTAAAGTAACACAGTGCCGTATCACAAAAAATGACCTGACCAGGAAAGGGGGTAAATATTCAGGAGGTCAAGTGGTTAAAGGAGAAGTATAGCCAAAGCTTGTTTGGCTGTACTCCTCCTATGGATCACAGGAGTGCAATTTGTTTTGCACTCCTGTGACCCGTTTTCAGCAGAGAGCGGACTGAAGTCCCCTCTCTGCTGATGTCACCAATGTCAGTTCAGGCACTGTGTCATCCCGACCATCCCGACCATGGAGCCGGATGCCTGGACTGACACCCGGCTCAGCCTTTCAGCCGAGAGCCTAAAACAGCTGCTCCGCCCCCTCCACATCTCATCGCTCCAGTGAGCGAGGAGGGGGAAGAACAGAGAGATGTGACTGACAGTCTACAGCTCTTTGATCGCAGAGCTCTGAAAACCGAGCTATCGGCGGTGTTCCAGCTGTTTATCAAATGCATATTTTCAGGAAAAAAAAAATACTGAAATGAATTCTAGTGCAAAAAAGCAACATATATAACCAATTTTTCGGGTTGCATCAAGTAAATAGATACCAAACATGTCAAGCCTAAAATTTGTGAAAAACAATAGTACCCAAAAAAACTCTCCTTAAGGCAACCCTTTGATCGCCCCTGATGTTAACCCCTTCCCTGCCAGTGTCATTAGTACAGTAACAGTGCACTGATCACTGTATTGGAGTCACTGGTCCCCAAAAAGTGTCACTTAGTGTCAGATTTGTCCACCGCAATATCGCAGTCCCACTAAAAATCGCTGATTGCCGCCATTACTAATAAAAAAAATTAAAATTCCATAAATATACCCCATAGTTTGTAGACGCGATAACTTTTGAGCAAACCAATCAATATATGCTTATTGGAATTTTTTACCAAAAATATGTAGCAGAATACATATTGGCCTAAATTCATAAAGAAATTAGATTTTTTACATTTTTTAATTGGGTATGTTTTATCGCAGAAAGTAAAAAATATTGTTTTTTTTTAAAAATTGTCGGTCTTTTTTTGTTTCTAGCGCAAAAAATAAAAAACGCAGAGGTGATCAAATATCACTAAAAGAAACCTCTATTTGTGGGAAAAAAGGTCATCAAATTTTTTGGGGGTACAGCGTCACACGACCACACGATTGTCAGTTAAAGTAACGCAGTCCCATGTCGCAAAAAAATGGCCTGATCATCAAGGAGGGTAAGCCTTCCGGAGCTGAAGTGGTTCTACAAGACCTTGGTGCCTTCATAAAGAGTACCTCTCTTGCCCAATGTACTATCACAAGGGGCATATGTAAAAACAGCGATTGCGCGGCACATCTCAGTGCACAGCACCAGTGATAGGAGTAATTCTTTGTGTGAAATACTGAAGAAAAAGGCTGGCAGGAAAAGGGTTAATTAGTAGCTTCTAAAAAAACTTTTTTCTTTTTTTAATGAAATTTGAGTTGGGTTATGAGATGTGGTCAGTTTGTAGAGAGAATTCTGCAAAAGTGAATCAGGGGATGAGAAACTAAAAGTAAGTTTAATGTCATTAATAATGAAGAGCTAGAACTAGGTTACCTGCAGAAAACATGATCCCTACGTCTATGTGACAGACATCTGTGTGAAATGTGACTCGACAAAGAATAAAGACAAAGCCTGAAGACATCGTCATGGGACGAGAACTTAGGAAGTACTTTGCATTCTATAGTTTGAAGCTAGGTTCACACTTTGGAGTTTTTTAATGTGTGTTTATAGGTGCATTTTTCAGGCATTTTCAGACTTTGGTGATTTTGTTTTAGTCAATGTACAGCTAGCTGCTAGGAGAAGAGGCAACAAATTGTGCGAAAAATTGTGTTTTCAGGCACTCCAAAAAGAATAACTGAGTACTGTCTGTGGTACTTTTTTAGTGCACTAACATGTTGATTGTTATATTGCTATCGCTATATTGATGATATTTTCTCCACATAGACAGAAGGTGAAAAAAATATAAAACAATTTTTAGATTTTCTTCACCTTCTGTCCATAGGATGAAAACGTCATCGATATAGCGATAGTAGCTGTATGTCTTTTGTTGTATGCTCTTCAGGAATTTGGGCTCTAGGCCAGCCATAGATAAGTTAGCATTTTGGTGGGGGGGCTTTTTAAAACGTCTATAAGGCTTCTTGTACACTGCTGCTTGTAAACGGACGTTTGGGGCGTTTTTTTCGGCTGCCCCTGAACTCTCCTCTATGTTATCTTATCAGGACATGTACACAGGGTCGTCTATAGTTGTATCTAGGCAGTTGAGTTTAGAAGCATTTTTTCGAAAGCAAAAAATGTTCAGAGGCATTTGAAACGGCAAATGCCTGTAACAGCTTGTAAACGCGCGTAAGCACGGTAACTCGCATTTAGCCGCGTTTCGTTTACAGGCGTTTTTAGTAGAGATATATTTTTGACTATTTAAAAAAAAAAAAAAAGCTCCTAAATGCAAACGCGGCTAAAAGCGGCATGTAAATATCTATCACACAGGGTTATGTAATTTGTGTGTGTGTGTGTGGGGGGGTCTGTATTTTGTTGTGTGGTGGGGGATTCTGTAATGTGTGTGTGAGGAGGGGTCTTTAGTTGGTTGCGGGGGTAATATGTGTGGGGGGGTCTGTATTTTGTGTGTGGGGGGGGCTCTGTAATGTGTGTGTGAGAGGGTCTCTAGTGTGTTGGGGGGGTAATATGTGGGGAAGGGGTCTGTAATGTATGTGTGGGTCTGCAATTTGTTAGGGGGGCTCTGGGGGTGGGTCCTGTAATGTGTTCAGGGGGGGCGGCTCTAGTTTGTTGGGGGGATTGTGTAATTTGTATGTGTGTGTGTGGGGGGGGTCTGTAATGTGTGTGTGAGAGGGTCTCTAGTGTGTTGGGGGGGTAATATGTGGGGAGGGGGTCTGTAATGTATGCGTGTGTATGTGTGGGTCTGCAATTTGTTAGGGGTGCTCTGTATTTTGTGGGGGTGGGTCCTGTAATGTGTTCAGGGGGGGCGGCTCTAGTTTGTTGGGGGGATTGTGTAATTTGTATGTGTGTGTGTGGGGGGGGTCTGTAATTTCTGGGAGGGGTCTGTATTTTGTGAGGGGGATCTCTAGTTTGTTAGTTTGTTGCAGGGGTTAATTTTTTTGGGGGGGCTCTGTATTTTGTGGGGGTGGGTCCTGTAATGTGTGTGGTGGGGGGGGGCGGCTCTAGTTTGTTGGGGGGGTTGTCTAATTTGTGTATGTGTGTGTGGGGGTCTGTAATTTCTGGGAGAAGTCTGTATTTTGTGAGGAGGATCTCTAGTTTGTTGTGGGGGTTAATTTTTTGGGGGGGACTCTGTATTTTGTGGGGGTGGGTCCTGTAATGTGTGCGGTGGGGGGGGGGGCGGCTCTAGATTGTTGGGGGGGTTAATTTTTTGGGGGGGACTCTGTATTTTGTGGGGGTGGGTCCTGTAATGTGTGCGGTGGGTGGGAGGCGGCTCTAGATTGTTGGGGGGGTTGTCTAATTTGTGTATGTGTGTGGGGGGGTCTGTAATTTCTGGTAGGGGTCTGTATTTTGTGAGGGAGGATCTCTAGTTTGTTGCAGGGGTTAATTTTTTGGGGGGCTCTGTATTTTGTGAGGGGGTATCTCTAGTTTGTTGCAGGGGTTAATTTTTTGGGGGGCTCTGTATTTTGTGGGGGGGGTATCTCTAGTTTGTTGCAGGGGTTAATTTTTTGGGGGGCTCTGTATTTTGTCAGTAGGGGAGTTCTGTAATGTGTGTGTGGTGGGGGGCTCTAGTTTGTTGGGGGGGCTGTCTAATTTGTGTATGTGTGTGGGGGGGAGTCTGTAATTTCTGGTAGCGGTCTGTATTTTGTGAGGGAGGATCTCTAGTTTGTTGCAGGGGTTAATTTTTTTGGGGGGCTCTGTATTTTGTGAGGGGGTATCTCTACTTTGTTGCAGGGGTTAATTTTTTTGGGGGGCTCTGTATTTTGTGAGTAGGGGAGTTCTGTAATGTGTGCGTGGTGGGGGGCTCTAGTTTGTTGGGGGGCTCTGTAATTTGTGTGTGTGTGGGGGAAGGGGGGCCCTGTACTGTGGCTATGGGGGGGACAGGACTGTGTAATGTGTGAGAGGGCTCTGTACTGACTGTTTCTGTTTTGTGTGGGGGGTGGGCACCTGTTCACTATGAAGTGAGGACCTGTATATTACACACATTATACATGATATGACAGAGATATGAGAGTCACACATCTCCCTCCTCTCAGCACACACATCGCTGCTGCTAAGGCACCAAGGTGAGAAAGTGGGCGGGGGCGGGAATATTCTCGCTCGGATTGGCTGCAGGTCTCGGGGGCGCGCCTGTGTTGTTCTCCTCGCTCCTGGAAGCGCGCCCCGGTGCAGTAGAGCAGCTGCGAGACGGTGAGTGACAGCGGGAGGAGGAGGATGAGGATGATGATGATGATGATGATGAAGATGGGACCCTGAACCTCCGGAGCAGACCAGTGTGAGCAGGTGAGAGCCCCCCCTGTATACAGCCGTGTACACACCCCCTGCACCATCCACTGCATGAGGAACCCACACATTGCGATGGTCGGTGCTGGGATGAGGATGGGGCACCTCAAATCCCCATATGGGGGGGAGGGGACCCCTAATATAGTCCACAGAATGGGGGGCTGACCTGGACTGCCACTGATAGTCCTATAAATGCTGATGGGCTATTAAAAAAGAAAAAAATATATATATATATACATGTATGTTACAGCAATTTTATAGTGCATATATATCTATATATATATATATATAAACATATTGTTAAATGTACAATGATGAACATTGATTTATTGATCTTCATGTGAATCCATAATACGAGGTTCAGTCTGATGTGTAACTTGCCTCCTGTATCCGGCGTTGCGGTGAACGCCTGCCTGGCGGTCGGTTCCCTGTAGACGTGGAGTGTTGATGGATTGTTTTGGTGACATGTCCATTGTAATATGTCTTGGGAAGGACCAGAATGACTATAGAGGATTCCCCTGTGGGTCGTCATGCTTTTCTCGTTATTTCTTCAGCCAATGAGTATGATTTGTGAGAAACCGAGCCGAGACAAAGGGCATCGCTGTTGGTCATAACAACCAATCATATTTGTTGATGCATTTGAAAGCTTACACCTGATTGGCCTCTCTATGGGTCATGGCTCCTATATATATATATATATATTAGAGCTGCACGATTCTGGCTAACATGAGAATCACATTTTTTTTGCTTAGAATAAAGATCCCGATTCTCGCGGCGTAACATCATCTTTCACATTAAAACAAACAAAAAAAAAATTAGGCTAACTTTATTGTTTCTTTTTTTTTTTTTATTCATTGAAGTGTATTTTTTCCCAAAAAATTGCGTTTGAAAGACCGCTGGGCAAATACAGTGTGACATAAAATATTGCAGCAATTGACATTTTATTCCCTAGGGTCTCTGCTAAAATATATATAATGTTGGGGGGTGCCAAGTAATTTTCTAGCAAAAAATATTGATTTTAACTTGAGAAAGAAGTGTCAGAGAAAGATTTAGACTTTAGGTGGTTAAACTTTCTGCATTTACACGTTGTTAAAAACTTGGCAGACTGCCCATATTTTTTCTTTACACACAGAAGTTTATCCCTTTGATCCAGTCTCTCCACTTGTTATATGAAAGAATTGGCAAACTCTGCAATAGAGATCATCAGGGGGGTTGAATCGAGATCACGATTTTTTAACGATTAATTGTGCAGCTCTAATATATATATATATATATATATATATATATATATATATATATATATATATATATATATATATATTATATATATATATATATATATATATAATTATTTTCTCTCAATGTATCTATACAGTAATAAGCAAAGGTAGAAAGCTCACCTGAATAATTAGCATTTCTCTCAACAGAGATTCATTCATCCAACGATATCCAAGTCCACATAGGAATATGAGAATAATTTGCAGGACTAATCTTTTCTAGTAACTGAAGCACATGAATTACATTATAACAAATTGGCAACAGTTTCGGGTAACTACAGCCCTTCATCAAGCCAAATAATTCCACACAACCTTTGTAGCAACAACAATTTTACAGCGGTATTAAAATAGAGTTCCAACCAAAAGTGGAAGCTCCGCTTATCTGCCTTCCCCTCCCCCCTCCGGTGCCACATTTGGTACTTTTTCGGAGGGGGGGGGGATACATTTTTGACAGGTATCCCTCCTCACTTTTGAGAGATCTCAACGCGGCGAGATCTTTGGAAGTTCAGCCCCCCCTCCTCCTTCCCCCACTGCCGGGCCATTCAGAAAGCACAGCGAGCTTCGCGCATGCGCAGTAGGGAACTGGCTGTGAAGCCGCAAGGCTTCACTGCTAGTTTGCCTTACAGGCAATGGCGGCGGTCGCACCAGAGAGCCGATGGAAACATCATTGGCTGGGGTGCCGACATCGCTGGATTCCAGGACAGGTAAGGAGGGGTCTTTAGTTGGTTGGGGGGTTAATATGTGGGGCTGTCTGTATTTTGTGTGTGGGGGGGGGTCTGTAATGTGTGTATGAGGAGGGGTCTTTTTTATTTGAAGGGGGGGGGCGGGTACCTAGGTTTGACAGGTACCCACTCCCACTTCCACTCGGATCACCTAGAAGTTCTCCTCCTCACCCCTCCCTCCCTACAGTCTTCATGGACACATCACCGGTCCCAGAAGACTACCGCTCATTCAGCTGGCGCAGTGCGACTCACACATGCAGAGTTGGCACCCGGCTCTGAAGCCGCAAGCTGTCACAGCCGGGTGACCACAGTTGGGATGCCGGCGAGAGAGGTGGGAGAGAAGCGACCATATCGCTGGATCCCGGGACAGGTGAGTGTGTGTTTATTAAACGTCAGCAGCTACAGTTTTAATAAACACAAAAAACAACTGGAACTCCTCATTACGTACTTTTTCTTCTATTTTCAGCTGGGGATCTAGCCAGTAAGTCTGTTGTTTTTCACAGCACAAACTCTCCAGCAGAATATTTCAGTTTACATGGATGATACAAACTGCTTAACTCTGGCAGGGGTGATTAAAATGATCAGCTTTTATTTATTCAAGCAAAATCTTTATCCCAATAGGAACAAAACTGCTTTCTGTAACTGATTATAAAGTGTGAGCTTCAGTTTGGCTTCAATTTGTTAGTGTATCTAAATCTGCTAATACATTTAACGCTACTCCTCCTCCCAGACTGACACTGCTACTGTTGAAAGGTGCCCCTGTGCTCCTTCATCCAGAGTGGGGGCACTCTAATATAGGAGGTGTGTTACTGGCCAGATCACCAGATGAAAACAGAGAGAAAAAAGCCTAAAAAACTGATGCAGCCACCACATCTACTGATTGGGAAGCTGCAACATATGACATTTTTGGGTTTAATATCATTTGGAATAGTCTTGACTAACCAGAAATAGATACATTTCAACCCTTTGCATGTCCTTCACACCTCCTCCATTCACAGAATTTCTTATATACTATGAAAAGGATACAGAGATTTTTTTCTGAATGGAGGAGGTGGTGAGCGAGCGACCTCCTGTGATATCTATAGCCAGTACTATAAATCTCAGAGCCAGACAGTTGGCATCAACAGGACTGTAGAATGAATAAAAGTAAACATGTTAACAGACACTGCAGTACCTGAGATGGTGCACACTTCATTGGAGGTAACTTATTTTTACTGTGCAGATGTCACACTTTCTAAAGCGTGTTTTTCAAAGTATAAGTGTTTGGTCAAATCGAGAGCAGGTTACTGCTGAGAAGACTGTCTGCTAGATGTAAATATGCATGTGATGCACACTTCTCAGATTCCATTAAAGTCTGTGGAGCCCAAAACATGTGATCCTACACCAGAGAAGTACCTGTTCCTATACCTGTTCCTATACCTGTACCTATACCTGTTCCTTTACCTGTTCCTATATCTGTACCTGTTCCTGTTCCTGTACCTGCTCCTGTACCTGTTCATGTTCCTTTACCTGTGCCTGTACCTGCTCCTGTACCTGTTCATGTTCCTGTTCCTGTACCTGTTTCTGCTCTTTCACCTGTTCTTGCTCCTGTACCCGTACCTGCTCCTGTACCTGTTCCTGTACCTGTATCTTTACCTGTTTCTGTACCTGATCCTATTACTGTTCCTATTCCTGTACCTGTTCCTATACCTGTACCTATACCTGTTCCTTTACCTGTTCCTATATCTGTACCTGTTCCTGTTCCTGTACCTGCTCCTGTACCTGTTCCTGTACCTGTATCTTTACCTGTTCCTGTACCTGATCCTATTACTGTTCCTATTCCTGTACCTATTCCTTTACCTGTTCCTATACCTGTTCCTGTACCTGTTCCTGTTTCTTTACCTGCTCCTGTACCTGCACCTGCTCCTGTACCTGTTCATGTTCCTTTATCTACTCCTGTACCTGCTTCTGTTCCTGTACCTGTTCCTGTACCTGTTTCTGCTCTTTCACCTGTTCTTGCTCCTGTACCTGTACCCGCACCTGCTCCTGTACCTGTTCCTTTACCTGCTCCTGTACCTGCAGCTGTAACTATTAGTTTACCTGTTCCTGTACCTGTTCCTTAATCTGTTCCTGTATCTGTACCAGTACCTGCTCCTGTACCTATTCATTTACCTGTTCCTAGTCCTGTTCCTGTACCTGTACTTCTCTGGTGTGATAAGTGACAACACAACATCACTCAGACGTGAATGGGCCCCACAGAACACAATGGAAATCTTATTGTGGTGGAGCATTGTCATGCATCTGGAAATGCACAACAAATCACTAAGGAGTGAGCGGGGCTTAGGCTTCTTTCACACTGGTATCGGTTCCTTCTGCCCTCTAAAAAGCAATCCACGGTGGAGCAGTTGGCCGGTGTTCATGGAACAGTCTTCTGCTTTTTTTTTCTTCTAAGGGATAAGAAACAAAGATCTTTAATAAAAATCAGCACACATTACACACATTGCACATTGCTAGACACACAGTTAACCCTTTGATTCCCCTAGATGTTAACCCCTTCCCAACCAGTGTCATTAGTACAGTGACAGTGTATAGTATTAGCATTGATCACTGTAATAATGTCACTGGTGATGTCAGTGGCAGTTAGTCAGTTACCACTCAGTGTCAGTTAGTGTCAGATTGTCCACCCCACTATCACAGTCCCATTATAACTTGCTGATCACCGCCTTTAGTTGTATAGAAAGAAAATCCAGTATATGTACCGTGGTTTGTAGACATTATAACTTGCACACAAACCAATCAATATACACTTATCGAGATTTTTTTTTACCAAAGACATCAAGCAGAATACATTTTGGCCAAATTTATGAAAGAATTTTTTTATTATTATTTTTTTATTGGATATGTTTTATAACAGAAAGTAAAAAGTATTGGTTTTTTTTCAAAATTTTAGATTTTTTTCATTTATATAATAAAAAATTAAAAAACGCAGTGGTGATAAAATACCACCAAAAGAAAGCTCTGTTTGTGTGAACAAAATTATATACATTTCATTTGTGTACAGCGTTGCATAATCGCGCAGTTACCAGTTAAAGTAGCGCAGTGCTAAATAGCAAAAGGTGCCCGGGTCATGAAGGGGGGGTAGAACCTTCCGGAACTGAGGTGGTTATGAATGCTCCCTCCCCCCTCCTAACACCTATGCTGAATGACCTGTGTAAGAAAGATCTGTATACTTACCTATCTTCAGGCCTTCCCGGTGCAGTCCTGTGATCTCCCCAGTGTCAGCCAGTGGCAGCTGCATGGGAGAGGAGAGAGCGCTTGATAACCACTGGTTATGCCAGGGAGAGGTGACCTCACCTGTAGGCTTCCAATGGTCCATCCATTTTCCGTGCTCCCTCCTCTCCCCTGCAGCTGCCATTAGCTGACAGAGGGAAGCCAGATCACATGACCGGACCAGAGCAGCCTGAAAATAGGTAAGTATACAGATCTTTTCTTTAAACAGGTTATTAGGAATAGGTGTTAGGAGGGGGGAGGGGGGAGCATTTTTAAGACTAGTTAGGTTTTGCCTGGAGTTTTACTTTAACTGTAGCAGAGAAAAGTCAGGCCTTCTTCCCTGCCAGACAGGGCTGTACTGTGTGGATGAGCTGTGTAAATCTCAGGACTGGATGGACAGAAATACAAATTGTTTGGCAGGTAGAATAGCTCCCATATACAGTATCTCACAAAAGTGAGTACACCCCTCACATTTTTGTAAATATTGTATTATATCTTTTCATGTGACAACACTGAAGAAATGACACTTTGCTACAATGTAAAGTAGTGAGTGTACAGCTTGTATAACAGTGTAAATTTACTGTTCACTCAAAATAACTGCAGAGCTTCACAGGTTGCCACCGTAGTCCTCTTCCACTCCTCCATGACATCACAGAGCTGGTGGATGTTAGAGACCTTGCGCTCCTCCACCTTCTGTTTGAGGATGCCCCACAGATGCTCAATAGGGTTTAGGTCTGGAGACATGCTTGGCCAGTCCATCACCTTTACCCTCAGCTTCTTTAGCCAGGCAGTGGTCCTCTTGGAGGTGTGTTTGGGGTCGTTATCATGTTGGAATACTGCCCTGAGGCCCAGTCTCTGAAGGGAGGGGATCATGCTCTGCTTCAGTATGTCACAGTACATGTTGGCATTCATGGTTCCCTCAATGAACTGTAGCTCCCCAGTGCCGGCAGCACTCATGCAGTCCCAGACCATGACACTCCAACCACCATGCCTGACTGTAGGCAAGACGCACTTGTCTTTGTACTCCTCACCTGGTTGCCGCCACACACGCTTGACACCATCTGAACCAAATAAGTTTATCTTGGTCTCATCAGACCACAGGACATGGTTCCAGTAATCCATGTCCTTAGTCTGCTTGTCTTTAGCAAACTGTTTGCAGGCTTTCTTGTGCATCATCTTTAGAAGAGGCTTCCTTCTGGGATGACAGCCATGCAGACTAATTTGATGCAGTGTGCGGAGTATGGTCTAAACACTGACAGGCTGACCCCCACCCCTTCAACCTCTGGAGCAATGCTGGCAGCACTCATACGTCTATTTCCCAAAGACAACCTCTGGATATGACGCTGAGCATGTGCACTTCTTTGGTTAATCATGGTGAGGCCTGTTCTGAGTGGAACCTGTCCTGTTAAACCCGCTGTATGGTCTTGGCCACTGTGCTGCAGCTCAGTTTCAGGGTCTTGGCAATCTTCCTATAGCCTAGGCCATCTTTATGTAGAGCAACAAATTTTTTTTTTCAGATCCTCAGAGAGTTCTTTGCCATGAAGTGCCATGTTGAACTTCCAGTGACCAGTATGAGAGAGTGAGAGCGATAACACCAAATTTAACACACCTGCTCTCCATTCACACCTGAGACCTTGTAACACTAACGAGTCACATGACACCGGGGAGAGAAAATGGCTAATTGGGCCCAATTTGGATATTTTCACTTTGCGGTGTACTCACTTTTGTTGCCAGCGGTTTAGACAATAATGGCTGTGTGTTGAGTTATTTTGAGGGGACAACAAATTTACATTGTTATACCAGCTGTACACTCACTACTTTACATTGTAGTAAAGTGTCATTTCTTCAGTGTTGAAACATGAGAAGATAGAATAAAATATTTACAAAAATGTGAGGGGTGTACTCACTTTTGTGAATATTTTATTATATCTTTTCATGTGACAACACTGTAGAAACAACACTTTGGCACAATGTAAAGTAGTGAGATTCTGTATGTATTTCATAGTTCATTGTTAAAGTTTTACTAAACCCACATCATAAAAAAACTATCATTAAATGGTGTATTGCATGCTGTTCATACTCACTCGTTCTCTCAGTTCGTTTTCTGCATTCTGCAAAAAACCTGGTTGATCCTACTGCTCTCTATCCCCCCCTTCTGTTCATGTCCCCAATTCAGCTAGGGATTTTGCAGCTGTGGTGGTAGCTCCGCACATGCTCAGTTTTCAGTGAGTTTCTATGCTGAACATTTCCTCCTTATCATATCTGAGCAGCTCATGTGACTATGGAGGGGAGGGGAGGGCAGGTACCCTGTTTTTGACAGGTATCAGTGGCGGCCATTAGGAGTGGAACTCGCTTTAATTATTTATTTTTACTCTGTATTCCAAAGGCTGGTTTTTTTTTTTTTTTTGAACACGTGACCAGCAGCAGAGGACTAGAAGCTCCTCCTACTGATGTTTCCCTGCAGACAGGCTGGGAAAGATCTGGGTCATGTGACAGCTGTATAGCGATTAGGAAAAAGGTACTTCAAATTTTTTTTCTATAATAACAGTTAATTACAGTGCTGTCATCCATATACAGAAATAGAAGAGACAATGATAATTAACCAGTTCCCGACCGGCCGGCGCAGTTATCAGAATGGCTCACCTGGGCGAGCCGCTGTAGCTGTACGTCGGCCCTTTAAGACGCAGGAGGCGCACGTGCGCCCGCAGCGTGTGCTCAGAGCCGATGTGCGTCCCCGGTGGGCGCGATGATGCCGGGCACCCGCGATCACTCGTGACAGAGCAAGAACTGGGATCTCTGTGTTTAAACACACAAATCCTGGTTCTCTCAGGGTAGAGGAGAGAGATCGTGTGTTCATACTAAGTATGAACACTGATCTCTCTCCTCCCCTAGTTAGTCCCATCCCCCCCACAGTTAGAACACACACTAGGGAACACATTTAACTCTCCTTGATTGCCCCCTAGTGTTAACCCCTTCCCTGCCAGTGACATTTATACAGTAATCCGTGCATTTTTATAGCACTGATCGCTGTATATTGTCAATGGTCCCAAAAATGTGTCAAAAGTGTCCAATTTGTCCGCCACATTATCGCAGTCCCGATAAAAATCGCAGATCACCACCATTTCTAGTGAAAAAAATAATAAAAATGCCATAAATCTATCCCCTATTTTGTAGACGCTATAACTTTTGCACAAACCAATCAATATACGCTTATTGCGATTTTTTTTACCAAATATATGCAGAAGAATACATATCGGCCTAAACTGAGGTAAAAGATATTTCAAAAAAAAAATTGGGATATTTATTATAGCAAAAAGTAAAAGATATTGGAGGTTATTTACATTCATTTTGTTTGGGTACAGCATCGCACGACCGCACAATTGTCAGGTAAAGCGACGCAGTGCCGTATTGCAAAAAATGGCCTGGTCAGTGAGCAGACAAATCTTCCGGGGCTGAAGTGGTTAAACAGTGTGTGATTAGTATTACTTTACTTCATAGTTAGAATTAGCTTTGTGAGCGTCTCATACAGAAGTATGGGTTTCTGTTGTTGTTGTACCTGACCATTGTGAACATAAGTAGTGACATTACTATATGGTATGTAGTCCTAGTAATTATCATGACTATTCACCTGACTCACTGCTTATAAAGTTAATGGCTGGATGAACCTCCATTGGCAGCAATGACTTCAAGCACTTGCTTTCAATATCTCTGGATCAGACCGGCACAACGTTCAAGAGGAATTTCTGACCGTTCCTCTTTACAAACCTGCTTCGGCTCAGACACTTGTGTAGGATGTTCGGTGTGAACGGCTCTCTTGAGAACATTCCACAGCATCTCTATGGGGTTGAGGTCTGGGCTCTGACTGGGCCACTCTAAAAGGCGCACTTTCTTTTTCTCAAGCCAGTCTGTGGCGGATTTACATTGATGCTTAATGTCATTGTCCTGCTGCAACACTCAACTTTTACTAAGCTTCAGCTGGCGGACAGCCACCCTGACATTATCTGACACATCCTATTGGATATTCTGGTAAACTTGGGAATTCATTGCTTTATATTGTGATTTTATGCCCGGTACACACAATGAGATTATCGGACGAATGATCGTCCGTTTTTTTTTTGCATGCTAGTCTCCATATCGAAAATGAAGAGTTTACTAAAGTTACAAAAATTTTCACTCGACAGAATAACGATTCAGAAGCGATATAATATGTTGTAGTTTATTTGTTTTGCATTTTCGAGCGACAACTGTACTGGTTAAAGAAAAATCGTCGGATCTGGTATCATGCGAAAAACATTTTCGTGCTTGTCCGATTGGATAATGTCTGATGAACTGATGTAATCGGCTCTAGAAAGCTGTGTACTAAGGATGAGATGATCGTACGATTGTTTCGAAAGCGGTATTTTTCGTACGATTTTCTGATCGTGTGTACGGGCCTTTAGATGAGGATGTGATCACATTTTATGGCAAATTACTGCAGAAAACTGGTTACAATCCTTTCACACTTGCACAACTCCAAAGTCACACGGTTTCCAGTGCGTCCTTGGAGCGCGACTCTGATGTGATTTTGAGTGCAATCTTTGATCCGACTTTACACTTTCTGGTTTAAAAATTGCATCAGAAGTCGTAAAATGTATAGACCCGTGAAATACTGTTTACAGGTGTGGAAAAAGGGTATACTCACACTAGGGTGAATGTACCATGCACGGGCACATCTGACCTCCAAAGGTTTGAATAGTTTGATCGTTCCCTACCATGCTCAAGTTCCCCACAGTTTGGTATACCGTTGTCCTGGCCCACTTGAAGGAATCTACTCATTCTAGGCATGGTTGCCTTGTACAATACCTGAGTACAATTGTCCTCACTCTTTCGCTGCACTCTCATTGTGCCAGGCCTGAGCACACATAAGCAGGCCAAAGATTATGAGATTTTTGTGGTTGCAGGAAAGAAAATCGCTAAATTCCCCCAACAAAACAGTCAGTGTTAATGGGGGAATCCCTAGGGGGAAGCTATTGTGTTCTTCCGGTGGTGGGGGGGTGCAAGGGGAGCCATCCCTGCCAGGAGAACACAGTGATTACTGCTGGTGGCTATAGCTGCTGGCAATAACTGAATGCTAAAAGTATGCTGGGTAGACCAAAGTCGATTGATGGATCTACTTAGGTGCAATCAGTCCCGGACTGGACTAGAGGGGCGGGGGTTGAACTGTGCTATGTCTGCTCTGATCAGACGCTGTGGCTCCTCCTCCGATCTGCAGATTCTCAGCATGTAATTGGCGCCTGGCAGACATGGATCAGAACGGTGTCATCCGAGGGGACCCGGGCCAGCTCATCCATCGCTCCATGGACTTCAAGAGCCAGGGTGCGCAGTGCCACCAGGACAAGAATTACTGGGCGGGCATCGCCAAGTAACTCTGCTGGAGCTGAAGGGGCTCCCTGGGGTGCAGGACAGTGCGGCCGGTACCCAGCCCAGGTACTCAATGTCCGATACAAAGAGAGGGAGGGGAGTGGCCCCACAGGCATGGGAAAAGAGCAGGGCAGGGTGAGCTGACATTCCTGCTTTGTGATTGGCTGGCCAGGGTGTCCATCAGTGGAGTAGTAAAAGGAAAGGGGACAGGGGTGCTGTACCACAACCAAATACATGGAGAGTGGAGCAGTGAGCACACACGTGGGATGGGGGCTCAGCCTGAACCTTCAGTGTGTGCATGCTGGACGTGTCTACGTAATCGATCACAGCTGGGCCTTCCTATAGGGGCTCATGACCAGGGGTGTGAAAAACTCTTCGTCTTTATTACGTTAGCTCCTGTTCACACCTGTGCATTATACACGTGCTTTAAGTGCATTATAAACAAATCCTGCTTGCTGCATCTTTGAAACGCTTTCAAAATGCATAATTTATAGAATTCAGCAGTAACACACCTAAAACACACTGCACAGATGTGAATAGGACTTGCACTTTTGCTGCGCTAAAAGGTGCCTGCTCCGCATGTGAAGAGCGGAAGTAAAATAGTTCCCTTTAAAGGCTCTGTAACCAGTCATAGCTACACGCTGTGTTTTTATACTGTGTGCTGGTGTTTGAAAAGTCCTGCATGCTGCATCTTTAGCACATTTCGTGTAGGCTGTCCACTGCATTTTCAAACTGTGAGCAGGAAACCTCTAGCAAGATGAGGCTCTTGTGTCTTAGGAAAAAAAACTAAAATGAGCTGCTAAAGCCGCGTACACACGATCGGATTTTCTGACGGGAAATGTGTGATGGCAGGCTGTTGGCGGAAAATCCGACCGTTTGTATGATCCATCGGACAATTGTTGTCGGATTTTCCGCGGACAAATGTTGGATAGCAGGTTTTAAAATTTTCTGCCGACAAATGTCTGTTGTCGGATTTTCCGAGCGGACAAAAGTCCAAAGTACAAACACACATGCTCGGAAGCAAGAACGAGCCGTAATCGGTCGGTATTGTAAACTATCGCTCGTAATGGAGAATTAACATTTGTGACATGGAAAATTGTGAAATCTCGAAATGCAGCGCACAATTCTCTTCTTCTTTAATGGGATAATAATAATTACAAATATTTCTCCTAGGAATCGGGACTTTTTAGGCACACTCTAATGTGTAAAAGTTATTAGATAATTTTATTAACAAGTATCAAAAGTAACAAACATATATTTATAAAAACCATACTGATAGGGCTGTTGTACAAATCACTTAAGATGCATATATTTCCTGTAAAAATCCAAGTGTACATGCACCAAAATTGTGAACATAAAACAAAACCATATGCATTTGAAATCCGAAGCGTTACGGAGTGTGATAAACTCCTTCTTCAGGGATAATCTGTTATGCAATTTATGTGTTATTGATAATCTAAAATACAAAAAAGTTTTTTTAGTAACATTATACATCCAATAAAAATTCTTATCCGCATAATGGCAACAGATGAAAACATAGAAAGAGCATGGTCTACATTTGTTTACGTACTTACATGTCCAATAGTATGGCAGGGTCCAACATAAGAAATGGCCAGATAGGCCAGGAAAAAAAAAAAAAAGACCACATAGTGTTTGTTGGCCGACAATTCCTTGCCGTTTGTATGCAAGAAAAATCCAGGCACTCACCTTCGGACAAAAGTCTGAGGTTTTGTCTGCGGAAAATCCGATCGTGTGTACGAGGCTTATGTCATCGCCTTTCCACACAAGCCACAGGGATTCCTGCTTCTGTGCTCCTGAGTGCTCAGTTCCATGCTCAGTATGGGAGACCTATGATTGGCACTGTTTAGCATTCAGGCCGGGTTCACGCTATGTGCGGCCAAGGCTTGCAGCAGGGGTTCTGGTGCGTCCCTGTTCTGCGTTTCATGGGCAAAGCAGGCCCGAATAATTGTCCTGAATTCAGACCTGAAATGGAGCCAAAGACGCACAGGTCCCTTGTGCAATGCGCTCCGCGGCCACCCCGGAGATGTGTGAACCGGCTCTATTGAGAGCCAGCCTCCTGTCATGCGAATTGGATGCGAGGAAACCTGCAATAGTGTGAACCTAGCCTCACACATAGGTGTACTGTGTCGGAGATAAATTTGCCCCAGACCCCCTTTTTAAACTGGGTCAGGGCATGGTATACTGAATGGTATGCTGAACCGTTCCCTAGCAAAGTACACAGTGATCACACTACTACAACCAACTAGACTTTAAAATATCAAAACCAGTGAAAATTAAATAATTTATACCAAAGTGCATATATAGCAAAATTCACAGTAGCACAACAATAACACCTAATTGAATCAGTGTTCAATACAAAAAATACAGTGATCGAATAATAATCTATGTGCAAAGAAAATAAAAAATAAACAATGGTAAAAATGAAAGAAAAAGTCCAATGACAGTCCTCTTTAAACAACAAATAAAATGTTATAATATTTCCCTGTGATGTCCTAGCCCACCGAATGAGCCCTTTCACACTGGGGCGGTTTGCAGGCGTTATTGCGCTAAAAATTGCGCCTGCAAACCGACCTAATACTGCCTCTACTGTTTCTTCAGTGTGAAAGCCTGAGGGCTTTCACACTGAAGCGGTGAAGCGGTGCGCTGGCAAAAAAACTCCTGCAAACCGCATCTTTGGAGTGGTGAAGGAATCAATGAGGCAGCGCGGCTATACCGCGGCAATACCGCGCTATGCGAGCGGTTTTAACACTTTTTCGGCCGCCAGCAGGGGTTAAAACCGCACCGCTAGCGGCCAAATACCGCCGCAAAAACGACGGTAGAGCAGCGCTAAAAATAGCGCTGTTTTACCGCCGCCGCCCCAGTGTGAAAGCAGCCTTAGTGTCACATCAGACACGCTCCCATCAGATGAAAACTCACCAAATATATTTGCATACCTCTCTCATGGTTAGGCTAGTAAGCCATAAGAATCAGTTGTTCAAAGATTCCTTAATAAGCCAATCAACTTTTCCACAGTTCCCTGTAGAAAAGGTGCATATCCATGGGTACATGAAAAAGAAAGGCTCCACTAGTGTAATATTGTCAAAGCTCAATCTTTAATCTAAAACCAATACCCATTCCACTCACATGTAGAACATCTTGTATCAAACATTGGGGGTTATTTACAAAAGGCAAATCCACTTTGCACTACAAGTGCAAACTACAAGTACAAAGTGCACTAGAAATTGCACTGAAAGTGCACTTGGAAGTGCAGTCGCTGTAAATCTGAGGGAAAGATCTGAAATGAGGGGAAGCTGTGCTGATTTTATTATCCAATCATGTGCAAGCTAAAATGCCGTTTTTATATTTTCATTGCATGTCCCCTTGGATCTACAGTGACTGCACTTCTAAGTGCACTTTCAGTGCAATTTCAAGTGAACTTTGCACTTGTAGTGCAAAGTGGATTTGCCTTTAGTAAATAACCCCCATTGCATAGGTCATGACATAATGAAGCGATCCCCTTCAGTCTCACCACCTCCACACTGGCTGGCGACTATCCAGGGAAACGCCAAGCGCTCTCACAATGTTAATGCGATGATTCCGGTTGCTGTCCAGTCAGCCTGGGTTCACACATGTGCGGTGCGAATTGAAGCTCAGGTTTCACTGGGAAGATAAAAATCTCCTGTTCAAAGGCTCATCTGCGTTTTAGCTCCGGATCAGTGAGCAGGGAGAGGGGGGGAGAGGGGGAGGTGTAGGGAGGAGAAGGAGAAAATCCATGTTCAGAACGCAATGCATCTGCTAAGCAGATGCGTTCCCATAGAAGATAAGGGCTCGTAATTCGCACCGCAATGCCCAGAAAACGCACAATTTTTTGTGCAATGCGCAGTGCGAATTCTACGCACATATGTGAACCAGATGCATTCATATGAATGTATTTTAAAATGTCCTGCGAATTAGATGCGGTGTAAGCCGCATCTAATTTGCATAGGTGTGAACGGGGGCTAACACCCCGACGTACGTTTCATCCCTTCCGACTTCGTCACAGTGAGTCAACTAAAGGCGAAACTTTTTTTTTTTAAATTTTGGATAGCGTGGAGAGGGATTAGAACCCCTGTCGGTGTTTATTCCTGTCTGTGCCCCCGTTAGGGAGATTCACCCTCTCTATTCGTCCTTTTTTACAATTATCAATGAAAGTGAAAGTAAAAGAAAAACCCAGACTTTGGGTTGTCCCCACATAAGTAACAAAGGAGAAATCTACCAATGGGGACACTAGTTCTGTGACCTGGGGGTCCCCAAGAGATTCCCTTATTTTGCAGGGATTTCTTCTCACTTCCTGATTTGGCTATTGGACAGGAAGTGAAGGGAAATCTCCACAATGTTACAAAGATGGCAAAAATAAAGCTTACAGGGGTTATAACTTTACCTTCATCCAAAATGAACAAAAAAAAAAGTTTTGCCTCTAGTTCTACTTTAACCTCTTGGCGCCGCCCGACCCTTTAAGGGGTTTTAGATGCTGGGAGGCGGGGTGGGGTTTATGATCATGTCACTGCCATGATTGGCTGTCAAGGCAGTCACATGATCGTAAAGTTCCAGATTGTAAGTAGCGTTCAAGAGCTTTCATTTAGCCGCTGGTAACCATACCGAGAGTGCGCAGGGCGCGCCCTCTCGGCACAGCTGGTTTTGCAATATTGCATGCAAATATGCAGCTTCTCAGCACCAAGCCCATCTCAAAAAGTAGGGAGGTAGGGTATGCTGCAGAGATTATTGTGATTCCTGTAAACAGTCCTAGTAATAAATGTTCAGGGCACAAGGATAAAGCTTGTGTTGGGTTCTGAGTTGTATATTTGCTTGTGATCCACTGCAAGTCAATGAGGTAAAGAAAGGTACATACAATTTCTACATTATGCTGCAGAAAACTCACTTCTTGTGTAAAAGACAACCACAGAGGGGACTCTTATGTACCAGGGACTCTGATGGGGCACCTGATATAAGGGGGACTCTGATGGGGCCCCTAATATAAGGGGGATGCAGATGGGGCCCCTGATATAAGGGGGACTTTGTTGGGGTCCCTAATAAAAGGGGGACTCTGATAGGGACCCTCATAAAGGGGGAAACCTGATGAGGACCCTGTTGTAAGGGAGGATTCTGATGGGGGACCCTGATGTAAAAGGGAGTGGGTCATTTAAAAAACTGATTTTTTTCGGCCTGCAAATATTTGTGAAGTGTACCTGGGCTCAAAATTTCAAGTCTTGAGCTACTAGCCAGGCCTTAAGAGTTACTGGCCACCAGTTTCACCACCCAACCCCTGTCCCGCCCCTAATTCCACTTCTAAACACACCCTCCTAAATTATCTCATGAAATTACATTGGTAAATGTTTTATGCATAATTAAGTTACAAAAATAATTGTTAGCAACAACAACTTTATCAGTCCCCATAAGTGCAGCCTTATCAGTGCCCATCAGTGCAGCCTCATCAGTGCCCATCAGTGCAGCCTCATCAGTGCCCATCAGTGCAGCCTCATCAGTG
Organism: Lithobates clamitans; assembly: GCA_037952925.1. NCBI lineage: Eukaryota > Metazoa > Chordata > Amphibia > Anura > Ranidae > Lithobates > Lithobates clamitans. Next base: position 456,316 of record JBBGZY010002060.1, on the reverse strand, counting down.
CCCATCAATGCAGCCTCATCATTGCCCATCAATGCAGCATATCAATGCCCATCAGTACAGCCTCATCAGTGCCCATAAATGCAGCCTCATCAGTGCAGCATACTAGTGCCCATCAATGTAGCCTCATCAGTGCCCATCAGTGCAGCCTCATCAGTGCCCATCAGTGCAGCCTCATTAGTGCCCATCAATGCAGCCTCATCAGTGCCCATCAATGTAGCCTCATCAGTGCCCATCAATGCAGCTTATCAGTCCCCATCAGTGCAGCCTCATCAGTGCCTATCAATGCACCTTATCAGTGCCCATAAATGCAGCCTCATTAGTGCCCATCAGTGCAGCATATCAGTGCCCATCAATGCACGCATAATCACAGAACCCCCGGTGCATAATCATAAAGTCGCATCTTCTAATTCATCTCACAGGGCGGCTGTGAACTGCGAGTCCAGGGACAGTGATTCACAGTTTACAGCTGCCCTGTGAGATGAATTAGAAGATTGCAACTGTACGATTATGCATCGGGGGTTCTGTAAAGCACCTACACACACATGTGCTCTGAATGTAGATGTGTATGGAGCATATGTCTGTGCAAATGCTTTTTGCAGCCTCTGGCATAAAGCCTAAAGAAAAACCGTTTGCTTGGCTCCCATCTGTCCGGCTGGGGTTTCATTGCGTTTTTTTTAAAGAAGTCCGGTGCAGTTTTGTATACTGGTTCAGGTGCGAGACATGTGCGAATGTTTATTTGAAATGGCACCTGAACTGGACAGAAAGACGCACAGGACTCTTTTTTAAAACAGAATGCAGCCGCCCCGGACATACCAGCAAGTAAAACAAGTATTGGACACATCACCGTTTTTCTAGGTAAATATATTTTTAAAGGTGCTGTTTACCACATATTGGTAACAACCCATACAATCCATACATACACAAACAAAACAAACAAGTTCAGAAATTAAGTTATGTGTAATAAAATGGAATGATACAGGGAAAAGGTATTGAACACATGAAGAAAGGGAGGTGCAAAAGACATTAAGGCTGGGTTCACACTGGTGCGACACGACAGCCGTCCTACTTTGGATCCGACTTTGCCCTGCGACATGAAGCCGGCATGTGTCCGACTTTCAATGAATGGGGATCCGACTTGGATCCCCGCCAATACCAGGCACTGTGTTTGGTATGAATCTTTAGGGGGAACTCGGCCCCAAATTTTAAATAAAAAACCGGCATAGGTTCCCCCTCCAAGAGCATACCAGGCCCTTGGGTCTGGTATGGACCTTAAGGGGAACCCCCTACGCCGAAAAAACGGCGTGGGGGTCCCCCCAAATCCATACCAGACCCTTATCCGAGCACGCAGCCCGGCCGGACAGGAATGGGGGTGGGGACGAGCGAGCGCCCCCCCCTCCTGAACCGTACCAGGCCACATGCCCTCAACATGGGGGTTTGGTGCCTTGGGGGAGGGGGCGCAGCCGCGGAGCCATTTATATAGGCGGTGACCCCGCCCCCTTGTGATGTCACGGTCCCAGCATGCGCAGGGACTCTGGGGTCACGCCACCTTATGACGCCCTTGAGTTCCCTCTCAAGATCATCTGACCACAAAACGCGTGCCGAAGTTGGATCATGCGAGACGGCGATCTGACTTTGATCCGACTTCAATGATAGTCAATAGACTGAAGTAGGATCAAAGTCGGACCAAAGTAGTACAGGGAGCATTTCTAAAGTCGGAGCGACTTGTGTTGGACCAGTTAGGACGGCTCCCATAGGGAAACATTAAATTTCACACGTCATGCAACATGAGCTCCCAATGTCGGAGCGTTTGTCGGACCAGTGTGAACCCAGCCTGAAAGCCAAGACACCAGCTGAAATCTATTAGTAATTGGAGAGAGATTGTGCCCCTTTTCAGTGAAAATTATTATCAGCTGGTTCAATTTCAACTGATGGCCTATAAAAAGATGTCTCATTACCAAGGTGTCACACAAGAAACATCTCATGATGGGTAAAAGCAAAGAGCTCTCCCAAGACCTTTGCAACCTTATTGTTGCAAAACATACTGATGGCATTGGTTACAGAAGGATTTCTAAACTTCTGAATGTTCCAGTGAGCACTTTTTGGGTCCATAATCTGGAAGTGGAAAGAACATCATTTTGCCATAAACTGGCCACGGCCAGGTGCTCCTCGCAAGATTTCTGATAGATGCATAAAAAAGAATTATCAGAAGAGTTGTCCAAGAGCCAAGGAGCACTTGTGGAGAGCTTCAGAAGGACCTGGAATTAGCAGGTACAAATGTTTCAAAGAAAACAATAAGGCCTCTTTCACACGGGGCAGATCAGTGATGATCCGCCCCGTGAACATCCGCTTGCTCAGCGGGGATAGCTCCGCCGATCCCCGCTGAGCAGGAAGATGACAGGTGCAAAGCTGCACACTGTGCAGCGACGGACCTGTCAGAGCGCCGCTCTCCCCTATGGGGGGATCGGATGATGACGGTCCGTAGTGTCCGTCGTCATCCGATCCGATCCGAAAACGGAGGGAAAAGTAGGTTTTTCCTCCGTTACACTTTTCGGATCGGAGCGGGGTCGGATGTCAGCGGACATGTCACCGCTGACATCCGACGCTCCATAGGGATGACTGTATGTCCGTTTTTCATCCGAAAACGGAAGGATGAAAAACGGACATACGGATCGTCCGTGTGAAAGAGGCCTAAGTCATTTTGAAGGAAGGATGAATGGAAAAATGTACCAAGACATTCTTGATAAAAATCTTCTGCCATCTACCAGGATGATGAAGATGAAACGAGGGTGGACATTTCAGGAAGACAATGATCCTAAACACAAAGCCAAGGAAACTCTCAATTGGTTTAAAATAAAGAAAATAAAGCTGCTAGAATGGCCCAGCCAATCACCTGACAAGAATCCAATGGAAAATCCATGGAAAGAACTAAAGATCAGATTACATAGAAGAGGCCCACAGAACCTTCAAGATTTGAAGACTGTGTGGAAGAATGGGCCATAATTACACCTGAGCAATGCATGTCACTAGTTTCTCCATACAGGAGGTGTCCTGAACCTGTCATTACCAACAAAGGGTTTTGTACCAAGTATTAAATACATTTCAGTTAGCGTGTTCAATACTTTTCCCTGTGTCATTCCATTTTATTACACATAACTTCATTTCTGAACGTATTTATTTTGGTTTCTTTCTATGTATGGATTGCACGAGTTGTTACAGACATGTGGTAAAAATGTCATGTCAATTAGCACCTTTAATGTCACTGGCAGTGAAGGGGTTAACACTAGGGGGCAATCAAGGGGTTAATGTGTTCCCTAGTTTGTGTTCTAACGGAAGGGGGGAGGGGACTGTGCAGGGGAGATGACAGATCGCTGTTCATACTCTGTATCAACAGACGATCCGTTTGTTCTCCCCCCAGAGAACCGGAAACTGTGTGTTACAGATCCTGGTTCTCCGTGTGCCCCGAGCGATCGCGAGAGCCCGGCGGTGATCATGACCACGGGGCACTTGCATCTGCTTGGGGGGCGGGCGGGGCGGGGGCGTGCGCCCCCTAGTGGCCACAGGGCGAAGCAACGTTACATAACGCTGTTTCGCCCATCGGTGCAATTCTGTTGCAATACAACTGCGGCGGATGGTCGGCAAGTGGTTAAATTACACACAGGTGGACTCTATTTAATAATTAGGTGACTACTAAGGGCAATTGGTTCCACTAGATTCTTTATTAGGGGTATCAGAGTAAAGGGGGCTGAATACAAATGCACGTCACACTTTTCACATATTTATTTTAAAAAAAATTCAAAAACCATTTATCATTTTCTTTCCACTTCACAATTATGTGCCACTTTGTGTTGGTCTATCACATAAAATCCCAATAAATTACATTTACGGTTTTGGTTGTAAAATGGCAAACTGTGGAAAATTTCAAGGGGTATGAATACTTTTTCAAGGCACTGTAGCTGATTTAACCCAAGAGTGTAAGTTGAGCTTTGACTATCATAACCAGCTATTATAGAAACTAAGCTATTATCATGAACATCCCATTGTATAGTTTATTAGCATTACATTTATAAACAACTCCATTATGCATAGCATTGGCTAATGTCATCAGCGTAAGTCAGTGAACATTTCCCTCTGTATATCATCACTGACAAAATACGAATTCTCTATACAGCACACGCCACCTTCCTCTGATTATTTCAAACCAAGAAATGTCACCGGTGACTGTCACTTGTCTAGCTAGGTCAGTTTTTAGGCCAGTTATTTCTGCTTTTCGGAGCAAAATCAAATTCATTTTTCATTTATCAGAACCTTACATGACCCAGTAACTTGTAACAAGCTGAGCTCCTGATTGATCCTGTCTGTTAGCATGAACAGGGCTTGTCCATACAGCAAAACCCTGCTGAATGCATCCAATGCATTTTATGTCTTTTGATAGTTACCTGGTTTAAGAATGGCAGCTCAAACCCCTGCGGGGTAAACATATAGGATGATTATAATTAGAGGTCAGGTTTATGAGATGGATACAGTGCATCTGGAAAGTATTCACAGCGCTTCACTTTTTCCACATTTTGTTATGTTACAGCCTTATTCCAAAATGGATTAAATTCATTATTTTCCTCAAAATTCTAAAAAATATACCTCCATAATGACAACGTGAAAGAAGTTTATTTGACATGTTTGTATATTTATCAATAAATAAAAAAACAAAAAAATCACATGTACATAAGTATTCACAGCCTTGCCATGACACTTAAAACTGAGCTCTTGTTTCCACTGATCATCCTTGAGATGTTTCTAGAACTCGATTGGAGTCCACATGTGGTAAATTCAGTTTATGGGACATGATTTGGAAAGGCACACACCTGTCTATATAAGGTCCCACAGTTACCAGTGCATGTCAGAGCACAAACCAAGCCGTGAAGTCCAGGGAATTGTCTGTAGACCTCCGAGACAGGATTGTATTGAGGCACAGATGTGGGGAAGGGTACGGAAAATTTTCTGCAGTCCCAATGAGCACAGTGGCCTCCATCCTCCGTAAATGGAAGAAGTTTGGAACCACCAGGACTCTTCCTAGAGCGGGCCACCCGGCCAAACTGAACGATCGGAGGAGAAGGACCTTAGTCAGGGAGGTGACCAAGAACTTGATGTTCACTCAGGTGGAGCTCCAGCGTTTCTCTGTGTAGAGAGGAGAACCTTCCAGAAGAACAACCATCTCTGCAGCACTCCACCAATCAGGCCTGCATGGTAGAGTGGCCAGACGGAAGCCACTCCTCAGTAAAAGGCATATGACAGCCCACCTGGAGTTTGCCAAAAGGCACCTAAAGGATTCTCAGACATGAGAAACAAAATTCTCTGGTCTGATGAAACAAAGATTGAACTCTTTGGCCTGAATGGCAAGTGTCATGTCTGGAGGAAATCAGGCCAATACCATCCCTGTAGTGAAGCATGGTGCTGGCAGCATCATGCTCTGGGGATATTTTTCAGCGGCAGGAACTTGGAGACTAGTCAGGATCGAGGGAAAGATGAATGCAGCAATGTACAGAGACATCCTTGATAAAAAAAAACTGCTCCAGAGCGTTCTGAACCTTAGAATGGGGTGAAGGTTCATCTTCCAACAGGACTACGACCCTAAGCACACAACCAAGATAACAAAGGAGAGGCTACAGGACAACTCTGTGAATGTCCTTGAGTGGCCCAGCCAGAGCCCAGGTTTGAACCTAAATGAACATCCTTGGACAGATCTGAAAATGACTGTGCACCGACGCTCCCCATCCAACCTTACATAGTTACATAGTTACATAGTAGGTGAGGTTGAAAAAAGACACACGTCCATCAAGTCCAACCTATGTGTGTGATTATGTGTCAGTATTACATTGTATATCCCTGTATGTTGCGGTCATTCAGGTGATTATCTAATAGTTTCTTGAAGCTATCAATGCTCCCCGCTGAGACCACCGCCTGTGGAAGGGAATTCCACATCCTTACCGCTCTTACAGTAAAGAACCCTCTACGTAGTTTAAGGTTAAACCTCTTTTCTTCTAATTGTAATGAGTGGCCCCGAGTCTTATTAAACTCCCTTCTGTGAAAAAGTTTTATCCCTATTGTGGGGTCACCAGTACAGTATTTGTAAATTGAAATCATATCCCCTCTCAAGCGTCTCTTCTCCAGAGAGAATAAGTTCAGAGCTCGCAACCTTTCCTCATAACTAATATCCTCCAGACCCTTTATTAGCTTTGTTGCCCTTCTTTGTACTCGCTCCATTTCCAGTACATCCTTCCTGAGGACTGGTACCCAGAACTGGACAGCATACTCCAGGTGCGGCCGGACCAGAGTCTTGTAGAGCGGGAGAATTATCGTTTTATCTCTGGAGTTGATCCCCCTTTTAATACATGCCAATAATCTGTTTGCTTTATTAGCAGCAGCTTGGCATTGCATGCCATTGCTGAGCCTATCATCTACTAGGACCCCCAGGTCCTTTTCCATCCTAGATTCCCCCAGAGGTTCTCCCCCAGTGTATAGATTGCATTCATATTTTTGCCACCCAAATGCATTATTTTACATTTTTCTACATTGAACCTCATTTGCCATGTAGTCGCCCACCCCATTAATTTGTTCAGGTCTTTTTGCAAGGTTTCCACATCCTGCGGAGAAGTTATTGCCCTGCTTAGCTTAGTATCGTCTGCAAATACAGAGATGAAACTGTTTATCCCATCCTCCAGGTCGTTTATGAACAAATTAAATAGGATTGGTCCCAGCACAGAACCCTGGAGGACCCCACTACCCACCCCTGACCATTCTGAGTACTCCCCATTTATCACCACCCTCTGAACACGCCCTTGTAGCCAGTTTTCAATCCAGGTACTCCTGATGGAGCCTGAGAGGTCCTGCAAAGAAGAATAGGAGAAACTGCCCAAAAATAGGTGTGCCAAGCTTGTAGTATCATACTCAAAAAGACTTGAGGCTGTAATTGGTGCCAAAGGTGCTTCAACAAAGTATTGGACAAAGGCTGTGATACTTATGTACATGGGATTTTTTTTGTTTTTTATTTTTAATACATTTTTAAAGATTTCAAATACACTTCTTTCACGTTGTCATTATGGGGTATTGTTTATAAAATTTTGAAGAAAATAATGAATTTAATCCATTTTGGAATAAGGCTGTAATATAACAAAATGTGGAAAAAGTGAAGGGCTGTGAATACTTTCCGGATGCACTGTACTTAGAGGATAACCTCATTAGAACATGCAAAAACATTATTGCTATTTTTTTGTTGGTAGGTGCCGATGTCATACTGCAGTGAGAAATATATCAAAGGGCTCACTTAGAAATTTGCAAGTCATAGCAGCTAAATTGGTGAGAATTTAAAAGAGCCCGTTGGTGCTTGTTGTAGAAAGGTTCCGTGTTTTAGGCCTCTTGCACATAGCAGCTTGAAAAAGATCAGTACAGCTTTTTTTTTACTGAGCTAAAATACAGCCCGTTAATTGTAATGTGCCTATGCACACAGGTATATAAACAAGCGCTGTGCATTCTTCAGCAAAAAAAAAAATAGAAAAATCTGCATTTTTGGTCGGTAATTTATGCCTGATGCATGCAAATACGCGCAATTGCACAAAAAATGTGCTCAAATGCCCATTTACATATTGTGCAGAACAAGAATTTGAGAATTTGTTTTTGTGCATTTGCACAAAATTGCGCTAAAATATGCGCAAATACATACAAAAAAAGAGTCTGATAAAGTAGATGCTCAAACAGGAGTATCGTGTACAAGAGGAGACAGTGGTCTGTTTCATGTTTTGTCATAGACAGCCTTATGCATAAGGTGTAGGGGAGTCCTCCGACCCTCGTCTCTTGCAAGTACAGACACATACATGAACGTTTGACACCTCGTTTACATCAGCGCCACTGCCCAACCCATGGCTGCCATCGTGGAGCTTCTTTATGTAGCACATGAGTTAAGTTTAGAAATGTTTAACCACTTGACATCCAGAAGATTTTACCCCCTTCAAGACCAGAGCATTTTTTGCTATTCAGCACCGAGCTACTTTAACTGGCAACTGTGCGGTCATGCAACACTATTGGTATTTTATCACCACTGGGTTTTTTATTTCTTTATTATATAAACGAAAAAAGCTGGGAAAGTTTGAAAAAAAAACCCCAATATTTTTTACTTTCTGCTGTAAAACATATCCAATAAAAAAATGTAAAAATCAAATTTCTTCATAAATTTACAGCAAAATGTATTCTGCTACATTTTGGTCTTTGGTAAAAATCCCATTAAGTGTATATTTTTTGGAGCCTTTTTCCAGCAGAAAAAAGAGCAGAATGCTTCTAAATGCTACAAACATGCTCCTATCAGCTTCTTTTTTTTTCTTCAGGTACTGTAAAAACGCTAATACACTGCTAATGCTTATAAAATCTACTAAAATGCTACTAGAAGCTGGCACAAAAATACTATTACCGGCATTTTTCATCCAGTTTTTTTCTTTAGCTTTTTTTGAGCTGATGAAAAATGCTAGTGTGCATGGAGCTTAAAAGGGGTCTCATTCTTTTACTTGCAGAGTGTCCCAGACTCCAAAATATTGTACAGAGCCACTTATCTGTTTGTGGCTCAGACTTCAGCTCTCCTGCTGTGGTCTGATCATAGTGAACCTGATATATATATATATACACAGTGGGGGTTATTTATTAAAGGCAAATCCGCTTTGCACTGCAAGTGCAAACTACAAGTGCAGTTTAGTAAATAACCCCCTGTATCTCACAAAAGTGAGTACACTACTCACATTTTTGTAAATATTGTATTCTATCTTTTCATGTGACAACACTGAAGAAATGACACTTTCCTACAATGTAAAGTAGTGAGTGTACAGCTTGTATAACAGTGTGAATTTGCTGTCCCCTCAAAATAATTCAGCACACAGCTATTAATGTCTAAACCGCTGGCAACAAAAGTGAGTACACCCCTAAGTGAAAATGTCCATATTGGGCCCAATTAGCCATTTTCCCTCCCCTGTGTCATGTAACTCGTTAGTGTTACAAGGTCTCATGTGTGAATGGTGAGCAGGTTTGTTAAATTTGGTGTTATCGCTCTCACTCTCTCATACTAATCACTGGAAGTTCAACATGGCATCTCATGGCAAAGAACTCTCTGAGGATCTGAAAAAAAGAATTGTTGCTCTACATAAAGATGGCCTAGGCTGTAAGAAGATTGCCAAGACCCTGAAACTGAGCTGCAGCACAGTGGCCAAGACCATACAGCGGTTTAACAGGACAGGTTCCACTCAGAACAGGCCTCGCCATGGTCGATCAAAGAAGCTGAGTGCGCGTGCTCAGCGTCATATCCAGCGGTTGTCTTTGGGAAATAGACGTATGAGTGCTGCCAGCATTGCTGCAGAGGTTGAAGGGGTGGGGAGGTCAGCCTGTCAGTGCTCAGACCATACTATGCACACTGCATCAAATTGGTCTGCATGGCTGTCATCCCAGAAGGAAGCCTCTTCTAAAGATGATGCACAAGAAAGCCCGCAAACAGTTTGCTGAAGACAAGCAGACTTAGGACATGGATTACTGGAACCATGTCCTGTGGTCTGATGAGACCAAGATAAACTTATTTGGTTTAGATGGTGACAAGCGTGTGTGGCGGCAACCAGGTAAGGAGTACAAAGACAAGTGTGCCTTGCCTACAGTCAAGCATGGTGGTGGGAGTGTCATAATCTGGGGCTGCATGAGTGCTGCCGGCACTGGGGAGCTACAGTTCATTGAGGGAACCATGAATGCCAACATGTACTGTGATATACTGAAGCAGAGCATGATCCCCTCCCTTCAGAGACTGGACCGCAGGGCAGTATTCCAACATGATAACGCCAAACACACCTACAAGATGACCACTGTCTTGCTAATCGGCACACATAGGTGGCTATTAGCAGTGTTTGGCTGGGGCGTTTTCTGGCTGGAAAAAAAACCACACAGAACTATTAGTGGGTTTTGAGAGGAGTTTTTCAGCTGTAAAATTGCTCTAACTCTGATAAAAGCTCAAAAATGCTAAAAAAAAAACCACTGAAAAATGTGGCTATTCTGTGTTTATCAGCGTTTTTTTCAAAGCCATAAGCTTTTGTGGGAGTATAGTTTTGCTAAAAAAAAGCTAAAAAACGCTACAGCTGAAAAGCTAATTTTACAGATTTCTACAGCAAACGCTACTGACGTTTTTATAACGTCCAGTGTGTAGAAGGCCTAATACTTACCTGAGCCCCATCTTGATCCAGCGATGTGCAAGAGAACAGCGGGTCTCCTGGGTCTCTTCATCCTCACTGGTTGAGATAGCAGAGGGAGCCAGTGGCTTATGTCAATGAGGAAAGAGTGGGGGTGGGGTTTAGCCATGCACCGTGTTTGAATGGACACAGAGCAGCAGCTCGGGAGCTCGAGAGGAGGGAGGGGCCAGGAGCTCCAGTGGGAGACTCAAGAAGAGGAGGATCTGGGCTGCTCTTTGCAAAAACAGCAGCCTTTATTATCACTTTAACCTGCATAGGCAGTTTTTTTGGTAAAAGTGAACTAACCCTTTAACAGACCAAAACAACTTTTGTGCATGTCTTCTGTCTGGAAGTATCATTCTGATATCTCGCAAGATTTTAGATACGTATTACTGTTTATGAAAAGAACCTGTGTATCAAAGATCGTTCAGACATCTGGAAAGCTTTGTGATGTCTAAAGCTAGCCTATAGGAACTCATGAATGAGGACTTCTGATTGGTCCATCAAGAGAGATAAAACAGTTTTTTTAAATTCGATATTTATTCGACACTCGGCCAATCAGAACGTTCATCGCAAGTGGCCTACTTTTCCTAATTATCTCTCTACTCCATGCGAGTGCTTCATGCATTGAATTATTTACCAGGAGCGCTTGTGAACTGAAGACATGTCATTATTCGTTCTGAGTCTGTTATTTGAAAGGGATTTACTTAACGCTGTTTGTGTTTGTTTTCTAGCATGATACTTCAGTAATACAGTATCTCACAAAAGTTAGTACACCCCTCACATTTTTGTAAATATTTTATTATATCTTTTCATGTGACAACACTGAAGAAATGACACTTTGCTACAATGTAAAGTAGTGAGTGTACAGCTTGTATAACAGTTTAAGTTTGCTGTCCCCTCAAAATAACACACAGCCATTAATGTCTAAACTGCTGGCAACAAAAGTGAGTACACCCCTAAGTGAAAATGTCTAAATTGGGCCCAAAGTGTCAATATTTTGTGTGGCCACCATTATTTTCCAGCACTGCCTTAACCCTCCTGGGCATGGAGTTCACCAGAGCTTCACAGGTTGCCACTGGAGTCCTCTTCCATCCTCCATGATGACATCACGGAGCTGGTGGACGTTAAAGACCTTGCACACCTCCACCTTCCGTTTGAGGATGCCCCACAGATGCTCAATAGGGTTTAGGTCTGGAGACATGCTTGGCCAGTCCATCACCTTTGACCTCAACTTCTTTAGCCAGGCAGTGGTCGTCTTGGAGGTGTGTTTGGGGTCGTTATCATGTTGGAATACTGCCCTGCGGCCCAGTCTCCGAAGGGAGGGGATCATACTCTGCTTTAGTATGTCACAGTACATGTTGGCATTCATGGTTCCCTCAATGAACTGTAGCTCCCCAGTGCCGGCAGAACTCATGCAGCCCCAGACCATGACACTCCCACCACCATGCTTGGCTGTAGGCAAGACACACTTGTCTTTGTACTCCTCACCTGGTTGCCGCCACACACACTTGACACCATCTGAACCAAATAAGTTTATCTTGGTCTCATCAGACCACAGGACATGGTTCCAGTAATCTGTGTCCTTAGTCTGCTTGTCTTCAGCAAACTGTTTGAGAGCTTTCTTGTGCATCATCTTTAGAAGAGGCTTCCTTCTGGGATGACAGCCATGCAGACCAATTTGATGCAGTGTGCGACGTATGGTCTGAGCACTGACAGGCTGACCCCCCACCCCTTCAACCTCTGGAGCAATGCTGGCAGCACTCATACGTCTATTTCCCAAAGACAACCTCTGGATATGACGCTGAGCACGTGCACTCAACTTCTTTGGTTGACCATGACGAGGCCTGTTCTGAGTGGAACCTGTCCTGTTAAACTGCTGTATGGTCTTGGCCACCGTGCTGCAGCTTAGTTTCAGGGTCTTGACAATCTTCTTATAGCTTAGGCCATCTTTATGTAGAGCAACAATTCTTTTTTTTCAGATCCTCAGAGAGTTCTTTGCCATGAGGTGCCATGTTGAACTTCCAGTGACAAGTATGAGAGAGTGAGAGCGATAACACCAAATTTAACACACCTGCTCCCCAGTTACACCTGAGACCTTGGAACACTAACGAGTCACCAGAAATTGGCTAATTGGGCCCAATTTGGATATTTTCACTTAGGGGTGTACTCACTTTTGTTGCCAGCGGTGTTTAGACATTATTGGCTGTGTTGAGTTATTTTGAGGGGACAACAAATTTACACTGTTCTACAAGCTGTACACTTACTACTTTACATTATAGCAAAGTGTCACTTCTTCAGTGTTGTCACACGAAAAGATAGAACTAAATATTTACAAAAATGTGAGGGGTGTACTCACTTTTGTGAGATACTGTATTTACATTGTATTTACATTGAGGATTATTTAGTAAGGCAATGCATGGAGCAAACATGATGTGCAAGACGTAGTAACTCAGGCGTGTTAAATTCCAATGAAGAAGAGCACCCAACTGATTAGCGTATCTCTGTGGAAGGCTGCATTACATCTACTGACTGCACTTAGCTAATCCCAGAATATCACTTCAGCAGTTTGGGGATTAACATACCAACTGAAAAATATAATAAAAAATTGTATAACCACTTCGTTTATATTAATTAATAAATTAACGTTCTGCAGTGAAATTTCACAGCACTGATATCAGCCTGGGGGACAGGATAATCAACAAACAAATTAACGCCAACTCCAACTAACGCTTTTTAAGCAGTTACATTAACACTTTTATTTTATGTTTGAAAAAAGTTTATCCCTTTTAACGCCACTGCGAGAAGTCTTAGGGCCCTTTCACAGGGGCTGTCTGATCAGGTTCGCCGGTCAGTTTTTCAGACGGACCTGATCGGACCCTCTAGTCTCCTCTATTGAGCACATGTCCACTGTCCATCCGATCCGATCCTGCCTGCAAAAAACAGACGGATGGTCATATTTTCCATCCGTCTGGCAGATTGGATGGAAACAGACAGGTGGTGCGTTTACATCTGATTTCCTCATAGAGGAGATCAAGATTGTACCCATGTCTGCTCTGCAAAGAGGAGCAGACACGGACCTGTCAGGCACCTGCTCAGCGGGGATCGTCGGAGCGATCCTTGCTGAGCAAGTGACATTTACTACATGGAGGCATCTGTGTGAAAGGGGCCTTATGGTGGTGGCAGCTGGGGGTTTTAACCATCTCAGCTCCGAAAGCTTTTATTGCCTTCATGACCAGGCCATTTTTTGCTATGCGGCACTTCGCTACTTTAACTGACAATTGCGCAGTCATGCAACACTGCACCCAAACAAAATTTACATCATTTTTTTCATATAAATAGAGCTTTCTTTTGGGGGTATTTGATCACCACTAGGATTTTATTTTTTTATTATATAAACAAAAAAAGACTAAAAAAAATGATACAAAACATATAAAAAAATAAATAAAATTACAATTACTTCAAAAATGTAGGCCAAAATTTATTCTGCTACATGTCTTTTGGTAAATAAAAATATCAATAAGTGTATATTGATTGGTTTGCGTGAAAGTTATAACTTCTACAAACGATGATGTAGATACTGCAATTTGTTTTTTACTAGTAATGGCCATGATCAGCGACTTATGGTGGGACTGTGATAGTGTGGTGGCCAATCTGACACTAACTGACACTGGGTGGGAACTGACTAACTGACACTGACATCACCAGTGACACTAATACAGGGGGGTAAACATCTCTGGGTAAACTAGTGGTTAAGTGTGTGCCTAACAAATGTTGTGTGTATTATTTGCTGCTTTTTACAAAAAAATCAGTTTATTTCTTCTCCCTGCTTTGCAAGTAGAAAAAATAGAGATTGTTTCCTCTGCGCAGAGCCCTGTGTTGTTTGTCAACACAGAGCTCTGGGCTGTGATTGGACACAGCCGATTAGCAGGCCCCAGTTATGAATCATTGAGTCGGCGGGGGGAGGAGGCCCTGTACCTGGAAGAGGCCAGGTACGTTGCTGTGTCTGTAGGAGCCGCCTGTCAGCAGTACAATGCGGGTGGGGGTCTTAAAGAGGTTAAATATACTCCACAAGCCGACTGCTGGCTTTCTAAATAAAGCCTTTCTGAGACCAATGGAGCCAGTGGAGGGCAGGCGAGACATTAGGGGTCTAAAAGGACATTGTATTCTGACAGCAGTACCCACCGAAATTTGGATACATTGATCTGCGACTACAACTGATTGGCTGCAACTGCTAAAATGATGGAAAACTTTTCAAGCTAATTTTCCAAACAAATGATTTCTATCGCGCATGGAATCCACAGACTGATAGAATTGTGTCCGGTCCCTGCTGGACCAGCCAAATTTCAATCAGTGTGTGGCCAGATTTAGGCCCCTTTTACACGGGGCGGACTCTGGTTTTTTTTTTTTTTTGTATAATCTTTATTTAGGACAAAAATAACATGTTATAGCAAACATTTTCAGATAGTCAAGGACTAAACCGAAATAGGCATGTATCAAAATGATAAAAAAAGGTACATACAAACAAGCAGGGGAATAAAGTAAAGGAGAAGGAGAACAATGCTTGTCATGTTATTAAGCAATAATAAAGGGTTTTTACTGATGAGGGGTTAGGGACTTTTCTATGGCAGGGGGCGGACTTTGCTTTGATCAGCAGGAGATCCATTCACAGATCCTCTGCTGATCAGAGCAGAGTATGTGGATAACAGGTCCTTGTCTGCTCAGTTCATGCAGAGCGGATACAGACAAAGCCCACTCTCCTCCATGGGCGAGCGGGTGTAAAATGACTCCACCGCTCATTTACACCCAACTACCCTCCGATCTGATCTGCTGACACGGAGGAGGACGGATCCCCTTCCTGTTTGTTTTTAGCAGACACAAGTCTGTTTACACCCACTAGTCAATAGGGAGAATAGACCATCCAATCTGGCCTGCCTGAAAAACTGACAGGTGGACCTGATCAGAACAATCGTGTGAAAGGGGCCTTAGAGATGTACTTCAAATTGCTTCACTCTGTAAACTGTGGACTTGAAATACTGCAGACTGCCCCATTCAGAGCTGAGCAGTATGTTACATATTCCACACTAATGCTGTGCTGCATGTTACATACTTTATACCACTAATCACATCAGCATTGTCTAATAGCAGGTATTTGTAATACTGGGATATCTGAATTCCATCTCGATCAATGAACAGCAAGGCCAGCCATAGAGGTAGCGATTTCCTTTCCTGCAGCCATGGGTTGCAAGAAAGAAAATTGCTTAAATGCCTCCCGCAGAGCTGGGGGAAGCTGTCCTAGCCAGGAGAACACAGTGGTTATTGCTGGTGGCTATAATAGCTGCTAGCAATAATTACATGTAAAATCCGACAGGTTGGTTGTACCCAAGTTGATTGATTGGTACATTCAACCTGCCCATACATGGTTTGAAGTGCTAAGCTGGCCATCGACGGTTCGAATCTTGGCCAGTTCAGCAGGAACCGGACAAGTTTCGAACCACCTATGGCCAGCTTAAAGAGGAACTGCAGTCCGCTCACATAATTTGTAATAAAAACATCTTTGCCATTCTGAAGCTTCCCTCCAACCACTTTGCATATTATTTTATATATATTTTGTGATTCTGTACTTGCCAAATATGCTGCAGAAATCTCCCTCCACTGAGTCTGGCTGCATCCATTTTAACTGTGGGCAGCTGAAGCTGCTGCCTGTTCACTTCCTGGATTTACACAGACACACAGAGGCACACCCCCAGCTCTGCAGCTCTCATTGGCCCTCTTATGACTCGTCCCCCCCTCCCTTCCTGGCAAACTCTCACAAGCGTGAAAGAGAGCTGTGCATGATGTCATAAGCCTAGGCTTTTTACCAGACAAGAAACAGGAAGTGGGCTGAAAAAATGTTTTTACTATCCAAAGTTAAAACGACAAGGGCAGAAGATTTAGTAGATGGAAAGATGAAAAAATGACTGAAGTTCCGCTTTAACGCTTTTCCAGGTATATTTTAAAAAAAATCTTTTCCTTAGTTTTTTGCTGTGGTTCTGATTTACTAAAGTAAGAGCAGTGCCAAATGATATCTGATCAATCGGTTTGTTCCCTACAGTTAACTGATTGCTTTTTGTATGAGGGCTGCATTTTTGTGTATTTTCCAGCGCAGGTACAATGCATGCAGGTCACAAGATCCATTATTTTTAATAATAACGTCCTTTGCCACCATTGAGTTGCATTAAAACATATGGGAGAAAAGTCCTACATGCTGCATTTTGAGTGCATTGACATGTACAGTATGTTACAATTCCAGTTAGTTGAAATGAGGTCTTTCAAAAATCCAATGCCTAAAAACTGGTCAACGCATACTACAGTAATGTGTGTTCTCATGTGTTCTACTATGATGGATCTTTTACTGACCCAGTCTGATGGTGTTCACAGAGAGCTCAGTAACTACTACCGGTTGTCAGCTATGGTGTGCACATCAGAGAGGATTATGTATGGCTGAGGATCAGACGGGTCTAGTTTTTATCCTGTCAAACTGAGCATAAAACCAAGATGTGGGTGGATGGACTAACACACTGACATGTTTGGAAAGCTTGTCTCTTATGAACATCAATAGATCAAACCATCAAATGCACTAAACTGAGCGTTATTCCACTAACCATTGCATGCTGGTTAGTGCATGACTCCTTAAAGCGAAGTTCCACCCAAAATTGGAACTTCCGCTCATTTGTCTCCTCTTCCCCTCCGGTGCCACATTTGGCACCTTTTGATGGGGGAGGGGGGACAGGATGCCTGTCTTTGATAGGTATCCTGTTGCCACTTCCGGGAGTCCAGGCCGTGGTCCTTGAAATCACCGCGGGGGACCCTCCTCCTCCCCCTGTCGCCGGGCCAGTAGGAGAGAGGAGCGGGGCCTCGCGCATGCGCAGTAGGGTTCCCGGCGTGAAGCTGTAAGGCTACACTGCCGGGTACCCTTACCCGCAATGGCGGCGGCAGCACCCGACAGCTGATGGAAACATGAGCTGCAGTGCCGACATCGCTGGACTCCAGGACAGGTAAGTGTCCTATTGTTAAAAGCCAGCAGCTGCAGTATGTGTAGCTGCTGGCTTTTAATTTTTTTTTTTGGGCGGAACACCACTTTAAATCCAACAATTTTAAAGCAAACGTATTAGCTGTTTTAAAACAAAAATTTGGCTTACATTGTGGTAATGTGCTGTGTCTTGTGTGTTAACATACATTGTGCTGTAGTGTTGGTGGATTCCACTCTGTAGGCTTTATTGGGAGTAGGAAGAATAAAATATGAAAGTGGTGCATACAGGGCTTTTTGAAAAAAAGTGTAATGCAGCAATTTAGTTAAAAAATCTCTAACCCAAAGTGTGAACTGGTCACTGGTGTAAGATGTTTCCTTAATGGAAGAGCTACACACTGAGTGTCCTGCTGTGATCTCTGTACTCCAGCTGGAACTATCAGCTGTATTAACTTTATGCAACCTCAGCTACATCCAGTATACAGTGCTGTGTTCCGGCAGTGGGACAGGAACTTCCCTTTCCACACCCGCACAAAAACTGAGCTGAGCGCTGCTCAGCCATTCTTAGGGAGCTTTGTATTTTATGAAAGACTACCTAGCTTCCACTGATTGACTGAGTCAGAGAGGTGGTGGATGACGTCACTATTTGACTCAGCCAATCAGAGGAAGCTTTGTATTCATTCAGAGAATACAAAGCTGCCTAAGAATAGCTGAGCAGCGCTCAGCTCAACTCAGTTTTTGTGTGGGTGTGGAAAGGGAAGTTCTTGTCCCACTGCCGGAACACAGCACTGTATACTGGATGTAGCTGAGGTTGCATAAAGTTAATACAGCGTGCCCAGCGGACACTCCTGTTAGTGTAGAAAATTGTTTGTTTGGTTAAGCTAGGCCCAAAGAAACTGGTTAAAGTGAAAGTGGAAGATTTTCCAGATGTGCAAGATGCCCATTCCATACCCACTAATGCACCCCCATACCATTAAAGATGTAGGCTTTTAAACAGAGCACTGATAACAACCTGGAAGGTGCCTCTTCTCTTTAGTCCAAAGGACATAGCTCCCATGGTTGCAAAAAAGAATGTGAAATTTAAATTCCTCTGACCACAGAACAGTTTTCCACTTTGCAGCAGACCATTTTAAATGAGCTGTGATCCAGAGAAGTTGGCAGCTTTTCACAGATTGGTGAACCTCTGTGCATCTTTACTTCTGAGACACACTGACTCTCTAAGATGCTCTTTTTTTATACCCAATCATGTTACTGACCTGTTGCCAATTAAAGTGGAGTTCCAGTGGTTTTTGCGTGTACTAAAAGTCAGCAGCTACAAAAAGTGTAGCTGCTGACTCTTAATAAACACATACTCACCTGTCCCATGGTCCAGCGATGCAGCTGCCGTACCCTCAGTTCTCTCTCTTGCCTCTCCACGGTGATGGCATTACAAGTGTGGGCACCCGGCTGTGGCAGCTTCACAGCCGGGTGCGCACTGCGCATGCGAGAGTCACGCTGCATCTCCTCAATGACGGGCAATCTTCTGGCACCTGTGACGTTTCCCAGAAGATTGCTGTGAGAGAGGAGAACTTCCGTTCAAGTCGCCTAGGTGGCCCAAACAGAAGTGGGAGCTGGCTGGGTACCTGTCAAAACTAGGCACCTGCTCCCCCCCCAAAAAAATGACATGCCAAAATGACATGACAAAATGACAAAATGACATGCCAAATGTGGCATAGAAGGGAGTAGGGAGTGCTTAAACTTTAACCTAATTGGTTGAAAAATGTTTTTCAAGCTCTTCCTTGTTAGTAAGTTTGTGGAGACACGTTGCTGCCACTAATTTCAAAATGACCTTATTTTTTTCCTAAAATTGGTACATTTTCTCAATTTAACCTCTTAGTGCTGGTCGTACGCAAATATGCGGCTTCTTGGGGGGGGGGGGGTTGGCCTTGGCGCAGAGTGGCCGCATATTTGCGTGCATTAGTGCAAAAACAGCTGTGCCGAGAGTGCGCTCCCTGTGTGCTGCCTGTGCTGCTTGCGATCGGGAGCATTCCGATCATGAGACCGCCTGTGATAGCCAATCATGGCGGTCACATAATCATTAACCCTGCCCCACCTCCTGGCATAAAATATGAGTTATTAAGATCTGCAAATCATTGCATTCTGTTTTTTTGTAGATTTCAAACAGCGTCCCAACTTTTTGAGAATTGGGGTTGTATATTTAAAACTGCACTCCAACCAAAATACATTCTTTGGCCATTTGCACTGTAAACAAATATAAAAACAGTGCTGTATACAGTATAGAGCTGATTCTACTTACAGTTTATGCAACGCTGACAGCAGCTGCATTTCTTAGTGAAGGAAAAAATAGTTGGTTTGAACTAGCTTGGCGCAAATGAACTATTTAAAGTGATAGCAAAGCTGGCTTTAAAGTGGTTGTTAACCCACTTCTAATAAATTGCCTTATCCCCTCTCTACCATTATAACATGTGTCTCTGTGCCTGTGTAATGTAAAAAATCCACCTCTCTTTTCGCTACGGCTCATAGCTGCAGTGGGCGGGGCCGAGCCCTCCCGCTGACGTCAGCCAGGGAGAAGGGGGAGAGAGGAGAGAGAGCACCGACAGTCAGCTGAGCACCGGGAGCTGTGTTTATACAGGTACAGATTGGCGGATCTTTTACATTACACAGGCACAGGGACACATGTTATAATGGTACAGAGGGGATAAGACAACTTATTAGAATATATGAGAGCAGCAGGAGTGGAGGGGGGCGGACGCTGGTATGAGCAGGGAGGGGGAGGAGGACAGAGGAGACACAGACACTGGAGAGCTGCAGAGAGCAGGCTGTGGATGACTGAATCAGGCAAAATGACCACGGTGTTAGGACTCAGCAGCCATGATTATTGTGGTCTGTTTGCAGAGGGGAGGGTATAGCCAGGCAGGATCAGCCAGGTTTTTTAAGGTATGCAGGGGGCCAAATGACACAGCACAAGCACTGTTCTGTATAACATGCTTTAAGGGAACAGGATCAGTTTTTTTTTTTTTTTTGGACTAACAAACTCCAAGACAAACAGTCCCTAGGTCTTACAGCATAAGACCGTGTACTGTCTTCAGGAAAGTAGAAAATGGATGTGTTCATGCACAATCCTGGCAATGACAGCGGCGGTACACATGCGATTCTTTCCTTCTTTTTGTAACAAGGAATGAGGCTCTTTCCCAGGGAGATTTTTTGGAAGTTAAATAATAGATGCTCATTTTTGGCCTCAGAAACTGCTCAATAATCGCAAGCTATGCTTACTCGATTTGTTTATGACCAGCCTAACAGGTGGTGCTAACACAGCCAGGCAGCAACCAGTTACATCTTTCTTGATGCAGAAAACCTGTCTTGGTGTAAACTAAGCCTTGGAGGAAACTTAAAGCAGCTTCATCTATTTCTGCAATAATAAGAAATGGAGCGTTAATGACTCAGTAATGTACAAGATGCTGGCTGCTTCTAAACAGCCGCCAATTAGCAAAGCTGCCTTTGTTCACATGCCCTAAAGTCTTTCTTCTTTCACGGCCTCTAATTATTGCACAGTTCATTGATGAGTATATTTATAAGCGCTGTTGATGGGGCTCCTATACATGAACTCAAGTAGGGGAGGTGTAGTACTTCATGGCTGAGTCTTCATAAATCAAAGTTATGGTTCTGGTCGAGCTCGGTAGTTAGGAGCATCTCCAAGACTTCATAAGAATTAATAAAGACTCACAAGGGGAAGCTTTGAGGCCAGTACACACGATAAGAAATTTGGACATAAAATACCGCTTTTGAAGCGATTGTACGATAATCTGATCGTTAGTACACAGCTTTCGAGCGCCGACACAATTCATGCAAAATTATCCAATGGGACAAGCATGGAAATTTTTCTCATATGATACCAGATCGGCAGATTTTCAGTACAGTTGTCTTTCGAAAATAGAATAGAAATACATTTTATACAACAAATGACATCACTTCCGGATTTTTTAATCTGTCGTACGAGAATTTTCATAACTCTTCATTTCCGATATGAGACTAGCATGCATTCGTGCGATAATCTTATTGTGTGTACCAAGTACTGTATTACTGTCTGGCTTAAAGTCGATTAAAAAAAATTGTGTCTGTTGATTTAAATTAACCTCTATCATTTCTTCCGTCTCAAACAGATATTAAAGGGGTTGTAAAGGTAATTAAAAAAAAAAAAAAAATAACAAACATGTTATACTTACCTTCACTGTGCAGCTCGTTTTGCACAGAGTGGCCCCGAACCTGATCTTCTGGGGTCCCTCGGCGGCTGTTTCAGCTCCTTCCCGCAAGGACTCACCACCTTAATGCTATAGTCGCTCACTGTATCACTCGGCCCCGCCCCCCGGCGCGCCGCGTCATTGGATGTGATTGACAGCAGCCCGAGCCAATGCCTGCGCTGCTTTCAATCCATCCACTGTAGCCAATCAGCGGCCAGGCTGAGCAACGAAGAGGATGTCGGGAGCGAGCGTGGGACTTTCGAGGGGTCAGGTAAGTAAAGTTTTTTCACCTTAATGCATAGAATGCATTAAGATGAAAAAACGTTTACCTTTACAACCCCTTTAATTCTTTGTATAAAGCATACCCAAAATATTAGTTTTTGTATGTTTAATGCGACCTTGTCCATGTTTTAGGAATTCGAAAAAAAAACAGAATTAAAAATGAACTGAACTTGATAGGGGGCCCCTGGGCTCATCCTTTAACGTCATCACTGCCATCTTCTCCCAGTCTGCTTCCAGGTCCAGAATCTTCAGCCTTCCCTATTGGCCGGCCAGGGCTAAATGCTGAGCATGCTCAAGGAAGTTATTTCGTTCTGGCAATAAATTATGACATGAGTTTTGTACACTAAGCTGCACATGCGTGGTTGTCAGTGTACAATTAATGCCATGTCGGACAAGCAGTTTGTACCAGTGCAAAGTGATAAAACCACCAATTAGAGGATGAGTATAGCCAAAGCTTTTTGGGTTATACTTCTCCTATGGATCACAGGAGTGCAGTTTGTTCTGCACTCCTGTGGCCCTTTTTCAGCCGACAGCAATTTAAAGCCCACATGTCAAAGAGCCGGTCCAGGCTCTGAAAAGATCCCGACCATGTCGGGATCCACCCAGCAGCTTGGACCGGCAGCTGGCTCAGCCTTTCAGTGAGCCGCTGAGAGACTGAGCCAGCCCCTGTTATCTCCTCCACAGTCAGCGCTGGAGGGGTACAGTAGAGAGCTGAAGACCAAGAGCTGAGCGATCATCAGTGTTTATTCGCTCAATTCTCTGTTTAAGGGCCATGGTGGGGGGCTTACAGATGCAGCATTGGATAGATACTGCATCCACCTAGGTGAGTATTTTTTTCTACTTAAACCCATACTTCTCTTTTAACATCGATTTGTAGCTAGTGATCAAGTGATTTTTTTTTTTTTTTTTGCAGTCACAGGTCAAACTTGTGTTCCATCATTACATGCGTTTGATTCCACAAATTGCTTTCCTTCAGCAATTTGAAGCTCAGCCGTAAAGGTGAATGCAGAGGGTTTGCTGAGCTTGTTACTGACATGAAACGTATTACAAACCCAGTCAATGAGAGACTGAGCTACAGATCGCTGTGAAATTAATGAGTTAGCGATTCCAAGAAAAATAACTACAATTTTCTTAGTGAAAAATCAGTTTAAAAAAAAGAAGCTATCTGCAAATAAACTGCCCGGCCAACATGGCTCGTAGGAACAAATGGTCGCATTAGGGACTTTTCTGGCAAAAGAGACATACAAAGCCTGTTCTGACATTGAAACCTACCTGCTAGCAATTTAAAAAAAAGAAAGAGTTTAGTTTTAATACTTATCTGTTCCACTGCCCATTCTTTGGATCTTCACCCTGTTCAAGAGCTAATAATGTCTCCAGCAGAATCTTAACTACTATAGATCAGAGATGAGCACCCTTAACGCAATGCTGACCACAACCCCATCACTCCCATCACCCTCCCTAAATGAGAACAAGCTAGACATTTACTTGAAATTGCCATAGCTGTCTTCTATCAAGAATAACACAAAATTTAAAAGTAACATAAACAAGGACTTAGGCCTCTTTCACACTAACGATCCGTATGTCCGTTTTTCATCCTTCCTTTTCGGATGAAAAACGGACATACATTCATCCCTTTGGAGCGTTGGATGTCAGCGGTGACATGTCCGCTGACATCCGACCCGCTCCGATCCGAAAAGTGTAACGGAGGAAAAACCTACTTTTCCATCTGTTTTCGGATCGGATCGGGTGACGACGGACACTACGGTCCGTCATCATCCGATCCCCCCATAGGGGAGAGCGGCGCTCTGACAGGTCCGTCGCTGCACAGTGTGCAGCGATGCACCTGTCATCTTCCTGCTCAGCGGGGATCGGCGGAGTGATCCCCGCTGAGCAAGCGGATATTCACGGGGCGGATCATCACTGATCTGCCCCGTGAGAAAGAGCCCTTAGAAAAATATCTGATATGGTTGCAGGTCCTGAAGGCACCATATAAACAATCCCTGTGTCTGTGGCATCAGTTACCTATGTTAGTCCCCCCGCTGAAAAATACTGCCTTGAAGTCCATATCAGTTGACTGCAGACATGTTCTGGTCTATAACTACCTGGTCACTACAAGTTGACCGTGACATATATTTTCTAATACCCCTGTAATAAATCCCTTCAAGGACCCTAAACCACAGACCAGCTGCTACCACTTGCAACTACTGTAGATGGACGAATGTCTAAAGCAGCCTTTCTCAACACTGAGGAGCCCTTAAAACATCTTTCCGATCTCAGGGAACCCCTGCTAAAAATGACTATATCTACAACTCATGATACATTAGTGTGATGGTCAGTGGGAAGAATGCTCCTTACACATGTGGACATTTTGGATGAAATACCCCCTTACAGATAGCTAGAAAGATCAATGGTGTCAGTGGGAACTTATCAAAGAGGCAGGAATTGCTCATTGCTCAAGGAACCCCTACCAACCTCTGGAGGAACCCTGGTTGAGAAACCCTTTTCTAAAGTGTAGTTTATAGGTGGAAGAGAAGCTTTCTCATTACCTGAAAATCTCCAACTAAATTTTCCTTATTTCTCCCCATCCTTAGGAGCTTCTAGGAACTAGGAAAGAAAAGAGTGTTTGAGGCCAAGTCAGTATTTTTTTTATTTGTCTGGTCAGGTCTCTCTTTCGATATTTTCTGGACAGGGGTTCATGAAATAACTCAGAAGTTCACTGACTATATACTCCCTAAAACAAATGAATTTTTCCTCCCGCATCAGAATTCAATTCCAGTTTCGGCTTATAAAAAAATCATTGTTGCATGATCTGGTCAGCGTGGCATAGTCTTGCGTACCTGTCACTGTGGAAATCGACCCAAACCCCCCAATAATGGATCAGAAAAGTTGAGGATATCAGGGGGGGTGGAAAGTCTCACGAGCTCCATTAAGAACAGGCACACCAAATTTAGAAACCCATGTTTTTATTGGATTGAGTTTACATGCACAGACGACTTTAAATTACTACTGGCTGAGTAATTGAGTTGTTATCGGGAACAGGCTGAGACTTAAGGGGGGTAGATACCAACTCTAACTATACTCGTGCACATTCCGGCAGGTGGTATCCATCCCTTCTCCTCCCCCTCCACCTTCCTACAGAGTACAGAGTAGTGGCCATTGGTTTTAGCAGTTAGTAAGTCATTAGCAAGACTGTAAGGGGTCAAAGAAGGTTGTTATTAGTGTGGTAGCAATTTGGACACTTGTAGACCAATGTTGGCCATACGCGCTCTGATTAATGAACCTATTTTTCTTTGATCAATCTCTTCCGATAGGAATAATTAATCTACGGCTGACAACTTATCGAATGATATGCAGCACACGAAGGGGAAGTGGATTTCAATTGATAGTTAAGATATGATCGTGACCATGTAATCAAATAATCTGTTTAATTGAAATACAATCATATTCATGACCAAAGTATCTTGGTGCTGCCAATCGATGCCAATAGAAACATTTTCTGAAAAGTCCAAATGGATCGGAAGGGAAGTAATGGCTTTTTGGTTGTTTACAGATTCAATCGTTTTGATCGAATCACACATCGATCGGACGATGAAATCCAAAGGTGTGTTCCCACCATTAAGGTTCTAAATAGAGGTTTGCAGGTAAGCGAGAGCAAGGAGATTAATCTTGGAGCAGGACTAAACCCATCAATTTAACAGGTTAAGGCCCCTTTCACACAGGCCTTCAGTTTGTTTCGTCAGTTCACTCACGTTTTTTCAAAGTAAAAACGGATCAGTTTTTCATCAGTTTTTGCATCCACTTAATCACTTGAGTCAATTTTTTGGTTTACATTAGAGCTTGCGGGATTCTGGATAAAAAAAGAATCACAATTTTTTTGCTTAGAATAAAGATCACGATTCTCTCCCGATTCTCGCGGCGTAACATTATCTTTCACATTATACAAAAAAATGGGCTAATTTTACTGTTTAGTTTTTTTCTAATTCATGGAAGTGTATATTTTCCCCAAAAATTGTGTTTGAAAGACCGCTGCGCAAATACAGTGTATTTGTATTTGTATGTAGAATTTAGATAAAAAAAAATATAAAAAAAAACTATATCTTAAAAATAAATACACAAAAATAGGTAATCTAAACTTTTGGACGAAAAAAAATGGGCTAACTTTACTGCTTAGTTTTTTTAAAATTTATTAGTGTATTTTTTTTTTTTTTAAATTGCGTTTGAAAGACCGCTGCGCAAATACCGTGTGACATAAAATATTGCAACAACCGCCATTTTATTCACTATGGTCTCTGCTAAAAATATATATATATATAACATTTGGGGGTTCTAAGTCGTTTTCTTGCAAAAAATAATGATTTTAACTTGTAAGTAACAATTGTCAGAAAAAGGCTTGGTCTTTAAGTGGTTAAACTGCCCTCATCTACAGACCGAAGTTCGTTCCTTTGATACATTGCATCTCTTCTCTTCTCTGTGCTGAGGAATATCTTTTATTTTGCAGCCTTGGCTCTGCACTGTTTATATAGAATTGGGGAAATGTCATTTCAGATGGGGAGGGTGGTTGAATCCAGGTTTTTTTTTAAGGATTAATCGTGCAGCTCTAGTATGGCTGTGTATGTGGGGGTGGGGAGGCTCAATTATTATTTTTTTCTACTTTTCATGTTTGTTTTTACTTATGATTTTATTGTCTCACTGTGTATACTGCTCTGTCCTGCCCCTCTCCTTGCACATACTGCCCCCCCAAATGACAGCTCCAGAAGGTAACTGGAAAACAAAGCCAGCTATTACGTTCTAAAGCCGAAAATCACAGTCAGGGGCAGGAAGTGAAGGTGCCTGTCTGTACAGACTGCCCCCTCACTGTATATACTGCTATACTGCCTTTCTCCACCACAACCAAACCCCCCCCCCCCCCACAATGACTGGTTGCTCCTAAGTCCCCTTTCACACTGGGGCAGTGGGAGCATCGACGGTAAAACGCCGCTATTTTTAGCTGCGCTTTACCGTCGTTTTAGCGGCGGTATTCGGCCGCTAGTGGGGTGGTTTTAACCCCCGTTAGCGGCCGAAAAAGGGTTAAAACTGCCCGCAATGCGCCACTACAGCGGCGCTATGCCGGCGGTATAGCCGCGCTGCCCCATTCATTTCAATGGGCAGGAGCGGTGTATACACCGCTCCTTCACCGCTCCAAAGATGCTGTTTGCAGGAGTTTTTTTTCCCTCCTGCCAGCACACCGCTCCAGTGTGAAAGCCCTCGGGGCTTTCACACTGGAGACACAGCAGCGGCAGTTTCAGGTCGGTTTGCAGGCGTTATTTTTACCGCAATAGCGCCTGCAAATCACCCCAGTGTGAAAGGGACCTAACAGCCAATGCAAAAAGCGGATGTAACAATGGACCGTTTGTCCGTTTACATACATTTTTTGTCCGATCCGTTTTTTTAACGGATGAAAAATAGGGCTTTCATCCATCACAAAAACGGTTGTTGATGGAAGCGGATGAAAATAGATGATCATCCGTTGTCATTAGTTTTTCCATATGAATGTATTGGTGTCTGTTTTTCATCTCAGCACAGTGAGCGGAGACGGACCTGTCATCCGCCTGCTCAGCGGATTGATCTCTGCTGAGCAAAGAAGAGTAAAGGTATCACTGCCGGGTTCCCTTAACAAGGAATGTCGGCGTCAGTGCCCGACAGCCGATCCGAAGATTGGCTTGGGTGCTGACATTACAGGTTCCCTGTGACAGGTAAGTGTCCATATATGAAAAGTCAGCAGCTGCAGTATTTGTATTCGTGGGGGGGCAGACCTCCTTTTTAAGTTGTTCAGACTAGTGGGGCCCACAGCGAGCTTTCTGGGGGTGGGGGTGACCAGTTCATGCTTTAGATAGGAGAATAAGATGCCAGGAGAGAGGGTGACTTAGAAGATGTGATGGGAGTAAAGTGGTTGTAAAGGAATGAGGTCCAAGATGTAGGTTGTTGGGGGGTGTCAGTGAAATTTATAGCAAGCTTTTCTGCAGTAGCCTGGTCATAAGAGAAAAGTATTGAATGTAGTGGTGGACATGGCAAGAAAAATCCTGTTCTGTGTGGCAGAACTGTACAAATCTCAATTCTGGATGAACAGTAAAACAAATCCTTCGGCAGGTAAATCAGCTCCCCTATATGCATGTTACCTGTGTATTAAACTGGTAGCCTGGAGTTCAGCTTTAATGGCGAGGGGGGGGGGGGGGGTCAGCTGTGACTGAATAGTAGATTCTAGAGCTGCACGATTAATCTTCAAGAATCTTTATCACATTTTTTTTCCCCATTACGACAAAAGTGTTTCACAATTCTTGCTATGCAAAGAATTCTCTCTACTCTTCTAAAGCCACAGCTGTCAAAAGACAGGAAGAAAAAAAACGGGCAGTCTACCAAGAATCACAGCATTCTTTAGCAGTGGAACTTAAGTATAAACATTGTAACAATTTGTCAAAGGAATAGCCTTCAAGTGTGTAAATGAGGAACGTTTAACCACTTAAACACTAAACCTTTTTCTGACATTTGTTGGTTTCAAGTTAAAATCATTTTTTTTTTTTTTGCAAGAAAATTATTTAGAACCCCCAAACATTATATATATATTTTTAGTAGAGACCCTAGAGTATAAAATGGTGGTTGTTGCAATATTTTAGGTCACACTGTATTTGCGCAGAGGTCTTTCAAATGCAATTTTTTGGGAAAATTTACTTTAATGAATTAAAAAAAAAAAAAAAACTAACCAGTAAAGCTAGCCCAATTTTTTTTTTTGTATAATGTGAAAGATTTTACGTCGCGAGAATCGTGATCTTTTTATTCTCATTTTGGCCAGAATGGTGCAGCTCTAGTAGATGCACACTCCCTTGTGTTGTGATATTTAGTGCAGCCGCATAAGAACGCACACGCCGCCTGTCCCTCTGCAACCTGTGACTCCATCCTTCTCCCTCTGTATCTTGGTTATGTGTTCCTTGTAGCCTGAGCCCAGGTCGCTTAGCAACAGGCAATAAATTAAACATGTAACACAGGCGAGGTACCCATAAGCATGTCTGTCTCAGAGCACAAAGCCCAGGCATGGGTGATGGTAAGGGGAGGGGGGGGGGATAAAAATATGTGCTCAGCCGCAGAGAAGCTTCTTGTTCTGCTGCGTGAGATGACTGCAGATGCTCCGACGCTGGCGAGCCGCACTTACTGAGCGCTCTGTACGATATATAGCCATGGCTGGCTCTTCACGTTGCTGTAAATCCCTTGTTAGGGCAGCTTGCATGGAATTCATGAAATTTTAATCACCCCCGGGATAATAACAAGTGACCTTCCCGTAGGCATAGCGATGGAAGGGGTGTGTATTACTCAGGAATCTAGAGACCTGTCACCTGCTAAATAAACAAGTGGCCTCATTCAATAACGACTGCTCATCCTTAAAGCGGAACTACACTGAGCGCCGCAAACAAAAACGCTTTTTAATTCATTTTTATTATTCAAAACAAACTCCCCCATCCATCCATGTCTCCGTGCTTTATTTTGCTGAGAAATCATTGCTAGCATTCCTGGCCATATCCATCTTGAGTAAAGGCTGATGACCCATGTAGCATTTACTTGCTAGAATCCATCTGCCCTTAGCCCAGGCACAGGAGGCTGTACTTTTCTGAGAAAGCCCCTCCTCCCCTCCTGAAGACTCCTGGGATGTATGACATCATTTGCCTAGGCCAGAAACCAAGAAGCAACTAAAGAAATGTAAAAAAAAACATGTACAACAAGTGATTATAATATACCCTCTTATCTATTTACTAATGCTAGCAGCATAAGGATTAAAATAATCAATGTTGATTGAGAGACTGAAGTTCCACTTTTAACTGCTCGCCGACAAGCCGCCGTCATTATATGGCGGCAGAATGGCACGGCTGCACGAATCGCCGTAGGTGTACGTCGGCCGCTTTAAGAGCTATAGGGGGCGCCCGCGGCATGACGCCGGAGCCGATGTGCATGTCCGCCGGCAACCCGCGATCGCTCCTCAGAGAGCCAGAACGGAGATCTGTCAATGTAAACAGACAGATTCCCATTCTGTCAGGGAAGTAGAGAGAGATCTGCTGTTCCTAATAATCAGGAACAGCGATCTCTCTGTACTCCCTGTCAGTCCACTCCCCCCACAGTTAGAAACACCTCCCAGGGAACACTTAACCCCTTTATCACCCCCTAGTGTTAACCCCTTCCCTGCCAGTGACATTTATACAGTAATCAGTGGCTATTTTTATCTCTGATCGCTGTATAAATGTCACTGGTCCCAAAAAAGTGTCAAAAGTGTCTGATCTGTCTGCCACAATGTCGTAGTCCCGCTAAAAATTGCTGATCACTGTCATTACTAGTAAAAAATTTATAATAAAAATGCTATAAATCTATCCCCTATTTTCTAGGCGCTATACCTTTTGCGCAAACCAATCAATATACACTTATTGCGTTTTTTTTTTTTTTTAACCAAAAATATGTAGAATACATATTGGCCTAAACTGATGAAGACATTTTTTTTTTCTTGGATTTTTATTATAACAAAAAGTAGAAAATATTGTTTTTTTTTTTTCAAAATTGTCACTCTTTTTTTGTTTATAGCGCAAAAAATAAAAAACGTAGAGGTGATCAAATACCACCAAAAGAAAGCTCTATTTGTGGGAAAAAAAGGACATCAACTTTGTTTGTGTACAACATCGCACGACCGCGCAATTGTCAAACATTGGCCTGGTCAGGAAGTGGGCAAATCCTTCCAGGGCTGAAGTGGTTAAAGTACATCTGTTATTAGAGAAATATGTGGGCTGCTTTTTTGTGGCCTTCTGAATATTATTGATGTCTAGCCCCTTTCTCTTCAATACAGTGGAACCTCGGATTACGAGCATAATCCTTTCCAGGAGTATGCTCGTAATCCAAAGTACTCGCATATCAAAGCGAGTTTTCCCATTGAAGTCAATGGAAACGAAAATAATTCGTTCCGCATTGACTTCAATGGGTTGCAATACCGCATGCGGTCAGAGGCGGGGGTGCCGGAGAGCATAGAAAAGGCGCCGAAAAGGCCCAAGGACACTTCGGCGGACCTCGGCAAACCTCGGAAGGACTTCCTACCTGAGATTTGCCGAGGTCAGCCATGTTGTAATCGGGCCTTTCCGTGCTTTTTCAAATGTGATGTTTGGCTCTGCTCGGCTCCGGCGCCCCCCCCCCCACCTCAGGCCAAAAGCCGCACTGCACACCGCTTCGTGCTCGTTTTGCGTGACACTCGCAAACCGCGTTACTCGCAGTCCTAGGTTCCACTGTACTTCTGATTCACGGCCAGCCAAGCACTTTCAGAAAGACGGATGTCAGCAGTGATAACCTGACTATTCCTACAATGGCATACTGTATGTAGATTGTGGCTTACAGTGTTACTAAACCCAGGACCCTGCATTCACTATATCTGGTCTCCCACAGAACACAGAACATGGAAATGCAATAGTTTTAGTAAATATAAACTGCTAAATACCTTTTCTCATCAACAGTATATAGGAGTCTTGTGAGTTCGATCAGTCTGGTTAAAGCTTGTAGGAGGAGTTTTCATTCTCCTCTGACTGTCCTATGAGGCTGCATGACCCCTGACCCTCTGACTGGACAATGCTGATTGGCTCTGTGCCGATCACATGCACCCTCCCAAAAAAAAAAAGAAACTAGCAATACACACCAAACTGAGCATGTGCAGAGTGCCCCCAAGGCTTTGTATAATCAGCAGATGGATTGGGGACAGTGGAAGAAGGGGAGGATCAGAGAAGACAGGCTTAAACAGCTTTTTTACACAATGCAGGGGATTAACCCCTTAGGTTCCATAGTGAGTATAACAAGCATGATTTACTGCATATACAGACTGATTTTACTGTCTTGCGTTTAGCCAGATGTGGACTGCCCCACGTACATTTACTGTGGCAGGGCAACCGCTCTGGGCAGAATCACGTACCTGTAAGTGATTCTGCACATCCGGGTCTGGGGCGCGCATGCGCACCGCCGGTGACCCGCTCTGTGATAGGACGCATTGGGAGCCAATCAGTGGGTCCGGCAGATGCGATGTCCACCAGTGCCTGACAATCATTCGGGAGATTGGCTGAACGGCAATCTGCTTATGTAAAGCAGGAACATGGATCTCTGCCTTACAACACAGTTAGTAAGCACTCCCTAGGAACACATTTAACTCTTTGATCGCCCCCTTATAATAACCCCTTCCCTGCCAGTGTCATTAGTACAGTAACAATGTATATTTTGTAGCACTGATCACTGTATTAGTATCACTGGTCCCCAAAAAGTGTCAGTTAGGCATCCGATTAGTCCGCTGCAATATCTCAGTCGAGCTATAAGTCGCTGATCACCACCATTACTAGTATAAAAAAAAAATATATATCATAGTTTGTAGACGCTATAACTTTTGCGCAAACCAATCAGTATACGCTTATTGGGATTTTTTTTACCAAAAACATGTAGCAGAATACATATTGGCCTAAACTGATAAAGAAATTCGATTTTTTACATTTTTTTTTATTGGGTATGTTTTATAGCAGAAAGTAAAAGATATTGTTTTCTTTTTTCA
Source organism: Lithobates clamitans (assembly GCA_037952925.1). Taxonomy (NCBI): domain Eukaryota; kingdom Metazoa; phylum Chordata; class Amphibia; order Anura; family Ranidae; genus Lithobates; species Lithobates clamitans. The sequence goes on along the minus strand of JBBGZY010002060.1, from coordinate 423,967 downwards.
AAATTGTCGGCCTTTTTTTGTTTATAGCTCAAAAAATAAAGACCCCCAAAAATTTGGGTACAGCGTTACATGACTGCGCAATTGTCAGTTAAAATAACGTAGTGTCTTATCAGAAAAAATGGCCTAGTTATGAAGGGGGGTAAATCTTCCGGAGCTGAAGTGGTTAGTAACACTTTAAGGAGGACATGCCGGGACACGAGGACTGGGTTTCCGGTTGGCACTGAGGTATGTGCCTGCACCCCGTGGTGCAGCTGCATTTGTACAAGCCTCAGTGTCAGTTTTGGACTGGGACCCCTCTATTCCCCCCTGCCGGGCCCCTCCCAGATGACCATGAACAGCAGTGTTGTGCAAGGCATCCTCTCCGTACCATTTCAGTAAGGCTCCTTCTTGCATCCCCTTTATTCATGTGATCTGTGACATCACTTGACCAATCATAAGGAACACACAGAAGAGCATCACTATTTTCTGAAGGCCTACCGAAACAATCTTTGCAATTTATATCTATTAGTGCCAATTCACACCACAATACCTGCTTTGGTTTTCTATAGTGCCATTCTTTGTTACGCACCATCACAATGTGTCCTGTGTGTTGCAGTGCGAAAAAGGCAGACTACGTTTATTTTTTTGTGTGGTAAAGCGAAACTAAAGTCTTTACACTTACCTTCTCTCTAACGTCTGAAGTCCACAAAGTGTCCTTCACCAGCGCTGACATCTTCTCCCTGAGTGCCAGTCTTCGAGCATTTTCATTGGCTGGTGCAGTCTGACGTAAGTACTGTGCATGCACAGGAGTCAGTCACCCCAGGACACTTTTAGTTGATTTAAATTTCGTAGTGTGAATGACCGCTAGGCGGCTACATTTTTATGCCTTTCATTCCAGCAGCCTCCAAAATTATCAGAAGCAGGTCAAACAGCCTCTGCAGATGTTCTACCTTAGAATATGAGTTTGTCTCTTTCCTTTTTTGATATAAAGCTCCACCCAAAAATGGAACATCCGCTTTAAGTGCCGGTGACCCCCTGACATGCCACATTTGGCATGCCATTTTTTTGGGGGGTAGAGCGGATACCCTCTTTTTGGAGGCACCCAGCTCCCACTTCCTCCCGGGGCTCCGCGGCACTGGAAGGAATTTCACCTCACCCCCTCCCTCCCTGCAATCTTCTGGGACACGTCACAGGTCCCAGAAGATTGTCCGGCCATTGACAGCGCGCATTGCGGGACCGTGGGACAGGTGAGTGTCTGATTATTAAAAGTCAGCAGCTACACTTTTTGTAGCTGCTGACTTTTAATTTTTTTTTTTTTTTTCGGTGGCACTCCGATTTAAGACCACATGGGCAAACAAACATCTGAAGCAAGTAAACTCTTTATGAACGCATGTGCAGAATTTTTACTAAGTGCACATGTTAGCACAAGCTCCCATCCTTGATCAATAATACGTTTAAGAGGATAGAGCCGTGCTGACACCTGAAACCACGCTATATGAGCCTCCCGAGTATGCGTACAGCGACACCAACATGCTGTTCTAAAATAGTTTAGTAGTGTGTAAAATAAAGTTTTTATTTTTGAATGGCAAAGCAAAAAAAAAAAATGTTGCCCTCCTCCCTTTACAATCTTCTGCCTGTACAGAGAATTTTGCACACAGACATATTTGGGCCACATAAATTGTGGGCGTATTTCTGCTCCTAGGAGAGACAAAGCATTGTACAGCTACCATAATAATGAATGGCAGTATATGGTGTGATATTTGGGGGTCCAGCTCACTAACTAACCATCTTGTAAAAGCACTAACCATTTTTTTTTCCATCAAAAACAGGCAAAACAAAGTAGCTTTTCTTCAGCATAAACAAGCCAAAGGAGTCCATACACTTTAGGTACAAATGCGAAGATTTGGATCACTGCTAGCATAAACTTGTCCCACAACAGGGTTTTAAAGTTTCCACCTGCTTGAGGAGTCCAGAAAAGGGTCACAGGAGCCCAGCTGTGTATTAGCAGATAAACAGACTGTGTGCTGTTCCATAAAATACCTCATGGACCCCTGCCCCCCTGCTACTTTCTGGCTATTTCAGTCCTCTCTTGCAGGTAGGTTAATCATTTCAGGATCAAAGTACCCATAGTCAGGATTGGAGGCTCTTTTCTACCCCAAATCTCTTGGAGTCTCTGAACTCTGGGACCCATATGAGGACAACACAGTTTTTCCCCTTTACTGGATCACCCCAAAATTCTTCACCCCTCACGAGTGAGAATCCTTGAGTACTCCTAATTGCTATTCGCCACCCCCTTAAAGGGACCACAACCCAAGCAAAGAGGACACGTTCCTCCTTTTTTCAGGACTCAATCCTGGCATCCTGTACAGTGGGTATACACTATGCTTGCATAAACTTGCACGGGTGTGAATCCCTGGGCGTACAAAAGTGGCGTTCATGAATTTACGTCTGTGTGCAAATTTACATAAGCATGATGCATACTTGTGTACAGCTAGTGTACATGAGACCTATACCTTTTCTTCGAGATCTGTGTAGGAAGACGTTATTACCAAATATGAAGATAGAATCCCAGACTAGGGTCTATTAATTCTGGCCTTTGCCAGAAGGCTGCAAGAGTGAGAACTCCCTGGCTCGTTGAAAGCTCACCCTTTTTCGCCATTATATTTTTCAAATGTGCCCCAAAAATAATGCTATATAATAAGGCAATATAATGATGTCTTCTGTCTTTATAGCATTCATAAGATTGGAAAATATAGATCGGTTGGCTGGAACCTCAGAGCAGATTTTAAATGAAAAATGATTCGGTGTGTTTGTTTTTCAGAATTAGGATTAGATGAGGCGTATAACGCGCAGAATAAAAGCAGAGTGAGTCATAAATGCTGGTAACTGCAATGTATCCTGCGCTTGGCATTTCATAAGCCAGCTTTACATGAGTCTCAGGAGCTTCCTGCTGCATGGCTCCAGATGTGTTTATTGGATTCTTGCTAAGTCAAAGTCTCATGTACAATTTTTTTTACGTTATTTTTATTTTTTATTTTTTTATTTTAGGTACTTATATAGTGCCGTCAATTTACGCAGCGCTTTACATATACATTATACATTCAGTTATAGTACTATATAAAAATCCTTTAGCATAAAAATCTTATTTTATCATATATTAGTTCTTTAACCCATTTTATATGAGCGAATGTAGATAGCTGTGTATCTCACTGCTTAATAGGGCGTACACACGGTCGGACTTTGTTCGGACATTCCGACAACAAAATCCTAGGATTTTTTCCGACGGATGTTGGCTCAGACTTGTTTTGTCTACACACGGTCGCACAAAGTTGTCAGAAAATCCGAGCGTTCTAAATGCGGTGACGTAAAACACGTACGTCGGGACTATAAACGGGGCAGTGGCCAATAGCTTTCATCTCTTTATTTATTCTGAGCATGCGTGGCACTTTGTCCGTCGGATTTGTGTACACACGATCGGAATTTCCGACAACGGATTTTGTTGTTGGAAAATTTTATCTCCTGCTCTCCAACTTTGTGTGTCGGAAAATCCGATGGAAAATGTCCGATGGAGCCAACACACGGTCGGAATTTCCGACAACACGCTCCGATCGGACATTTTCCATCGGAAAATCCGACCGTGTGTATGGGGCATTAGTGTGTTTTATAATAGAGCCTACAGACACCAGAGAACATTAGCCTTAGTTTACTGTCACATCGGGGAAACTTCATCTTCATCTGGGGGCTCTCTCCAACAATGGTGGGCATCCTATGTCTAAGCCTTTTCAGATGTAGTCAAACGTCTAGTGCCAGGGATGTCTTTGGAGTGTCTTCCCTCACTGTGGGTACAAGTGTGCATGTTTGGCCAATTCCAATATTTCATTAGGACGAAGTGGCTGGAGCTTCATGATCAGTCAACGCCATAGTGTCTTTACAGGCAAACGCCACATGTCAGGTCACCAGAAGGACGAGGCTCCAAAAGAAACGTATCAAAGTTAGGTGGGAGAAAATGATTCATCCACGGTTGCCAGATTTTAGTGTAGTTATAAATCCAATCCTGTAGGGTTGCTTCAATCTTTGCACGTATCATTGCCTGGGTAACCCTATGTGTGCTCATGAGGAGGCAAAAGAGGCAATTGTCCAAGTTCTGGTGATTGTTTTCTTAGAAGATGTAGTGATTTGAAGCAAGAGTTGAAATTAAATCTTGGTCAACTCCAAAGGGCTTATGTTTTACTAAGCTAACGGGGGGTCAAGTTAGATAGCAACACTGGAGCAACTGGGAGAGAATCTGTGTGAAATGTGTTAACATATGTATTGTCATCTCGTGTCCTGGGCCTGTGGTGTATATTTTATTTAGATTTTATCAATAAAGCTTGAATTTTTCTGAGGACTGGAGTGCAGTCACCCCTTTCTCTGCATGTACTTGGATTCCTCAGTTCACAGAATGGACAGGCACCCTTTCCCTCAAAGCAGGGGATATTGGAGTAGATTTCGCCTGGAGCAGTATTTGCCTGTGCACCTACATTTAGCTGAGAGTTTGGAAGATTTCGGATAAGAAAGACTTCACCAGTGGACAAGTCCACCAAATATGGAAATGGGTTCTCTGGACCTCCGCTTCCACAGAAGCAGATTAAGGGATAAGACGGGACATAATTGTTCTGAGATGCCACGAGGGTTTATTGCCAAATATATATCCAGTCTTCTGTCTCAATCGTCAGGTCCAGATCAGTGGTCCATCGGCTTACATAGGCTGGTTAGATGGAAGCAGGGTTAGATAACAAATGGTGGTATAACCCGGAGATCACTCCTTTCGCATGGGGGTCTGAGGAACATAAATGCATAAAAATCATCATCTGGTCTATGGCTGCTTGGGAGTGAGTATTTGTAGTGTGGAAATGCTTAACCTGGAGATATCAGTAATTGTTCTTGTAAATCTGATAGCGATTTAAAATCTGACAAAGAAACTAACTGATGCATTCTGCCAATTACAGACGGAACCAGTGATAGAGGAGGAAGAGGAAATAAATGCAGAGTAGAACGCTGGGTTATAAAAGTAGGAAAGCATGGGAGCATGAGGAGATATCAGACCCGATGCCTGTTTAAATCTATCCCATATAGCTAAGGATTAAAAGGATGATTGATCGGGTAATGATGCATTTTGCAGTCTCGCGGCAGGAGCCATAGCAAGGAATTATCTTTTTTCAAACTTACATTGATCCAGCTTGGTTACATCTAATTCTTCATATCTCATATCATATCTGCATATTGACACTACCTGCATGTTTTCCCTTTGCCTGCGTGTCCAAAGACATGCTGGTAGGTTACTTGGATCCTGTCTAAATTGGCCCTAATATGTGTATGTGAGTTAGGGACCTTAGATTGTAAGCTCCTTGAGGGCAGGGACTGATGTGAATGTACAATGTATAGGTAAAGTGCTGTGTAAATTGATGCCTCTATATAAGTACCTGAAATAAATAAATTAATTATGTACAGTATAGAGTAGGCATATGCAATTAGCGGACCTCCAGCTGTTGCAGAACTACAACTCCCATGGGCCTAGCAAGATTCTGACAGCCACAAGCATGACACCCAGAGGCAGAGGCATGATGGGACTTGTAGTTTTGCAACAGCTGGAGGTCCGCTAATTGCATATCCCTGGTATAGAGGCTGGCTGCCCAAGGGAAGAAAGCTGGGCAGTGGAAGCTGACTGCATCCTAGCAATAGGATGCATCCTAGGCAGCCAAAACAGCCTACGTCATAGCAACAGAAGGCCATTTGTGCTGTAATGCTGTACACATGTACAGATTGTTCAATTATTACATGGATGTAGAGTAATCTTTTTATGCAGGATCCTGCTGTCAACAAGATCCTGTTTACTGGTTGCCGTATTTTACATAGAAAAATTACGGCAGAAAAATAACCAAATGGTCCATCGAGTCTGCCCCCTTTTTTTCTTTTTAATATTTTCTGTTTTATATTTTTTGTTTTTTAATGTTGTTTTTGTTTTGTTTTTTGTCTGAGTATAGATCTATGTTTGTCCCAAGCATGTTTGAAGCCACTTACTGTTGACTGACTAGTCTATTCCAAGCATCAACTACCCTTTCAGTAAAATATTCCTTTCTAAGATTCGTTTTGAACTTTCCTCCTGTTAGTTTAAGGTCATGTCCCGTGTTCTTGATCTTGGTTTCATATTGAAATTCCCGCTCTCTTGCACCTTATTCACCCCCTTAATTTAATTTAAAGGTTTCAATCGTATCTCTATTTCCCTTCTTTCCTCCAGACTGTACATGTTATGTCCCAGAAGTCTCTCCTTGTATGTTTTATTCCTGAGGCTGGGTTCACACACGTGTGGCTGTGGGTTGGTGCCTGGGGTCCGGGGCGTTCCTGTATAATGGTTCAGGTGCAATTCAGGTCCGAATTTTTGCCTGAACCGGACCCAAAGGCGCACCGGACCTTTTTTCAACTGGCTCCATAAAGAGCCGGTCACACTCGCATGGCATGCAAATTGCATGCAGAGAAACCTGCATGAAATTCACATGTGTGTGAATCAGACCTTTTGGGCTTTCGCCATTTTTGTTACCTGTCTCTGGACTCATTCTATCTTATCAATATCTTTTTGTTGGTATTTTCATACGGCTGTGTTCATGTACCCTAAAGGTATATCAGTACACCAGAAGCACAACCTTGCTTAAAGCAGCTGAAGACCTCCAGTGTATGTCTGCATTCGATCCAATATAGCAGCAATGGTAGAAGCTCAGATCAATTTAAAACCTGCAGTTTTTATAAGGCAAACAACGTGCAGTGACATAACTTGCATAGTGGTATAACCCTTGTTTGCAAAAAAAATATATTGATATAGATATACACTCACCAGCAACCTTATTAGACACACCTGTTCAATTGCTTGGTAGACACTGAGCCATGAGGAGGTAGAAAAAAAAACTGTCAAAAGACCTGCGTAATAAAGTAATGGAACTTTATAAAGATGGAAAAGGATATAAAAGGATATAAAAAGATATCCAAAGCCTTGAATATGCCAGTCAGTTCTTTTCAATCCCTTATTAAGAAGTGGAAAATTCAGGGCTCTTTTGATACCAAGCCAAGGTCAGGTAGACCAAGAAAGATTGCAGCCACAACTAGCAAAAGAATTGCTCAGGATACAAAGAAAAACCCACAGGTAACCTCAGGAGAAATACAGGCTGTTCTCCAAAAAGATGGTGTGGTTCTTTTTAACCACTTAAGCCCCGAACCATTTGGCTGGCAAAAGACCAGAACACTTTTTGCGTTTCGGCACTGCGACGCTTTATCTGACAATTCCCAAACAAAAATGACGTCCTTTTTTCCCCACAAATAGAGCTTTCTTTTGGTAGTATTTCATCACCTCTGCAGTTTTTATTTTTTGCGCTATAAACAATTTTGAAAAAAACACATTATTTTTTACTTTTTGCTATAATAAATATCCCTAAAAAATATATAAAAAAACATTTTTTTCCTCAGTTTAGTTGGATACGTATTCTTCTACATATTTTTGGTAAAAAATTTGCAATAAATGTTTATTGATTGGTTTGCACAAAAGTTATAGCATCTACAAAATAGGGGATAGTTTTATGGCATTTTTATTAATAATTTTTTTTTTTTACTACTAATGGTGGCGATCAGCGATTTTTATCGTGACTGCGACATTATGGCGGACACATCGGACAATTTTGACGCTATTTTGGGACCATTCACATTTATACAGCGATCAGTGCGATTAAAAATGCATTGATTACTGTGTAAATGTGACTGGCAGTGAAGGAGTTAACCACTAGGTGGCGCTATAGGGGTTAAGTGTGTCCTAGGGAGTGATTCTAACTGTGGGGGGGAGGGGCTGTGTGTGACATGAAACTGATCAGCGCTCCCGATCACAGGGAGCTGTGATCAGTGTCACTAGGCAGAACGGGGAAATGCTTGTTTACATGGTTGAGCTGCCAGAAGGAAGCCTTTACTGCGCTAATGCCACAAAAAAGCCCAATGAGGCATGTCAAGGTGTTGTTGGGCGTATTGTAACCAGGCTTTTTTGTGTTTCATAATCACACATAGGTTGGACTTGATGGACTTGTGTCTTTTTTGCAACCTTACCTACTATGTAACTATGTAACTTGTACAGTAAAGGCTTCTTACTGGCAACTTGACCATGCATACCTCTTTTTTTTTCAATTATAATCGTATTGTGCTCCTTAACCTCCCTGGCGGTATGATTATTTCAGATTATTGATGCTGAAAGCGGTACCATTATTTTGCATGGAAATTTGGCGTTTTATATTGTAGGCCTGTAATTCTTAGGAATAACTCACTTAAACAAACAAACAAGAGGCTAGTAGACATCTCGGGTATGATAAAGTTTGAAACACAAAATCATAAATTATAATATAATAAATAACTATAAATAATTATAATAAATAATATAATAATAATAATAAAAATGATTCAATAATGTAATCAAATCAAAAACACTGAAATTTGCTCAGTTGCAGAATTGTCGCTGTCATTACTTTCAGTGTTTGATGACGGATCTCCCCACAAATCACTATCGCTCAATTCTGCGACTGATCCTAATTTATTATCGCTGTTTTCTAGCTGGTCTAAAACCACTTTTGATGTAAAGAGGCAGTTTTGGTTGCTATGGACAATCTCCAGTTTCCAGGCAGAAAGAACAGTTTTTATAATATAAAACTGCATGCTGGGAACTGGACAAACACCTAGGGACAAAAGGCAGGTGAAATATTTTCATACAGTAATGTAATCTGTAAGATTACAGTATACTGTAAAGTATACTGTGTGCGTTTCACTTTTTAAATTTGGCGCCGTTCTGCGTCCCCGTGCGCCGCAATGCTCGCAGGGAACGGAGCCCGGCTCCGTGATGAATCGAGCGGAGGACGAGCAGTTCACACTGTGGGGAGACATCGCAGGATCCAGGGGACAAGGTAGGTAAGATCTTCCTGGATCCTGCGATGCGATCCCGAGTCTGGCTCAGGGTTACCGCTTTTGGTTCTGAAATTCCACCCCGAGCCAGACTCGGGAATACCGCCAAGGGGGTTAAAAACAACCACACCATCTTTTTCCAGAGCAGCCTGTATTTCTCCTGAGGTTACCTGTGGGTTTTTCTTTGTATCCCAAACAATTCCTGTGGCAGTTGTGGCTGAAATCTTTCTTGATCTACCTGACCTTATTAAATGATTGATCAGTACTGTACAGTATTCCTTTTAAAAGGAGCCAAAAAACTGTGATAATAAATGGCTTCCTGTGATCACTATCCTTGAATAAAAGACAGTTTTTTGGCATGATTAGTCATATTTTCAATATAAATGGCAAAATGTCACAATTTCTGCCAGGGTATGCAAACTTTTGAGCACAACTGTATATATAGTATGTATCTCACAAAAGTGAGTACACCCCTCACATTTATGTAAATATTTTATTATATCTTTTCATGTGACGACGCTGAAGAAATGACACTTTTCTACAATGTAAAGTAGTGAGTGTACAGCTTGTATAACAGTGTAAATTTGTTGTCCCCTCAAAATAACTCAACACACAGCCATTAATGTCTAAACCGCTGGCAACAAAAGTGAGTACACCCCTAAGTGAAAATGTCTAAATTGGGCCCAAAGTGTCAATATTTTGTGTGGCCACTATTTTTTTCCAGCACTGCCTTAACCCTCTTGAGCATGGAGTTCACCAGAGCTTCACAGGGTACGCCTGGAGTCCTCTTCCACTCCTCTATGACGATATCAAAGAGCTGGTGGATGTTAGAGACCTTGCACTCCTCCACTTTCCGTTTGAGGATGCCCCACAGATGCTCAATAGGGTTTAGGTCTGGAGACATGCTTGGCCAGTCCATCACCTTTACCCTCAGCTTCTTTAGCAAGGCAGTGGTCATCTTGGAGGTGTGTTTGGGGTCGTTATCATGTGGGAATACTACCCTGCGGCCCAGTCCTTGAAGGGAGGGGATCATGCTTTGCTTCAGTATGTCACAGTACATGTTGGCATTCATGGTTCCCTGAACTGTAGCTCTCCAGTGTCGGCAGCACTCATGCAGCCCCAGACCATGACACTCCCACCACCATGCTTGACTGTAGGCAAAACACACTTGTCTTTGTACTCCTCACCGGGCTGCCGCCACACACGCTTGACACCATCTGAACCAAATACATTTATCTTGGTCTCATCAGACCACAGGACATGGTTCCAGTAATCCATGTCCTTAGTCTGCTTGTCTTCAGCAAACTGTTTGCGGGCTTTCTTGTGCATCATCTTTAGAACAGGCTTCCTTCTGGGATGACAGCCATGCAGATCAATTTGATGTAGTGTGTGACAGGCTGACCATTCAATACAAAGACAACAGCTTCCTGCAGTCAGCATGCCAATTGCACGCTCCCAACAAAACTTGCGACATCTGTGGCATTGTGCTGTGTGATAAAACTGCACATTTTAGAGCTGCCTTTTATTGTGGCCAGCCTAAGGCAAACCTGTGCAATAATCATGCTGTCTAATCAGCATCTGGATATGCCACACCTGTGAGGTGGATGGATTATCTCGGGAAAGGAGAAGTGCTCACTAACAGATTTGTGAACAATTTTTGAGAGAAATATGCCTTTTGTGTACATAAAAAAGTCATAGATCTTTTAGTTCAGCTCATGATAAATAGGGGAAAACACAAAAGTGTTGCATTTATAATTTAGCTCAGTATATAATTGGTTTAAAAGTGTAACAACAATGTAAATAAAATTGACTCCCAACCAACCATTGACTGCCATTATACAGTAGCTCCCTATTAACAGACAGAAGGGTCTGTTTCAGGTGCTGACTCTAAACTAGATCCCCCATTTATAGCCCAGAGCTGACTCTGACTCTTAGGTCCCATGTTATTCTGTCAGTCCCGCTCCCAGTAGACCTCGTTGATCTCTATAAATGACAGAGAAAGATGTTCCTGTGGCTGATTTTGAATATGTTTTCCAAGCATTGTGTGCTCAGTTGGTTTATCGGTTCGGACAGATGAGTCATGCCTGCCCCTCTTCAGCCACCATTCTCATGGCAGCCCAGAAATCAGGCCCTTGTGTGCTTCTCGCTTTGTCACAACAATTACATCCCAGAACACGCAGAGTTTTACTGAGCATCATTTGAGTGTAATGTAGTCAAGCAGAGCAATACTTTCGGCAGCAAACAAAAGAGACAAGTGTTCTCCTGGGCCAGACTTTGTGCAACATACAGAATGTCTGACACTGAAGGTGACTGTCATCGGCAGATGTTGGTGGAAATTACAAGGAATGCACACTGTGAATCAATAGTGCTCGTGCTGTAATGTCTCAGAGGGGGCACGTTACTCTTCTTGTTAGTTGTTTTTTTTGTTTTTTTGTTACTGCTTTCCTAGAAGAAATGGATTTCAGTAGGATGGAGAATGAAGTATTTTTCTTAGGCCTCCTGCACAGTGGACATTTAGCCCTGGTGCACGAGACTCCGACATTTAGTTGCAGGAAGAAGGTAAAGATGTCATGGAGCTTGTAAAACTCAATGAGAGGCTGACAACAGCATGTGGCTGGACAGTGCACCAAGCGGTACTGATGTTTAGGGCAGTAAGCACCCAGGACTGACTGCCTGGAACACAAGTATTCAGAGCATCCGTCCCTTGGTGCATACTGGGTACCACGCGGGGCACCATCCAGCTGCAACAGCTTTCACCTGTGCCTTCTATCAACACCTACACACCGGAGTCTCATGCACCAGGATGCCCAATATGCACAAGGCCTTAGTCATGAGCAGGTTTGGATTTGGGTGAAGCCACATAGGCCTTAGCTCAAGGAGCAGTATTTAACAGGAGTGGGAGGAGAACCTGGTGTTTATTCATATTGGCCAAGAAGCATTGCATTTGTGTTAAAACTGAAAATATTTATTTAAAACCCATCTCCAAACAGAACTTAAACCCTTACCTGCCTGTCTAATTTGTACTTCCCTTTTCAGCATTTTTAGCTTGAAAGCACCCAAAAATCTCCCACCAACAACTCCACCAGAATGGTGGGAGGGAAAAGAAGAATACAATGGGACTTTACCAAATTGGGTGCAAACAAAATATGTAAAAATATTAAAAACACACAGCATATTATAAAATTAGTGGCATATACATATTTCCACTGATATATGTATATACTGTATGTAATGAGGGTAAAAACAGATCGACTTTGTTGTTTCACGAACAAGTTGCTTCCTTACAGCCGGTTCACACAGGGGCGACTTGTCAGGCGACCTAGCCACCTGACAAGTCGCCTCCCATTCTGTACAATGGAACCGCTTGCGTCACTCCGACTTCGAAAGGTTCTTGTACTACTTTGGGGGCGACTTACATAGAATTCTATACAGAAGTCGTTTTGCAAGTCGCCGTGGCAGTCGTGTGCAGGTCGCCTCGGTGAGGCGACCTGCAAGTCGTGCCGCCCCTAGTGTGAACCGGGGCTTAGGATCAGCGACATTTGATATTATGTTCAACAGTTACTATACTATATTCAACCCTAGAACGCTAACCCTAACTATTACCGCTAACCCTAATAATTACCCCTAATCCTAACATTTAACTGTAACCTTTAAAGTGGAGCTCCAGGCTCCTTCAGAAAAAAAATAAAAGTCAGTAGCTACAAATACTGTAGCTGCTGACTTTTAAAGGATAAGTCCAGCCTAACACTAAAATCGCTACATCTATAGACATTCACGATCTAACACTAATCTATATAGCCCTGTAAAGAAGAAAATAGTATATATACTTTTTTTGAAGCCGGTCCGGTCTCCAGCGGCGGAAGATCTGCAGAGGAAACAGCCGACAACGGCTGGGTAATTATTGGGAAGTGATGTCACCCATAGACTTACTTTGGGGCTTCCTTTGTCCGCTGCCTCCTCTGCACCCGCCTCCACAGATCAGCGCGGGATTGGTTCGGATCGGCTTCAGAAAAGGTATGTATACTGATTTCTTCTTTACTGGGTTAGATAGGTTAGTGTTAGATCGTGGATGTCTATAGATGTAGTGATTTTAATGTTAGGCTGGACGTCTCCTTTAAAATAAGGACACTTAACTGTCCACGAATCCGATTTCAATCGGTTCTCGGGTGTTGCCGCCGCCATCTCGGCTATGGGAAACTGCCAGTAAAGCCTTCCGGCTTCACAGGCGGTTTTCCACTGCGAATGCGCAAACCGCGCTGCACTTTGTGAATCGCCCATCGGCAGGGGAAGGTGATGGGGGTTGAACTTCCCTCAGGAGTGGGAGCCGGTACCTGTCAAAACCAGGTACCCGCTCCCCCTCTGAAAGGTGCCAGATGTGGCAGCTCAAGGGGGGGGCAGACAAGCAGAGCTTCCCCTTCTGGGTGGTGCTCCGCTTTAACCCAGACCCTAACATTTAACCCTTACCCTAACATGCGACTTTGGACACATATAGGTTCTATACTACTTTGATGCTACTTAAGTGCCAGAGAGTACCCTGTTTCCCCGAAAATAAGACCTAGCGTGATTGTCGGTGATGGCTGCAATATAAGCCCTACCCCCCAAATAAGCCCTACCCTGTTTCCCCGAAAATAAGATCTAGCGTGATTGTCGGTGATGGCTGCAATATAAGCCCTACCCCCCAAATAAGCCCTACCCTGTTTCCCCGAAAATAAGACCTAGCGTGATTGTCGGTGATGGCTGCAATATAAGCCCTACCCCCCAAATAAGCCCTAGTTAAAGTCCTTGTAGGTCTTATTTTCAGGGTAGGGCTTATTTTTGGGAAAACAGGGTAGGGCTTATTTGGGGGGTAGGGCTTATATTGCAGCCATCACTGACAATCAGGCTAGGTCTTATTTTGGGGGAAACAGGGTATCAAGTAGCATCAAAATCGCACCCTTTGAACAGAACTGTTATACGTTCCTTATAGCCTCAGAAAAAAAAACGCATCAAAAGGCGTGTTCCAACCTGCATAGATGTGCACCTAGCCTTAGAGTTGTAAAATTTCTGTCAGGTTTTTAAAAAATAAAAAATGTGAAAATATAGTAGTTGAATTTACCTTGTGTTGTACTACACTGCTCTGTAAATGAAATCCATGTTTACCCAGGGGGAAATAATTGACATCTATTTTACCTCATTAAGATAAATGCTGGGCCATGCAGACTTCAACTTCACTAAGCTATAATTGAAACCCACAATCGACCGACCGTCAGCTGTCTGGGGCTTCTCCGGCGTTTGATTGTGTGATGAATGTTCCGATTTACAAACCGCAGCATACGTACACAGACTATTCATCTATAATATTCACTACTCTGACTGTGATAGTTACAAAAATAGTATCCAGAAAATCTGAGAAGATGGATTTTAGGCCAGTAAATGTTATCAATAGAATGCTAAAGGTAAAAGTGGACCTAGAATCAGATCTACTTTTGTTTTGTTAAAGTGTTTTTTTACTTATAACCTCTCTTGGGGTTTTTTTTTTTCCTGTCTCTTTTCGACTCACTCAGTTTGTCCTGGCGACCATTGTTACTGAATATAAGAACAAGGAAAAGTCCAACATTTTGAACCGGAACTGGAAAAATGGGTACATTTTAAACGGGGGGACACTTTTTCTGGTGACAACAGTCTAAGGGGGAAATTTTATCTTACATCCTGTCTTGTCTGCCTGGGGCACCCATGGCAAAATAAAAACAGCTGTGTTAACCCTTCTCTACTCTATCCAAAAAAATAATAATAAATGGTTTTAGATATAATTTCAAGCGGAACTTCACTCAAAAAGTGAGGGCCCATTGGTGCGCTCCCTCCCCCCTCCAGTTACAGGCTGGAGGGGGGAGGGAGCGCACCAATGGTAAAGTGCCCCGAGGAAACCCACCCTGGCACAGGAAGACAATGCAAACTCCAGACAGTTAGGGGTTTATTTACTAAAGCTAGAGAGGGCAAAATTATTCACAATTCTGTAGAAAAAACATTCAGCTTCTAACCTCAGCTTGTTTAATTAAGCTTTAGCAATAAAACCTGGAAGCTGGTTGGTTTCTCTGCAGAATTGTGACTAATTTTGCCCTCTCTAGCTTTAGTAAATAAACCTAATTAGTGTCATGGTTGGGATTCGAACCAGCGACCCTAGTGCCGCTAGGTGGAAGTGCTAAGTTAGGGATACATTTTATACAACGTATTATAACATGCTAAGAATGTATTCATGCAGACTTGAGAAGTTATTGAAAGGTTCACACAGGTGATCAGTGCACTACAGCATTCAGTGCACATGCTTTGCAAGGTTCATTTCACCCGCATTGTCAACATGAGCCAATCAATGAGATGGCACAGCCTGGACAAATTACGTGCAAGGTTCAAGTTAACATGATGCAATGCCTGATGAATGCAAAAGGGGATACTGAGCTCTTCCACTCCATTCTCCCTCTAGCTTCAGGGGTTTTGGGGTGCTTGGCATTTGGTAAAAATAAGTTTACTGGGTTCTCTTTTTATAGCCCTAATATATATTTTTGAATACCAAATATAAGCAATAATATTATACAATAATTACTAGCAGTTAAAGGGTCAGTCTACCCTAGTGGAATGAGCCATCCTCTGGTTTATTATATGGCTTGGAGATTTTAGTGGCACAGTTCCTAGCTGCCTCGGGCTGCCAAATGTAGCTATGACACTAAAGCCTCGTACACACGATCGGACTTTCCGACGGAAATGTTCAATGTCAGGCTGTTGGCGGTAAATCCGACCGTGTGTATGCTCCATCGGACAATTGTTGTCAGACTTTCCACCAACATATGTTGGCTAGCAGGTTTTCAAATTTTCCGCAGACAAATGTATGTTGTCGGATTTTCCTAATGCCGCGTACACACGGTCGGACTTTTCGTCTACAAAAGTCCAACGGACGCTGACGGACTAAAGCTGGCTGGTAATCCGATCGTGTGTGGGCTTCTCCGGACTTTCAACGTACTTTTTTAGCCTCAAATCCGACGTACTTTAGATTTGAAACATGCTTCAAATCTTTACGTCGTAACTACGACGGACCCCGAAGTCCGCTCGTCTGTATGCTAGTCCTACGGACAAAAAAACGACGCATGCTCATAAGCAAAAACTAAACGGAAGCACTCGGTCTAGTAAAACTAGTGTTCGTATTGTAGGTAGCACATTCATCACGCTGCAAAATCTGTGATCGTTGAATGCAGCGCATTTTATTTCTTCTTTACGAATGCTCTAAAGAACGAAGGTGTTTTGCTGTTCATAATCAGAGTTCTCCCAAACTGATTTCTGAATTCTTTTTCTCTTTGATCTCATGAATGATATAGTATGCTTTTTATAAACAATGTTTCCATACTAATAATACTTTTTCCCTTTTATTTTTTTTTTTTTTTAGGTTTGTAAAGTTACCACAAAGAACCCATAATTCTTTTTTTTTTTTTTTCTAGTGATTATTTTTTAATTTTTAGATAAAGTTAACCCAAAGCACCGTTTTTGTTTATGTATATATTT